>CM053585.1:229363549-229452765 GCA_028646515.1 Pseudochirops corinnae | reverse complement strand
GTAAACAGGGAAAAGAAATCATAAGGAATTTATCAAAGTTGAACTATTTATATTTCTATATGGAAAAATGATCATTGTAACTTATGAAACTTTTCTCAGTATGAAGATAGTTGAAGGGAATATAAATGTGTATGTGTGTATATACACATATATGTGTATACATGCATACATATATATGTCTATATAGAAGGGTATATGTGCATATGAATACATACGTGAGTGTGTGTACATGTGGGTACAGGTATACATAGACAGAAGACATAGAATCAGTTGAATATGAAGGGATGATATTTTTAAAAACAAAACTAAGAGATGAGAGAGGAATAGAATGAGAGGAGATGGGAAGAGACAGAATGGGGTAAATTATCTCATATAGAAGAGGCAAGGATTAACTGTTACAATGGAGGGGAAGAACAGGAAGGCTAAAGGGAATGGGTCAACCTTGCTCTCAATGAATTTGGCTTAAGGAAGGAATAACATACACATTAAACTGGGTATCTTACCCTACAGGAAAGTAGGTGGGAAGGGAATAAAAGGGGGGATGATGGAAAGGAGGACAGATTGGGGGGAGGGTAGTTAGAAGCACACACTTTTGAAAGTGGACAGAGTCAAAGTGGAAAATAGAACAGGTGGGAGTTGGGATAGGAGGGAGGGAAATATAGTCAGTCTTTCACATTATATCCACTATGGAAATGTTTTGTGTAACTACACATGTACGACCTAATTTGAATTGCTTATCTTCCCAGTAAGTGTGGGTGATGAGGGAAGAAGGGAAAGAATCTGGAATCCAAAGTTTTAAAATCAAATGTTTAAAAAAATTATTATTATTATTATTATTATTATTTACATGCCACTGGGAAATAAGATATACAGGCACTGGGGTATGGATATCCATCTTGCCCTACTAGAAAATTAGAGGGGGCATGAGGGAGGATAAAGGACAGAGCAGATTGGGGGAGGGGGTATTCAGTGGGATCGCTGTTTTGGGGTAGTGGGTAGGGGAAAGACAGGGAGAAAATTTGTAACTCAAAACCTTGTGGAAATGAATGTTGTAAACTAAAAATAAACATAAATAAAAAGACATTAAAAATAAAAGAGACAGACAACAGGAAAAAAAAGAAATAGAGTGGAGCATCAGTTGAATAGATTAGGTACACAGTCCACAATAGGAAATGACCATAGTAATTGTGTGTTTGATAAATGCAAAGATTCAAATTTTGGGGATAATAACTCACTACTAGATGGGAAATCTGGGAAAACTAGAAAGCAGTTTGGCAGAAACTAGATATAGACCAACACCTCACACTGTGTACCAAGATAAGATCAAAATGGATACATAATTTAGACATAAAGGATGATACCATAAACAAATCAGGGGGGCGTGGAATAGTTTATCTACCAGACTTATGGATAAGAGAAGAATTTATTACCAAACAAAAGACAGAGAGCATTATAGGATGTAACATGGGTAATTTTGATAATGCGAAATCAAAAGGTTTTTGCACAAACAAAACCAACGCACCCAAGATGATAAGGAAAGCAAAAACTGGGGAAAATGTTTACAGTAAGTTTCTCTGATAAAGGCTTCATCTCTCATATAGAGAACTGAGTCAAATTTATAGTGAGTCATTCCCCAAATGATAAATGATCAAAGGAAATGAACAGATACTATTCAGATGAAGAAATCAAAGTTATCTGTAGTAATATGAAAAAATTCTCTAAATCACCATTGAATGCAAATTAAAATAACTCTGAGGTACCACTCCCTATAGGGTTAACGAAATATAAAATCTTCCCAATCCATTAATAGACTTATGTGACTACATGTGTTCCTTTTTCCTTTCAAACATGGGCCATGTTCCCAGTTCTAAAGGTACACAGGTATTCCAATCACAGATGTCTTGCTGCTTTGAACTCCAGCCCCAGTTCACAGGTGTGACACATCCTAAGTCATGTAGAGCTGTCAGGTAAAAACATATAAACATATATATACATATATATGTATGTATATGTGTATTCAGGGAGATTTATATTGCCTTGGGGGGAAGAACTTGCCTAAAGAGAAGCTTGCTTAGGGGAAAGCTTGTTTGTGGGGAAGCTTGCTTGAAGGAAGGCTTTTATACCTTTTGGCAGTGAACCAATTAGGTACTGAGTCACATGGGTTGGGATGCCTTCTGGCTCTGAGCCTATTAGTTGAAAATTATATATACTGGGAGGTTAGTATTTTACTTTGGGACTCACTCATGGGAAGAATGTTTCTTTGTGATTTGGCCAAATGAGTCTAGGAACCCCCTGGCTTTGTGAACTCAGATGCTGGCACTCCCTGGTCTGGTGAATTAGGTATCTATTACTCTGTTTTGACATTGGAACCTTGTCTATTAGATTCTTTCTTGGATACTCATTACTTTCTATTTATCTGTACTTATCTGTCTCTTTAATTAAAGTAAGATTACTAACCCCTTTGAAGCTGTCTTTCTTTTAGAAAAGCAGATCAAGAACCTGTGTTAGCAGCCTTCCTGTGTGCTGATGTTAGTAGTCTTATACCCCCACAGCAGCTGCTAGTAGCATTCCTGCTACACCGCCCCCCCCCATCAGATTGATTCATATGACAGAAAAAGAAAATGACAAAAGTTCGAGGGGATGTGGGAAAGTTGGGTCACTACTGACTATTGGTAGAGTTGTAAACTGATCCAATCATTCTGGAGAGCAATTTGGAACTATGTCCAAAGGGCCATAAAACTGTGCATACCCTTTGATCCAACAACACCATTATTAGGTCTGTACCCAAAGGGATTTGTTTTATAAAAGGAAAAAGGCCTGTATGTACAAAAATATTAATAACAGCTCTTTTTGTGTTGGCAAAGAATTGGAAATTGAGGTGATGCCCATCAATTGGAGAATGGCTCAGCAAGTTGTATTGTGATACAAGTTGTATCATGTGATTGTGATAAAATACTATTGTGCTGTAGGAAATGACAAGCAGGATGATTTCAGAAAAGCCTGGAAAGACTTAAATGAACTGCTGCAAAGTGGAGAAAGCAGAACCAGGAGAATATACTACACAGTAATAGCAATGTTGTGCAATGATTAATTGTAAATGACTCGGATATTCCCAACAATACCAAGATCTGAGATAATTTTGAAAGACTTATGATGAAAAATGCTGTTCACCTCCAGAGAAAAAACTGATAGTATCTGGATGCAGATAGAAACATATTTTCATTTTACTTTCTTCATTTTTCTTGATTTTTTTTAATCTGTGTTTTTTTTTCACAACATGACTAATGAGGAAATATGTTTTGCATGACTGCACATGTGCAAACTTTATCAAATTGTTTGCCTTTTCAATTACGGGAGAGGAGTGGAAGAGAATTTAGAACATGAAATTGTAAGAACTCAAAGGTTAAAAATATTTAAATATAATCAAGAAAAAATATTTTAAAATTTTTAAAGTCATTTAAAAAGTCATACCTTGGTTAGTGGATATAGAACTATATCTAACTCATCTCCTGTTCTAGACACTTGTTTTTATTCTGAGTCAAGGTGTTATTTTATTTCTTCAGTCATACAGAGTTAGAGCCTATGGGGCCTCATTCTTAAATTTGTAGGATTTCTTCTTTGTGAGTCCAGCTGAGACATTACCATTCTCAAGAGGGGGTGAAAGAATTCATCCTGAAGAGAAGCCAATAAGTCAGCCATATGGCATAATGAAAGAGCAGGGAAGCACCAAACTGGGAGTCAGGAGACCTGGGTTCTAGGAGTTGGGGTAAAAATTGCAAAAAAATAGATTACAGTTAAATATAAAGAAAAACAACAAGAGTGGAACTGAAAAGTGGAATTGGCCTTCTCAGGAGGAAGGGAAACTCCTGTTATTGAAGATCTTGAGCATTGACTGGAAGAACATTTGCAAAGGATGCAGCAGAGGAGATTCCTGCTAGGATGTAGGCTGGACTACATGACCTCCAAGGTCCCTTTCAACACTTTCATTCTCTTATTACCCATTCTCTGTGTGACCTTGGGTAAATGGATCTTTTAACCTCCCTGGGACTCAGTTTCTTCATCTGGAAAATGAAATGATTTAGTTTAATTGACCTCTAAAGTCACTCACAGCTTTGAATATGTGATTCCCTTTCCCTCCCACCCCCCCCTACCCCCTGACCTTTAGAAAATCACTTCCCTTTCCTGGGCCTCAATTCCATACTTGGCCCACCTACCCAAAATGAGAGTGTTGGCCTAGGTCAGTGGTTTTCAACCTTCCTAATGCCTCCACCCTTTAAAACTGGTATGTGGGTGTATCTGCATGTGGGCAGACCCATCTGGAGACGAATAGAGAAGCGGTGTCTAGGTTCCTAAGACCATAAGAAATACATTTTCCAACGGTCTTAAGTGACCCCTGCAAAAGGGTTGTTCGACCCCCAAAGGGGTAGCAACACACAGATTGAGAATCACTGGCCTAGGTGATCTGTGAGGCCTCTCCCAGTTTTTCTTACATTGCAAGATTCTCCTCTGTAATCATAGCTTGGAGTGTACTGAATCTCAGATAAATCTTAATTTATAATTTTAAAACTGAAAGGAATGTTGGAGATCATTTATTCAGAGCCTCTTATTTAATAGAGAGAAAATGAGGCCCAGAGGGAGGAAGTCAGTAGTGTCCATACTACATTTGGAAAATACAGCACTAAGAAATGTGGGGCTGATTGATTCATTCATTTTTGCAAGAAGATTGATAGACTGGTAGGAATGTGTGTGTGTGTGTGTGTGTGTGTGTGTGTGTGTCCCCAGGCATAGGATACAAAACTAGTCTTTTACAGTTTGATTTTAAGTACCACAATCTGTTGTGCAGAAATGATACTGCTGAAATCTCTCTGGGATCACGCTATGAAGAGATGAGCCTCCTGAGGATATAAATAAATGGAAGTTTGTTTGCTATCACATGCATTTTCACATTCAGTCAGCTCATAAAACCTGTGGTCAGGTTCCTCTTTTTTTGGGTTGCCATACCTGCCTAGCATAGACTCTTTCTCTGTAAGGGGGTGAACTTTGTTGACCCTATCATGATTGGTGCCCTACTTCCTGCCAGCTTCTTTCTAGCACTGGTTCACTCCCTCCTTTGTTTCCCTCCTCTCTAACATACTAGTAGAGTAGAAGATGGGGTGTCACACCCAGAAATTGTGGGATCATGGTTGCTGGCACACTTCCACCAATGTTTCTCATGCCACTCTATCCAAATCTCCCATAACTTGCCATAACGTAGTGGAAAGAACCCAGGGCTAGGAGTCAGGAGACCTGGATTCTACTCCCTGTTCTATCCCTAATTCTGCATGAAATTTTCTTCTTAGGGATACAGTTCAATGTGTATAAAATGGTTGGGCTCATCATTATCCTCACCACCTTACAAGATCAAACCTGAAATTCACATTCTGCACCTGGAACCCTTCCCTCCCTCCCTCTGATTGGAGAGAGTGTAGGGTAGACAATGGAAAACTCCTCCCATATCTTTCATTCAAGGAGGGCACTCATCCCAGTCCTTCCTATTCTTCATTTCTCACCCATCTGTACTCGTCTGGTGTTCTTCATCCCCGCCCCTACACACACACACACACTCACACACACACACACACACACACACACACAGAGTACCTCCTCCTCCAAACACACACACTTCCCAGCTTCTTTTTATGTGTTGTCTTTCCCCATCAGATTGTGAACTCCTTAATGATAAAGTCCGTCTTTTGCCTTTCTCTGTATGCCCAACACTTAGCACACAATACCTGGTACGTAGTAGGCATTTCATAAATGTCTGTTGACTGAGTGGCTACAAGTCTTCTAAAGTCCTGTTCAGTTCTGGAATTCCTCCCAATCAATTGAAACCTTGCCTGACCACTCCAGTTCACATTGTTCTTTCTCTATCCTCTTCTCCTATAGCACTTAATGCCTATGTTATTCATTTGGGCCCTTAGCATAAATTATCATATAGGTAACATTTATGTAATGCTTTAAGATTTATAAAGCACTTTACATATATTATCCCGTTTGATACCACTTGGCAATAGAGGACTTGCTTTGAAAGGGACTTTTATCTATCACAGACTTAAGCTTAATTTTCTTTTTTTTTTTGCAAGTAATTCAATGATTTATATATCCATTCTAGTCTCTCTCCTAAATTCCACTCCCACATCATCAACTGACTAGTATTCTTTTCAATTTGGATGTCTCATTTCAAACTCCACATGTTTAAAACAGAATTCATTATTTTCCCCCAGATCCACTCCTCTTCTAAATATCCCTACTTCTGTCAAAGATACCATGATTCTTACAGTCTCTTAAATTTGTCACTTCAGCACTATCCTCAACACCTTACTCTCCTTCATCACATCCATCAAAAGAGTTAGCAGATTTTACCATCTCTACCTCTACATCTCTCTTCCATCTACTCACTTAATCATAAGCTAGTTCAGACTCTCATAATTTCTCATATAGACTATTGCAGATACCTCCTAATTGATCTCCATACCTCAAATGTCTCTTTAACTTCTGTTAATCCTCTAAAATGTTGCCCAAATGATCTTCCTTAAGGACGACTCTGAATACATGATTCCCCTACTCAATAAATTGTAGTGGTTTCATATGGTCTATAGGATCAAATATAAAGTTCTCTGTTTGGATGTTTAACTTCTTTACATTAAGGAATTGGGTCATCATTGTAGTCTGTTACAGAACCTAGGATAATGTTGGGCACACAGTAGGTACTGAATCAATAATTCTTGAATGAATAACAAAGTGGTGGGACATTGAAAGTGGTATTTTAAACTCTAGGAATGAAACATGTAGTGAAATTTTAAAGGCTCTTTCATGACTTTGTGGTTCCATTGGTGTTGCGTTCACTGTCTACACCTTTGCATCCTCTGTAACTCTAAGAATCCACCTAAAACCTTAGAGACCTTTTGTTTCTTTTAGCATCTCAAGAGTATCGGTTCATCATTCAGGTCATCTACCTATTGTGCATAATGTTTTGCATGTGTGTGTATATATACATGTATATATGTATATATGTATGTATACATGCATGTGTGTGTACACATACCCACATATATGTGTATAGAATCAGTCCATCTACTTTTCCAGTCACTTCCTTGATGATGACCTTTATATTTCTCTCCTTCAGCTTCATATCCCATTCTAGTCTCTCTCCTAAATTCCACTCCCACATCATCAACTGACTAGTATTCAAGCAACCGCCCCCCCAGATCCTCTCACTACATACCTGTTTCTCTCCATTTGGGCCAGCACCTTCTACACTGGACCCAAGACATCCTCCCCCTCTTCCCTTTCCACTTCCCCAGAAAAAAAGTCCTTTTTTCTGGTCGTCTTTCACCTATGTGTGCTGTCTTCCCTATTAGAACATAAGCTCCTTGAGAGTAGGAAGAGTTTCTTTCATCTTCATATTGGTAGCACTTAGCCCCAAGCCTGACACACAACAAATGCTTTTTCATTCATTCACTCATACTCAAGTATGGCATTACACTATAGCCTACTTATAACCATCTCATGAGACTTTTCAGCACCTCTTTGTCTACTTGTAACACCAATTCTTCTAACATCATAGAAATCTTTCATTCTCAACTACACAGGATCATTGAGAGAATAATGGTATTAAAACTGTGGGATGCATGAAGAAAATTCAATGGCGATGAAAGAGAAAGACTAGTGTTTTTTTTGACATTAGAATTTCACATGCTTTAGAGTTCTTTCTAGAGCTGAAATTTCTTTGATGTACATGACCCTCAGAACTTTTACAATCTGTTCTATTTGGCTTCATTCCCCAGGCACCAATTATTTCAAAATAATGTTTGCAGACTGTGCTGCCATAAGATATGATAGGTTCCCCATCCTTGGAGGTCTTCAAATGGAGGCTGTACAACCATTTACCAGGTATGTTTATACAGATAAATTAAGATAAAATACAAACCATTATTCAATATAATTTTAAGGGTAGATTGGAGGTAGTGAAATTCAGAACATTAGCTAAATAAATTTATTTTGGAACCTGAAAGAGGCTTTCAATCAATCAATAAACAAATGTTTGTGTGTGGGTTGGACTAGATGACCACTAAGGTCCCTTCCAACCATCAAATTCTGTAATAGTAGTTGATATTTGTTAAACGCTTTAAAGTTTTTTTCCACATATTCCATTTGATGTTCACAATAGTCCTTTGAGGCAATTGCTATAATTATCCCCATTTTACAGATGAGGAAACTTAGACTAAGAGGAGAGGTGACTTACCTATGGTCATAAAATTATCAAGTGTCTAAGATTATATTCAAACAGAGGTCATCCTGATGGCATTTCTAGTTCTCTTTCCACTAAGCCATCCTGCCTTTCATGCTAGCATCTGCTTCTTATGTGGACAAGGAAAAATTGTGAAATTATCATCTTCAGTGGATGATAGGACCACAGGAAGGAATTTCCCTTAAATGCAAATATTTTGCCTTTGATTATTATTTTATTCTTTTCAAAAGTCATATCCATCCTTTTATGTGATCCTCTCAACTACTCTAGGTCATTGCACATGCTATTATGCCCCTTTGGCAGATGAAAACTGAGGTACAATTAGGTTAGAAGGCTTGGTGAAAATTACACAAAACATTGGTTGTAGAACAGGACCAAAACCCAGCTCTCACAATGTAACATACAGCATTAGAAAAGACTCCAGAATAGGAAATGCAAGACTTACATTCTAGTCTGACTAAATGAAAGTGTATATTTAGTTCAAAACCTCATAGAAACAGAGTTTTAGAAGCTCTTAAAGCTGCCGTCTGTCAAGAATAAACTCCTCTGTTTGACATTTAAAGCCCTTCACAATCTAACACCAAACCTACCTTTCGAGGCTTTTTACACATTTCTCCCTTTCACATATTCTACAGTCCATCCAAACTGTCCTTCTTGCTCATCCTTAACATGGAAATTGCCTATTTCTGTACCTCTGTCCCTGCTGTATCTCATGCCTAGAAATGTGTCCTCCCTTCCCCTTTGTAGAAGCACAACTAAAGTATCACCTCCCACCCAAGGCCTTTCCTGATCTCCCTGGAAATTATTAGGTATTTCCTTTGTATATATTTTTCTATATTTATATGTGTCCAGGTTGTAAATTCCTCAGGATGGGGACTATTTATTCTGTATATTTTTACATGTCCTTGCTGTTTCACCTTTTCAAATATAAGCTCCTTGAAAATGGTGATTATTTCATTCTTTGTGTTTGTGTGCTCAGTGCCTAGCATGGTGTCTGGCACCTAGTGGGTACTAAACAAATGCTTGTTGGTTGATTGATTGATTTCCTCTTCCAGGTCCCAAAATATATCCATTTAGCTATTTTTTTCATCCCACCCACCTCTGATCCACCTTTAAGTATTATATTGAATAATAGTTTGTATTTTGTCTTAATATAGCCACACCTACTCAGAATATTGTTTGTGTTTTCTTTCTGTAAACAGTTAAGAAATGTTTAAATTTTGTTATTGGGCCTTTCTGAGCTATATGAAAAACCCCATTAGTACATGTGTATATGTGTATTTGTATCTGTGTATATGTATATGCATATATAGGCATGTGTGTATGTATGTGCATATGCATATATATGCTATTAATTTCACCCCTGAGACATATTTCTTACAATAAATAGATCTATGCTCAGCAGTGTGAACACTCCCTTTACTAGCATAAATTGCACCTCATCCATTTCCTTCAATCTTGTATAATTCCTGTTCAAATCCTTCCCTAAGTTTTCTAGAGAGGATCTGCCCAACATGCCTAAGTCCTACTGCTTTTACATGGTTTGGTTCCCCTAGTAGTCTATCTATTTATTGACTGGTCATTAGACCATTATCTCCCATGTAGAATAACAATAATTAAAATAATATTTGTAGGCAAAATGGAGGCATATAATTCTCAGTACCCTCTGACCCTTTTCCCACAGTGGTGGAAATGGAGGGGGTAGGGGTATCACAAAAGACTGGGTTTTTTTTAGCACTGGACCTGGAGGCATGAAGACCTGACTTCAAATCCTGCCTCAGACACTTACTAGCTGTGTGACCAGCAGCTTAACCTCTTCAGACCCAGTTTCCCTATCTATAAAATGGGAAAAACAATATTAGCATCCCCTTCTAAAGCCTGTTGTGAGAATCAAATGAGCTAAAATAGGTAAAACACTTTGCAAGCCTTAAAATGTTACAGAAGTGCTAGCTATCTCATCATCATCATGGTTCCCCAGGAACAACTTGATGACAAGCCTTCCTGGAAAAAATTAGACTGGGCTTCAGACAGCAAGTGACATCAGGCAGCAAGTCTGCAGTTGACCCCTTTCCAACCCCCTGAAACAAGGACAGACCTTGTGCTCCATTGACATTTTGAAAATCCAATGTTATCTCCACACTTTTCTGAGCTGTTTGAGGAGGACTTCAGTGGAGGATATACCTTATATAAACAGAAAACCATAAGGAAATTTCAGTCATAAATATCCCCAGAAGCTCTTTGCATAGACTTTCCAATGAGCAGATAGCATGGCAGAGATATATTAAGTTTAGGGGAAATCAGTTCAGCTAAGTTGGTGAGGAACATACGGGAGGAAGAGTTCCTTTTTGGGATTGGCTCTTTCCTTTGATTATTAAAAACTAGAGATTTTTCTGGACTAGAGTCCAGAAAATAGAAGATTGGGGAACACATGATAGCTGTCATCTAATATATGAAAGGTTGTCATATGGAAGACATTAGATTTCCCCTGCTTAGCACCAGAGGGAAGAATTAGGAACAATGACTCGATGTGTCAGAGGGTGTATTTAACCTTTATGTAATGGAGAACTTGCTAAAAATTATAAGAGAAATGGAATACCTTGGAAGCTAGTGGGATCTTTGAGGTCACTTGTCTGTCTCTGCCTATTTCAGTCTTTGTCTTCGTCTCTTTCTGTATCTGTCTATATATCTCTTTATATCTCTCTCTCTTTTCCTTCCAATTTCTGGCTGTCTCTCTTTCTCTCTTTGTCTGTATCTCTATCTCTCTCTTTTTCTCTCTCTCTCTCCACCACCACCACTACCACCACTCCCATAGAGAGCTCATCATCTTCCTAGGAGATCTGTGTTCTCATTCTTCTGTAGGTTCAAACTGTCAGGATACTCTTGGAGGGTGATTGTGCTGAAAATCTGCCAGACATGGAGAAGGAAGTCAATTGATCAATAAAGGTATCAAGCAGTAAATGTCCTCATTTCCCTCATTTCCACTTACTGAAGGGAACTATGAAGGGAGGAGTTGTTGTGACACCTTATAAGGATACACAGAGAAAGACACTACCTTGCATTTCACAGCAGAATCCAGTAGCTGGGAAGTACGATGGCAACCATTACAGTAGGGACCAGATGATGGGAGGAGGTAGAAAGTCTAGACAGTCTGCCCTGTATCCTTTATCTTTGAGACAAAAAACATTGGGACACAATCCTTGACCAATATAGACTTGTCAATATGGACTTGATCAAGATAGGCAAGACTGCAAATAATCAAGTACAAAAGACTGAGTAAGGTAAGTCTAAAAGCCGAGACCTTAACAATAGAAGCTGTGGCCTCCTCAAGTCACAGAAGGTTTCCTTCCTGTGCCTCTTTTATATTTTGCTTTTACTTAGGGAAGTAGTTTAATTTATCTGCCAGTGAGTAATATTTTATGGTCACACAAAATTGGGAAAGAAATTAAGGACCTCTAGGAAAGTGACCACAATCCAAACAAATTGTTGATATTGTTTAAATTAAGTCATGTTGTTGTTGTTGTTGTCGTTGAGCTGATCTAACTCTTAGTGACCCCATTTGGGGTTTTCTTGGAAAAGATACTGGATTGGAGTGCTTTGTTGTTTCCTTCTCTAGGTCATTTTATAGGTGAGGAAATGGAGGCAGAGTTTAAGTGACTTGCCCAAGGTCACACAGCTAGTAAGTGTATGACACTGTATTCCAACTCAAGAAAAGGAGTCTTCCCAACTCCAGGCACGGCATTCTATCCTTTGTATCACTTTAATTAGATTATACCCTTAGATTGTTTAGCATATTCCCTGCTCTGGGGACTTTATCCCACCTCCCATTAGCACTGATGAGTTGAGGACTCAGAGCACCTACAACATCCCCTTAGCCCTGAGGGGTTCAAAGGTACCTTTTCTAGCACTATAGCTCACAAGTCCCTACTAATATGCTTCCTCCTGTGGTTATCAGTTGATAGAAATGTCTTAATCAGAGTTAATTAGCTTTCAAAAATGGGTATTTACTAAGATTATATAGTAAGAATAGTTGTTGGTGGCCTTTCTCCAGATACACCTGAAGAGAAAATAAGGGAGTACTTTGATGGTTTTGGTGAGGTGAAATCTATAGAGCTCCCCATGGACAACGAGACCAACAAGAGGTGTGGATTCTGCTTTATTACCTTTAAGGAAGAGGAACCAGTGAAGAAAATAATGGAAAAGAAATATCAGTGTTGGTCTTAGTAAATGTGAAATAAAAATAGCCATGTCCAAGGAGCAGCAGCAGCAGCAGCAGCAGCAGCAGTGGAGCTCCAGAGGAAGGTTTGCAGGAAGAGCTCGTGGAAGAGGCGGTGACCGGCAGAGTGGTCATGGGGAAGTGTCCAGGTGAGACGGTCATCAAAATAGCTAAAAACCATACTGAATTATTCCATTGGTAATCTCTCCCCAGCAGGTGGAGAAGCAGTATTTTCTGATTTGAAGAATTGTTTGAAGGTGGCTCGTGCCACTTGCTAATAGCAGTTCAAATTAAATTTTTTTGTATCAAGTCTCTGAATGGAAGTGTGACGTTGGGTCCCTCTGAAGTTTTAACTCTGAGTTCTCATTAAAAAACAAAATTTGATTTAATTGTTTTATTTCTTAATTGCTATACTTCAGAATGAATGTGTTTTGTGCCTTTCCCCAGTATTGTAGAGCAAGTCTTGTGTTAAAAGCCCAGGGTGACCGTGTCATGATGTAGTAATGTCTTACTGGTTTTTTAATAAACCCTTTTGTACAAAAAACAAAAACAAACAAAAAAGAATAGTTAGTATGTGACATTATCCTCAAAAGTCTTCCATAGGTTCAAACAGATCTCAGGAGAAAGTAGGCTCAAACTAGAGAGTATATGGGGCTAAAGGAACAATGCATAGCTTTTGGAAATCATTTTGCTGGTGTGCTCAAGAACTTCCTCTTAGGAGAACATATGGCATAGCTTTTCTGATGGGCTCCCTGAGGAGTCTAGAATCTACTGGCCTCATCTCATTCTTGGCTCCCAATGCAAATACTGCCAATGGCTATTCTGAGGGTGCTGCTAGGATGCTGATTCAAAGAGGGAAAATCTAAAATCCTTTGGATCCATAGAAGCTCACAAAGTCTTCCCATGACCAAGGGAAGAAAGCTGAAGCTGAGATGTTCTCCTCTTCCTCCAACTCCTTCCTCAGGAGTTTAACCAGAACACTGTTCTTTCCTGCCTTGTTTCTCACTCAACTCTCTTTGATTCTGAACTAGCTTCTGGTTTTATACAGAGCTCACAGTGTGACTAAGTCCCTCAGTTCATTGGAACAGATTGCCTGTCTCACCTATAAGAGTGTCCTGTGCTTTGTTCACGCCTAGCAAACAATTGAGGTGTGTTCTCCCTATTAAATGTATCTGGGTTTACTCACTAGATAAGAGTCTAGAAAAACACTGAAGGGAAAGACTGGGAGACCTAGGTCCCATTTGTGCACGTACAGAGTGACTGACAAGGGCCTCAGGACTCAGACCAGGCTAATTCCAGCTTGTGCCTGCCTGCACAGTTATTTCATCTCACAGTGACAGGTTTGTAGTGCCATCTGTTGGTTAACTCATATATAGCACCCCAAGTACCAGCATAAAGCAAATATTCTTATATCTTTAAGTACTTGTCTTCTTTACAGACCTATCACACTTACTTTGCATCATACTTGCATGTGGGCATGTATATTACACACATATACATGTGTATATACATATATGTGTGCATATATGTGGTTTTTAAAATTTTTATTTTATTTTTCTCAATTACATGTTGCTTATTACAACCTCCTCTGAACTCTCAACTATTATTTCTCACCTCTATTGCTGGAAATTGGTCACACCCATTGTTCTATATTGTTAGCTAGGAGGCGCCGTGGATAGAGTGTTAGCCCTGGAGTCAGAAGAACCTGAGTTCAAATCCTACCTCAGATACTTACTAGCTGTGTGACCCTGGGCAAGTCATTTAACCTCATTTGCTTTAGTTTCCTCATCTGTAAAATCACCTGCAGAAGAAAATGGCAAGTCACTCAGTATCTTTGCAAAGGAATCCCCGTATGGGGCTACAATGAATTGAACGTGATTAAGTGACCAAAAAAAATGTGTTAATTAATTCTGGTATTATTATTTATTTTGTCGGGTAATTAAATTTTATCTCTCTGAGTTGGGCACTCCCCTAGGGTAAGGACTTTATCTAATATTTTTATTACCCTCAGGGCCCAGAAATTAATAAATTGAAAAAATTAACATTCTTTTTTTAAAGTTAGAGCTCCAGATTCTCTTTCTTCTTCCCTCCTCTCCCCCCACCTTAAAAAGGCATGTAATTTGATATAGATTATATGTGAAGTCATGCAAAATATATTTCTATATTAGTCATGTTGCGAAAGAAAACACAGACCCAAAAAATACAAGAAAATTAAAGTTTAAAAAAGTATGCTTCAATCTGCATTCAAATTCCATTAGTTCTTTCTCTGGAGGTGGGTAGCATTTTTCATCATTAAGTCCTTCAGAATTCTCCTGGATAAGAGTAGTTAAGTCATTCACAGCTAATTATCATACAATATTGCTATTACTGTGTACAATGTTCTCCTCCTGGTTCTGCTCACTTCACTTTGTATCAGTTCAAAATATATAATGTATGTGATAATATATGTGGATATACACACATATAAATATGTATTTATATTTAACATATAACGCTTTGCATATTGCAGACAATTAACGAGTGTATATTGAACAGATGAATGAAAATTTACATTCAAATCTTGTGCCAGCATAACAACTTTGGACAATATGAGTCTGCTGGAAATGTTTCTTCCTCCCACATCTGTGACTTAGTACTATGACCTTGTGCAGATCACTGAAACTCTCTAGGCTTCCATTTCCTCATTTGTAAAAATGAATAGGTTGAACTGCATGGCCACTAATATCTCATATCTCTTAAGTTTTTGCTCTTATGATACTATCACCTTGTACAATCTTTTATATATGGCGATGGATTATGTTGTATTATCATCATATAACTACTATACATTTATTTTATAGAAATGCACATTTATGAATATGTGATATCGGGGACCATGTCTTAATTTTCTTTGTATCTCTCTCAACACATGAGAACATGCAAGTGTTTAACAAAAAGCTGATGAATGAGTGAATAGTTGGATGGATGGATGGATGGATGGATGGATGGATGGATGGATGGATAACTTCCAACCATATTCTTCTGCTTACAAAAAGGTATATAATGGGCTTTTACTTACTGAGAGGCCCCCTCACTTCAGCAGTCCTTCAGGCAGTGTTCTGATGTTAAACTTACATTAGGTAGAACAGTAGATAGCTCAGTGGTACAAGATGCTCAGCGGATAGAGCATTAGGCCTAGAATCAGGAAGACACAAGTTCAAATCCAGCTTTAGACACTTAGTAGCTGTGTGACCCTGGACAAATCACTTAAATGCTGTTTGCCTTAGTTTCCTCAGCTGTAAAGTGGGATTAATAATAGCACCTACTTTCCAGTGGTGTTATGAGGATCAAGTGAGATAATCTTTGTAAAGTACTTAATACAGTGCCTGAGTATGGTAAGTATTTAATAAATTCTTCTCTTCTCCTACCAGCCTGGGGTAGGTTATGAGGTTTTCTTTTTCCTGTCTTTTTTTTCCTTCTAAAAAAGATTTTAAAAAATTAACCAATTAATACAGTCAATAAACATGTTGTTCAGTTGTTTCTGTCATGTCCAACTCTTTGTGACCTCTTTTGGGATTTTCTTGGCAAAGATACTGAAATGATTTGTCATTTCCTTTTGTAGTGAGGAAACTGAAAAAAAAAAAAAAAAAAGCAACCAGAATTAAATGACTTGCCCAGGATCACACAATTAGTGAGTGTCTGAGTTTTAATTTGAACTCAGGTCATCCTGACTCCAGGCCCAGTGCTCTAACCACTGTACCACCTATACATGAACAGTTAATGTATGTTCAGTCCTATGTAGGTTGTAGGGTGGAGAGAGAAGATAAGGAGAACTCCATCCCTGCCCACCCCCACCCCATCCCTATTCCCCCTACCCACCACCCACTCAATCTAGTTGCTGTGCTGAGACACAAGCATGTTAGCACAATGCATAATCCAGTGCTGAATTGCTTGAGTCTGATTTTAATTGCCAACTAGAAAATTATTTTAAATTGCAAATGTAACTGAGTCTGTGGGCCTGCATGTTTGTGCTCTCAGAACACATATTTCTACATTATGACCTCTGTAGTTTGCTTCTCAAGAGCAAATCAGAAATATCAGTCCTAGGTAATACCTGTTTTAAGATCTTTTCCATTCTATTCTGTTCTAGGTATCTGCTTCTCCAAAACTTTTCCTTCAGTTCCAGCCTCACCTGTATCAGAACATGTTTTTTTAATTGACTGAGGGAGGGGGCTGGGCAGGTTAACTCTGATGAATAAAACAAAAAATGGGAGGGCAGGAGACTTTAGAGTTTAGACCGACCCAGCAATAAAAGCTATATTTATCTTGATTTCACTTCACATTTGATTGCTAACGTCTGCACTATCTAATAGTCCCATATTAACAAATCTGTAGATATATCACTGTTGGAGTCAAGATTATAACTTAGTTGCAAATTCAGCCAAAAATCCTATAATGTTGGAGCTCCATCAAACAGATATCATGTGCTATTGCTGTAATCAGTTTCAGTCAGATAATCTAATTATACCTCACATAGCTCATTACCAGATTCTTTTCCCCTCTGCCACCTGGGAAAGTGGAAAGAATGACATGACATTAGCACCAGGGAAAGCTTCATGGAAGATATAGAAAACCTTGCTCTATTTCCTCACCACATAATGGAAACAATACTGAATTTGGAGTTGGAAGACCTGGCTTTCCATTCCTGGCTGTGTTGCTACTACTACCTTTGTGACCTTGGGTAAGTCATTTCCATCCCGTTCAATTCTGGAAGCCTTTATTTAAACACTTAGTATATGCCAGATAATATGCTAAAGGTTAGTGATACAAAGACAGAATAAAACTAAAAATAATTTCTGTCTTCAATCTTCTGTCTTCATTATTCTGGAGCTACATTCCATTTCACTTCTCTAAATATTAATTTCCTCTTCTGTTAAAGCAAGAGGATTGATCTAAGTCTTACGATACAGACAATTAGACCTCTGGATATCTGGTCTTCACAAGTCACTGGCGATTGATTCATCAACAGATTTGTACTGGCAATTTATTAATTTCTGGGCCCTACGAATGATGCAAAATATAAGATAAAGTACTTGACCTGGAGAAGTGCCCAATCCAGTTAGAGACATAAAATTTAATCACTTGACAAATTAATTAACAATACCAGAATTAACTAACAAAAGTCATGTTTGATTCTTCATAACCCATTTGGGATTTCCTTAGCAAAGATACTGGACATCTCTAGCTCATTTTACAGATGAGGAAACTGAGGCAAATAAGGGTTAAGTGACTTGACAGGGTCACACAGAGAGTAAATGTCTGAGATCAAATTTGAACTCAGGAAAATTACTCTTCCTGACTCCAGGTCCAGCATTCTATCCATCGCACCACTTAGCTGCCCTAACAACAAAGAACAATAATGTAGGATGTGATCAGTTTCCAGGAAAGGAGGCAAGAAACCGCTGAGCTCAGAGGAAGCTGTGAGAAGTCACATTGAGCTGGACCTGTCTGAAAAGCTGGGAAGGTTGGAGCCTGAGTTGGGCTTTGAAGAACCGTTCTAGGTCCAAATAAGCAAGTATGTGGGATGTTAAATAGACCTTAAAATAGCTGACATACTATGCAGAAGTTCAAGTTATTGAAAAGATTCTGTTTCAAGAGACTTGCCGACGCCCCACCCCCACTGTGTTTACATTGACACCGTACAATTTCTGAACAAAAATCCGTTCCATCTGAATATAGAAAGTGCATTGGCACAGAAGACAGACGTTTTCTAAGCTGCTATGCCAAAGTACAGTGGAGTCTCATCTTGTTTGCAGTCAAGGATTCGATAGCATAATTCAATTGTTTTACCCACACCTATTCCTGGAGCAGCATTTCCTAAGTTCCTGGAGAAGATATTTTGCCAAAGAAATACCAAGGAATTGGGGTGGCTAGGTGGCTCAGTGAATAGAGTACCAGCCCTGAAGTCAGGAGGACCAGATTTCAAATCCAGCCTCAGACACTTGACATTTAACTGGCTGTATGACCTTGGGCAAGTCTCTTAACTCCAATTGCCTTGCCTTCACCCATTCAAAAAAGTGGGGGAAAAAAAAGAAATACTGAGGAGTGATGAAAAAATTTCAAAATTTAGGGCTAGAGATGAGACTTGTGATTTCAATGATACAACAATCTTCTCAATAAGGAAGGTCCTTCTATCAATACAGGCTGGTATCTTCTCTGCGATTTAAGAGACTTCAAACACTGAGAGGAAGTAACTTGCCCAGGGTCACATATAGCCTGTAGGCATCAGAGATGGGGTTTGAACTGAAGTCTGCCCAGCTCTGAGCCCAGCACTCTCTGTCCTACACCACACTACCTCTCTACAGAATTTAAAAGGATAATTATTGTTCCTTCAATCCAGTTCTGTTGGAGATTTAATAGGTCTTATGGATTTGTTTTCAGAGTCAACTACATACAGAATGAGGAATCCAGACCACGAAACATAAACTTCCTTCAAGAGCCTGTGATGGCCCCCACACAAATCAGAATCAGTCCATGCCTATGTAAGTCTTCAGGAGTTGCCCTGGCTAAAATAGTTCATTATACTGTTAGACTAGGCTAGTTAACATAGCTATAATTTATATAGTTTCTATTATGTGCCCATTTATAAGTGCTTTACACATTTTATCTCATTTGATCCTCACAACAACCCTGGGAGATAGCTGCAATTATTAAGCACATTTTACATTTGAGAAAACTGAGGCAAACAGAGCTTAAGCGACGTGGCCAGGGTCACACAGCTAGCAAGTGTCTGAGGCTAGATTTGAACTCAGGTCTTCCTGACTCCTGGTCCAGAGTTCTATCCACTACATCACCTACCTGCCTTGAAGGCTTCAGAGAGGCACTTCTTCACACTTAATTGACCAGTCCATGGACTCCAGAAATATCTTCTATTATCCCTGAGTCCTAAATTGAAGCCACACCAGCCTGGTAAGAACTCCTGTAGTAGTATCCTTCAGGATGCCAGGATCATCTGCATGGTGAGGCTTTCATTCAAGCAGGGTTTCAGTGGAGGTACAAGCTGTGTTCAGACAGGTGAGTCACAGCCTGGCTTGACATAGTTTAATATGTCAGTCTGGCTCTTGAGTTGTAACCATGCTAAAGATGACCCAGTTCTTGGCCTTTATGAAAAGTAAGAGTATATTGCAAGTGAAAGCCCAGCAGGTCACTATTGTCTCTGCACCCATATGACTTTGAATTGTGTTGCTAGATCTCTTGGTTTCTTGAACCAATTCTTGAATGCTCTTATCTTTTGGGCCCCAGATTGGTACAGGCCACATGTGGCCTCAAGGTCACAGGTTCCTCACCTCTGGTTTAAGTTCTAACAGTCTCCCACTCTCTAGCTTTTAAATTATCTTGCTTCCTATCTTCTCTGTCCTCCCTTTCCCCCCGCTTCCTGCCCCTACTCATATTTTTCTTTCAAATATCCTATTGTCTAGCTCTTGTGGTATAAATCTGTCAACTTCTCTGGTCCTGTCAGATAATTTCTAGCTCATTATGAAATTAGTACATCCAATATAATCCCATGAGATAAATTTTGTCTGCAGCAAAAAGGTTGTTTCACAGAATGACAGATAATGTGAACCAAAAGGGATCATAGAAGGCATGTAGTTCTACCCTTTCATTTTTGTAGAGGGCTAAAGGGAGTTCCAGAATAGACAAGAGGATTGCTCCAGATTATATAGCTAATTATTTGCAGCAAATGAGAGTAGAATCCGGATCTCCTGATCCTGAGTCCAGAGCCATCCTTAGTTCTCAGTCTTTTGTAAGGACCCTGAGCCACGAGGGCAGTTGAGATCTCCTGAACCAGAGATGAGAAATCTGCAGTCTAGAGGTCACATGTGACCCTTTGGGACCTCAAGTGAGACCCTTTGACTGAGTTTGGATTCAGTCAAAAGGTCACACTTGAGGACCTAAAGAGCCACATATGGTCTCAAGGCCTGCAGGTTCTCCACCCCTGTCCTGTGCATAGTCCTTGAATTCAAGCCCTGGGTGAGGTGTTCAGTGGGGCCCAGCAGGGATATTATTGGAGCAGTTAGGTGATGAAGTGATTAGAGTTCTGGGCCTGGAGTCAGAAAGACTCATCTTTGTGAGTTCAAATCCAGCCTCAGACACTTCCTGGCAGTATGACCCTGACCAAATCACTTAACCCTATTTGCCTCAGTTTCCTCATCTGTCAAATGAGCTAGAAAAGGAAATGGTAAACCACTCTAGTATCTTTGCCAAGAAAACCCCAAATGGGGTCACCAAGAGTCATATATAACTAAAAAACAACTGAACAACAAGGTATATTGTCGCACCCTGAACTGAGTCCTCACTGAGAGACAGGAGGGTATAATCCAAAAAGCAGTAGAGTGCCAGGTATCAAGCAGACCTGAGTGCGAGTGGTAGCTCTACTGCACGCTAGCAAGTCCCTTCATCTCTCTCAGCTTTATTTTCCTCATCTGTAAAGTGGCATTAATTACCACAGAGCTTCCTGCCATCTGCTTTGGTGGAGAATGTTAAATGAGGCAAAGGATATGAAAGTGCTTTGAAAACGACAATGGGCTGTACACATGGAAGAGATGCCTATGATTTCTATGGGAGCCCATGGACCTCCAGGCAGACAATGCAAAAGCTTTCCCCTAATACAAACCTGTGCTTACAATTACTAATTAAATCATAACTTGCAAAGGCACTGCCCTGGTCTATTCCTGAATAGTATTTCAATTACCTCCTTCTTTACTGAAGTCAAAATTACAGGCCTGTCATTTGTTGGATTCTCTCATAAATGCAAGCTTTAAATTATACCCAGAGTCACCCATTAGTCCCTTCTCTTTGTAGTGGGTGTTTAAATGTCTCCTAATGATTCCACTATCTCTCTAGTGATCCCTCGCTCTCTCAGAATATTAATGAATTCTACTCTTGTTCCAGAGTTCTTTCCTCAAATACATCCAAATTTCTTGATCTAACATGATTTTGTTCTTTTGTAAATCCTTTTTCTTTTGTCCCTATGCCCCTTTAAAGAGAAAGAAAATGTTTCTCTTCTTGCACATAGCTACCATCCTTTACACTAACTCAGGAGGTCAAAAATCCACTTATTGTGGTGCTGTTCAGGGCACATGTCTGGTAACAGTGAACACAAATATTGTATTCAGATTCAGTTTGGAAGAAAATAAATGCAAAGAGTGGCTGTCACTGTCCTCCTCATAGAAGCGTTTGACCGATTAGTCCTGGAGAAGAAGAAAAAAAAGAGGCTAAGAAAGAAATGTCTTGTTTCCTTCCCTTGACATGGACCAATTAACAGGAGCAACAAAGAAAGAACAAGAGTAGGTTGGTCCTAGAGGTCCCCAAATACGCTCCTCTGAATATAGGCAAAGGATGGAGCTCCAAGTCTGTCAAAGTCACAGTGCCCTCTAGACCCTTCTAAACCCTTTCTGGGGATGTGGAGTCAGATGGCCCCAGCAGCCTCTCCTACTGCCTGGGTTTTAGAATTCTAAATTATCCAGTCTTCCCTTTTTCTATCCTGACTTTCCACAATTAGATGCTTCCATCAAAAGCTCCCAGAGAGAGAGAAGCAGTTTGCTCTCCAACTTTACTGTGCCTGTCTAATGCTTTTAAAAAGGAGAACAAGTGTGAACTGACAGGGCTATAGATATATTTTTTATTGCTGGGTTTTTGGTTTTTTTCCTACATTCCTACACAAGTTACTACCACCTGCTGAGAAGACTTCTGTGCTTGGAAAGACACCAAAGAGTGTACCCAATGATGGTGGTGTCCTTTCCAACACCCATTTTTATCAACCAACATCTTCAAGATGATTGGGTCCAGGAAGTAAGAGACATGACCTGGAGTTCAACATTTTTATAAGATCATAAATGTAAAGCAGGAAAGGACTCCAGATGTCACCTAACACAGTCCTTTCATTTTAAAAATGAGGAAACTACAGCCCAGAAAGGTCATGTGATTTACCCAAGATTACACAGCTAAGTGGCAAAGCCAACATTAGAACCCAGGTCATCAGACTCCAGATCTTTTCATTATACCCTAGTTGTTTTTTTTTTTTTACTTAGGGGTTTTTGGTTTTTTGGGTTTTTTTTGGAGGTGGAAAGGCAAGGCAATTGGGATTAAGTGACTCAGGTCCTCCTGACTTCAGGGCCTGTCCTCCATTCACTATACCACCTAGCTACCCTACTCAAGTTTTATTGACAGAATGACATACTATTTGACAGCACTTTTCACAGAAAACAAAAAGACAAGTGTGAAAGATTATATCTCCTACTGAGATGAGTTTATGGAACTTCCAATGTCAGCTGCCTAGTGGCAGTTAGGCAGTGAAATGGAAAGACTGCTGCATCCAGAGTTAAGAAGACATGAGTTCCAATCTACCTTTAGACACTAACTGTGTGACCTAGGGCAAGTTACTTAACCTCTGTCTGCCTCAGTTTCCTCAACTGTAAATTGGGATGATAATAGTACCTACCTCCCGCATTGCTAAGAGGATCAAATGAGATCATATTTGCAAAGCACCTGGCATATAGTAGGTGCTTGGTATCGCTATTAGTCACTGTTATGAGGGTCGTTGTGGCGATGATAGACAGTGAGTGTGACAGCTCAATGCCTTCTTCCCATTCTTTTGACTTGCTGTGCTAATTAGGCAAACGTAAGCTCCCTTCCCTTTCTCTTTACTGATTTCTTAGGCAGCTTTATGGCCAGGAACTCTCTTTGTTACTCTGCCTCTGAATGCACCATTGTGGGCATTAGACAAGCAGAATTTGTTCCTTCAACTCCTTAACGCTGTGAATTTCAAACCCAGTCACAGAGATTCCTCATTGTGTGACCTTGAGGGAGGCAGAGGTACAATTTGATAAGACGAATTCCAAAAGCCTTCTCCTACAGCTCAAAGAGATTTTTCTTTCATTTGTTTCTGAGGGAAAAGGAGGGGGACGGAAGTTGGGAAGTGTAAAAAGCACTCAATGAATGTTTTATTCATCATAATTCAGTTTCAGATTTTCTCTATTCCAAAAGTTGCCAGAGTATAGTTTATGTGGAGAAAAGAGGGCAAGGGCCATAGAGAAAGAGAGAAATATTGGGAGATGAAAGGGGAGGAATAGGGGAAGAGAGACAGAGAAATGCCAAGTCAGATGAGGTCATTTAGAAGAAAATATCTAACTGGTCAAGCAAAAATGATTCCTTATAAACTCATTCCACTGAATGCCCATGAGTAAATGAGTATCCGGAATCTTATTCTCTAGCAATTGGTTTCATTCTTTTATTTGGCATGGAAATGAAACTTGAATGCTTGTGATTGACAGGCCCTATCCTCTGCCCCTTTATAAATAACAACCATAACACCTGCAAGCCCAGAGGGTCTTACTCAGTCTCTATCATTGTTTTTATGATGCTATGAACATTCTTTCTTTTTCTAACTTTTCTTGTAATCACACTTTTCACATTATTCATCTAGGCCTGGTTCTTGTGTTGTCTTTGTTTCATTGAGGATAAGACAATTTCTTTCCTCTGCACCATATTCCCTCATTATGCTATCCAACCTCATTCATATCATAACCTGTCCATTCCGACCTATTCTGTGCCTCCCCAAGAGTTCTCCACAAAGGATGTGCCCAATGTGGAGGAGACCCTTCTTGCTTTCTCATGACATGACAATGGATCCAGTGACCACTTCACACCCATTAGATTGGCAAAGTTGACCCAAAAAAGAAAAATGACAATACTGGAGGGCCTGTGGGAAAGAAGGTACATCAGTGCCATGTTGGTAGAATTGTGGACTGGTAAAACCATTCTGGAAAGCTGTTTAGAACTATGTCCAAAAAATTATTAAATTCTGCATACCTTCTGATGCAGTGGCACAACTACTAGAATCAGAGGTGGGGAACCTATAGCTTCTAAGCCACATGTGGCCCTCTAGGTCCTCAAGTGCAGCTTTTAGACTGCATCCAAATCCTGTACTAGATCTATTCCCCAAAGAGATCAAAGAAAGAGGAGAAAGACCTATATACAGAAATATTTATAGCATCGCGAGTAAAATATTAGTATTGAAAAGATGGGTCTTTGCTTTCAATGGGAAAGTCATTGAAGATAAATAGAATAAGCAAAAAAAAGCTTTGGGTGAAAGAAAATTATCTTTTTATTAGAAGATACCACCACTATCTCTCATACACAAGAATAATTATTTGTATTTTAAACATGGTCCATTGTTTTTGAACTGGCCTCCACAAGTTGAAAGATACACTGAAAAAGCCTTTGAACTGTAGCTATAAAGTTAAAAAAAAAAAAGCTAAGGCAGGCTATATGTGTCATCCCAAATACTAAATCATAATTACATATATATATATATATATATATATATATATATATATGTATATGGCACTTTACAATAGTATTTTACCCACAACACCTCATGAGGTAAGTGGTAAAATTATTTTTGTCCCTACTACAGATGCATAAGCAGAGGCTTAAAGAGGCTGCAGTAACTTGGCCAAGGTGAAATAGTTAATGAGATCATTGGAGTGCTCCAGACTCTGATGCCAAGTCCCCAGTTAAGATTTATTTAAAGTACAGTTAGCATATTCATGAATCAGGGTTTTGCACTTCAATTAGGTTATTTTGGATTGTTGCTGTTGTTTTATTAGGGGTGCAGGAGGGAGAAGGTAACTTTTTTTTCTTAGCTTAAGTGAGTGCATTTATTAAATAGAGTTAGTAGCAAAAAGTAAACAAAAATTTTTCTTCATTTCCGTATCATGTTTGAATTTTGCTTCCATTTGTTAATATTTGTGATTAGTGGATAAGGTCAAAGCAACACAATAGTTGCATAAATAGAATCCTGATGCTTTAGTAATTATTTTGCTGTTGTATACATTGCCTGGCGTTCTCTTTTTAGCCTTAATACTGATACAGATTAAAAAAGAAAAATGTTCTGGCCAAAGTGAAGATGTTTAAATATCTTCAGACGACTCATAGCTGCAGGAGATCTGGTATAGTTAATGTAACCAGTTATATATAGTTATCTCCATCACAGTTTCCATATATCTTGGATTGGCATAAGAAATTAAATGGGAATTTGGGGGGAGTTTTGCAGAGGCCGCAGAAGAGTTGCAAAGGCCAGCAGATGACACAGAAAATGTTTAGTAACTCAGAAATGCATGAAATATATGTATAGCATTGCATAACATCAACATATTTTATCTTTTAATACCATATATACACACACACACACACACACACACACACACACACACACACACACACACACACAATATCTTCTTCTCTGGTGTGAAGGAAGGGCCTAAAAATTTTATGTGAATTTTCCAGATTGCAGGGCCCCTAACCCCTGTGATATAGAAGGGATAACTGTAGTTATCTATTTTAAATACAAGCAAAAGAAACACTTCAACTTATAACTAGCTCTGATTTTGAGATATGTATTCAATCAGATTTTTCTCTTTTAATCCCCAGTAATGTATATACCTACCTAGTGCAGAATAGTCATCTTCTCCAATGAATTTGGTGGCAAGTTATTTCATTAATTTGTCTTTTTTTTTCCTTCAGTGTGGATTTTTTCTTTTTGGCCATTCAGCAGAATGGTATGGGGGTGGGGGCGGGGGAGAGGAGGGGAGAAAGGGGAAGCAACTATTTGTCTTGGAGCTTAAAGACCAGGGTTCAAATTCCAATTCGAATACTCTTAGCTTTGTGACCGTGGATAGGCAAGCCACTTATTCTATAAACCTCTGTTTCCTCAGCTGTAAAATAGGTGTAATAATGTTGCTGTTGTCATTGAGTCATGTCCCACTTTTCATGACCCCATATGGGGTTTTCTTGAAAAATGGAGTGATTTGCCATTTCCTTCTCCAGCTCATTTTACAGATAAGGAAACTGAAGCAAACAGGGTTAAGTGACTTGCCCAGGATCATACAGCTAGAAAGTATCTGAAGTTGGATTTGAACTCAGGTCTTCCTGACTCCAGGCTTAACATTCTATCCACTATGCCACCTAGCTGCCCTGGGCATAATATTAGTAGAATAATAATTGCACTACCCGTCTCTCAGATGCTGTAAAGCACATTTCGAACCTTTACATGTGATAGAAATGGGAGTTATATATTTACACATATTTATATAATTATTATTCATAAGTACTCTCTAGATTTAGTTTGAAAAGCTCTATGCTGCACGATGCTTGTATTTTGTACTGTGTTCTCTGGTCAAATTTCAGTGAGAAAGATGGGGCGCCTTCTTGGAGGGTATCATTTATCTAGTCCTCCTAAGAATTAGAAAAGTGAATTCCTCTTCCACCAGGCTTCACAAAGGGCAGAGCACATTTTCATTCAGCGAGAAAGGAATTGAGGATTAAATAAAGCATCTTACCCCTGCTTTTTTGCAGGTTTGTCCTTCTCCAAAGAAGCCACTTGAACATAGCTAGAAACCTTCCTAAGTTGAGAGCAAAATAGATTGTCATCCAAAGAAAAATTGCTTTAAAAAGCAGGACCCCTCGAGCATAGACCTTGCTTATTATATTACAACCCAACTGGCAGTAGTCTGGGCATAAAACCAGGGCTCTGAATATCCAAAATTAAGACTGCTGAGACTCTAGGAGAAACTTTTTCTTTTTGCTCTCCCGTGACATCATTAATTCATTTGATATTCTCTCTGATGGCAGTGATCATAATAAATCCATTTGCAGTTAATTTAGAGAACTCACTTTTCCTACTTGTAATATGTCCTAAATAGGCATGGAGGTCATAGCTCAGTTAGAGTACAACCCTGAGCTATGGGAAAATACAGAGAAATCTCTCCATGAAAAAACTTCAAGCTTTAAAAGAAAGTGTCCTGGTTGTCTATGTAGATAAGAGATATGGATATATGCAAATACTCTGTACCTATATGCAGGAGCAGGGCGTAGATGCCAATTATTCATTCCCCGAGCACATTTCTCAGTTGATTCAAAGCCCTGTTTCTTTGAAATATCTTAGAATGATGGAACTATAGAATCTTCGAGCTAGAAGAGATCTCCAAAATCATCAATCAGTAGTTTATTAAGTACCTACTATGTGCTGAGCATTATGCTTGGCATTGAGGACAGAAAAATGCAATGGAACAGTCCCCTCTCTCAAGGAGACTGTAAATTGATCATCAACCTCAATCCCTTCTTATTTTCAGATAGGGAAACTAGAGTCCAGAAAGGCAAGATTGTCTTCTTGAGTGAAGGAGTCTGAGAACTGGATAGGACTTTGTAGTATCATCCAGTCCAGTGTCCTAACTTTACAAATGTGGAAACAGTCTCAGGTTAGTTAAAAGTCTTTCTTAAAATGATTTAAGCAGTAAATGCAAAAACCTTGATTTTTTTTTAACCCCGTCTTATGACTCTAAAGTCCAATGCTTTCTTTTTTTCCCCACTCTGACACCTTATGCTTTGCTCGAGGTCACTTGACATGTTACTATCCAGAGTGTCACTAAAACCCAGGATTTATGGCTCCCAGTTCAAGCTTCTTTGCCCCATACTAGCTTTCCTAATATGTACTGTAATTCACTTACACTTCATAAAGTTATTTCATTTCCTCCTCAAGATAGGCAAGGCAAAGATGATTATTCCCATTTTATAGAGGAAGAAACTAAGACTCCAAGAAATTAAGCAAATTTCCCACTGTCACAGTAAATAGTTGATATACTCATAGTCCAATATTCTTTTTAGTAACTAGACCAGACTGCCTCTCTACTTTACAAAGACTAAAGTGGATAACAGGGACATTTTTAGACCATCTTTTGTCTCCTTGCCCCCTTCCTGAGCAGCTCCTCTTTGTTTTCACTTAGTTATTTAGAAATTGTTTAATGTATTGGAGAGAACACTGGGCTTGGAATCCGGAGAGACAAAGGCATTCACCATTCCCACCTCTGGCACATGCTCGATAAATTACCATCCATGATCAAGTCCTTTAAAAACTACATGAACCTTAGTTTTTTCATCTGTAAAATAAAGTTTAAAATACCTGTAATATTTATCTCGTAGGGTTGATATATGCATCAAATGGGCACTAGAGAAACTTCAGCTATTACTGTTTTTAGCATTTGCTGGGCACAGAATGAGATTCTCTATGCCTCCAAAAGGATCCATAGAAGTTCTTGCTCTTTCCATAGATATGATCTAGCACTCAGTCCCTGGAATCCTGGACTTAATAAAAAAAGCAGGTGGGAGGAAAAGGAAAGAAATAAAACAGCCCAGAGCTGTCCACCCCCTCAGCCAGATGGTTTCTCTTCTCTCTCATGCTGCTCAGCTGTATCAATTAGAATCAAGGGAGAAGCCTCTATTGACATATCTGCTTCTCTCATTGACATTCAAGTCCTTAGGGAAGGCAAAAAATAGTGGATAGGGAGACAAATACAAACCTTTCTGTCCCAAACTGGGCTCAGGGAGAAATGGACACATTTGGTGCTGGTCCAAATGTGTCCTCAGGAAGACGTCTTCCTGAGTTCAAACCTGACCTTAGATACTTACTAGCTTGTGTGAACCTGGGCAAGTCTCTTAAGGCTGTTTGGCTCAGTTTCCTCATCTGTAAAATGAGCTGGAGAAGGAAATGGCAACTCAATCCAGTATCTTTGCCAAGAAAACCCCAGATGAGGTCAAATCTGACTGAAACAACTGAACGTCAACAGCCCTGTAGGTCTGCGGGAGTAATAGGACCCAGGCTTTGCATGAAAGACTTCCAGGAAGTTTTGTCTTTTAGATCCTGAAACTTGTCACAAAGCTTCTATGCTGAAGATATTCTGATCAAATGGCAGGTCCTTGGGAAAGCCCTTCTCTGATTCTCACTGTTATTCATAGCAAAGAGGATAGTGAAGCTACCTGATGAGGAGAGGGGAGAAGGCTAGACTTGAAATCTTTTTAAGGGACCCAGGAAGCACTGAGATCAATGGATTGGTTAGGCCCAGGGAGAAAGCAGAGAAACCCTGAGCTGGCCATAAAAGCACATTTTCTATTTTATAGCATAAGTTTTGTGCCTGCAGAGCTCGCTGGGGGTGAACCTGATGCAAGGTACACCCAAGTGCCCACTAAATCACTGCCATCTGCTGCTGCAGAGCCAAGTTCTCACCAGGCAGGGTGAAATAATAGGGTGATGATGCTAATGTTTCTGCCTCTCCTTATTCTCTTCTTCCTCCTTCTATTTCTTCACCAGGAAAGCCACTTTCCTAGGCAGGATTGACATTCATATAGAAGAAGGAGCCTGTAGGGGGGAGAGTGGGAAGGGAAAGAAGAGAAGTCTTTCTGCCCTTTTCATTTCCAAGAAATTTGGGAATAAAAAATGTATTACAAGAAAAACATGCTGTTCATTATTCAAGATTGATTTTCAGTCATGATTGAATAAATAACAAAAATTGTTCCCTATAGGAGAAAGGGGACAGAAAGTGGGAAAGGACGCAAGTTTAACTTTTACAAGAATAATGCTGTATTATAGGACCCAGATGGCTTTCTCCTTATAACATAGGTAAGTTCATTTGAGTTTACAGTTTAAAATCAAAGGCTCTATGTGATCAAAGTCACTGGAGATTAAATCCCATGGAAAGTACCAAGAAATCTTAGGTTAGGTTGGCAGAAATGTAAGATTTGGCTAAAATAATAACAGGAAGTATGAAAAGCTATTACCATGAGAGGTGGCATAGCATAATATAGAGAGCTGATTTCGAAGCTGACCTGGGTTCAAATCCAGCCTGCAACAAATACTAACTATGTGACCCTGGGTGGGTGGGTTAACTTCTCAAAACCCTAGGAAACTCTCTAAAATTACAACCTGCAGAACAGTTGTTTATTTGAATTAATAGAAGTTTCCTTACAGGACAGCTCCCAATACCAGTGAAATCAGAAGTTTTTTGACCAAAACCAAAAATAATAGCTCACTTTTCTATATTGCTTTAAGGTTTTTCACACTGTACCCCATGACATAGGCAACAAGTATTCTTAGTTCTGTTTAATATATGAAAAAACAAGGGTTCAGAGATGTAAGGACCTGGGTGCAAATTCTGACTCTACTATTTATTACCTGTATAACCATGGGTAAGTCATTTATCTCTCTGGGCTTCTATTTCCTCACCTATGAAAGCAAGATGTTGTCCTAAGTGACCGTGTGCGTTCTGTGCTTTTCATTCTCAAGAAACCATGGAATGAAAGATTTATAAGAAAATCATGTTGTTAATTATGCAGGGCTGATTTTCAGTCCTTTTGAAATAAATTTAAAAATTTATTATTTTGTTTTTCTGAGGTCCCTATCATCTCTAGCTCTCCAAACTTAGAAACTTGCAATTTGCCAATGGTCGTATAGCTTAGTAAGTACTAGAATGAGGGTTTAAACCCAAGTCATTGGATGCCAAATCCAGAGCTTTCAGCTGTCCATGAGGCTTATTTTGAACCAACAACCCAGAATTTAGACATCCTATTCAAGTAATCCCTTGAAAGGCTACATATACTTACTCCAAAGATGCTACCATTGACCAGACATCTCTGAAATTGTCAGAGATGCCATAAAATAAATTCTTCCCACCTGAGTAGGTGGGTATGTGACCTCTAATCTCCTTCCAGTTCTAAGACTGCGTGATTCATGGACTGTTTTTCTTTTTTTTTTTTTTCTTGTATCTTTAACCTTTCATCTATCTTTTCATTCTGTCTCCAATGTTGAACAAAGTGCTTGGCACATAGTAGGTACTTAATAATGTTTGTTGATTAAATGATTGATTCTAAGAGCTCCAGACCTACAAAATCCTGTTTCATATGAGAAAATAGTTGAAGAATATGGAGAGAGGGAATTCCAGGCATAAAAATTCATAGCTACATTTATATATATCCAAAGCTTTCCATTCTGTTGAAAATGTGATCAAAGAAAGAGGGAAAGAGGGGGAAGAATTTGTCCTTGTATTTTCACACCAGGAACAAAAAAAAAAGCATTCCTGGTGGCTAAGCTTCCACTAAAATAGTCAGTGTATATATGTGCTGTATTTCACAAATCTGTTCAGTTTGATGAGTTTAAAACCTGTCAAATGCTTTACAAGATGAAAATACAGAGCCCAGATGGGATTTCAAACCCTTTGCTATTACTGTCAGCAAAACAAGGTTTCCCCTAATCCCAAGGCTTCTATTAGAGTATATGTTTCTTTGAAATCATCTGTATTTCTGCATTTCATTCAAGGTTTGACAAATGCCCTTGTACCCACTCTCCAGCCTCACTCTAAAGAACACAGAGCTAGAGCTATAATTAGGGTAGGGTGGTTGGCATTTTGCCCCAGGGCACCAAAATTTATAGGGCAGTAACAATGATTGCAGTCTTTCAGTCCTGTATAAGTAGAATCCTAGTTACAAGAATAATTGACCAAGAACTGAAGTTTCAGGAGCTTCTCCCCATGGTTGTACCACAAGTGAGCACTTCCCTTCCCAATGCCTACTTCCTATACTCCACCAGCAGGCTTCTTAATGATAGCCTCATAATGTCCTAAATCCCACCCATCCCCAGCCACTACTCTATGTATTTCATTCTGTTTTCTCTGTGTACAAAAATATTTGGTTATAATATTATATTGCGGGCATAACTCCACTCAGAAAGTTACCTGGAAAATCATAAGGCAACAACTCTGGGCTTGATAAGCTTACCATCCCATTCAGAAAACAGTGGCAGATAATAGTATCAGTGGAATGAAGTTGAGTCCTAAAGGGGATATCTTGAGAAGTCATGGCCGGAGGAATGAATGAACCATCCAAATGAAATCCAGAATTGTACAGTTTTTTACATCTCTCACAATGTGTACATGAGCACTTGCCCACTAAGCCCTCAGTTCTACGAGTATCCCTGAGTATACCTGTCCCTGCCTCTGTCCCTGAACCTACTCATGTTGGTTCCTCCACCCATCTCCAACTATTGAAATCCTAACCATCCTTCAACACCCAGTTCAAAACCTACCTCTTCTATGGAGCCACCTCTGATTCCTTCACCTAAAATCACTTCTTACTCTGAACTTTTCTAGTACTTATTTTCTATTTAGGACATAGGGCACTTGTCATATATTGTCTTGTGTTGTTAATTCTATGTCTGTGACTTGTTTCATAACACACATTATAGGCAGGAACTAACACTTACATCTTTGTAGCCCACACAGTACCCAATATAATACTAAATGAATAGTGAATATATACCCAGAGGGCTGTAAAATTGTGCATATCCTTTGATCTAGCAATACCACTGTTAGGTCTATATCTCAAAAACATAAAAAGGGGGAGGGGACCTATTTATACAAAAATATTTATAGCAGTTCTTTCTGTGGTGGCTAAGAATTGAAAATCAAAGGGATGCCCATCAATTAGGGAATGGCTAAACAAGCTGTGTTACATGATTGTAATGGAATATTATTGTACTATAAGAAATGACAAGCAGGATAATTTCAGGAAAACCTGGAAAGACTTATATGAACTGATGCATAGTGAAATGAACAGAACCAGGAGAACTTTATACATAGTAACAGCAATATTGCTTGATGAAGAATTGTGAATGATTTTGCTATTCTCAGCAATATAATGATCCAAGAAATCCCAAAGGACTAATGATAAAGCATACAATCAGCCTCCAGAGAAAGAACTAATATTGCTTGAATACAGACTGAAGCATGCTATTTTTCAGTTTCTTTCTTTCATTTTTTTCCTTTTATCTGACTCTTCTTGTACAAAATGACAAATATGGAAGTGTTTTACATGATTACACATGTATAACCCATATCTAATTGTTTACCAAATCAGGGAGGAGGGAAGGGAGGAAGGGAAGGATAGAATTTGAAACTCAAAACTTTTTTTAAATGTTAAAAAATTGTTTTAACATGTCATTGGGGCATTAAAAATATATTAAAAAATGTATAGTAAATAAATATTCACCTACTATGTTAATGAATGAGTGATAATACAGCCCTGCTAATGCACTCTTTTCCATTACCTGGGAAAGTCACAGTACTTGTTTAAAAGACAGCTTAGATAATGAATATTTCCTTCAGCTGCTTTCGTAAAATTGGAGGCACTGACACTTGCTGCCTCCTGCTTTCCTCATGACATAATAACCTTGCCACTTAGGACTTCTTCTCATCTTGCCCTCTCCCTCCCTGTACCTTTGTGCACACCATCCCCTGGAATTAAAAGAAACTCCTTTCCTTTCCACTATCATGATCCTTCTTCTTCAGGTACCTGCTCAAATGCCACCTCCTCCTAGAAGTTATTCCTCCTTCTTGAATCTCTCAGATCAATGCTATTTGCCCTCTCTCACATACCTATCCATATTTTAACTGGCATCATTATTTCTCTTTGGCAGTTGATTAGAGCACTTGAGTCAGGAAGACCAGAGTTCAAATCCAGATTCAAACACTTCTCAACTGTGTGACCCTAGGCAAGTCACTTCACCTCTATTTGCTTCAGTTTCTTCAGCTGTAAAATGAGAATAATAATAGCACCTACCTCCCTGGGTTGTTGTGAGGATCAAATGAGATAATAATTGTAAAATGCTTAGCAGAGATCCTGGCACATAGTAGGCACTATATAAATATTGTTAGCTATTATTGTTATTATTATTATTATTATTGTTATTAAGCACTTAGCACAGTACCTGGCAAATATTAAGCACTATATAAATGTTAATGTTAATTATCATTATTAAGCACCTAGCACAGTAGCTGGCACATAGTGGGTGCTATATAAATGTCAATTATCATTCTTAAGCACCTAGCACAGTGACTGGCACATAGTTGGTGCTATATAAATGTTAATTATCATTATTAATTACCTAGCACAGTGACTGACACATAGTAGGTGCTATATTAATGTTAGTTATCATTAAGCACTTAGCATGATGACTGGCACATAGTAAGCTCTATATAAATTTTAGCTATTATTATTATCTCATCCCACTACTAAATTGTAATCTCTTGGAGGGTAGGGACTAAGCTAGATGTCAAGGGAGTCTAGACCACATAGGGAGGCTCAAATCAGCATCTGCTATCTTTTTCTGCCTTGTTTCTAGCACAGTGCCTTGCATATTGTGAACATTTTAGAAAAACTGGGGGATTCATTTGAAATCATCACATCATTCTCCTTATAAGAAATGTAAATAAGAGGCAGTCCAGTCTGACAGAGTGGATGAAGGGCCAGCCTTGATGTCAGGAAGACAGAGATTCAGTCCTGCCTCTGCCACATACTAAATGCCAGACCACGGACAAGTACCCCAACCTCATCATGTTCCAAGCAACTGTAAACTGAAAAAAAGGGACAAAGCAGCATTAATAGAGGAAGCTTCTTCATCCCAAATTTCCCTGTGCTCCTGAAATCACACAGGCAGTGTACCTATTTGTGCATGTGCCTCTCTCCCCCCATCCCCACCCCCTTAGATTGTGGACTACTTGAGAGCTAGGGGCTGTCTTGTTGTCTTTTTATCTTCTGTTGATCCTAGCCTGGGGCTACATTAATCCTGCATGTTAGAATGTAGGTGTTGTTATCAGAGAAGCAGTCAGAACTCTAGCTGATGATGAGATAAAACTGATAACAGCTGTGTGATTCTGAGTGAGGCTGGGGAAAGTAGCAGCCCCCAAGGTAGAGGTGCATTATGCTACCACTGAGGCAGCTCAGGAAAGCGGGAGGTGAGTAGGAGCTGAGAAGATTTAAGCAAGAGGAAGATTTGTTACTACCATCAATAGATGTGGATAGGCCAGCCAACTTTAGCTACTTGAGGTGGTTCAGATTGTTCATAAAGCAAGAATAGGATGCTCAGGGAAGTCTCTGTTTCGCACAGAATGTCGTTGGATCATTTGAGTTTCCTGAGAAACTTCCCTGACATGGATGCAGCTTCTGGTTTCTTCCCCCGTGCGCTAACCTGCAGAAGAAGCATCAAGGGACAATGAGCCTCTGTCTCTCTGTCCCTTCCCGGGATGGGATACCTGTTCCCAGGTGTCCCAGGATACTTCTTGGTATCATATACGTGCGACAGTGTTCCAAAAAGGGTTAATGTTCCAGTTAAGGACTGAATCTGTGAGGATGAAGTCCTTGAGAGACAGCATCAGCTGCAATTTTAAAACATCAGTTATTTTGGGACTCTGCCCCCTCTCCTAAAAGCATATTTTGTGAGTCCAGATGGGACAGTTCCACCAGCATGTGATGGGAAGTGCCCTCCCCTTCCCCTGTCACTCTGGAGGGCATGGTTCACAGGCTCAGGGATCAGGTTTATGAACTGCATGGAGTGGTCACCTGGCTAATGTCTCTGCCTGTTCATATTACAGTGGCTACTATTCCAATGCTGCAAACTGTACTATCTTGCCTCAATCTACTGTAATGTTGCTGCCCATCTTTAAAGGGCAATACTAACTTTTCTTTGTCAACATAAATATAGCCTTGTACTTTTACCATAAACCAAGAGGCTGGGGTAGGGGCAAGGACCTTTTGATAAAGATATTAGGAGATGCTGCCTGGAATGGAAAGTTCCTTTAATGGATGAAGGGAACTTCTTATTGCAGAGTTATCCATAATTCAAGGTAGGTTTCTTTGCCATTTGGAGGGCACCTCCAACACAAACAGAAGGCTGCTATAGCCATACTGGTACTGTAGGCAGAGGTGGTGGGGGCCGAGGTGGATGGGGAGGGATTCTCACTATCAAGTTCTACCTACTGAGATACATTCTGGTCTGGGTGGAGTTTGTATTGTTGAGACTCTTTCAGAAAGACCTGAATGAGGATTTTAAAAAAGTTTTTTACATGAGGTTTATGCATTTGTGGGATTTTTCTTATTATAATTATTTCAATATAATTGGTTTCCTTTATAATCCCACATATTTTATTTTATGGATTTAAGCATACTATTCTAAAAAAGAATTCATATGCTTTATCAAACTGACAAAGGAGTCCATTATACACACAAAAAGTTAAGAATCACTGGTTTAAAAGCTCACTTAGTAAGGAATCCTATTCCTGGAGACTGGGCATCTTTGGTTTGCATGGCCCAGAAACTAAATGATAAGCAAGAGCACAGAAAAAGGGAGCAGGATCAGGACCAGAAAGAATACTCTGAGTCATTGGGAAGCAAAAGAATCCTAGGCTATACATCTAGGGATCAGCCAGATTGTTGTCCCCTGCCTAAGGTGGAGGGGGTGGGGGAAGTAAACAGAACCAGGCTCACACAATTTGTGCTTCAGATGTGGCAGACATGGCACCCTTGATGATCTATCACATAAATTTTAGTGGGTCCAGACTAAGTACTATGTAGAAATGAGATTCATCAGAGGGAGACTAGCCAGAGATCTCAGCTTCCCAAAGCACTGCCGTCTTAGGCTCACCACAGAGAATATTCTAATATTGATATTCCAGCAAAATGAATAATGGTGTAGATCTCAAGCAATCGAGAAGAGCAGGGAAAGATGTCTTTGAGCTATAACAAATTCCCCAAATTACTTTTTTAGAAAGTATTTTTCTATGGCTAGAGATGAAGGAAAGTTACATAAGGGGCAGTGAACACAGAAATAAGTGTTTAGGCTACAATGCAAAAAAATACAATCCTTACTTTCACTGGAACTTAGATTGTTGTATTTTCCCTGAACCTCATTAACAGTATTGAGTTTTCAATTCCTTCCAAGATTCCATTCTCACAGAGAATGGCTAGAGAGAGTGGCTGACTATCTACATTCAATGACTGGGGCAGCTCTTAGGTCCTCATTTATAATCAACCAATTAATCAATTAAGCATTTATTTAGCACCTATCAAATATCAGAAACTGTGTTAAATGACGACCATGTTCTTTCCCTCAAAGAGCTTACATTCTAACAGGAAAGACAATGTGTACATATAGAAAAGTCCCAAATTGATAGGTCTTTTAAATTCAAGCTTCTTCCTCTGGTTTTGGAAACAGGAAGAAAGGAAGATGCAAAGCCCAACACACAGAAGAATTTTAGACTCTTAGACCCCAGACATCCCATTTCTTGGTATATATTCCAAGAAGCTCTTGAAGACAGAATAAAAGACCCCACAAATAACAAAATATTCATAGCAGTACTTTTTGTGATAGGGGAAAAACCTAAAAATGAGATGAGTACATATCAATTGGGGGATAGCTAAAGAAATTACAGCATTATTGCACCAAAAGTCATGATCAATATGAGGAATCTGAGGAAACATAGGAAGATAAATGAACTTGTGCAGAAAGAAGCAGTAGAAAGAATATGACACACAATGACTATAATAATGTAAACAAAAATAATTCTAAAATGAAGCCTATTATTGCATAATGGTAATCATAGGATTATAGATTTCTAGCTGGGAGAGACTTTAGCAATTATCTAGTCTAACACTCTTATTTTGAAGGATGAGGAAATTGAGGCCCAGAGAGGGTGAGTGACTTACCCAAACTCCCACAGGTGGTAAATATCACAGGTGGGATCTCAACTCAGGTCTTCTGACTTCAGAGCCCATCCTCTTTCTATTGCCCCCTGCTGCCTCACCCTTGATTCTAAATATAACACTGTTTTCATTATTCTGTGCATCCTCCTATAACCAATCTTAGCCCGAAAGAAAACATGAAGAAACCCCTACCTCTTTTTGGTAGAGAAGCAGGGAAATAGAAGTGTGGGATGTTGCATACACTATCAAATGGGATAACTGCTTTTATTTCATGTTGTTATTGTTGTTGAAAGGAGAATCATATGGTAGAGAGAAGGGAATAAATATATCAAGAAATGACTGCAATATAAAAAAGCATTGTTTTAAATCAATTCTTCTGATAGGACTCTGAAAGTACAGCTGGAGCAGGGTAAGAAGGAAGAGGAATGGGATGAATATATTGGACATTGGAACACTCATATACATCACACATAGGCTTTTATCTGTGTGGAATGGTCAATACAAGGGAATATGGCCAACTAATGAAAGATGATCATAAAGTTATTGGGAGTCACATGGTTTCCCATTGAGAATAGGCAAAGATACAAGCTACACATTCTCTTCCTGGGAAGGGAAAGGAGGAGAGGATATTAGGGAAAGGGTAGGCTTAGAGCTTATATCACCAAAGCAATCAGCACCATGGCCAGTATTCATAGTGAAAAGGAAAGTACCTAGAATAAGCTTATCAAGCATTGTAGTAGAAAACTGCCTAATCAAGTGAGTTGCCTTGTATATTTGGAAAGAGAGAGAGAGAGACAGAGAGAGAGAGAGAGAGAGAGACACACACACACACACACACACACAGATGTAGATATAAATATCTATATATAGAATATGTGTGTGTATATAAAGAACAATTTGAAAGCCCAGACATAACATAGTAGGTGCTTAAGAAATATTTGTTGAATGAATAAATGAGTGACTGGATGCTTCCCCTGAAGTCTGATTCTAATACTGCATCATGGCATGAGGGTGATCCTGGGCTTTCCAAGGTTGTTACAGTGGAGCAAAAACCTTAGCAGGGCCAAAGTAGAAAGGCTTTAAAGAGACAGACAGTATATCTCGTGCCCAAGAACCAGATCATCTAAATAGGAAGAGGTTCATTATCTCTAATGGAAACTTCTCCCCACTTAGATAGGTCAAACAGTTGGTTGAACAGTGATGAAATGTTTAAGCCACAGAAATTTTTGAAGACTGACTAGAAAATTGTAGAGGAATTATGGTTTGTGTATGAGGATGGAGAACCCAGATTGATGAAATCACAGATTCTTGATATAAATGGGAAGGAGAAGAAGTATTCAATTATATATCCTAGTGGAGGAAAGAAGATACTCAGATAACTTTTTTTTGCTTTTTTTTTTGGAGGGGGGAGGGCAGGGCAATTGGGGTTAAGTGACTTGCCCAAGGTCACACAGCTAGTAAGTGTTAAGTGTCTGAGACTGGATTTGAACTCAGGTCCTCCTGACTCCAGGGCTGGTGCTCTATTCCCTGTGCCACCTAGCCACCCCTCAGATAATTTTTCTAAAAGAGCAGATAATCAAATTTTTTTTTGTTATTGACTTTTGATTGTTTCTTTTTTGCTGTGTCTCTATTTCTGTGTGTCTCTGTCTCCCTTTGTATCTCTTTGCCTTCAGCTCTTTTTATTTCTGTGTCTGGATCTCCTGTCTCAAACTCTATCTCTACTTTCTCTCTCTCTCTCTCTCTCTCTCTCTCTCTCTCTCTCTCTCTCTCTCTCTCTCTCCCCCTCCTCTGTCTATGTCTCTCTCATTTATATATAAATATGTATATGTATATATATGTGTATGTATGTTTCTCTTTGTGTCTTTCTTTCTGTGTTTCTCTGTGTCTTTCTCACTGTTTCTATCTCTACCTGTCTCTGTTTCTCCCTACATCTGTATATTTGCCTTTGTATCTCTCTCTGTGTCTTTCCATCTGTCTCTGTCTGTCTGACTCTGTGTCACTGTCTTTCTGTTTCTCTCTGTCTGTCTGTCTTCTGTCTCTGTTTCTCTGTCTCTGTCTCTATCTCTCTCTGTGTCTCTCTGTCTCTCTGTCTCTCTCTGTTTCTGTCTCTCTCATCTCTCATCTCTCCCTCTCTCCTCCATTTCTTTGTGGTCAGTCAAATCCACACTTGGAAGCTCAGGATCTTTTTTGGGGCAGGAGGCAGGCCATCAGAGATAATCAATGAAGTGAATACCACTCAGAGAGAATTGAAAGTCCTCTGCGTTTAGTAAACCACTGCTTCTGTACTCCTAATAGAAGCCCTGCAGAGTAAGGCACTGTTTCTAAAGGAGCCAAATTGCTTATCAGATGATGGCTTAGGTACTAGGAGAATCAGACACAGAAAATAATTTAGAAACTCACATATAATCATAAAGAGAATGTGGTATATTTTCTTCTGAGGGAAGGTGCTCCATCCCACTACATATAATCTAACCCTTAAATGATACCAAAGACATCTTTTTCCATGAATAATATTTCCTCCTTTCCTACTTAAGATGCATTGGGTCTCCACTGGACACAAGGGAAGGAGTTTCCCATGTCCTGAGCCACCTAGGTAAGTCTGCATGTAATCCATCCCTCTTTCTTAGAATTCACTGGGTGAGACTCCAAGAAGGTGCCCTGTTGCTATGTTCCTAAAACACTCCAATCCACACTATCACAAACTTCAGGAAGAGCAGACAATCCCCCCAAAATAATCCGACATGCTCCCTTGACCCCTTGTATCCTCTTCCTATGAGTTCTGAATGATTCTGAGCATTCTTTCTACTACCTTTAGAGTTGCCAGGGACATTGCCCTCTATTAGAAGGAGCCAGAGAAGAACTGCTGAGTCCCAATTTCTCTTTTGCCACAGTTCCATCTAGGTAGAAGTTGCAGACTAGAAGTACCAGTGCTGCAGTTGGGTGTCTCTGTGGTTGGTAGACAAAGACCTTCCAAATCCTATTCCTGGACCTGAAGCTGACTTCCAGAAAGAGCATTAAGCCCAAGCCAAAAGACCGTGGCATGAGAACCACACTATTAGTGTGTCTAATTTAAGCTCTCTTCCCCACAGGAAAAGAAATGATTTGACAGGTTGAAAAGGACAAAACTGATAAGGAGGGGTGTGTTTATCTCCTTCATTTTCCCACCTAGATTGTAAGCTCTCAACCACATCAACAGCAGTGGCCTGAGATAAATGAATGATTAAAAAAACAAAGCAAAACAATTCTACTGTGACCTCATAATGATACAGAGGAAATTATTCTTCCATCAGTTCTATTTTGTCAGCTACAGAGTTTGTTTAGCAATAAAGAAGCAAAGGAAAACTTGTAACCTCTTCTTTATTTCATATAACAAATGATTGAAACTCTGTGCATTTTTCCAATCCAGGTAAATCAAATAAATATCTATAACCTGAAAAAAAAATTTTTTTCTTCACTTTTGCTTGTCCTGCTTTCAAAAATTCTCTTACTTTTTCCCATTGCCCTTCCATCCAAATGCCTCCCCAGTTTTTCCAAAAAGACTCAGTTCAGTGCAAAAGAGATGAGGTAGCTAGTTGGCATAGTAGATGAAATGCTGGACTTGGTATCTGGGATACCCAAATTTAAATCTTGCTTCAGACATTTTCTAGCTGTGTGACTCTAGCAAGTCATTTCACCTCATTGGACCTCAGTTTCCTTATATGTAAAATGAAGGGGTTAGATTTGATAGCCTCTACGATCTCCTCTAGTTTTAAATCAATGATCCTAGAAATCTTTCAGAATTTTTTTAATGCAGCAACTGGGAGCAGAAAGAAGAGATCTAAGGAATGATAATAAACAGCTTAATTTAGTTTTAGAATGATGGAGGATTGCATCCAGTACCTGAGGAAATGCTGTCCTACTCCCCCAACTAGCTATATTCTGATCTTCATTTCATTTCCCTGTCTCTTAGAAATGAGAACTGGGCTTCTGTGTCCTCAGCAGAGTTCTACAGAGAGAAGCATCTGCAATCGTGAGTAAATGCCATATTAGAGAACAAGAGTGAGCCAGCTCCAGTGACAACATCCTTAGTTTGTCAACTCACATCTGTCAGATCAAGCACAAGGCAAAGGGTCTGATGGGAGCCACCTGCCACCCTGGGAGGAGGACATTGTAAAAAAGAGAGACTGCATATTTAAATGAAAAGGGGAAATAGGGAGGAGGGTGCACCACCAAATCCTCTGAAACCACAAAATTATGCATGTCATGAAATAATCATTGATTTTTTTCTTTTTCTTTCTGTTTTCCTCTTTAAAAAACCATTCTCAGATTTGAGTCTTCTTGCTAACCACAGCAGCCCCCAGTGGTAGAAAACGGGAAAAATGCAGCCTGAGAAGAGAAGCCCTAGCCTTTGAGATAAAACCCCAAACTAACCAGTATTTTAGCACGATTAAGCCAGATGCATTTAAAGCAAACCTTTCCCTCAATCATGATTGAAAATACCTATCTTTTGTATGCTTATTTAGTATGCCAAACAACAATGAACAGCAGGAAACATGCTGGGACTCCACATCAGGTAGACAGAAATTTAAGGTAGATAAGAGAGGAAGGCAATGCCTCACACATTTTGAGAATGAGGGCTCAATCCTTGTATCCCACGGAAACCACTACAAGCTTTCTTAGTTTCTCTATGCTCAATTTTCCCATCCAGAGAATTGCTCAATGGAAAGGATTTGTAATTCCCTGAAAACCCCCTTCAATGAAAGCAGCTCCCTGAGTTTAGGTGTAGTTCTGAATAAGCTTCCATACTCCAGTAATACCCCTAAAATATTCATCTGTGGGAACACACATGAAGCAGGCTTCAGGAATTCCATAGTCTTCAATGATGTTGGTCTTACAAAGGACTTAAATTCTTAAATTCATCACCCAGGTGATGCTCTGAAACTTCAGCATAGCCCTCACCATAGGCTCTATCTTTCTTTCTATCTGAGGAATTAGGGATGTTTAGCCTGATGAAGAGAAAATTTGGAGGGTAAGATAACATGTTAGCTTCATTCAATTACATGAGAGGCTGTCATGTGAAAAGAGTACTCTGATCACAGAGGGCAGAACCACAACAACAAATGGCAGTTTCAAAAGGGCTAATTTAGTCTTGATATAAGGAAAACCCTTCAAACAGAGCTGCCCAAGAGTGTGATGGACTATGTTATAAGGTAGTGAGCTCCCCCTCCTTGGACCTCTTCTAGCAGATTACATAACCACTTGTGAGGCATATTGTAGAATAGATTCTTTTTCCTTTTTTAAAATTTTTATTTGTATTTTCTGTATCTTATGTCATTAAAGTTATCCTAAGTTTATCTTCCCCAAACCCTCCCAAAGAGCCATCCTATGTGACAAATAGTGACAGTTTTTAAGAGAGGGAAAACAAGTCAGCATGACTGATCAATACATGGAAAAAGTCCAAACACCTATGCAATGTGCTAACACCTGTGGCCTTCCTACCTCCACAAAGGGCTGGGTTAGGGATGTCCCCTCATACCTCTTCATCTGAGTCCTGCTTGATCTTTATAATTTTGATACATTCACTTTTGCTTTTTTGGCGTGTTGTTATTTTCACTTATCTCATCGTCGTTACTGTGTATGTTGTTTTCTTGGCTCCGCTTACTTCATTCAGCATCAGTTCAGGTAGAGCTTTCCATGCTTCTCCATATTCATCACAAACATAGTTTCTTGCAGCACAGGAATATTTCATTACATTCATGTACCACAATTTGTTTAGCCATTCCCCAGCTGATGGGCATCTACTTTGTTTCCCATTCACAGCTCTCACCAAAAGTGCTACTATAAATGTTTTAGAGTCTATGGGGAACTTTCTTATCAATGGCTTCTTCTGGGTATAAGCCCAGTAATGGAGCCTCTGGTTCAAAGAAGGGATTCTTTTTGATGTGTGAATTTGACAAGATGGTCACTGAGGTTCCTTCCAGTTCTGAAATTCTGTAAATCTACTTCCCCTAGGCATGGGTGTCATATTTACACCAGGGTTGGAAAAGTTGTTATCAGTTCTTTCTAGTAGAGTAGGATTTGGAAGATCTGGGTTCTTTACCTGGTTCTGCCACTGGCAATGTGACCTTGGGCAAGTCATTTGTTCATTCTGGGCTTCAATTTCCCCATATGTAAAATAATTTTTAATTCTTACCAATGAAGTAATTCATGTCTGGTCTATTTCTCATCTGCATTCCATCAGACAAACTCGGCTCCTGTAGGAAATGACTTCAACCATCCCCAACTAGCCTCTCTAATGAACCGACTATTAATAAGAACCAATTCAATACTTTCAGATGTATTACTTTCTCTAACTTAATTTTGATTTCCTAGGTGTAGGTGTCAGTTTTTTATTCAAGCCATTTCCTGAAGTCTCTTCCTGCATAAGGAAAAGTGAAAAGCTATTCTCAAGTATTCCTTTTAAGGGAAATTTACATTTGGAAGAGTGGAATTGTAACTCTTGAGCCTACCCTGAATCGACTCTGCAAATGTTTGAGTTGATTTAAATATAACTAAACACTGAGTTGTGTGATTTTGACACCAATTAATATACTCCAGTGAAGTTAGCAGAAGGGGACTTGAGTTAAACCAGAGAAGAATTGGATCTGAAAATGAAAAAAAGAAGCCCTTATGTTTTCTTCCTTGAATTATCTTAGCACATTGAGTACAATTCCCCAGGGACTTATTACAAAGAATTACAGAGAAGATGTTAAACACTGGGAAAGGCCTAAGGCTCTCAGATCTCAGGGGAAAATGTGAGCAAGTCAATAAGGATCCATGTATATTTTCACCCGATATTTTTAATCATATCTTAATGGAACACATTTTTACCTATGTGTCAGCCATTTGGTGAATATATGTGTTTACAGAGAGGGTGGGCATACAAGCGTTAACAGGAAGCTTAAAGTTCACATAGAAGGGGAGGGATCAGCCGATGCTGTGGGGCCATTGAAAGACTGCTTAGGAGTTCTCTCGGCTGGCAATCTGCCTCTCTCTTTGACCCAGTATAGAGTCCCCAGTCTTTCTCTCCTGGCTCTGAGCTCTGCTGTTCCAGACCATGGCTTAGCAAACTCCATGCTCTGTATTCCTATTGGCTTTGCTCCCCTTAGCCTCGCTTTAGGTTAAACAAACGTTGCTTGATGTTGATGTTGGTGATGATGATGATGATGATGAAGACAAGAGTAAGAACCTTAAACAAACTCCCACTTGTGCCTCTACTGCTTTCCACCCAGCAGCTGTTCTCCATTAAGAAATCGGGCCAAGTTCCAGCTCCCCTGGGGGAAGTCTTTTCTCCTCTAAGAGGCGTCTTGTGACTTCCCAGCATGGGGTTCTTTGTGAAGGAGCAGTCATCCAGCAGCAGTGGGTCAGACTCAGTGGGAATAACCCAAATTCTGCCCCCTCCCCCTCCCTCCAGGCTATAGTTTATAAAAAGCCAAGTGAATGTATCATTTGGAAGAACTTTTAGACACAGTTAAGTTCCATCCTTAATGAGGCCTGGCTCCAGGAAAATGGACGGGGACATGGTTTTTAGTCTTGAGATTTGGTATCCATGAAAGGAAATGATTTTGTGCCAAGGGTTGTCACCAGTTGATAAGAGGACCATACTAATGAGACCCAAGGCATATACTCAATCCCCATGTGGCCTAATTAGCTCCCCTATGTTCCACTACATGTCTGACCCCAGCCAGCTGTCATGAAAAAAATGCCTACCATAATCACAAGGGGAATTAGGAAAGAGAATGAGGATAACTCAGTGTAGCCTTCCCTACTTTTAAGAAAACATTCCCACTGCTGGATGACTGGTGTCAGTCATCTGTTCATAAAGAGGACAGTGTGATGTTGTGGATAGGTCACTGGATTTGAAATCAGGAAGATGTAGGTTCAAGTCATGCTTCAGACATAAGCTGTGTGACCCTGGGAAAGTCACTTGACCTCATCTGTAGAAAGAGTTGGCTGTACTCGACCTTTAAAATTCCTTCTAGGTTGAAATCTATGATACTTTAATCTCACACAAATGAATCCTTTGTACCCAAGTAACTGGGGCTGGGACAGGTTTAAAGGAAAGAAAGCTGGATTAGCAACCAGAAGTCCTGGGTTTAAATTTTGACTCTGCTACCTCACCTGTGTGACCTTGAACAAGTTACTTAACTTTTCTTCTATAAAATGAAAGGATTGGAATAGAATAATAGGATTTAAAGCTAGAAGAGCCCTAAGTAATCATCTTGTTCAACCCCCTATATATTACAGCAGATGAAATTGAGGACCAGAAGCAGGGATGTTAAGGTAAATGTTTAACAATCGGCTTTCAAAAAAAAATAAATAAAAGTACAAATGATACATTTTAAAGTTCAATCTGAATTATTAACATTTTCACCATCACTTTCTTAAGTCCTGAAATAGCAAAACAATCAGTCAAACCTGGATTTGTAGCACTGACTGATATCTAAGGTATAAATGCTTACACTGAAAATTCAAGAGGTAAGCCCCTCAAGCTGGTTCCAGCACCACCTTGCAGAGGATAAATGTGTTGACCAAAGCCACACAGATTGCTAAATGTAGGTCTTTTGATTCTCAATAGAGTGCTTTTCCCAGAATATCACAGACCTTACTGCTGCTACTGAAAAAACTATTGCTTCACCCCCATCCTCTACCACCACACCCTTATCCCATTAGGGCAATCTATGATCTTCTTCATTGAATGTAATGAATTAGAAATGACTCTGGAGATCTTCCAAACTTTCATTTTAAAGGTGAGGAAAATGGGTCCCATAAAGGTTAAGTGATTTAGCTAAAACATGTGAAATTCTTTATAGCCTGTCCCCTTCCTACTTTCCAGTCCTCTAACAATGCACATGATGACCCCACTACACTGGCCTACTGCTTTTCCTTGAGGAGGACACTCATCTCCTGTCATGGCTATAGTCCTTAATCATTCTCTACTGTGCTCAGTCTGGCTTATTTTCAGGAAAGTGTGGAATGACATCTGGCTTGAACCCCAAGAGAGGGAGCTCCCCTTTAAGTAACTGCCCTTTGATTTGAAAGACAGCTTCCCTTCTCATGGACTGATGAGAAGAAACAAGGGCTTGTTTATCCCCAAACTGTAGAATGGGGCACCTTCTCTGTCTCTCTAAGTCGTTCTATCTGATTGAGCTGGTGTTGATTTATTTCTCTTTGGAGAAATCGAAAGCATTTGAGTCATGTGAAAAGTCTCAGATGGACAAAACCCCCATACAAAGCTTATCTGTTGGGGTACCGAATGCTGCAAGGAGTGAAAAGAGAAATGCTGTTAAAATTTGGCAAGTAAATTAGGTATGCTAATTTTTCTTTACTGACAAATTCTCCCAGCTTTATCTGCTGTTAATCCCATATTTCTTTTCATATTCTCTGCACATCCTTACAAGATTAATACAAGCTAAATCTGTGAGTCTCTGAGAGTGGCTAATCCATTTTTCTGTCGTCTTTAACAAAGAGCAAATACCATTTATTATCACCAAAAAAGCACCACTTTCCCATTTCCCCAGAGTAATTAAGAGCCAGAAGTTTCCTGAAGTTTCTGCTATGGGATGAATGGGGAATGGTAACTCTGGGTTTCAAAGATTAGGAGACAGGGTCACTGGAGGCCAAGCAAGACCTAGGGATGCAAGACTGGAGACTAAGTGGCTTCTAACCCCACCACAGAAAAGTTCAGGTGTGAACCAGGAAAATCCATCACTGATGATCCAGTCTTTCCTATGAACAATTAAAAGTAAGCTATAGGTGGCATATTATCAATCATGATGGATTTGGAATCAGAGAAGCTATATCCAAATCCTGGGTCTATCAGGCAAGTCATTTAACTGATTGGGGTCTCAGTCTCCTTACTTGTAAAATAAAGTGGTTGGATCAAATGATCTTTGAGGGCCCTTCCATCTCTAAATTTATAATACTATGACTTGTATTTGAGAAATTACACACAAGGCATTATTAAGAATGTGTATGATGGGGACAGTAGTGAGTTTGTCATGTATCAAGAGCAAGGTAGAATAGCCAAGAAATAGGAAAGGGAACAAGTATTCGTGTAGTACCTACTATGTGCTAGGCAGTGTGCTAAGTACTTTAGGTTTGATCCTAACAACAATCTTGTGAAATAGGTGCTATTACTGCCTCCTTTTTACAGTTGATAAAACTGAGACAGGCAGAAGTTAAGTGGCTTACCCAAGGTCACATAGCCAATAACCATTTGAGGTTGCATATGAACTCAAGTCTTCCTGACTCTAGGCCCAGTGCTGTGTCAACCGTACTACCTAGCTGACTTCAGGCAACTGTAGTGTTTCTCTGGTAACCATGAAATCCAAAAGAAGGAAAAGACTCTAGCATATTTGCCAGGGTATCCATGGGGAATTTACAAAAAGATATGGATGAAAAATTCCAACAGTTGAGAATGCATGAAGGGGCCAATGATTTGCTCTCATGGATCCATTGAAATATTGAAGAGTAATTCTATCTTGAATTTTTTCTACGTCATTTGACTTTGGTTGAAGCCCTTCTGTTGCTTTTCTGTGTCTGGGATGATATCCTGAGATTGAGTCTTTGGAAAATGAATTTGCTTTTTAGGGTCATACACCGTCTGTTGAATGACAAACCCCAAAGTGAAGAGTGGAAGGGGTCTAATCACAACTAGGGGAAAGGAGAGGGAATCAAGTGAGGGTGAACATGACTTCAGCATCTGCCCACTTGAAATTCTGGGAGTCAAGATTCTACATTGCCATTGGAAAGTACAGTCTTCTGGGAAATGACCGACAGACTTACCATGTTTCTCTTCCAATACAAAGAGACTGGTTTGAACTTGAGCACTAAAAATCCAAGTGCAGTACGTGGATTAGGGCTTATTCTTGGAGGCTTAGTGCTTCATAAAAAAAGAATACATTTTAGCAGCTTGTGGAAAAACTAATCCTCCTTCTCTGCTTCTGGCTGGAAGTAAGCAAAAGGCATCAGTTTTCTTCAGACTAGCAGGTAGATATTGCCAAATAGAAGAAGCACCTCTCAGCATGAACAATCCAAGAGGCATAGACATAGATGGATCAGACAATTTGTATGGGAAACATCCAGTGCCTGAGACAAATGAATATTAAAACATAAGACTGAAGTTTTGAGAGGTGGGTGAGACCTTCGGAACCACCTAACCTGGCTCCATCATTTCACAATGAAGTAAAGAGAAGTCCAGAGGGGTGTAGTGCTTTGTCCAAAGTCATCCATCTAGTAAATGGCAAATTGTGAATTCAAATCTAGGTCACGTGCCCTCCAAATCCAGTGCTTTATTTCCTTTCATGAGACACTTTTCTTTTCCTCTCTAAGCTTCTTTAGCTCCTCTAATTTTAGTATCCAAATGGGATTTACAAATGCTGAAGGTAACTTCATCATCCCCATTTTGTAGATGGAGAAAGACATAATATAGCCCTATAAACTAGGCACTTAATATGTGTACTGGTGGGAGAGGAAGGAGCAGGTAAGGCCGAAAACCTGGAGGCCATTATTTGATCATTCTAATACTTGATGGTAGGATTGTTATAGACGTAAAGGTTTAGGTCTTCCATGGATTTCCATGGGGACTGAGATAATGTCTCCTCTTTAGAGGGAAGCAGAGCATTTCTCTTTCCACTTTTTCCACCCCCATAACATTTCACATGGAGGCCAGCATACTATGAGTCCCACAATTTTTCAGGAGCAAAGTGACAGTCCTTCCCTTCTAACAAGACTTAAGTAGAAGTGGAGAAGGCATTGGAGTCATCAGTACACGTGAGCAAATGATACTTGCAGTGGCCAGTGATTCTTGCCCTGAACTTGGCCTCAACTTTGGAAATATGAGCAAAATCTGTGTGGCTTAGGCTTCTTCTTAGGAAGAACCCTGATTCTAGAGTTAGAGGACCTGGGTTTCAATGCTTACTTTGAAAGTTAGTTAATCATCCTGGTCCTCAGTTTACTCATCTGTAAAGTGAAGGGGTTGGATTAGGAGGTCACTGATATCCCTTTTAGTTCCAGTTTCTATGATCTTAGACCTTTTTAATAGTAGCAAAGAACTAGAGACAAAGTAGGTTCCCATCTACTGAGGAATGCCTCAGCAAATTGTGGTATATGAATGTATTGAAATATTACTTCAATATAAGAAATGACTATGAAGAATTCAGAGAAGCACAGGAAGATTTATGTGAAGATTTATGCATCAGCAGAGTTTAGTTTAAGAAAAAAGACCCAATAGGACAATATATACAAAGATTACAACAATATAAGTGGAAAGAACAATAATACAAAGCTGAACACTGTATCATCATGATGACCAGGTTTGGCCCTAGAAAAGAGCTGAGAAAATTCAACTCTTCCCTTCTTCGTCAGAAACGGGAAACTATGAATGTGGAATATTGCACAGACTGACAGACTTAGTTGATGTGTCAGCTGGTTTAATGAAATAGCTTTTCTTTTTTGTTTATAGGGATGGTTTATCATGTAGAGGAAAGAAGAGGAAAAGGATATAGTTATATAAAGTAATATGATGTAAAAATTAATGTAAATATTTTAGATCATTAAACAAAGCAAGCAATAAATTAACAATTGTGCCTGATAATTTCTTAAAGAGAGTTGCTGATGAAAAATTTGGAAGTTTTATCTGAAGTTTTAGCAACTTCTGAGTAACACAGGGACCAGAGGGAAAGGATACACCATTTTCTAACCAAGGGGTTAACTGTCTAAACTGACACAACAAGGACAAGAGGACCTGGGAATGCCATGGCATGGTTGTGAAAGCACTTTGAAAATTTGAAAGCATAAATTGAAGGTGATATTATTATTATTATTATTATTATTATTATATCAATATGTTTCCTTGACATAGCTAGGTAGGAAAAAGATGACCTTTTCTGGAACCATGAAGGATTGGCTAACCTTTACTCTGCTTGGCTGTTCTTTCTCTTGGCATGCTGCCAGCAGGAACACCTGCCTATTTGGTGTCCTTTACACACATCACCCTGCGACATCATGGAGTCAGCTTTCTTTCCCATGCCTCATATAACCTGGAGTCATCTATAAACCAGATTTGTTTAACTCAGCAAATACTCAAGCCAGACTCTAGGGCTTGTTCCAAACTATACTTTGCATTTTGGCGATCTTCTTATGCATCTCAGCACAGCACTGCTATTTATATAGCAGTATGTTCTCTGTGTATTTACTTGAGTGTCCAGTGTGGACTTAATGACTGAATATAACCTAGCCTTCTGGCTTCAATACACAATGTAATAATTCTGTTCATTGTCCATAGAATCTAAACTCTCTGTGATTTTTTTCTGGCCTACTCTCTGCTTAACAACAAATGAGTTTCCGCTCAGAAACAAGACTGGTAATAGTAAATAAATTAATGTTAAATAAATAAAAATAATGCCCCTGGTTCTTTTTGATTTCCTGGTAACCATTATCATAGCCTCATTTTAATACGCATGTTTAAGGAGGTATTCCTGGCCAAAAAGGACCATTTCAAGAAATAGGATAAGGGATAGTTGGGCTATAAATCCTAACTCTCTCAATGGAATTTGAATAATGAGATTACTTCAAGGGACTGTGTGCACCAGACCCAGATGTACTTCAGGCCTGCTGGCGGTCTTTTGTGGATATTCACAGGGGGTCCTATGAAGCAGTGGGTGGCCATATATCTCGGGCCTATGGGTCTTCCTGTCCCCAGCAAGATTAGCTTCTGATGAAAACTATTCTATGGGGTAACATCCAGGGTACCAGAAGGGATATGGTGGTGGCAACAGTAACAGAGGCAGGCAGAAATAGGGACCCATAGGACTCTGCAGCACTCAGCTGGAATCAGGAACAGCTGGGTTTCAAGCTGGGTTTGAGAGTGTCAGTGACTACAAAATGCAGTGGTGATGGAGACTGAAGTCAGGGACCACGGTGGCCAAAAAGGTAGTAAGGTACATGGGGACAGTACCTGGTTCCTCTTTCCCTCCACAACCTCCTCCAAGGTCTGGGCGGCTGATGTGGAGGTAGGGACAGATGCAGGCAGAGTAAAAGGTGCCAAGCTGGACTAGCCTGGTGTAGCTGTTAAAATGGCAGAAGCAATAGTGGGCCAGCAGTTGAGGAGACCATGTAGGATATGGGGTCATATGCTGGTAGGTTTAGAAGTAGAAGGGATTTTGAAGGCCATAAAGTCCAATCCCTTCATTTTATACATGAAGAAACAGGTTCAGACAGTTAAAGCTCTTACTTATTGTCATATAACTAGTAAATATCTGGGGTGGGATTTGAACCTAGGTCTATTCTGACTCCCAAGCCTGGGACACCATGCTGCTTCTCAGAACTTGCTGAAGCACCTAGGCCAATGCATTGGGCCCAGAAGGCTGCTGGAATAAGAACATTTATTAATGCCCTAGCAAACATTTATTAATGCCCTAGTATTATGCTAGGCACTGGGGTCACAGATACAAAAGTGAAACAGTCCATGCCTCACATGTTTACATTCAATCAGAGGAGTTCATGAACATCTGTATAGGTATATAGAAAATAAATACAATTATTTCTTGCCTTCTCATTGGGTGGGATAAAGGTGTGAAGGAAGGAAGAGAGAGAACTTGGAACTGAAAATTAAAATAAACTGAAAAAAGAAAATGAATAGAAGATAATTGGGGAGGGGGAGGCATTGGCAAGTAGGTGGATCAAGAAAGGTGTCATGCAGAAAATGGTGCTTGAGTAGATATTTGAAGGAAACTAGAAATTCAAAAAGAAGAATGTGAGTAAGGAGTGCATTCCAGGGCTAGAGGATGGCCAGTACAAAGCCAATGAGATGGAAGATGGATTGTCATGCAAAGGGATCCATAGGAAGACCAATTTGATAGGCCCAGATAGTATATGAAAGAGAGTAATGCATAATAAAGTCGGAAAGGGAATTTGGGACCAGATTGTGAAGGGCTTCCAGTAACAGAGAGAAGACAATGATAGAGAAACCTACGAAGAAGATGAGAGAGCTACACCTTCACTAGAGAGAGAGGCATCAGGCTTTTATCTACCTGCCAGGGTGGAGGATGGAGCCCAGAGGGCATGGTGATGTTGCTACTCCTGTACATTTCATTCTTTTCTGACTGAAAGCTATTGGCAATAGCTATGACATTCTGAGCTTCCAGAGGTCAATGATACCAGAAGTTTAAGAGCAATGTCCATGTCAAGATTTGCTAGAAGCCAGGAGTGAAGTGAGGAGTGAAGGCAGAATGACCTGCCCGGCCCAATCCAGCAGTAACGTTAGAGCCACAGTGATTGGCCTTGCCCCATTTGGAAGTGAATTTCGTTGGATTAATTGCTGTGTTAAGTCTGAACCTACTCTCCATAGCGACTGAGTTGACAGAGAAAAGATTTTGCTCTTAAGGGTTAGGAAAGAAAATACATCTGTTCTTGCTAAATCTTTATAGTAAATATCTTTGTGAGACAGACAGACAGACTCAGAGATTGAGACAGAGAACAACGAATAGGGGAGTTATTTTAAAAAGAAAGATTGTTTCCAACTGGGTGGATAGCAAGATATTGAGAAAAAAGCAAAAAACAAAGGAGACAAATCACAAAGGAGACCGATTTTGGTGTCCTACTTAGCTTTGTGGGTGACTCTCCCTCACAGTTTCATTGGAGGGAGAAAAAAGAATGGTATACAAAAGCTTTATCCCCTAAGCAGCTTTCAGACTTCTCTGTGACCTGTTAGTCATTGGTCCGAACCCTTCAAGAACTACTTCTATCACTGTGGATAAATGTGACTGCTGACATAGTTCAGCTCCTCTAGAGCCCACACAGATGAAAGCAAACAAAATGGGAGAGAGCATAGGACACAGGAGACCCACATGACATGGCCCTTGGGGCCAGGTGCTGTTAATCACACATCTAATGTTGCCCATAGTCTGTCTAGTGCCCACAGGTTAAGGATTGCCTTAGGCCTTGTTCTTCTTAGGCTTCCCAGAAAATCATTCTCCCCTTTTAACTTTCTAGTTGAAAAACTAGATAGGCTGCTAATTTTAAATGCCTCTTAAAAAAAAAAAAAAAAGGATGACTCTCTAACAGCTTGGTCACCCCAGAACTCTAACTCCAAAAAATTCAGGAAGGGGCTGACCCAAGGGAAAAAATGTTCCTAAAAAACTCTCTGTAACTGAAGAAAAGAATCTGGAATTTGAGCAACTACTATATATGTACAAAACTCTTAGAGAAGAAAAGCCTGAAGACTAACTGGACAATATGATTTCCAAATGATTAAAAAAAATAACTCTTCTTACACTTCACTCACTTCCACATGCTTTTTCATCGAATGACACTAGCCTTCTTGCCGTTCCTCTAACTAGATTCTCTATCTCCTGGCTGCAGGTAGTTTCATTGGTGGTTTCCTAAGCCTGGAACTCTCTCCCTCCTTGTCTCTGCCTCCTGTCTCCCTTCAAGTCCCAGCTAAAACTGTCCCATTCTACCAGAAGCCTTTCCCAATCCCCCTCACTGCTGGCGTCTTCCCTCTGTGATTATCTCCAATTTATCCTGTATATATCTTGCTGGTACATAGCTGAGTTTTCATGTTGTCTCCCTCATTAGGTTGTTAGCTCCTCGAGAAGGGCCTCTTTGTTTTGCCTTTATTTGCACCCCCAGTGCATGACATGCTTGTTCATTTGACTTGAAGAATTATCATTGTGTTGTTTCTTATGGGTGAGTCTAAGAGGAAGACATAGAATAAGGTAATACTCCAGGAAAAACTGTTTATAAGCATACCAACAGCTATGATCAACATGACTACTAGAGTATGCCTCTACCTCTACAATGCAGACAGCAGTTGACACAATCCATTTAAAAAGCTCTCTCCAATTAATTATTCTTTCTAGCTTAGTGTTATAATATCATGATTTCCTTCAGCAAGTTAGAATGCTGTTTATCCTATGTACCTGGTGTGCCTCACCCTTTCAATTAAGATGTAGTTCCTAGTTTTTGTTTATAGCAAATCCAGTGTCCGGGGTTCACAGAAAGTGACAAGGGCCTCTCCACATTTGGAAAAAGACAAATGGCCAGTGCTCATTTTTTAAAAGAAAAAAAAAGAAATTAAGCTTTGCTACTATTTCATATACAGATTGACATTGACACTCTCATTCCCTCTGTATGCCAGATGGTCACATGTCATATACAGTACATGAAATGTCCTGAGGGAAGAGTTGGAGTTCCTCAGTACTGAGGATTTGACAGTGATGCCCTCACTTGTTCATTAGCTTTCGGCACATTGGGACATACTGTCACATCATAAAGAATTAAACCAAGATTTTCAAAAAATAATAAATAATTACATTGCTCTCATTTTAAAATATTATCAATTATTAATATTTTGTAATTTGTACAATTATTATTAATATTTTGATAATAGTGAGCACAAAAAGGGGTTTTGAACTAATACATAACAGTATTTTAAAATATTTTTTTCATCTTTATTTTAAATTGTGTTTTCTTAGTGTGTATAATATATGGATACAGTAATACATATATAATTTACATGCACCTATAATTTATTGTGTATATAACTTACATCATGTGTAATTTATTATGCAAGTAATTTGTAAAAAAAATATGACAATGGGGAGACATGCTCAATTCCCTCCCTTTTTTAACTGCTAAAATGTGGAGATCAAAAAAAGCTTGCACATTACAGTTGTTAAACATTTCTCCTCGTGCATCAGTCAACAACAAACTTTTCAGACGCCTAGAACCTCCGAGCTGACAGTCTTTAGAGACAACTCTTGCATTTCACAGATGAAAGAAGGGGAGGAACGTGTCCAAGGTCAGGCAGCTAAATTTCAGTTCACCAAATCAAAGGTTATATAATGTGGGGACAACTTCTAAAGAAGCTACAATATTAATGGGAGGCAGGTGGTCCAGGGAGAAGAGCTCCAAGGACTTGTCAGTAAATCCCAGTTCATTCACCCGAGTGACCTTAGATACGGTACTTAACCTCTGAAACTCAGTTCCCGCGTCGATAAAATAAAGACCTTTTAGATTAGATGGCCTCTAAGGCCCTTTCGAGCCCCCAATGTATAAAACAAATCTTGCTTTGTGGATTTTTCACTTCAAAGAATATTTAATATTTGTTCACCTATTTTTCACCGTAGGGACTACCTTTCGTTATTTCAGAGAAATTCATCCGCTTAGAGAGTCTGGGACCCGCCTTGGGCGGAGGAACACAGAGGCATTAAGTCCGAGAGCTGAGAGCAGACCGGGAGAAGGATGGATGGACGGCCCGGAATCGGGGGGGGGGGCGGCCGTGCCAGCCTTGGCCCAAGAGTGGTTATTCCCCTCTCCTTTCCGTAAGTGTTACTGTAGGAAAAGCGATTTGGGTGTGCGCTGTTTATTGGCACAGGCTTGTATTTCTGTTGTTACTTACTCGTCTACCAGTGGTTTTTCCTCAGTAGAATCAGAGCTCCCAGAGGGCAGGGAAGGTTTCCCTTTTGTTCTTGTATCCCCAGCGTCCAAGAGATCGTAGTTAGATTTTGTAGCGTTGAAGTGAATTGGATTTGGGGAAAGGGGTTGTTGACTCAGGCAAACAGGTACTTAGCATGGACCAGTGACTGCTAAGCTTTAGAGATACAAAGAAAACATGCAACGAGTCCCTGCCCTCAGGGAGCTTACGTTCTAATGGAAAGCAAAGGCGTGTGTGTATGTGTATCGTTATAGACTGTAGTTATACAAAATGGACGCCTTGTAACTTTAAGGGGACGGCGATAGTATCTGGAGGATTGGGAAAGGCCCCCTAGAGAAAGTAGCGTGTGTGTGTGTGTGTGTGTGTGTGTGTGTGTGTGTGTGTGTGTGTGTGTGTGTGTGAAGGACTGGCAAGATAGGAAGGGTTGTGGTTGTGAGGATTTCAGAATGCCAAACTAAGTCGTTTTAGCCTAGAGGTAGTAGAAAACCACTGGATTTTTTTTTTTTTGAGGGAATGGAGCAAGTGCTGACAGGTCCATGCTTTAAGAAAATGTCTAAAAAGAAGTTGAACTGTGAGGGAACAAAATGAAAGTCCTCAGGAAGAGATGATGAAACAAATGCCCTCCCTTGAGGTGGAGAGGTGGTACGCTGTTAGGCTGAAATATTATATGCGTTGTCAGAGAAGATATCTGCATGGGATTTTAAAAAAATTTTGTCACAAGAGAGCACCCATTCTGAGTAGGGATGGGAAATAATTTTTTATGAAAAAAAAAGACATCAAAAATGAAAAAAATCATCCAGCTTTTGCTATATGGATTTTGGCCTTTGGAATAGATTTTTGTCTCTAATGAAGACTTTTTTAAAAAAGATTCTTGAGTATCTTTTGATATTCGACAGAATAATAAAAAAAAAATTCATCCATGGCCATTAGCTCCTGAGCACAATAAATCATGAGAATAATAATAATAACCATAACAACAATAGGAGCATTTATATAGCTCCTAACATGTTCGAGGCATTGTGCTAAGAGCTTTAAAAGTTTTATTTCAGTTGATCATCACAGCAACACTGGGAAATAGGTGCTATTATTATCCCCATTTTATAGTTAAGAAAACAGAAATAAAGTGACTTGCCCAGGCTTGCACAACTAATAAGTATCCAGCACTTAACAAAGTGCCTGGCTCTTAGCAGCACTCAGTAGATGTTTCTTGTTTAATGGAGGCTGGATTTAAATTCGGGTCTTCTTGACTTGAGTCTCAGTGCTCTGTCTATGGCACACCTAGCAGCTGTAAGGATCTGCTAAATTACTGTTAACTACTACTAATAGCTAACATCTATATAGTACATTAAAGTTTGCAGAGCACTTTACATGTAACAGCCCTGTGAAGTAGGTGTTATCATTGTGTTCCTTTACAGGTGGAAGTTAAGTGACTTTCCCATAGTATACAGCTCCTGTTTGAAGCAAGACTGAGCTCAGGTCTTGAACTTAATCCCCCTTTCCACCTAAATTATTTCCATAGTGTCTCATTTCCCCACGTAAAAATCATCCTTAAGCAAAAAAAAAAAAATCTCATCTTGATTTCATAGTCATTGTGGGAGTACCAATAATCTTCTTGTCCCTGCTTTGAGATTATTCTAGCAAAGTGGCACACTGAGCTTGGAGTCAGGAAGACCTGAGTTCAAATCTTGTCATGGACTCTTGTTAGCAGTGTGACCCTGGGCAAGTCACTTAACCACTGTTCGTCTTGGTTTCCCCATCTGTAAAATGGGCAGGATAATTGCACCAACCTCTCAGAGTTGTTGTGAGGCTCAAATGAGGAATTGCAAAGTGCTTAGCATAGTTCCTAGCACATAGTAATCCAAAACTGATTTCTTCCTTGTTTTTTTCCTTCTGAGATTTGCTTTGAATTACCTTTTAGGTATGAGCCTTTCATCTTTCGGAGCACACAGTGCTTTGAAGAAGACTGCCATCCCAAGCTCCATAGGGTTGTCGCTTCTTGAGATGGCACTACATTGGTTTCAGATTAATTCAAATATTTTGTGAAGCCAACAGTATCTGGTCCCTTAGTAAGTATTTACATGGAATTCTTTATCCTGGAAAAATGATAGTCAGTAGGCTAAGTCTGGCTGGCAAGGTGTCCACTGTCTCCAGTGCAATTTCTCTTGCTGTCAAAGAGATCTCTATCTTTTCATTCTCAAGTGATAGTCTTGGGATTGGGCAGGAACAACATTGCCTTCTATCATAGATTCTGATGTCTTCTCCCATTAGAACTCTGCCCTGGGGAACTCCTCTTGCCCACACCATTTCAAAAAGCAATAGGTGGCAATGTATTTCCTTGTCTCTTTCTCTCCTTATTTTCCTGTTCTGTTGTCCTCATTTTCATTTATATCCCCAATCCTTTGAAATTACTGCCATGTTTCTCTGTTTCAGTTTGATCAGATAGTGCATCCCTGGGGTGGCTGTCACCCAGGTCATCAAATAAATTACTTTTAGTAATCGGTTTTTTAATGCTTTTTTTTTTTAACCCTCTCCACCACCAGTGTCCTGTGCATCTTCCTCTTAGTTTGGTTTGGCTCATGTTTTAAGGCAGTTTTAATTTGTGTATTTGTTCCTGTTAGCAGAATCTATTTTAAGAATTTTGCCTTCATTAATTCCACTTATAATTTTACAATTCAAACATGAAGATGTGTTTCTCTTCACACACACATACTCAGCCTGTGTCTGAGTAGGGAAAGAAAGGTTTGGGATTAAACTGTTCATTATTTGTGTTGCTCTTGCTTCCAACAGTTTTCTTTATTGCCAATCTTAAGAAATTTTCACTTTTCATTTAATTTGGTATTTCTTTCCTTTGCGTGATTAGATTTTGACTCATTATTAGGTGGTGAGGTATAATAAACAACAACAATAATAACAACAACACAAAACTTAAGTAAAAAGGCCTGGGTTTTCTAAAGACCATGTGACCTTGGGTGGGTCATTTAACTTGTTATTTAACTTGGAAGCTGGTGGCCATCTCCAGTCATCCTGATCGATATCTTGCCACTGGACCCAGATGGCTCCAGAGGAGAATGGAGACTGGTAACTTTACACAGCCCACCCTCACTTAAATTCAGTTCACTTCGAGGGAAGAAGGGAAAGAATCTGGAATTCAAAGTTTTAAAATCAAATGTTAAAAAAAATATATCATTATTGTTTTACACGCAACTGGGAAATAGGATATACAGGCACTGGGATAGGGAGATCCATCTTGCCCTACCAGAAAGTCAGAAGGGGGATGGGGGAGGATATAGGAGAGAGCAGATCGGGGGAGGGGGTATTCAGTGGGATTGTTGTTTTGGGGTGCTGGACAGGGGAAAGACGGGGGAAAAATTTGTAACTCAAAACCTTTTAGAAATGAATGTTGTAAACTAAAAATAAACATAAAAATAAAAAAAAAATTCAATTCACTTACAAGTCATGGTATTACCTTCCTGATATCATGGTCCTCTTTGAGAATGATGAACAAACAACAACAGTAACAACTTGGAAGTTAGGTGGTGCAGTGAATAGAGAGCACTGGGCAGGAGTCAGGAAGACCTGAGTTAAAATCCCATCTCATTAACTTATTAGCTGTGTTACCCTAGGCAAGTCACTTCACCACTGTTTGCCTCAGTTTCCTCTACTGCAAAATGGGGATCATTACAGCACCTACTTCTCAGGGTTGTTGTGAGGATTAAATCAAATGAGTTAACATTTTAAAAATGCCTGAAACAGGAATAACCAGGATTTGAATCCTGGTCCAAAGGTAAATGTGCAGTCCTCTCATTCTGATCCAGCAGAGCTTTCTAGTTCGCTGGTAGTGTCCAAGTTCAGCAGTAGTCTTCTGGAACTCAAACCAGGGGCATACCCACAAGTATATTACTCAGACCCAAACCCAAATCAGGAACTTCTGTAACTCAGATGGAGGGGAAGGGCAGCAATTAGACTTTGCTTTGGATCAGACTACTTTGAGAGCATTGAAAACTAGAAAGTCAGTGGTCTTTTTTTTCTGTGCTGTGGCTGCAGCTATGAAATATGCTCAAGCTTCAGAAAAGCCTTGCCTCTAGCATCCCTCAATGTAGAGAGAACATATTGCTTGACCCCAATGAGATCAGTGAAATTGCCAATGCCAATTTCCATCAGCAGATCTGGAAGCTGATTAAATATGGACTGATCATCTAGAAACCTATTACTATCCATTCTCATGCCTGATGCCAGAAAAATACTCTGACTTAATGGAAGGGTGGGCACATGGACATTGGTAAGAAAAAGAGTATTGCCAATGCTTCTGTGCCTGAGAAAGTGACCTGATGAGGAGAAAGAGAATTCAGCTCTGTTCCAAAGATACTGCAAATCCAAAAAGATTAACCTCCATATATGTACTGCAGCCTGCATTTGAAGGTGAAGGGAAACGTTTTCAAGAATAAGAGATTGTCATGGAGTATGTTCATAAACTGAGGCAGAAAAGACCCAGAAGAAGGGCTGAGGTTCATCAATCCAAGACTAAGGAAGCATAAAAGTGTTGGGAGGAGTATCTAGAAGCTAAGAAAGAGGAGATCATCAAGACTTGTCCAAGGAGGAGGAGACCAAGAAATGATTCTCCTCATCTCCTCTATGCATAGTACCCCTCTACAAAGTTCATGCCATAAAACTTAACAAACTACCAAAAAAAGGGGGGGAAAAGCTTACAAGTCACATGTCCCTGAGGTCCTGGAACAATACTCAGTACCCCTAGAAAACAGCAGGAACTAAGAGTACACAAAGAAGGTGAAGGATATGGGCTTATAGCCAAGAACAATTTACCCTGCAAAACTAAGTATAAGCTACAAGGAAGAAAAGGAAATTTTAATGCAATCAAGTATTTCTAAGCAATCACAATGAAAAAACTAGAACTATATAAAAATTTTGAAATAAAAACACAGGGTGGAGTGGCTAGAACACCGGCCCTGGAGTCAGGAGGACCTGAGTTCAAATCCAGCCTCAGACATTTAACACTTACTAGCCGTGTGACCTTCGGCAAGTCACTTAACCCCAATTGCCCTGCCTTCCCCCCTCCAAAAAGCAAAAAATACAATAACAATACAGGAGTCAAGAAGAACATAACAAATTAAATGACTGAACTTTCATAAAAAATTAAACCAGTCAACAATCTGAGCATTTATTAAGTGCCAACTAAGTGCTCAGCATTGTGCTAAGCACTGGAAATACAAAGAGAGGTCATAGACCTCACAGTCTAATAGATGAGACAACACAGAAGCTGTGTACAAACTATGTACAAGCTGTGTATTCGGTATAAATTGGAGATAATCAGCAGAGAGAAGGCATTAGTATTAAGGGGAGTCAGGAAAATCTTCTTGAAGAAGGTGAAATTTTAGCTAGGACTTGAAACCAGAAAGTATAGTTGAAAAGGAACTGAATTGCAGGCATGGACGTAGTGAAAATTCCCAGTCAAGAGGTATTGAATGTGTTTTTTAAGGAACAGCAAGGAGATCAGTGTCACTGGATTCCAGAGTATCTCGTGGGGGGGGGGGAGGAGAGTGTCAGCAGGGGTCTGAGAGTAAGGTGTAAGCAGATTGAAAAGGTAGAAGAGAACTAAGATTTCAAGGGCTTTGGATGCCAAACATAGGATTTTATATTTGATCCTGGAGCTCTTGGAGTTTATTGAATAGTGAAGGTGACATGGTCAGACTTGGGCTTTAGGAAGATCTAGTTGACATTTGAGTGGAAGATGGAATGGGGGAAAACTTGAGGCAGGGAGACCCACCAGCAACAGATGGGTGGTGATGAGGGCCATTACCAGTATAGTGACAGTGACAGAAGAGAAAGAAGGTACATGTGAGAGATGTGTCAAAGGTAAAATCCATGGAATTAGGCAACAGATTGGATATAGGGAAGTCAGAGAGTGAAGAGTCAAGTATAATATCTATGTTCATAAGCTATTTATAATACCCAGAGATGATACATGTCCCCCAAGAACCCTATGATTATCAGCTCTAATTGGTTATATCTATGATGATGTTCTTGGATTTACCAATTACAGAAGTAAATAGGCCAACAGTTTAAATCAAATATACCAGAAGGCATTGTAGTTTTCTTTCTATCTTCTCTTGTTGCAAATCATTGAGAGCATTTTCTCTGCTGCATTGAGTTTTGTGTAGTTGAAAGTTGGCAAGCCAGACATTGCATTTTTTAAATGAAATTTCCAATTTGGGATGTCCAGGTACATACCTGGGTAGAGGGCTGACAGTGGCCAGAAGTTGAAGGATCAGTTTTTTTCATTTTTCGACAGCTCAGCTGGCTTTGTTGGGTAGGGATTATCCACTACCTCAGTTTTGCCTTGAGCAAATCCCTTTGTAAACCAGTTGGTTCTTCCTAGCTAACATGTATAGTTTCTCTTGCAAGCCATTCTTTCACAATTGTGTCCAAGATCAAATACCAGCCATGTTGAGGTTTAGGTAGAAAAAGTTTTATAAAGAAGAATCATTCCTGTAATTGGCAAGTTTTCATGGCAAGTTTTCACCTACCCTTTCCCAACTAACCTCCTTACTATCTCCTATATATGTAATAGAATCATAGTTTAGAGCACCCAACTTTGAGATTGTCGTTTTTCCTAAGATACCTTCCTTGCCCTGACGTCATTTTATCAGTTCACAGTTTGAGCAGAAATTACTCTAAAAGTAATTCACAAATAAAACCCAACCATGTATTTAGATTACTCTCGTTTCAGTTCATGACAACCAGAGAGGATCCAGAACTAGAGAAAGCTGTTATAGTGGTCTCTGTACTTTGCTCTTCCCATTTTATGCTAAAATGTGAGCTGTGGGCGTCATTCTGGCCTTTTGATTCTCTCTTAACCTGAGGTGAAAGCTGTTCAGCTGCAGACAAAGGACTTTTCACGACATGAAGACAAGTCAGGCCCTGTCCATAGCAATCAGCTCATCTTTTAAATTTTGAGCCACGGCTTTAAGTTCCCCCAAACATGGTCTTCTACAAAGGACCAGAAGAGAATAATTTCTTTGGTCATCTGACCCCAACCTGAACTGCAGTATTTCAAATACCTTTAAATCATGTCACTGGCCGAAAGGATTCCATCTCATAGAAAAGAGCATTTCCTATTTTTGTTAACAACTCTGAGCCAGTTTTAGATCTGTTTGCTTCAATGGTAAGAATAAAACTTTGGTTGTTCTTTTGATCTTCCAGAGGAGGCACAGAGGGCAGGAGAAATATTTTTAAAGGGCCCTAAGACTCTGACGGAGAAGATAAATGATTCCCCTTTGTCAGAGATGTACCCTCTCTAAAATGAAGTGAATAGCATTTTCAGTGCCCTGAAGGGCACCCTAGGCACCCCAAATACTAATGTCTGCTGCCAAGGCAAGAGCTTTCTTCTCCCTACTTACCAACTTGTGTTTCTCACCTCCACTTACATTGTTGAGAGTGATGGACTTTTCTTCTTCCAATTATTTTCTCTAAATTACAGGAGTGATTCTTCTTTACAAACCTTGTTGAGAAACTAGGTAAACATATAAGAAGGTATTCCTCCTTCATTTAAATGGGAGCCCAAAAGAATCTCTTATCCTTGTAATTCAAAATCCAAATCTCATAATTCCTCCAGGGCCTTGGAGGGATCTTGGGCCTCATCAAACACAATCCTCCTCTACGTGAACCTTCACACAATATAGAGTGTAGTGTTGAGACTCTGGAGTTATCCTAGTATTACTTTGTTCCATATACCAAATGAACTTAGCTGACCAGGCAAGGAGCTTCACACACCTGTTACTGTAATGACACAGGCCAGGCAACTGGATTGGGAGGTAGGTAGCAACTATTGCTCCTCCCCTAATGAGGATTTCCTTTTGAGACAGCTTGCAAAATCAGACGTAATCCAGGCCTCTAAGCTGCATGTATGATATGTGATTGTAGAGCTGAATTATAGTATGGGAAAAGCAGAAAAAGGCAGAGGTGTGTGTGTGTGTGTGTGTGTGTGTGTGTGTGTGTGTGTGTTTGGGTTCCTCCATGTTATTTGTCTCCCTCGGGGGTCCCCTATGTTAGGCAATTCTATAAGCTGCTTGAGGTCTTAGGAATAGAATACAGCAAAGGGCCATAAACAGCGATGCTTATGTTACGTAAACAGCAACAGCTGAGTCCCTGACAGAAAAGTTTCTCAGAGGTCACAGAACCCTTGCAGTCGGTAATAACAAGACTGTGACAATACCCTTGCTTAAGAACCATACGTAACAAAGACAATCCATTGGCAAGGGACGTGAATTGAGTTTCTCTTCTGGTCTGGGTAGTGGTTCACTGGGAGTGAGAAAGTAAAATGTTTTGTGTAGTAGGTCATTTTTTTAAATGGTTACGGAAGAAACTGGGTCCAAGAGAATGAACATAGGCTCAGATGATCATTGGCTTGATGATGGCACCTCCTGAAAATCTTGGTCCAATTGCTCTTCTGGTACCAAGTTGGGAGAAAATAAAAATGGCCTCAAGCTGACTACATTTGGATGAAGAGAATGAAATTCCCCCCCTGACAATGTATGACCAGCATTTCTTACTTATTGAATGAGAGGAGTTACTGGGTATATCTATCAAGCTGACTGACTGTAATTGGCCTAAACTTGTAACCTCCATAGTCCGAACTTACATTAGTGTTTTGACCTCAAAAGCAAGACTGAAAACCAAGGGAGGAAGCTGTTCCCTGTGCAGTGAACCATTTAAAGGTACATTATGTCCTTTCACCTTGAAGATTCAGAGCTTGGAGGAGAGGCACTTTCCTCGGCATGAGCTGCATTTGAATTGAGCCTCCCCAACTTTGTCATTTTCAGCTTTGATTGAACTCAGTATAAATCTTTTGCTGATGAAAACACTCCCCTCTGGTATTCAGTACAATAAGATAAAAGTTAGATGTGGCTAAAAGGAGAATCTTCAAGACATCAAATTTCCCTTCACATCACAGGAATTAATGTAATAAGCAACATTAAATCACCATAGCGTGACCATATATGAGAAACTGCTGTAACTATCAATAGGCTGCTCATAAAAAAAGAAAAAATAAGCTGCCACTGGCAAATATTGCAAAAGAACATTTTAGATTTGCTATTTCTTTTTAAATGTCACAATGAATTAGAACTGGTCACTCCCTGGTCTAATTTTCTCTAAATTACAGGAGCGATTCTTCTTTACAAACCTTGGAGGGCCTTTTTAATGTATCTGTCATAGCTGCAAGGAACCTTGAAATCATAAAGCAAATTCTTTATTATGAAAATATTGTTTAAGTTATTGAGTGAAGGAAGAAACCAGTATGGTTCTATGAGAGCAAATGGTACAAAAGTTTGACTATCCTCAGGAAAATAATTGTGAAGCAACATTTCAAGGTAGTTTAATTTTCTAGTGCATTTTAATGACCAAATAAAGAAGATATAAAAATATCAATTATATATAAACTCCAACATTTTGTTTTCCTCGTTATTCTGACTAATATATCAAATGGAGTATACAGTATGATTTTATTTTTAACAAACACTGCAATCAGTCTTTCATGCTACAGATCTATGTAGTTATTGCATGCTACATAGTCAAGATAAAAGTGAATTGGAGCTTAAATAGAACACACACACTTTTTTCCTCTGATGTTACTGTAAGGAAACCTGTAAAATCCCTTTATCCAGGTACCTCCCCATTCTGTTTCCTGTTAACAAAACAACAACAACAATAGTATTCCTGTTTTCAGGAATGAAGATTCAATTAGTAGGGACATAGAGTTAGAATTTTGGTAGATGAGGGGCAGTGTATGAATCCACTAGCTCTGTCTGCTTTTGTCCATGGTCCATTACCAACTTCAAAACTGACATGAGGTGAGGAGACATTGGAGGGCCAGGCAGTTTCCCTCCCAGCACAGTCAGTTCCCTGTGGGGCTGGGTGCTTTCTGCATGTCAAGCCCTGTTCCCACTAAAGTCACAATGATAAGCCTTCCTGGATACTGGGCTCTTGAATTGACTTCATTTCCTACTCATTTCACAACATTATCATCCTTCTCAAATATAACATGATGGGGACCCACAGCATGCTCTTTACTGTCAGACTTCCTTTTCTGCAGCTAATAATGTTGCAAATGCAGAATCTGGTTTCTCAGCAAGAACCTCTGGCAAGTCAAACTCAATCGCCTGAAAGAGAACCAGCACCAAAATATTAGATAAATCTTCAACATGAAGCCAGAACCTAATAATGTTTCTAGGTAAATGAATCAAGACAGGACTTTTCTTTACCTTCCCACTGTCCATGACTAGAACACGGTCACAGTTTAGGACTGTGTTTAAACGATGGACAATTGTTAAAACAGTGCAGCCTTTGAAGGCTTCTTTGATGGTGCTCTGAACCAGGGCATCTGTTTTAGAATCCATTGAAGCAGTAGCTTCATCGAGGAGAACAATCTGTTGAAGAAAGGTACATACTAAAATCATTCCATACCAACTTTGAGTCCTGGAAGGAAAAGATCAGTGTTTTTGTTTAGATGACTCTTGGGGGAAATTACACAATCTTTGTATGAATTCTTCAAGTCATGTAACTTCCTTTTAAAATGTTTTATTCTAACCATACAAATGGGCAAAGAAGAAGCAATGTGGCATCAGCCCCAATTCCATTATTTAATACGTCTATATCAACAACTAGGTGGCATGGAGTAGTGGAAAGAACATGACCTTGAATCAGGGAATTTGGATTCAAATCCCCGTTCTGCTGTGGACAGGTTACTTCATCATCTCTTTGATTTTTAGCTTCCTCTTCTGTAAAATTGTGGTAATTGATGATAACAGTTGCTCTGCCTCTTCCACAGGATTATTTTGATGGACGGGGAGATATTGGACAATTAAGTGCTTTGTAAACCTTAACATTCTATAGAAATGTGAATTGTTATCACAAAAATGCTGAAGTGGGTTGGAAAAATAGGGTCTTTGAAAGCAATAGCAGTATCTTCAATAACCCAGGGTAGCCAGGTTCCTGAGAAAATGAACCCTAGATTATGTATTCCTCACACCCTAAATTTCTCATAACCCATTGGAGCACTGTTTACTAGGCCTCCAACTTCTCAGGAAACAGAGCTACAAGATGAGAGGAGGATTTTAAACCTGAACCACTTGGAAGAATAGAAAGGACATATAAGCTGGGCACCTGAGAGGAGGTTCAGGAGAAGATTGGTGCCTTTGTCAATTTATCCCTCCCACCAAAACCTTCTTTTAGAAACCTGTGCTCAGTTTTAAAGTGGTCTAGTTGTTCTGTCTCTGCCAAAAGGCAAGCATGCTGCTATAACTCCTGTCTTTAGCCAGCCCTGCTAGAAATATCCAAAATATGACCAATCAATTTTCCATGCTGTTTCCTTACTTTTGAATTACGAAGAAGTGCTCTTGCCATACAAAGCAGTTGCCGTTCCCCTACTGAGAAGTTTTCTCCATTTGCTGTGACTTCTGCCTGTAATTTCTCTGGGAGTTTCATTATCTATAAAACATGGTAAATGTCACATTTACAATGATAATCTATACAGTTGTCATAGTTGGTGCTTATTGATTGCTGCTCCTGCCACATTTATCAGTATGCTTTATTTTAGTGAACATGGAGGAGGAGATGCCAAACAACAATTATTTAAATATTTCAAACATGCATAAGTAAAAAGATCAGGGAGTAACTAGACATTAATAATTCAAAATTGTTGTGTGATTCATATGCCCCCGTAGTTATCCCAACTAAAAGTGATAATGACTCATCTGCAGTTCTGGAGAACTTCTATACTGTTAGGAATGACTTTCAGTGACACTGTGTTCACGGCTAGAGTGGGGTAGGGAAAGCTCCCTGGAAATTGAGGTTAGCGGAGAAAGGCTTTCATTATTCCATTTGAATAGCCTATTTAAGTCAAAATTGTTGCCCCAGAAATAATCATGATTATCAAAGGCAGGTAGCCAGTGGAAGTGCCCATTTTGGATCTAAGAGTAGAAGAAGACACCTCAGAGAAGCAGAGGTCCCTGATGTGGCCACACACACCTGCTGCCTCCAATCTGGGCTACAGAGACTGGCGGCATTCCCAAAGGCATGCCAGTGTCTGCAGATTGTACCGAATTAGCTAACTATAATAAAAGCAAAAAAAAAAAATCACCACAATCCTGGACTGGGTATCTGTGGAGAAAGAGACAGGGAGAGGCAATACAGTTCTCAGAAAAAAAATGCCATTGCCTAAAAACATACTGTATCTTTCATGAAAGTTCTCTCCAGGACCTGCCAGAGTTCCTCATCTGTGCGGCTTTCAAAAGGATCCAAATTAAACCTAATAAAATAAGAGAAAACTTACTGTGCTACAATGAAGGAATGACCATTTATTTTATAGGTGCATTCAAATGTGGTTCTCTGCATTTTGGCAACAAAGAGGATATAAGTGAATTGATCGATATTGGACTGATTAGCCTAAAGCTGTGCTAGACTGATGTATCACAACCAAGCGATGAAGCAGACCTCATAAAGGTTCTTTGGTGAATCCCAGAATTAAATAGTTGGAAGGGACCCTAGGATTCATCTAGTCAAATGTCCTACTCAAATTCTAGAATTCTTCTCCAGTTCATTGTGGTACAGTGGGAAAACATGCTAATTTTGGAATCACGCAGTCTGGGTTCAAATCCTACCTCTAACACTTACTACTTGTGGGACCTTGAATAAGTCATTTAATCTCTCTGGGTCTCCACTCATCTGTAAAATAAAAAGGCTGAACTAGATTGGCCTCTGAGGTCCCTTTCTCTAGATATATGATCCAAAACAAGTAACCATCTAGCCTCTGCTAAATACCTCCCATGACAGGACACTCAGTACCTTATATATCGTATCATTCCATTGCTGGACAAGTTCTGATTTTTAGAATTCTCCTTCAGCTAAGCTGAAAGCTTGCCTCCTTATAACTTCCACCCATTGATCCTAGTTCTTTTGTCCAGAGAGACACTTCTTAATCCCATTGCATTTTCTACATGACAGCTCTTTATATATTTAAAGATAATTTAACCTAACCATCCTTCAGACTTCTCTTCTTCATAGCCTCAGTTCCTTCAGTCCTTCTTCCTGTGTCATGGTTTCCAGTCCTCCCACCATCCTTGTCATCTTCTGAACGTGTCCCAGTTTATCAACATCTCTTTTGCAATGTAGGTCTCAAAGGTGAAGAAAGTTCTTTAGAAGTACTTTTACCAGAATAGAATACATGGACTTTCTTTGTACTGAATATTAGGATTTTTAAAAAATTTCTTTTTTATTGTCTCCTTGCTTTTGATTCATAGCAATCACGTGTCCTCACACTCTCTCTCTCTCTCTCTCTTTCACACACACACACACGCACACACACACATACACACACAGGTTTTTTTTCCCAGTGAACTGTCTGCCTAACAGACTTGGAGAACTTGATCAGGGAGCTGGAAGGCCTCAGTTTGAATTCTGCCTCTGGCCTGGGTGACCGTGTATGTAATGGCAAGCAAAGAAGTAGTTAACACCTTGTTTCAGCTATTTAATTATTTAGCACCTCGTTTCAGTTCAAGTTTCTTTTAAAGCTTGCCCATGATTACATCAAGTCTTTGAACTTGTGAACCCCTGTTGTTGATGCAACAGGAAGGGGCGGAACAGGGAGGAGCTAATGACCATATATAAGGAGAGGCTCAGGCTAGAGAGAGCAGAACTGAGAAGAGAGCAGAACTGAGAGGAAGCATATGGTGCCAGTACTTTGTTTTGATATTATTTTGTCAGATTCACAGGATGAGAGAGGATGTTGCTGTTGTTACAGAAGCCCTGGGACCTTACTGCTGGTTCAGAAGCCCTGAAAGAGAATTTTCTTGTTGTCTGTTTACAGAAGCCGTGGAGGAGGGGCTTACTGATATTTTTAGAGGTCCTGGGACTATACTGATGATTTGTGTTGATTTCTCAGACCTTGTTTTTGGGTTTGTATTGATTTTACAGGCAGAAAGTGAATTCATGATGGTGCCAGCAATGTGTGTGAATGTTATTGTGGCTTTGTTAAGCTTTGCCTTCCCAGGAATAGAAACTCTGAGGGACTTGAGGTGGATTGGACACTGTGAGCTTCAGTATGGAACAGGAACTGGACAAGGAACTGGACAAAGAACTGGACAAGGAGCTGGACAAGGAACTGGGAGCTGCCTGCCTTTGAAACAGGTGACAGCTGGATGGATTCAGGTAGGAGCTGGACCCATAGAAGAGGAACCATGGAGTCTGGGAGCCAGCCTCAAGTCAAGATGAAAAGACCTCTTCTTGGGTATTTAATGCAAACTGAGAAGATCATGATTTACTGTGGCCTAGGGGTGGGAAGACTTTGTACTCTGTATCTTGTACCTCTTCAGGATGATTGAATTAAGGATGATTGGAAACTAATCCCAATTAAGAAGAAAAAAGACTTTTTGTAACCTAGGGGTGGAGAACTTTGACCTTTGTACTTTGTGTCCATTAAGGAGGCAAGCCTCCTTAAGACTGATTGAGTTAAGTTCTTACTGAATGTTATCTTTTGCTTAAAACTATGTGACAACTTTGGTAAAAACTATGTGGCCATTTTAGTGATAAGTTCTTATGTCATAACATTGTGAATGCTATACTTTGGTTTCTGTCAATGTTTTGTCTTAGTTTATTACTGAATAAATAGAGAGTTCACTATACTGTGTAATCAGAACCTTGAAGCTGTTCACAGCAGCAGTCCTCTGGAAAGCTGCTCATGTTTGGCTTTACACTGTGGAAAAATAATTGAGGTTCTCGGAGGCTCAGTTTTCTCATCTGCAAAGTAGGGGTAATGATTCCTTTAACAATGACTTTAAGAGGTTGATGAAAGGAAGAAATGAGATAATATATATAGAATGCTTTGCAAAACTTAAAAGTGTGACATATAAAGCTAGTTATTATCTAGTCCACATCTCTCTTATCCTTGTTAGTTGAACATTTCATTCCAATCTATAAGGGCGCTTTTACGTTTCAGTTCTGTTATTCAGTATATTAGTTATCCCTTACAATTTCATGGCATCTGTAAACTTGATAAGCATGCTATCTATGCTGTCACATAAGTCATTGGCAAAAATATTGAACAGAATATAGCCAAACACAATTCCCTACAGCCCTCTACTGGGACCTCTTTACAGTTAGATATCATCTCATTAAAGACCACATTTGGGGGGCAGTTATTCAGCTGTTTATTAATTCTCCAAACTACTATTACCAATCACATCTAACCATCTTGTACATAAAAATATCACGAGAAACTCTGATACATGTTTGAATGAAAATATCCTGTCCGAGGCACTTCCCTAACCTGCCAGTCTAGTAATTTTGTCATGAAAGAATGTGGAGGCATGATCTCTCTAATGATAGGGGTTCACTGTTACCTAGTGTTTCCATTAAAAACCACTACATATATATACCATTTCATGTTATCATCATTGTGTGACTGATGAGTCACTGAATTAATTCAGTCAGTCAACAAGTATTTAATAAGGCCTTAGTATACATTGGCTTCTTATTGCAAAAGTCAGACTTAAATTGAATCAGGTAAAGAAAACTATCAGACCATATAGGTATCACCTAAAGAGCACCCCACATGAATATGAAGTGTAGGTGATGAATCATTTTAAGGGATTAGATCTGGTAGATAGTACCTAAAGAGTTATGGAAAGAGGTTAACAATATTATACAGGAGGCAGCAACAAAAAAATATTCCAAAGAACAAGAACAAGAAAGCAAAATGGCTGTCTGATGAGGCTTTATAAATAGATGAGAAAAGAAGGAAAGTGAAAGACAAAACCCCAAAGAATAGCAAGGAGAGAAAAGAAGATTTTCATGAATGAGCACTGCAAAGAAGAAGAGCAGCGGTTCTCAACCTGTGGGTTGTGACCCCTTTGGGGGTCAAACGACCCTTTCACCGGGGTCACAGGGGTTGCCTAAGACCATCGGAAAACATATTTCTGATGGGCTTAGGAACTGAGACACCATTCCTCTATCCGTCTCCAGGCGTGTCCACCCATATGCAGATATGCCCACATATGAGTATTAAAGGGTCAGGGCATTAGGAAGGTTGAGAACTACTGAAATAGAGGAAAATAATCAAATGGGAAAGACAAGATCTCTTCAAAAAAATTAGAGATACCAATGAAAAGTTTCATGTGAAAGTGGACATGATAAAAGACAAAAAAGGATTTAACAAGAAGAGATTAAGAAGAGATAGCAAATACAAAAGAACTATACAAGAAAAATCTTAAAATCACCAGTAACCAAGATGGTATGGTTACTGATCTAGAACCAGATATCCTGGAGAGTAAAGTCAAATGGACCTTAAGAAGCATTGCTAAAAATAAGATTAATGGAGGTCATGGAGTTCTAGCTGAGCTATGTAAAACCCTAAAAGATGATGCTATTAAAATGCTGCACTCAGTATGCCAGCAAATTTAGAAAACATAATAGCAGTTTATGTCTGAATCCTAAAGAAGGGCAATGCCAAGGAATGTTCCAAATACTGAATGACTGTGCACATTTCACATGGTAGCAAGGTTATGCTTAAGATTCTTTTAAGCTAAGCTTCAGCAATATATGAACTGAGAATTACCAGAAGAGCAGGATGGTTTTGGAAGAGGCAGAGGAACTAGAGACCAAATTGCCAAACTCACTGGATTTTGGAGAAAGTAAGGAAGTTCCAGAAAAACATCTACTTCTGCTTCACTGACTACACTAAAGCCATTGACTGTGTGGATCATAACAAAATGTGGCAGTCCTCAAAGAGATGGGAATAGTAGATCATCTTATTTGTCTCCTGAGGAACCTGAATGCAGGTCAAAAAGCAACAGTTATAACTGAACATGGACCAACTGATTGGTTTAAGGTTGGAAAAGGGGTATGACAAAGTGGAATATTGTCACTTTAATTTATATGCAGTGCCAGGCTGGCTGGAATTAAGGTTACTGGGAGAAATATCAATAAACTCAGATATGTAGACGATACCACTCTGATGGCAGAAAGTGAAAAGGAATCAAGAAGCCTCTTGATGAGAGTGAAAGAGGAGAGTGTAAAAACTGGCTTGAAGCTTAACTTAAAAAAACAAACAAACACAAGATATTGGCAACTGATCCCATCACTTTCTGGTAAATAGAGGGAAAAGAAATGGAAGCAATGTCAGATTTTTATATTCTTGGCCTCAAAGATCACTGTAGATGGCAACTGTAGCCAAGATGTTTGCTCCTTGGAAGGAAAGCTGTGGCAAATCTAGACAGCATGCTGAAAAGCAGAAACATCAACTTTCCAGTAAAAGTCTATATAGGCAAAGCTGTGGTTTTTCCTGTAGAAATTTATGACTAAGAGTTAGACTATAAGGAAAGCTGAGCACCTCAGAATTGATACTTTTAAATTATGATGCTGGAGAAAACTTTTGAGAGTCTCTTGGACAGCAAAGAGATCAAATCAGTTAAGATTTAAAGAAATTAATTCAGGTTTTTCATTGGAAGATCAAATACTCAAGCTGAGCTTAAATACTTTGACCATATAATGAGAAGATTGGACTCATTGGAAAAGACCCTGATGATGGGAAAGATTCAACACAAAAGGAAAAGAAGACAGCAGAGGATGGATTGGATAGGTAATATCATGGAAATAACAAACATCAACTTGGACAGACTTTAAGAGATAGTAGAGGATAAAATGGTCTGGCATGCTATGGTCCATGAGATCATGAAGAGTCAGGCACGACTAAACAGCTGAACAGCAACATGCACTACACATTGTGCTAAGCACTGAAGATATAACAAGCTCCCCCCACCAAAAAAGAAAAAGAAAAAAGAAAACCCCTACTTTCAAGGACCAGTCTAATGGAGATAATCTAGATATGTAAATATCTAGATACAAGCAACATATATACAGGGCATACATAGGTGATCTGTAAAAGGAGGGCATTATTTCATTCAGTCAGGGAGTAATCTTGAATCAGGTCCTCTCCAGTGCTATACAGTGCATTACCATTCCAACATACTAAATGGTACCTGAAGTGAGCTTAAAAAAAATTAATGCCTTCTCAAGGAAGTCAGTTTCTTTATCCCTGAGAGTGAATTATTTTTCTATAGGGATTACTAAATAATAATAGTATTCACCATACTAGTCAAAACAGCTTTGCCTCTGTTATTTTATTTTACTCCAGTGTTGGGTTGAGAGGGATACAGTGGGACGGGTATAATGATTGTTCTTCCGGGATCAGCTTTGGGCAGTATCTGGCTGACTCTATGCAGCTTATAGGATTTGGTCCTTCTTAGGAAATCATGCCATACTTACCAATGATTCACTAGAAGATAATTACCAGCAATTCTTCTGACTACCACTGAAATGGTGCTTCCTTTCAGACTGTTTCCCCCTACCCTGGGGGACCTGATAAGTTCCTGGCCAGTCTGGTTTCACTATCTGAGAATATGAATGTGCAATGATAAAAACAGCTACCTTACTGTACCTACAAACAGGACAGGATCCTGGGGGATCACAGAGAGCTTGGTTCTGAGATCTTCTAAACCAATGGTGCAGATGTCAACATCATCAATGAAAATTGTGCCAGCAGTTGGCTCTACTAGTCGAAACAAGGCCATTCCTAATGAAGATTTTCCTGGGGAAGAGAAAAAGTTACAAAACAGAGAGTTTCCATAATATTTGAACATTTAAGAAAGAGAGTGGTTTTAAAAATGATGCCTTGGTATAGCAGCAGGGGCAGAAATAAGTTATTATTCCAGGGGATGCAATCAGAAGCCCTAAAACAATTAACTTATGTGACATTAGTACTGGGATAATGAGCAGGCATTTCTTCCAAGCTCTATGTACTGACAGTCTATAATATTAATTTATAAGAGAGGAGTAAACATATAGAAATACACATATATATGCTGCACCTTTGGACAATGGTAGGCACTTCATGTGTGTGTATGTGTTTGTATATATATGTGTTATATATGTGTATATGTATGTGCATGTGTGTATACAGAGAGATAGTGCCAACACACACACCACTGTCCATAGTTACAGCATTAACACAGCCAATCTCAAGTAGAATAGATAAGTAGTAAACAAAAACCATGATTGATCTCACCAGAACCAGTCCTTCCAACAATGCCAACGGTCTGTCCACTTTGGATATTCAGATTTAACCCACTGAGGACAAGAGGGGTATTTTCCCTGTATTTCATTTGGTAGTCTTTGAATGTGATTTCACCTCGTTTTGGCCACTCTTTGGGACAACTCACTGATCTGAAGGGGTCAGTAGACTCCGGAATGCAGGTCTAGGATGCAGAATAATTAACCAACTAGTAAACATTGGACAAAGGTACAAATGATCTGAGTACAGGTATTCCTGGGAGTATTAAACATTGTCTCACTTTTGAGCACTCATTAGAATGATTTCTTACCGAGATATATTCCCTTAGTAGTTCCACAGAGGTAAATTTGGCTTGTGTCTCTGTACCTGTTCTTACACAGACTTGTAGGAGTCCACTTAACTATTGAAAGGGACAAATTGTCACAATTAGCAGATTATTTCCTAATTTCAGTGGCTTTGGTCACTTTTTAGGGCAATAAATGTATTATTACTATAGCTACACTTCTGAGAAGCCAAAATAATGAGAACTACATTTTCAGATCAACTCCCAGGAGTTGTTGTGATGTTTTCCCTTTAAACACTTCCTTTGTATCTAGAAATAAATGGTAATTACATTTTTTTTTCCGCTGGCACTCCAGATGGCTGGAATCATCCCACTCCACCACCATTTGATCACACACAGCTTTCTTCATTCCAGTTCTCTCAAACTGTGATGAAGTGGAACTGTTCTGTGAGCCCATGCTGGGTACCAGCTCCTTTTTCCCACCTGGTGGTGTACTGCTTCAGTGAATCCCACCTGAACTAATCCCATGTCCTCTCAGAGAATATTACAGCCACTAGAAAGGACCTCACAGATAATTTAAGCCAACCTCCCCCTCCTCCATTTTACACACAAAACAGAGGCTTAGAAAGATGAGGTGATTTGCCCAAGATTCCATAGTAAATTAGTGGCAGGGCCAGAATTATGGCTCAGGTTTCTTGACTACTCCCAGTTCACTAAATCATAATCTCTCTCCTTCTCTTTCTCCTGTCCTACTTCCTGTCTCCCTACTCCATCTCCTCCCAACTCAAAAGTGTGGCGAATGACTCTAAACTTCTTCCTGATACCTCATTCTCAAGAATGTGAGTTTGACTCTGCCAGTCCACACATTTCATTATAGGAAGAGAAATTAGTGAATTCTGATTTAAATTGGCATTTAATATTCTCATTTATATTTGTGTCTTTTTAAAAAAATATATCAGTAGAAGGCAACAGCAGATGTGACCCAATCCCTTCATGAGTAAACTAATAGTTTTTATTAGTATTTAATTCTGTTTTCATTGGTCTTTGGACTGAAGTATAAACATGGCTAAAAGGTTAAATTCAGTAATTTAAGACAGTACTCAGCTGCCAATATTGAAGTTCAAGTCTCCAGACCTGGTTAAATTACATCCCGGTGTTTTAAAAGAAATGACTGATTGTGGAGCAAATGTTATTTCAACGATCTCTGAAAAATTGTGGCAAATAGGAAAGGTACTGCAGGACTGGATATTTTGAGTAAATTTCCTAATTTTTTAAAAAGAGAAGAGTATCCTGCCTTCAAGTAGTTGCTATATCCAGCCCTAGCCTCTCTTCTGAACAACAGTCCTACATCACTTACAGCCTTTTGGACATCTTAAAATGTATATTTCATTGGAATTGCAAACTCAACATGTCCAAAACAGAACTCGTTATCTTCATCCCCTCCACCAATACTCTTCCTTCTGCCAAACTTACTTTTTACTGCTGAAAGTACCACCATCCTCCCTGTCTCTAAGGCTTACAACTTGGGGCATCATCCTCACTCTTACCCCACATAGCCACATGTTGTCTTTTCTTCCTTCATAGTAGCTGTTATATTTATTCCTTCCTTTCAACTGTCCCAGCTTTAATTCTAGCTCTCAATACTTCTCATCTGGACCATTGCAATATCCTTCTGATTGGTCTTCCTATATCAATCAAGTCCCTTCCTACTGCAACCCATTTGCCACTTTGCTGCCAAGGTCATTTTTCTAAAGGGTAGTTCTGTATTAGTGGTTAATTATTGTCCTTTATTCTCAAAGAGGACCAAAATGACATCGTTATGTTAGAATCGAGTTACAGTGCATCCAGTTGTGGCTGATCAGACCAATACAACGTCAGAATGCTCTACTACAGGTCAGGCTTAAATAGTCCATGGAAACATTTGGGGTGGATTTTCTAAATTTGCGCATCTCATGTTTCTTTTGAGCTACTTTATAGCTTGTAGGTCTGTGCAGTGAGGTCCGGTGATTCCCTATTGCCTCCAGAATCAAGTCTAATCTCCTTTATTTGTCATTTAAAGTTCCTGATAACCTGATCCTTTCTGACCTTTCCAGTCTTTTTATATTTCATTCCTTCTTTTGTATTTCACAATCCAGCAACACTGGCCTACTAGCCCTGGCTGTGTCCTACCCCTGGAATGTTCTATCACCTTATCTCTGCCTCTTTCCCTGGCTTTCAAGATTTAGCTCAGAAGTCACCATACATAATCCCCCGAACTGTTTGTGCCTTTGCCTCCCAAATTGCTTTTCATCTACTCTGTTATGTATTTTTAATTTACCTTGTTATTTATGTGTGGTTTCCCCTTTGTGGTTTCTTGATGGTAGGGACTGTTTTTGCCTTTCTTTGTATCTCTAATGCTTAGCACAGTATTAAATGGTTTATCAGTTTCAGTGTTGAACCGGGTTGAACAGTTGGACACTGTGACCTAACCCTTTCAATCCACCCATACTTGGTCTATGAGTGCACAGTTAGGGCTTGAGATATTTAGTTCATTTCTGTCTAACTTGAAAGTGTTGTAATTCTTAGGTATTGTTTTTTTCTAACCACCCCCTAACCCTCCTCAACTCTTTAGACTGGCTTTTATTCTCCTTTTTTTATTCTAATCTTTCTGGTCTAAGAGTCTCAAGAGGTGTTTACCCAAACCAAGGTCTTTTCTCCATCCTCATTTTCCCTACCTTCTCAACAGCATTTGATGCTTTTGACTATCCTCTCCTTTAAATTCTCCACATTTATTACTTCTAGACTAATAGGACAGTGTACTAGCCTCATTCTTCTGTGTTTCTTTTACTTTTCTTCCTTCTCCATTCTAACTATGACTAGTGACTAGTCCTTAATTTTCTGTTCTTTTCCCTCAACAGTTTCTCCTTTTTTTTTTCCTTTTGCTTTTTGGAGGGCAATTGGGTTTAAGTGACTTGCTCAAAGTCATATGGCTAGTAAGTGTGTCAAGTGTGTCAGGCATCTCAGGTTGGATTTGAACTCAGGTCCTCCTGACTCCAGAGCTGTGCTCTATTCACTGAGCCACCTAGGGGCCCTGACAATTTCTCCTTTATAGAAGGACATTCACTTCCATTGCTTCAAATATAGCCTCTAATTGGATGACTTAAAAGCTATTTCTTTCAGCAAATATTCATTAAGCACCTTTCGTTTGCAGAATGAAGTGATGGGGGGTGGGGGAGAGGATAGAGAAAATTTAATTGAAACAGCCCCTGGCTGTCTTGAAACATAGACTCATATTGAGATAAGACATAAACTAATTCACAGTACTATATAGCATGGAAGCATGTTTAAAGAAAAAACTTTGTAGTAAAATGGAAGACATCAAGAAGTACTGTATTTCTCTAAAGCCCTTTTCAAACACTGGGAAAATCCCCTTGGAAAGAGAGATGATAAGATTGACAACAAAAAGGCTTTTCTTTCTAAAAAGGTGAAATCTGCTCAAGACAGATAACTAGTCTTGTTCACATTATTATCTCTTCACATCCTTCTATTGAGAAAAGATTAAGATAATGACCGAAAGGAGGAGGTTCTTCGTTTAACTCCAGGAATGAAGGGACTGGTCACATTCTTATGGTCATGATACAAATGGAAAGTTTCAGGTACAAATGAGATAGCAGCTTGGCTACTCAACAGCTTCTCACATGTTAACCCAGAATTATATTGTTACATAGTGATTTCCTTGGTCTAGGTTCCTAATGTTGTTACCTGAAATGTTCTTGGGGCAGAGAGTAACCCATCCATCTTCAAATCCTCTAACACATTTCCTCAGGAATGTACTGACCTCAGATTCTTCTCATGTCAAGCCAAAATAAGTTTCTCTGCAACTTTTACTCATTGCTCTTAGTTCTCTCAGCAAATACTCAACTGGATCCATGGTCTTATGAATTTTGATTTGCTCTCCAATGATATAGACCACTATTCACTCATGCTTGCCCATCCTGTATAGCAGAGATGTCAAGGGTGTGCTTGAACCAGATTAAAATATCATTGGGAAATGTTTAACAAATTAAATAAAAATGCAATATTACATAATGTTAATTTGTGGTTTTCTAAGTCATTAATTGGCCCACAGGGATCCATTTCTATGGGAGTTTGACACCACTGCTATACAGTACCATGCTCGTCCATATGTTGGACGAGAAATTCCTCCAAACATGCTGGATGCTTTCTCCACTTTTTCTGACATTGTAAAGATACTAATGAAGAACATTAGCTATCCTTTATTTTCATTCTCTCATCATGTGAACAGCTCATATTTTTTTTACTCATGTTTCTTTGATGACATTACAGTTTTCCTTTGTAATTCCTTGCTTAAAATAAGTTGCATTTTACTTACCTTCCTTGTTGTTGTTATTGTTAAGTCATTTCAGTTATGTCTGACTCTTCTTGACCCCATTTGGGACTTTCTTGGCAAAGATACTGGAATGGTTTGCCATTTACTTTTTCAACTCATTTTGCAGATGAGGAAATAGGCAGAGTTAAGTGACTTGCCCAGGATCATTCGGCTAGTAAGTGTCTGAGGCCAGATTTGAAATAAGAAAAATAGATTATATCTATTGTGCCACCTTGCTGCTTCCTCTTACCTACCATTTTCTATGCAGAGTGACATGTGGAATTGTTAAAAGAACTTTGCAATTCACTAGGCAATACAACCTATTCTCTTCCTCATATTCGATCCTGGGTCCAAGTCATTATCTATTTTCAGCTTGTTAAGATGGCATAAAAATTCCTAGACGAATCCATTTGTCTTGCATCCAGCAATATTCTAAAAGGACATTTGATGGAAAAGTAATCAAAAAGACCAAAGAGAAACACCAGGAAGCTGCTCCCCAATCTAGCCCAGGATTTCACAAGAAGACAACCTAACCTGCAGGCATTTAGATAGGAGATATGGTGAGGAAAGAGTAAGCCAGAATGAGTCTCAGGTAAAGAGATCAGAAGCCAAGGGGATCTCAGCCCAAGCTTATAGGAGCAGCAAAAGTGCATAGAATCCTCCAGTAGGTTACTGAAGAGAGATACAAGGCCTGCTTGTACACATGTACCTAGAGACATTATAAAAGGCTTCAAGCCAGCATTTCCTTGAAACTACAGGACCAGTGCTATGCCAGGGCAGTCACCAGAGGAGGGGGCAGGGTCTCCAAGAGATCAGAACTCCTGTGGTAGCCACAGCCAGTGCAGCACTTGGGAACCTCTATGCCAGGGAACCTTTCAAGATGCTCGAGATGAACTCAATCTCTGATTTGGTCCTGCCAGGGCCACACCAGGAGATAGAGCCATTCACAGGTTGGTGGTAGTGTAAGAGGGGTGAAAGAAAAAGAGTAAAGACCATGTCGTGACACCAGGAGGTAGGAGAAGAAATCAGAGGTTATGACAGAGGATAGCACCTAGTTCCAACTACCTCATCCAGACATTAATTGGGTGTGATGCCCAGACTACAGAGGAAATAGCACCAAAGTCTTCCCACCCCATGTAAAAATGTGGCACAAAGTTCCAACCTCCAGGACAGAGGTTGGATATCTATGTATATGTGTGTGTGCATGCATGTATGTAGAAAAGTCAGAATACATTGAAAAAATTAGTATGAGTTGAGAAGCCCAGGAGACAAACCAAGAAGAATGCAACTCCACAGTTATTGTTTGTCCTTCATTCTCAAAAAGGACCGATGACATCATGAGGGTGATGTCTTGATTTGCATGTGAATTTGATTTAAGTGAGGCAGAGCTGTGCAAAGTTATCAGCCTCACTCACTCCTCCAGGGTCTTATAAGTCCAATGACAAGACAGGAGTCAAGACAACTGACCTTGGCCTTTCTAAATTAAGTCCTTTCCCAGTAAATACAAGTGGAGGCTCAGAGAAAAGAATGTTTTGGTCACAATTTCTCAATGAGTGACTGGAAGAAATTAAGCAAGAGCTAAAAATGAAATTAGAAATCAAATTAAACCTCTTAAGGAAAAAGTTTGCAGGAGAACAAATAGCTTAGAACAGAAATGGGAAGACATTATCCAAGTAGTGGATTCCATGAATAATAGAATGGAGCAAATATAACCCAAAGATTCTATGAGACAATAAATATTAGTACAAAGTTTAAAGACTGAGAAAATTGAAACATATTAGGTATCTTCATCAAAAATAGCTGACCTTGAAAACCTGACAAGAGGATACTTTAAAAATTGTCAGACTCCCTGAAAGCCAAACAAAATAAAGACCCTTTGATACCATATTACAAGATGTAACAAAACTGCCCAAATCTATTAGAACCAGCAGGCAAAGTGAAAATAGAATGAATCCACTAGTTACTCCCTAAAAAACCAAACAAAACCGAAACTAACCCCCCTCTCAAAAATATCATTGCCAAAATCCAGCACTTCTAAGCTAAAAATACTGCAAATAGTCAGAAAAGAAAGGATTCAAGTACCAATAAATCAGGATCACGAAAAGACTTGGCAGCAACTGCTATGAAAGGAGAGGTGCTCTTGGAATTTGTTGCTGTTGTCATTTCAGTCTTGTCTGATTCTTTATGACCCCATTTGGGGTTTTCTTAGCAAAGACACTGGAATGGTTTGCCATGTCCTCCAGATCATTTTACAGATGAGGAAACTGAGGCAAACAGGATTGTGACTTACTTGGGGTCACACAGCTAGTGTCTGAGGCCAGATTTGTGCTTAAGAAAGTAAGACTTCCTGACTCAAGGCCCAACTCTTTATCCACTGTACCGCTTAGCTGCTCTTAGAATATGTCATTCCAAATTACAAAAGATAAAAACTTTATAATCCAAGTATAACTTATCCTGAAAAAAAAAATAGACCCTTAATAAAAAAAGACTTGCAAGCATTCTTGATGAAAAGATCAGTGCAGAGTAGAATCTTTGAAATAAAAACATGAAAGACAAAAGAAACTTTGAAAGGCAGATACATTCAAACAATTAGAAGAGGCTAATTATAATAAAGTGCTTACTTCAGAAGAAGAGACACATATGCCTTCAAAGTCTCATTGTCTGCAAAAAGTACAAAGGCTTCTGCAAAGATTTCTGCAAAGAAAAACAAATGGAAGGTCTAGTTTTAAGAGCGGAAATAGAGGAGAGGAAGGCATATACTAGTGAAAAATGAGGAAGGTGTTTTACAATTTCTCACAATGGAGATATGTGAGAAGAAGAGTATACAAACATGGAGAGGGTGGGGATGAATTTTATTGTATTTTTATTTATTTTGTTAAATATTTCCTGATTACATTTTAATCTGGTTTGGTTGTAGGCTACAGGCCTCATGTTTGACACCCCTGTTCTAATTCACTATTCCTCTTGGCTGCCATAATCTTGACTTGGCATAAAGTCATGTGTTGGCTGACCAAAGCACTGACAATACTATTTCTTTATCTCACAACCCCTTGATATCACCATGTACCATTTTTTCCTCTCCTTCAATCTCTAATGAACAATCAGTCCTCATCTCCAAGGCCAACTCCTTTTCTCCTGACCACTTCCCTCCTTTCCTCTCCAGTAAATTGTCCCCACTGTCATCCTCACTTTCTCTCAATCTTTAGTCTCTTTTTATTGTTTTTTTTCCTACTGCCTAAAAACAAGTCTCAGTCTTTCCTCATCTGTTAAAAAAAATCTCTCATTAGATCCCACCATCTTTGCTGCCTCTCGTTTTATCTTTCCTCTTTCTCAGCCAAACTCTTTGACAAAGTCATTTTTACACCATACCTCCACTTCCCATCCTCTCACTCTCTTATGCCTTATAATCTTTCTTATGACTTTGTCATTCAAGGGAAACTGCTCTCCAAAGTTATTGGTGAGCTCTTAATTAACAAATCTAATGAACTTTTCTCAGTGATCATTTTTTTTTAAACCTCTCACAGCATTGGACACTGTTCATCACAGTTTCCTCCTAGATACTCAGTCTTCTCTCAGTTTTCATGACACTGTTCTCTCCTAGTTCTCTTCCTACCTATCTTAATACTTTTCAGTCTACTTTGCTGATTCATCATTTATGTCATACCTACTAAGGTAGGCAAGGTCCCTCTTTCTTTCACTTGGTCACCTCATAAGCTCTCATGGATTTAATAAGTACAGTCTTTATGCAGATAACTCATAGATCTATATATTATCTATCCAACCTTAATAGCTCTCCTGATTTCCAGTCTTACATCACAAACTTCCCAATGGACATTTCAAGCTGGATGCCTGATAAACATCTCAAATTCAATATGTCAAAAACAGAATTCACTGTCTTTCTCCAAAATCTACCACTCTTTGGAACTTCCCTATTACTGTTGAGGGCATCATCATCTTCCCATTTATCTAGGCTTATGACTTTTTTGTTATCTTCAATTTCTCCTATCTTTCATCCCCCATGTCTAATCAGCTAGTGAATCTTGTTATCTCTAGCCCCACAGAAACTGCATAAGTCCCCTTCTCCCACTCATATTTTTATCACCTTAGTGGAGTTCTCATCAGCTCCTGCCTGGATTACTCCAGTAGTTTTATGTTTTGCCTTCCTACCTCAATCTTTTCCCCCACTCTAATCTGTCCTCCACATTGCTTCCAAAGTGATTTTCTTAAAGTGTAGATGTGATCACGTCTCTCTTCCCTAATCAGTAAAAATTACTGTTGCCTTATCACCTCTGGGGTCAAATAATCTCCTGTTTGGCATTTTGATCTATTCACACGTTGATCCCTTTCTGCCTTTGCTTTCTTCTTAGACATTTCTTCTATCCCCTTTGTGATCCAGTCATAGTAGCATACTTGCCTTTCTGCACACATAACACTGTCATCTCTATACATTTGCACTGGCTTTCCTTCATTCCTGGATTAAATTTCCTTCTTGCCTCTACCTCTTGGATTCCATAGTTTCCTTTAAGACTCAATTCAAGCGGTACTTTCTACAGGAAGCTTTTCCTCATACTTCTAACTGCTAGTTCACTCCCACCGAAAGGTACCTTATATATGGTATATATTATATGTTACAAGGTATTTGGAATTTAAGTTTTTAGTGGGCAAAACTGTTTGTCTTTGTATTCACACTACTTAGCACAATGCCTAGCATGCAGTAAGCCCTTAATAAATGTGTATTAATTACTCTTTAAACTCATTTGATCTGTCATTAGATTTGATTTATATTCGTTGAACTTCTGTAATAAAATTATTATAATCGGGGTTGTTGTCTTTTTTCTGTCCACATACCATTTTTTGGCATAACTTATTTTAAACATATCAAGTTCAAGTTGTTCTAATTGCCAGATTTTTTCTCATTTTTATTTGTTTTATATTCATTTTTATTTTTGCTCTAACAAATTATATATTTTATATATATATACACATACATATATATATATATATATACATACATATGTATATAACAAATTATATATGCCTGGAAGCCGCACATCAGTAATGAGTCATTTCTTGACTGTTAAAATATAATCCCTTTCATTTTTTATATTATGTGGTAGTTACCACCACTAGCACCTTCCAATTCTTTTCTGAAAATATTCATGATATAGAGGTATAAAGCTTCTATTACAAGTCTTTGGCTTTTTGCATTACTTATTCTTGACCAATATTTTCTAACATATTTTTCAACATTCTTGGCTTATTCTCACCCTTAAGGAGTCTTACCAAATTCTTCTCAGATTCCCTCGATAGCTTCTTTCTTTGCAGTCAATGTTAATTCATAATCTGTAGTTATTTAGGGGGTAGCATTTTTGTAAAAAAAAAAAATTTTTTTTCATCAGTACTGCAATAAAAAGATGACCAAGTGTCCCAGGAAATGATTCATCTTGTTGCCTTGGTGTACATAATAAAACCAGTCCTGTCAATTCCTTTATTCACCTTCATGAGATGAACCTGTGAGACAACCTTCCATTATATTACAGATTTTTTCTTCTGGTTTCATTTATAATGAGGATGTAAAAACTGACAAAATTCAATTCTTCCATTAGCATATCTACTTGTTCATTGGACAAGGACATCAAATTTGGAGTATCAGCAGCTAAGTTAATTTTTTTAGATGGTCTGAAAACTTTGTGATTTTTAGCATCCCCTTCCTCCTTTCTCACTGCTGAGCCAGTCATTGCAGAAGCAAAAGAAAGTCACACAAGACTAAGGACCATTTGGTATTTTTCATTTTTCATGGGTGACCATGTCCATTCCTAGTTATACTAAGCAGAAAAACAAAATTGAAAAAAATAAACCTAATACTTTCAATATTCTTTCCCTTTAGGTATTTGAAGAAGGTTGCCATATCTATTTTCCCCTTCCAAATTTACCTTTTTTCCAAGTTAAATTTTCCTAATGCCCAATACCAGTTCATTTCAATGTATCAGACTAATAGACAACTAAGTTACCCAGTGGATAGAGCCCCTGGCCTGGAATCAGGAAGACATGAGTTCCAACCCACCCTCAGAGACTTGCTACCTGTGTGACCCTGGGCAAATCATTCTATTTGCCTCAATTTCTTTACTGATCAGATGAGTATAATACATGAGTATAACCTCCCAGGGTTGTTGTGAGTTTCAAATAAAATAATAATTGTAAAGTGCTTATCACAGTGCCTGGTACATAGTAAGCCCTATATAAATATTAGCTACTATTATTTCAACAAACTAAAAAAGTACCTTTTAAAAGTACCCTCTATGTTCGAGGCTCTGCATTAGACTCTGGCGAGTGCAAAGACAAAAATTAAACAGTTCTTGCAATCAAGGGGCTTATATTATACTTGTGGGAACAATATATGCAGCAGGAGTGTCAAACTCAAATATAAATTGATCTCTGTACTGCGTATTGACTTAGAAAAACACAAATTAATATTATCTATGTTGCATTTTTACTTATGTTATTAAACATTTCCCAGTTACGTTTTAATCGGGTTCCAGGCCACACTAGGGAGTTATAGACCTTGAGTTTGACACCTCTGATGTACATAGATGAGCAAATATAAAACAGTTTGAGCGGGGAGAGGGTATTACAATTGTCAAGAAAGGCTTCCTGATGTAGGAGATACAGAAACTTAGTCTTGAAGGAAAGGAAAGATTCTTTCAATTGGTGATGAGGAGGGAGCACTTTCCAGGTCTGGGGAGCTACATGGACAAATGCATGGAAGTGGGACATTTAACACTGAGTTTGGGAAACAGTACAGGTTGACCAGATCATAACAAGTGGGAAGAAGAGTAACAGGGAGCAAAAGCTGGACAGATTGAGGACTTTAAGCATCAGGCCGAGGAGTTCATGTTTCAGACTAAAGGAAATGGGGAACCATTACAAATTTTTGAATGGTGTAATATCATGCATTGTCAGATGTGTCTTAGGAGGTTTATTTTAGTAACTGTGTTGAAGTTAGAGGGGGAAGAGGGAAGGTAAGAGATTAACTAAGAGGCTAAAGTAGGCCAGGTGAGAGGTGGAGGAGCCCTAAACTAAGGTAGCAGATGTTTGAAGGAAGAGATAGGGGGCAAATATGAAAGATTTTCTAGAGGTTAAATTCAGGAAGACTCGGCAATTGATTGAATGTGGAGGAAGAATCAGACAAAGACAGTGGAGGGAGACAAGTCAGTGATGACTTGGAGGATATGAACCTGGATGACAGAGATAATATCAGAGCCTTTGACGAAAATAGAGAAATTTTGAGGAAGAGCAAATTTAGGGGGAAAGATAATGGGATTCCTAATTTATATGTGTTAAGCGTGAAATGACAATGGGAAATACAGGTAGAGACATTCAGTAGGCAGTTAGTGATATGGACAGGGTGTTCAGGAGAACAATTGGATGGTAAAATAAAGTGTAGAATATTAAGTTCCTTGAGATTAGAGACTTTTGTTTTTGTTTCTCCTATACCTAAATCCCTGGCATATAGTAGGTGCTTGATGAATGTTTGTTAAATTCATTTAGATTAAATGGTCTTCAATCACCTTAACATCCTGGACACCCTCAATTGTATTACTTTTTGTCCTCTCTAAACTGTAGTGCCCACAGCTGAATATAGTACTTCAGGTATGTCCGGAAAGAGCAGGTGGCAGTGGTACTATCACCTCCTCTATTCTGTCATCATTCTTCATTTAAAGATCACCTTCACTTTTTCTGGCTTATATGTCATATAGTTCACTCATTTTGAGTTTGTAGTCCACTAAAACTCCCAGATCTTTTTCACAGGACCTCTTGAGAACATCATCTTCTACTTGAGAAGTTGATTTTCTTTTCACCCCAAGTGTGAGACTTTATATTTATCGTTCTTGTATTTTTTTTATTAGATTCAACATATCATTCTAGCTTGTCAGAGTTTTTTTGTATCATGATTCTATCATATGTTAGCTCTTCCTTCCTGGCTTTATATCCACTGCACATTTGCTAAGCATGCCACCTAATGCCTTCATCAAAGCCACTATTGATAAAAGTGTTAAATAGTACAGACAGGTTATTGAAATACACCAGTAGAGACCTCTCTCCAAATGAGGAGTTTTGGGGTCCAGTCCTTCAACCAGTTCTGATATACCTAATTGTACTATTGAATAGCTCACTTCTCTTCATCTTGTTCACAAGGAAAGTGTAAGTTAATTTTGTCTAATGTGTTGCTGAGAAATTTAGACATATTATATTCATGGCATTCCCCGGAAAAGAAAGGAAAGGAGAGGAGGAAGAGAAAGGGGGGGTTTAATTGTTAACGATCTGTTCTTGATAGTTATGTCTGCTCTTACGTATCACTACCTCCCCTGTTTGAATGCTTAAAAAAAATCCTTTTAATAAGACAGTATAGAATTTTGCCAAGAACTGAAGCCATCATTACAAGCCAATAGTTTATAGACTCCACCCTCTCCGTTTGAAGAAACAGTGGGGGGAGCGGAGCCAAGATGGCGGTGTAGCAGCAGCAACATATCGCAGCTCTCACATAGCCACCCCAAAATACCCATAAAATAGGACTCTAAACCAATCCTACAACTCCAAACCGCAGACAAGGATACTTCCCACTAAAGTCAGCTCGGCTACGAGGAACCATATCAGCACTGCAAACCGAAGCCAGCCTGGCCTGAAGCCACAGCTACACCCCGAGGGCAGCGGAAGAGCCTTTCAGGTGAGCGGAGGATTAGCACCAGCTGAGGATTAGCACCAGCTGCGAGTGGGGATTAAGGGGGAGATAAGCCTCCGGCTGAAAGGTCTCCAGAGCAGAAAAGCAAAAGGCAGAGGTTTTGCACCCGCCTCTGCGTTGTAGCTCCCCGGCTGCGGCCTGCAGAAAACAGGGGGACTGAGCGATTGTTTTCAGGCCAGGGCTCTCGCGTTGAGCAGCCTGGATCCGGATTGCCGTCTTGGGCCTCGGTCTTGGAGTCTTCATTATCCAGTCAGCTGGAAGTCTACGGCAGCCGGGAGGACCCCTGCGATTTGGGACAGAGCTTTCCCTTCTGGAAGCAGAG
>CM053585.1:229341383-229363049 GCA_028646515.1 Pseudochirops corinnae | reverse complement strand
AATAGACTGGGGGAGGGGGGACACATTGGGATGGCTGTTTTGGGGTGGTGGGGGGGGAAGACGGGGAGAAAATATGTAACTCAAAATCTTGTGGAAATGAATGATGCAAACTGTAATAAAATTTAAAAAAAAAAAAGAAACAATAGGTATAATTTGCCCTCGTCCTTTCCTGCAGCACCTCCCCAGTTTTCGCCAGTCTTTCATGGGTCATTGACAATGCCTCACATCTAGTTCGTTTAGAATCCTGCTATGTGGTTTGTCTGGACTTGTTCCTTTAAGTAGTTAGGCGATCTCTTATTATCTCCTCATTTATCTTGGGTTTCAAAAATCCCTGTTAACCATTTTTATTCTTTTCCTCTTAGTCAGAAGATCATTCTCCTTAGCGGGGAAAACAAGCAAAATTAGATTTGAGTAGTTTTTCCTTTATCTCATGCCTTTTCCACTATTCCATCCCCACCTGCTTGAGTAGCAGTTCTGGTCCTTCTTTGATCATCCTGTTAACTCCATCACTAAAAATAAAAAGCATCTTTCTCCTGTCAGCATTCCTAACCAACATTACTTTGTTCCTATCCTAGCCCAAGTACACCTGACTATTTTGGTAGTTCCATGCTATGATTTTTGTATTCATCTGCCTTTACCTCATCTTTACTTCCATCTTCTACACTTCTTTTTTTTAATCTAAAATGGCTGATGAGTTCCTTGTGTATTCACAGGATGTACTTTTTTCAGACAGTGTCCCCTTTTCTTACTTATCATAATTGTTTGTCTTTGTATCATCAGAGTTGCTCTGAGAATACCTATTGGGCTAACTATTCCTGTGAAGTTTTATGCCAAGGAATCATATCTATCCATTCTCTAATCATTTGACATATGTCTTATTAAAATCTTAGGTGCACATATGACAATGTAAAATTTTCCTCTCTATTACAAATTCTAAGACCGAATGATCAGTTTGTCACAAAGTTAACATCATTTCTACTTTAGCAATTAATTATTAATTATTTGTCAAAATCAGAGATTTTTCCTTCATGTCTCAGATTTTTTTTTTCTACTTCAGTAACCCCAAATACAGGCCATTATCACCATACTTTGAGATTTCTGCAGTAGTTTCCTAAGTGATTTGTTTTCTTTCCTCTCTAGTCCACATTCTTTACAGTCCCCAGGTTCAGCTTCTTAAAGCTCTATTTTGAATGAATCATTGCTTCCCATCCACAAGTATCTAAAATGGCTGTATGTTGCTTATTATGTGAAGCTCATTAACCTGGCACCTCTTTAATTTGGTCCTGCCTTGTCCAACCTGTTTCCTACTTTTTCCCAACATGAACCTTGATCTAGTAATGAAAATCTATTTATTGTTCCCTTCCCACCTCAAATGAAACAGCTTAATTCTCATTATTTGACTCATACTATACATCCCCTACTAAAACATTCTCCCCTTTCTCTTTGCTAGTTCAATTCCTATTCATTCTTCAAGATTCATCTCATATCTACCTTCTCCATTTGATAAGCATGCCACTTATGCTTTCATACAAGTTATTGATAAAAATGATGAGATGGATCAAGCCTTTCTTGATTAGTAGCATGCATAGTCTACCATACCGCTTAGCACTCAATTATATTTTCTAAGTTATATATTTGTATATATATGTATAAATAAGTATATATAAAAATATTTGGTTGTGTTTATTCACACATGTGTATATATATATATATATATATATATGTACATATGTATTTGTATACATATGTGTGTATATCCACATATTTTTTCTTTCTGCTAAATTATAAGTACCCCAAGGGCAGAGGCTATATCCTACTTTTCTGGCACTCCTACACAGTAGACTCTTGAGAAATAATGATTTTATTTTCTTCTGTGATTTCAATTTGTGTTAAGTTCTTATACTGGTGGAGTAGATGGAGTGTTGGGCCTGGAGTTAGGAAGACCTGGGTTCAAATGTGGCCTTAGACATTTACTAGCTGTGTGATCCTGGGCAGGTCACTTAACCTTTGTTTGCCTCAGTTTTCTCAAATGCCAAATGGAGATGATAATAGCATCTATCTTGCCCAGTTGTTATGAGGACCAAAAATGTAAAGCACTTTAGTACAGTGCTTGGAACACAGTAGGCACTTAATACTTGTCTCCTTTCTTCATTTCCTCCTTTCTTCTTATCTCTTTGATTCTTTCCTCCCACCTCCCCTCTCCTTCCTCCCTCCCTTCCTTTTTTCTTTCTTTCCTCCTTTATTCTGTCACTTTGACAAAACCAAGAATTTAAGACAAATTTATAATCTGTCTTAAAAGCCTCAAGTACTTTTTAAAAAAGGAACTAATTCTCAATTAAATCAGTAAACAAGACAAAAAGGAAACATTTCCATAGATTTCAGCAAATGTGAAATTTACTGTTACTTTGTGGCAATACAAAGACCATCCTTTTTGGAAAACTAATGATTATTGATAGAAAACCTGGATTTGACAAGATTCAGGGTTACCACCTTTGAACCAATGAAAGGAGACAAGTGAGCATCAATGAACTGAACTCATTTCATTAAGCAAGAACAATTGTGGGCATCAGGTAAAGGGAAGAGTGTGACAAAGGACCTTTTAGCAAAACATCTAAGTAATAGCCATCCTCAGGTCAGATGTTACCTGGATGATGTAGGTCAAGGATAAACCTTTGGATGAAGCACTGATTGAAGAGTAACTCAGAGCCACCAGTATAGCCACAATGAAAGTGACCAAATTCATGAGGATATCTGTTCTTAGTGCAAACCACCGGAGTGCACAATTAAAATATAGGAGGTGACTAGAATTTTCATCATTTAATATCTTAAACCTGAAATAAAGAGAATTCCAATAAAGAGAAGCCTGAAATAGAAAACTTAGATTATTTAAACACACTTTTTCTTTACACATCTGCCAACAGATGCTTAAGAAAGACTAGGAGCATAAAGCATTTTCCATATGGTAAAAAAAAACCAACAAAACACTGTTATTTCATGGTCCCCTACAAAATGCAACATTTAGCTACCTTTTTGTCATTAATGCTGTCCAAAAGTGGAACAGGCTGCTTGGGGAGATGGTGGGCTTCCCCACTGTAGTTTTCAAGTGGATATTGTAGAGGGAAATCCATCTAATATATAGGCCATGTTAGATGACCTCTAAAGTCCCTTCCAATTCTAATTCTCTATGATTCCATTTCTATGCTTTTTAAAATCTTTAGAGCACGCTGGGTTTTTGTTAACACATATTGTGAGAAAGCCCATCCTTCTAAAAAAAAATAATGCTGTCATGTAATGTAGGCAGCCATCAATACCCCAGACTGGTCTTTTGACTAGCTTTGCAGGGACTGCCTCACTGCCTCTTTTCTCCTCTAGCTTATTTTCTTCATTGTTTAGTTAAAAAAAACAACTTCCAACTGCCATGATATTTCTTTTGTACTGATATAAATTCCAAATATTCAGCTGACAGACTAGGAAGCTAGAGGCATTATCTTTGTGGTTAGTTTCACAAGATACAGAATCACCATCTGGGATTCAACTTGGGAATATTTTCTGATGCCACTTATTATAATTAGAATTCAAACTCCTTTAGAAGTTTATGATATGAGATAAATTCTTGACAAGAGAACACATCAGTCAGTATTTATTGGGAAGGTATGGGGGACTTAGTATTCTTTAAGGTTCTTTCATGAGAAAACTTAGCAGAAAAATTTTTAGGAAGTCAGGGGTTTAATATAAGTGTTTGACATGAATGATTGTGTGGATAACTGCATTTCTCTCTTCCCTCTAATATAAAATAGAACATTTTAGACTGTATGACAAAGCCTGGTGATGCATGCCTGTAATCCTTGCTACTGGGGAAGGCTGGAGCTTAGCTGATCCCTTGAGCTTGGTGTCTACACTAAGTGACTGGAGCTACCAGCTTGCCTAAAGAAGGGTGGGGGTTGGGGATGGCAAACTGACCCAGGTTGGAAATAGAGCAGGTCAAAGCTCCTGTGCTAATCAGTATGAGACCAGGACTAAATATAGCCTCTGAATATCCGGCCTGGAATAGGGAGACCTAGGCTTTATACAGTTTTTTAAAATTTAAATTAATTAAAAAAAAAAATTTTAAGGCTGTATAATTGGTAATGTCTTTAACCAAACTGGTAATATATAATACTAGCTGTAATAAAAATTTCAGTTTGATCTTTATTTCAAAATCTAGGATAAAAGACAATTAGAACCAGGATTTGAAATAGGGTAGTCCTTTCAGAAAGGAATCTTTGGTCTGTGTGGAGATTGCCAATAAATGTACTTCCTATTGAGAAAATTCAGAAGTGATCAGTAATAAACTCTGTAATTTAGTGATTTCCAACTGTCAGTTAATGCAAGTATCTTTTGTAATTTTTTTATGGTCTACAAAACTCTTTCCATCAAAGGTCCTTATGAAAATTTGGATACTTTGCCCCCCTCTTCTCCCAGCCCTTTCATCTATCTGGTTTCTGGTTCTTCTCTTGTTATCCCCACACCAACTTAAAGGAGAAATATTGAGTCTCTGGGTGGGGAGGGGTTGAGCATTTTGCAGGAGAGAACATTGATATCATATGGAGTCTAATTTATTGTTTGGGAAAGGAAACAATAAACCCTTTCTGCAGGAGCTCCCTAAATAGAGGAAAAAGGACTGTTCTCAACTCTTCTGGAAACTCAGGGTGAAAAGCATTTTATGGCTATAAAGAAACCTCTAGATTAAATGGAAGAATCCTCAAGAATCTGAAAGATTTGGTTTGTATAGAATAATTTCATCCCTGTGTGAGGCAGTAATTTAACTTCAAAGACTGCTTTGTCTGAAAAACTCAATGTAATCTAGTCCTGATTATGTGTGCAGATGGTATAGAGAAGTGTCTGTCTGTTTCTTGCAATTTAAGGTGACACTAAGCTGGATCATTTTCCTTTAAATATCTCCCCCGCTGCCTATGACAATATGCAAAATTTCACCATTAGCATTAGTAAAGAATATGGTTAATTTTTATGAACATGTTGGGTTGAATTATTCTGGTTTTGAGGTAATGGGAATTATTTTATTTACCTGCTGGGATTTCCTTACTTGTCCCTTAGTTAGGTTGGGAAGAGGGTGTGAAGTTAGCTAGCTGATTGAGTGGTTATTTGGTAACTGTGGGTAAAACACCACTAGACTACTATCAAGGGAGTTCTTGTTTGGCTGGTAGTGAACATGGGCCTGCAAGAATAAGCCAATGAGCCTCATCCAGAGAGCCCAAGTTGGTGAATGCCAAACTCCTTCTTGTCTTAAAATCCTCTTGATGCTCAGTCTAGAGAGAATTAGGCTGCTCAGACTAGATATTGGGCAAACTTTAATCTAGAATAATTTAAGGTCTAAGTAGATTTCTTCTATATGTACTTTATTCACCTTAACTTTGATTTATTATTTAGATTCATAGAATCATAGGTTTAGAGCTTGGAGCTTAGAGCTTAACTCAGTGAATCAACCTGGCTCAGGGGCCAGGAAGGTCTAGAAGGTTGAGCCCTTAATTTGGAGTTTGGGGATCTGGAGAGTTCTGTAAGGAATGTAAGGTAAAAGAGCCATAGGGTTGAGGTGAGGTACCTTGAGAAGAAGCTCATAGGTCAGGGTGTCCTAAAGCCCCAGGACCAGCATTGGCATCTTTTAAAGGGATTCATTCCTGGGGTAATTAAGCTTTTTAGTCTCCCAGCTTGGTCTGTTTCAATATACCTCCCAGGTAGAATTGTGAAATTTTAGGCCTTTCTCAGCTATGGCTTTGTAGACTCCTTTATGAGATGACTTTACAGTTGGAGTGAGGCACAGAAGAGGAGCCAAAATAAAGATTTGAAAACAGCAGAAAGGAGAAAGAAGGATGCTGGGCTTGGGGGTAGGCTGTCAAAGGTAAATTACCCCAAGGACCCAGGTTCACTAAAGACTGGCTCTGTGCAAGAAAAGGTTCTCCTTATTTAGACATAGTACTAGTATGGTTAGAACTCTAGTCTGCCTGTGGAAGCACTGGACTGTTTGAGATATTAGTGACCCAACCATTTAGCACTGCCCCGGGCTGTCATTTAATTCCTGAGCCAGAGGTTTTAGGGGCATCTGCTATTTAAGTGCTACAGAAGGTCAAAGCCCTTTGCACACATAGAAGTGAAGAACCAAGGGCTGAAGTGTCATTTGTTCCTATTAACCAGCTGACAAATGCAATGCCGAGACCACTCCAGGGCACTGTTTGGTGCTTACTTGCTGATAAATTCTTCCTTTTTATTATAGGCATGAATGATGCCCAGACCTTGCATGGAGGAAGTGATGTGAGAGAACCAAGGAGACCGACTGATGTTTTCCACACTCTTCAGTTCTTGGATTCCTCTGTGGAAAATTCTGCAAGAAAGCAGAGAAGCAAGGAAGGTTGTGTGTGGGGGCACCAGAAGCATCATCAGTAAGTGACCACCACGTGGGAGATCTTGAGGACTAACTTACTTCAACCTCTACATTTGCAACTAAAACTAAATTGAGACAAAAGATCCAGGCCTCATCAATTCCTATCCCAAGGAGTTAAAGGATAATTCAGGCAGGATTTGAATTCTAATATTCCAAGGAATTAGGCATAATTCAAGCAGGTTTGTCTTGTAGTCTGATGTGGTGGAGGTGGGGGAGCAACCTAAGCAAATTATTAGCAGACTTTTTTCTTCATCTATGAAATGGTAATAATATTCCTGGCAGTAGGTCCCTCATCAGATTGTAGTAAAAGAAAATTGGTTTGTAAACCTGAAGGTGTTACAGTTTTCAAGCATTTAGCATCATCATAGACTTCAGAACTAGGAGAGATTTTGGTCCTTAGTTTGTCTAGTACCTTCATTTTACTGAAGGGGAAAACTGAGGTCAAGAGAATACAAATGTAAGTGGCTTGTCCAGGATCACTCAGCCAGTGGGTAGCAGAGTTGAGGTCCTAGCCCCAAGTCCTCTGGTTCTAAACCAAGTGCCGCAGAATGTCCCTTGTTACAGATGAGTGTTATTTGTCCGTTTAAAATGGGTCTGGCAGGACTCTTCCCTTGACAAGACTTTAACAGTTAAATTTTACAGTTTGTGCATGAAGCTAATAAAACTACAGTTCTTCTCAAAACAGAAATATTCATTGTTGGTTGACTTAGTCCGCTTTGCAGAGGCAGTAGAGACACCAAACTTCAGGTTCACTTTGTTGCTCTTATTTTGAGGCTACAAACTGTTTTACCCTTGCTATATAGGGACAAATGCCTACACAAAAATCAAACAGTTTAGTCACTGATTGAGAAGCTTTTCCAAATTTTCCACTCTTCATCAAGATGTTTCTAACCTCATGTCAGCCAAGTCTTTTATGTCTAGGCTTTGTTGTCTGCCTGGGGTATCAGACACCTCCTTGGATTTGGAGTCAGATGACTAGGGTTAGAACCCTGTCTTTTCCACTAAGTGTCTGTGTAATGTTAGGGAAATAATTTCTCTTCTCCAGGCCTCAGTTTTCCCATCTGTAAAATGAAAGGATTGGACTAAAGGATCTCCAGGGTCCCTTCTAGTTCTAAATCCTATAATCCAATAATCTTAGGTCAGCACTGGGACCAGGTTAATCAGCTAATGCAAAAATTGGTTTGGTCTTTTGAGGTGTTCTTCAATGGAACATATCATTATAGTTTCGCTGAAATTCATTTCAGGAGAGCTTTTTCCTAATGTCAGGTTAATGTCCTGTACCCTATTAAATGAAAACTTCTTCTAGAGTAAAGACTACTCTTTCCTGGGGCTCAGAAAAGTAAAGTGATTTTCCTAGGGCCACAGAGCTAATAAATGTCAGAGCCAGAATGTGGATTCATTTCTTCTGACTCCAAATTCAAAGTTCTGTCCACTATACCAGGCTGCCTTCCCTCTATAGCAGTGATTATAATCAACCTATGTGTTTAAGCTATAAGGTAGTATATATCCACAGTGTTGGTGGTAAAATATATGATATCTAGACTAGCCTTATAACTACACAGCTTTCATAAGGTGAGTCAGTATCTTATGTCTTGGCACTAGCATAAGACTTTGGGTGTATAGACCATCTGTTCAATTGCATACTGAAGTATTTGTGAAAACCATACTGAAGCCAGGGTAGTAATTCTGTGTGATATATCTAAATATTGAGTAGGACACAGGTAAATATATAGGAGCAGAGGGAAGGAATAGAGAAATGGCCTCAAATTGACAGCAAGACTTTTCTGAAGACTCCACTGTTTCTCTCCCTTAGAAGGGGCAGGTTTTACTTGGTTGACCACTATCAATGACATAGTCATTACCCTTAGGATAGCATGAAATTATATTATATAAATTGTCTATTCTGAAAACAAACTTTCTCCATTATGTAAACAGGATTGAAATAAATTAAGCTCAGGAAAACTATGCAAGATCACTCTGAAATTCTTAGCTCCCTAAAGTACCAAGACACAATCTGGAATAGTCTCCACAGGGATTATGTTCCTCCATTCTTTAACAGTAAATTGAGCCTGGTCTTTGAAGATGATTCCTAAATGCTCTTATAATGACTTACAATGAGAGACGCTAAAACAAGAAGTACTTCTCCATGCCACTGCCATGGGAAGGGAAGGAGAAGGGAATAAATGCTGTATACCTATATATACCACACATAGAGGTAGATATGTTGCAGTTAGACTGAATTAAAGTCTCTAGGTTACTAAAGAGCTAAGTGTTTGAAAGCCTGCACCTTGTGAAGTATTGCTTTTTCCCTAGGGTTGTCAGTCAGAAGTCTTGGGACCCCAGAGGCTTACACTCTAATTGCCTTCTGTTGGGCCAACCATATTTGAAAAGATTAGCTGATTTAGGCCATTTTCTGGCCTCATACTTGACTCTTATGTTTCCCAACCAAGGGATTCTTTAGTGATTCTTCCAATTGTTCTTGCTGTGCCACATTTCAATGTCCTCACTCCCTCTGGCTAATTTTTAACAATGAAGGTGTAGAGATAGTTGGTCTGGCAAAGTACAGGTGGAAGGAGGGGGCTAGGGAGTGGGGAATGACCCATGCTATAGGATAATAGAATATTAGAGCTGTGAAAGGACCTTAGAGATCACTGAGTCCAATCTGCTCATTTTACAAATGATAAAACTATGACCCAGAGAAATAAATGATGATGGTGGTAATAATGCTTATGAGTAAAATGATTACCCCCATTTTACAGATGAAAAGACTAGGCCCAGAAATGTTAAATGACTTGTCTAGAGTCACATAGCTGGGAAGGAATATAGCTAAGAGCCCAGCAAATTCAGAACTCTATCAAGGTGAGAAAAGTTAAGAAAAACTGTTTTTGCTTTCCTGTGTCTCACTTGGTCTCATTCTGATGCTTCTCCTTCCAATCTGCCTCTGCCTAGGCTTTCTGTCCCAAGTCACTATCAGTGGGATCCACAAGCCTTCTCAGGATTCATTAGGACTCTCCATCTTTAGACAAACAATGAATTTTCTCAAAGAGAAGTTAATTCATCTATACAGCAATAAAAGATTAGAATGACAAATCTGGAAGGACTCTTAGAATCATGTTAAGAGCAGCGAGGACTTGCCCAGTTCCTAGATCTGGAAGTGTCCCTAGCTGCCTCACCTCCCTGAGGCATGAGGAAAGGAACTACTGAGGTGGGAGGAAGACATCTGAAACTTGGCTCTGACTTCAGAAGCAATGATTGTCTTTCAGAAAATGTCTTGTCTTTGACAGAAACTCAAAAAATCAATTTATTCTACGGCCTGGGTAAAATAAAAAGATATTTAAATATCACACAGCATTTATCGCCACCAAAGTACCATCTGACAAAGGATCTTTGTTTGACCACACCTCACCCAGCAGTAGCATCAACAACTTACCGTAAGAGAATGTAGAAAATGACAGCTAGACCAGCCAACACAAAGAGTACAGCGGGAAACACCGCCGCTAATATAACTAAAATAGATAACACCATAGAAAATTGCTGCAAAAAGTTCTCAGTGTGAAACGGCAGCCTCACATCCAACTCATCCATGTCCTTGGAAAAACGGTTCATTAGCCTGCCAGTGGGAGTTGTGTCAAAGAAACTCATTGGGCTTTTTAAGATCTGTGGGGGAAAAAAACCAGGAATTCGTATGGAGCAGTGATCTTTGGTGCAGCGTTCTAGGGTCATTGAGTAAACTCAAAACCACTTTGCTAGAATTTGTCTTATAGGACTGAGAGCTGGGAAAGACCCAAGAGGTAATCTCATCCCCCATCAGCATTTTACCAGTGACAACACTGAACGTCTGAGTGGGGAGTGACTAACCCATTGTCACACAGGCAGAGAGCAGCGGAAGGAGGGTATGAAATCAGGTCCTCTGACTCCAAATCCAGTGTTTGTGTTTAGCTTTTCTTGTTACTTGCATTTGTTTTCCCTCTACCCCATACTGTCAAGCTCAGGGTCATAGGTCTAGAACTGAAAGGGCCCTTAGGACATGTAGTCCAGCTCTTCCACTTTATAGCTAAGTGAAGTTCAGAGGTGAAGCACCTTGCCCAGCCTTGATGAGATTCTAGAGGTCACCTGGTCCAAGTCTCTCATTATATAGCTGAGGAAACTGTAGCTCAGTGAGGTCACACACATAGTGAGGCAGGATTTGTACCCCAGGTCCCTGGACTACAAATCTCTCTTTCTGTTACTCCACATGAGAGTCAGAATGTTAGTTCTTGAAGGGATCTTAGAGATGCCTCCCAACATCTTTGTTTTACAGATGGGGAAACTGAAGTTCAGGGAGATTACACAGATAGTAAATAATAGATCAAGGACTAAGATTCAAGATTTATGATTCTCAATCCAGTGAATCCCATAGTTTGAGTTTTTGTTTTTCACTTTCTACCACAACCGCCCACCCCAAAAATCTCTGATTTAGCAAATTACCTATTCTGTCCTACCTTTTCAAATACCCGATCATGTAATGTGGAAGATGCCATTAGAGTTGTCTTGGTGAAAACCAATCCTTTTATAATGCTGAAAATGATCACAGCCATCATACTTGCCACATACACCCACTGGTAAATGGGTTGCTTGGGATTCACCAATATCTCACTAGTCTGACAGAGAGTCTCATTGTTATGAGTCCTACAGCCCATCTGTGGAAAGAAAACAGACAAGAAGCTCATGAAACAGTGATGTATCTGGATTGGCTTTTGGACAATATAAAGGAAAGGGAGGTTAAAGGAGCATTTCAGGGAGAAACTGAAAAGGAGGATGAGATAGATTTTGAAAACTTGAATTATTGCTGGTAACATAAAGTCGGCTTTATGTTACCAGTGAGTTTGTGTCTCGGGACCAGGAATCCGGGGCAACCATTTCTCAGTGTAGGGACATATGTCTCATTAGGTTCTGCCATTTGGTGGGAAAAGCAAGCAAACAACTGTGCTTCTTTCATTTCAAAGGCAGAAGTAAATGGACTAGAGAACAAGGGTAGATGGATAGCTAAGGGAGGCCCAAAACTGAACTCATCTCTTTGGCCTCCCACAACTCTGTGATCACAGCTGCATTTGGCACTCAGAAAGCAAAGCAAAATTGAGTATGTTGTCAAAGTGCTTAAACCACCTCAAAGTAACATAGAGTGAATGGGATACCAGAGCACCCATCACTACTACCTGCTATGAATGGTTTTGGAGAAGTCCATTTATGTATTGGAACCTCAATTTTCCTGTTTATAAAATAAGACATATCTCTGCCTACTTCTAGTAGAGAAAAGGAGGTAACATGCACAAAATGTTTTGAACCTTTTATGAGAAATATGTGAAATAAATTCAAAGGATTCTCATTTTGACCCTAAACTGATATCTAGCTCCATCTCTTTTAAGTGAGAATGTCTGGTGGCAATCCAAGAAGACATAATATCCTGCTTAGAAATGCCTTTTCAATTTTTCTCAGGGCTGTGTGTTTAAATTCACATGACCATTAAGGAACAAACATAGGCCATTTTCTAAACAGTTTTTATTGCTTATGGTAATAACACAAATGGAAATTATGAGGCTTGATGAATGAGCCTTTTATAAAGCAAAACTCTTAGTGCTTTCCTCAAAGTATAACCCAACTTGGGAAGAAGACTCCATCATTTATGGAGAGCAAGAAAATGCATGAATATGGAGATATTATGAGCCAAGTTGCCCTTTTAAGGATAAAGAGAAAAGATACCATCAAAATCCTCATGGGTATTTTCCAGCCTTCTGGAAAGTCTTTGAGATCACTGTCAGTAACTAAAACTCTTCTGGTATCTTGGAGCTCTCCTTTGGAAAACTGAAAATTCATCACTTTTAGTAATTTCTAGGATGTGTTCAATTCCAAAGGTTCTTTGGCGTTTAGTGGATGTCTACATGCTGGGGGGCATTTGACACTGTTTACCATATCAGCATTTCACTGTGGCTGCCACAGAGAAACCAGAAGTAGGGAGGAGTGGAGAATAATTGAACAGGGGTACTTTGAAGCAGGCACATACCTGCCTGAGTTGGAGACACCACTTTCTGAGGATATTACAGAGGGTGGAAGTAAATGGGCATTTCCATTTGTGGCCAAATTTTAAAATCTATAAAAATTAGTTCTTCTTAAAAATGCTTTTGGTTCATAAAATTTAGAGCTTTGGGGAACCAGAGAGATCCTCCAAACTCTTCATTTTACTTATGGAAAAATTGATGCCCAGAGGGGACAAGTAACTTGTGTAAAGTCATATAGGTAATAATTAGCAGAGCGAGGACTCTAACCCTAATTAGGTCTACTGATTCCTAACCTAGTACTTTTTCTGCTATAAGAGAGCTCAGAAAATCATGTAATTTAACCACTTCACTTTGATAATTGAGGAAAACTAGGGCCCATAAAAGGGACAGTGGCTCACTCAGAGTCAGGCTTCAGGCTTCACATGAATTGCTCATTTTGGTAGGACCCTTTCTTGGGAAAACAAATGTTTGGGATCTGGATTTGAGGCCTCCTTGGTTTTGATCATGGTAACACGGAGCACATGGGACTTTGTTCCAGGTCACTGACCTAGTGGAGGTTGTACTGCCTCTCCATGGTTTCTGCCATCCTCAGGTACTGAAGGGTATTTCTCTGCCCTGTTTATATCTTGCCCCACAAGCCGGGGTAGCAGACCCTGCTACCCTTCCTCAGGATCAAGTCACTGTGGTGCCCCACTCACAAGGCCTACCTTCCTTCACAGCCTCAGTGAGGACAAGAATCAGACCTACACCTCTTCTAGTGTAACTATCCCAAAGATTGGATGCTTCCCTCCCCATTGGACTGTTTTTGCCCCACTTTAAGGTACTTTTAGTTATGTCTCTGAATGTTACAAAGGCTTAAAAAGCATGTTTGCCTTTAGGGAATTGAGAGTGAAGGTGGCTAACTACAGATATCATTATTTCTTAAACTTCTTTTTAAAAAAATAAAACGGATGAAACTTACCCCAGATCCCTGATCTAGCCAGTAACCTAACCACAAGTTACTGAAAGCTGAACTTCCAATCATCAGAAAGAAGAGAAACACCACAGAGATGGACAGGATATACCCTGGAAGAGGAGGGGGGAAATCCCCAAACTAGTTATTCATATGATAAAAGCCAGGTTTTTCTGTCTTCCTGGAATCCAGATATTTTGTAGGTGTTAAAATGTTCGAAGCAGTTTCTCTAGCTGCCCATACAATTACAGCTACCTATCAGCAACCTCCTCACACAAGGAGGCTCATGTGTAAAATTCAGTGCACAAAGCACTGTCATCCTGGATTTATTTGTTCCCTTCAGTTGGAAAATTGGTCCTGATTGTCTGCCCATGGCACTGGAGTATGTTACAAAAATGTACATTCATTGAGGAAGCTCAGAATTCTTAAATAGAATGCTGATCTCTGGAGGAAAAATACACACACTATTATAAGCAACAGAGATTCCACATCTCCAAGCTTGACACATTCCTTTTTGGTGGGGATTTTGTTGTGAAAGCAGGTACTATTTTGAATTGACTGGAGTCATATTAGGTGATGAGAACAGGGAAGATGAAGCTGGTCTGCTTCTGGTTTTTCCCTAAAATATTTGTTTTTCCCTAAAATAACGGCTGGAAGCCTTACTGGAGATAAAGAACGATTCCATTGAAATACTGAATTCATCAGACTTTAGATTTCAGGAAGGGCATTGATTAACAGCCTTAGTAAAAAGTGGTTATTGTTAAAGAGACCATAAGAGGTGTACTAAACAATTTTACAAAGATTTAAGCATAAATTAAACCCAGAGGCATTTTATACCAGACCTCCAGCAGCCTTAATGTACGTGTGATATGTTCTCCAGGTCACTGATCCTTCCCGGGGCGTTTCAGTCTGAATGAGTTGGTGTGTAGGAACTGCCAAGAAAAACACAAAGGGCAGTAGCCAGTAGCTGCACATAAGATCCACACATGCAAACCGACTTCTAGTTGTGCACAAGTACTTGTACAGAATCTCAACCCCTGCCATACTGTCAGCCTAAGTACTGTTCCAGTTTCTATGCATCTAGAAAATGGCTCCCCCATGTCCATACACATAAGGTTAAACAAAATAGAGATACTGCCTGCAAGGGAGCCCTGGCAGCCCTGTCTGAATGTACCCTTTTTAATGTTGCCCTTTTCCCACCTCCTACTTCTCAACAGAGCAAAATGAAAAGGTCAACACCCAAGCAGAGTCAGAAATCAAATTACTTCCTCCAAGCAAAAGACATAGAGTCAGGCTGATGAGTGCATATAGATATACAGACTCTGCCCTGCTAAGAACAACTTTCAGAGCTCAAGAGCAACTCACTGAATAGAAACCCCATTATATACTGACTGAGAACCTTTATATTCCTTTGAATGTACTTAACAGGGCTCAAGAACATTATGCCTCTCTCTGGGACAGCAAAATGAAGGGAGAATTCTCACAGGTCTCAAGAGTCATACATGCAGGCCCTAATGACTGCCCTCTCAGAGTGCTAAAAAAATTGACCAAATTCTTTTATCAGTTCATTAACACAACCTAGAACATCCATAATGTTCTTTTCTCTTTAACTGCATTCTACAAAATGTTCTCATGCCAAAGGTAGCAGGCCTCGGTTTCTTGAATCAGCTTATACATTCCCTTCCTTTTCCTTCCCATTAGTTTTCAGCAAAATGGATTGTTGATGGTCACATAAATTTTTGGCTAATAGAATACTTGTTAAAAAACAACATAATTCTAGGGATGGGTAAAGCCATTTGACCTTGAGAACTGAGGTGAGATGGTCCAGTTGTTCTTATGTCCAGTGTGAAGGCACCTAATTCACTTTCTGCCAATTTCATTGAATTTTTCATTGCAGTCTGCCTTTGGGGCCATCTACCCCATCTTTCCCTCTACCATGTGTCAAGAGACAAATGATCCTGCTCCAAGGCCCAGGAACATTCAAAGCCAACAACAATTTCCCTTTCCTCAGCCTTGTTTCTATTACAAACTTTCCACTTAGAAGGCATTGTTTTTCAGTTAACGTTTTTCTGAGGCATAAAACCTCACCTTTGAAAAATTATCCTTTATTTCATCTCTTAAAGATTTGTTTAAGTTTGTTACAAGTAGCTCCCAAATCTCTCAAAGAAGCAACATGGTATAGTAACAAGAACACTGAATTTAGAGTCTGAAGAGTTAGAAAGTTCTTACTCCCTAATTAGTGTGACCTTGAGTGAGTCACGTAATCATGCTGAGCCTTACTTTCCTCCTCTGTAAAGTAAGACAGCCAGATGAGGTGACCTCTAGCCTTTTGCAGTCCTCTGATTTGGATTCATGAGCCCTCCCCATCGACAACTTTGCCATATTGCCTCAGCATTTTGTATATAGTTTGGCTTGTGGTAGATGAACTTTGCTTTTTTTTCTCATTGTTTCATGTGTCTGCAGAATTAAGACTCACAATTCAAAGGCAGGGACTGAAATTTATTTAGCTCACAGTGCTTAGCATGGGACTGGGCGTACCTGGGGCTCAACATTTGAGTGTATGTAATAGGACCGGGAGTCAGAGAGGTCAGTTTGAGTCTGTGTTTTGCCACTTATTACCCATGTAACCATAGGGAAATCATGAAACCTGTCCTGGCTACACGGTCCTTATCTGTAAAATAGGGATGATAATAAAGCTTGCACCAAGTCACTGGGCTGTTGTCAAGAAAAGTACTTCCTGAGCTATAAAGTGTTATGAAAATGTGAGCTATTATTATGAGCTACTGTAGATAATACTTAAAAATAATGAATGCTCAGATGAATGAGTGATGCAGAGTGGCAGAGCCAAAAGAATATTGGTCTTGGAATCAGGAAGACCTGGGTTTTAGTTGTACCTCAAAAACTTTCATGTCACCTAACCTCCCTTAAGCCTTTTTTCCACATCTGTAAAATAGGAACAATATCTGTAACACTTGCCTTACAGGGCTATTGACAGGATCAGTATTGCATTTAGATTGTTTTGCAAACCTAAAATCTCTCTATAAATGTCTATTAAAAAGGGGTGAAACCATACCTTTTATGTCTAGAGGGTCTAGATCTGTCTCAGGTTCTTTTCCTTCATCTTTTTCATCATGTGGAGCCAAAGCTAGGATTAGAAACAAAGACAGCTATGGAGCCATTCACTAGCCATAAGCATTAATAGAATTGAGACCCTAATTCTGATTGTACCAGCATTTTTCTCTCCCTTGGCAGCTTGATCCCCCTGGTTCTCCTTTTGGGCTTCCATCATTGCTTCATTGTAAATGTTTTCAGGATCCTGGGAACAAAATAAAATTCCTGCTGAAAAGGAAAACCCAAAATTTGCCAAAGAAAGAAACCCAAAAGTAGTTCCTCCCAAATATCTTTTTGGAAAGATTGTAATTTACCTTGAATTGCAACCCTCGAAGGTTGTGAATCATCCTTGCATATTGCCCCCGTTTCAGCATGAGTTCCTTGTGAGTTCCTTTTTCACAAATCTCCCCATCTTCTAATAAAACGACTTCATCACAAAATTCTAAAAACTGCAGAAATGTAAAAACAATCTAAAGTATGATGCATTGGAAAGACAGGATGTATAACCACTCATTCAAAGAAAAAGACAAGATTAAATTGTCTCTTCCATAGGCCAAGCATCTTCCATGGCCCACCTTAGCTTGGGACATGAAAATGCCATGAGTACAAAAATGGTCATGTAGCCTCATTAAGAGGCAGCATGGCATAGTAGAGAGACACCAGGTTTTCGAATCAGGGAGATCCCACCTCTTGTACTAACTAGCTGTGTGACCATAGGCAAGTCATTTAACCTTTCTGAAATTCAGTTCTCTTTTAAAATGGGAGATAATAATACCAGTAGTCATCTGCTTCTCACAGGGTTATCAAAAGGTTCAGATGAACCATTGCAGGTAAAGTACTTTGCAAAATTTAAAAGTACACGTGTCAGTGATTATTATGAGTATTTACAACCCCAAACAACGTAACCACCCCAACAGGGAAAGACAACAATGATTAAGCATCAGCTGTATGCTAGGCACCATGCTCAGCACTTTACAAATATCGACTTGGAAAATGACATTAATAAACTCTACAAAGTATTGTGGTAGTGTGATGTAGCAGGATGAGGCTTGGATTTAGAGTCATTGGGTTCAAATCCCAGCTCTCCTACTTACTGAGTGATTTTGGGTAAACCTTTGGAGCTCTGTAAGCTTTTTTCTTCTTCTTTGGAACAAGAGAGTTAGACTAGATCTCTAAGTTCTCTTCCATCTCTAAATCCTATAAAATGTTCCACAAAGACACATTTCCTCTACTTTCTTTTTTTTTGTTTTTTGTTTTTTTTTTCCTTTTTGGAGTGCAATTGGGGTTAAGTGACCTGCCCAAAGTCACATGGCTAGTAAGTGTGTCAAGTATCTGAGGCCAGATTTGAACTCAGGTCCTCCTGACTCCAGGGCTGGCGCTCTACTCACTGTGCCACCTAGCTACCCCCCTCTACTTTCTTTATATTAATTATAAATTATCTAACCTTCCTTATTTCTACCACCTTCCCTCTGCTAATTATTTCTATTTATCCTGTATTGCTTTGTTATAAATTTGTTTGTGTATTGTCCCTACCATTAAGCTGTAAGCTCATATATTGTTAATGTATTGTTCACGGAATTGGAAGATCTTTCTTGCCCTTTAACAGGCCCCTGTGACCTGATTTGAGCCTGCGGTCACCTGGAAGCCTAAGTCACATGAGCCTGAGTCACATGGAGCCTGTAGTGGGAGGAGCTTGCCGAATGGGTGGAGCAGGAAGTGGGAGAGTGAGGTGGAGTTGAGAGAAGAGGCCGAGCTAAGACAGAGGAGGCAGAGAGAGGCAGAGCAACTAGGTGGGTGAGAGAGGGGCATTTTGCCTCAGGGAGCTTTTTTGTGGGGAGACGTGACAGAGGGAAGGCTTGGACATGGTGGTATTCCCTGCAATGGTAATGTATACCAACTTCTTTATTACCATGGAGGATTTGGTTTTCTGGAATCTGAGTAAATAGCTTGGGTTTGTCTTCAAAGAAGAGAGTCTGTTATATCTTCCAATTCAAACCTGGAAATACGCCTACATATTCATAGCAGCCATTGTGGTTATAACATTGGCAGTATAGCTCCTTGGGAGAAGCAACTGTCTTATGCCTCTTTTTATATCCCTAGTGTTTAGTATGGTGGCTGTCACTTTGTAGGTACTTAATGTTTATTAATTATCTGTAGCAATATCATCATCACCATCATTACTCATTATTATCACTGATCCCCACATAGACTATTACATTTTTTGTCATCAATAGAGCCTCTACAGTTCTTACAAGTTGAATATATATACAGATTCAGATATGTAATTAGAGTATTACAGTAGCATCCGCATGTTAGGATTATATAAATACTTCACCCCCAAACACTTATTTCCATTATCCCCCCTTGTCCCAAAGAACTAAACTTGACAGTGTTTTACTTTGATTTTGAAATAAGATTGAGCTTTGTTCACAGTGTCAAATCTGTCCTTACAGCAGATAAGTTGTAATCCATCTGAGAAAAGGGGTTTCTCCCTTTAAAATCTTTTTTTTTTATGTATCTGTGCAAATGAAGACCTAGGAATTGTTCATCAAAGACCTTCCTCACACTTCATTAGCCTGCTGTTGAGGTTAAAATCTGCCTGAGATGCCTGAAAGGAATGTTACTTCTTATCTGATCACACCTTGGGGAGGTAGGACTAGTGAACTCCAAATAAAAGGAGTCTTGAAACCTTGCACTTCAATTGGCCAAGTCTTTATGATCCTTACAGTGATCATTGAGCAGACATAGTGGGCAAAGAAAGTGGTTTTCTCGGGGAGAACATTAAATGCCCAAACCTTCTTGACAACTAAATGGAAAGAATGGCTTAACCTCTTAAGGTCTAGAAGAAACCATTCATAACAAGTCTTTTTTTGTGAAAATACCACCACCTAACTGTTATGTAGTACATTTTTGTTTATTATATCATTTCACAGCAACCACATGAGATAGGGTGAGTATTTTTTCCTACAACACATGTATAAGGAATTTTGTTGTTTCATTGTTGTTCAGTCATGTTCAATTCTTTGTGACCCCATTTGGGGTTTTCTTGGCAAAGATATTATAGTGGTTTGCCATTTACTTCTCTCCAGCTCATTTTTACAGATGAGGAAACTGAGACAAACAGGGTTAAGTAAGACTTGCTTAACAGATCGCACAGCTAGTAAATGTCTGAGGCCAGATTTGAATTCAGAAAGATGAGTCTTCCTAACTCCAAGCCTGGCATTCTATCCACTGTGCCACCTAGCTGCCATATGTAAGGAGACTGAGCCTCAAAGAAGAAAAACAAGTTATCCAAGGTTACACAGACTTGGTGACAGTGGCAGAACTGAAGTTCAGATCTGGCTGTGGACCTAAACTGCTTCGAATACATGAGTGGCTCCTTTATTGAGGCTCTAAAATATAATCTTCTGTTTGGCATTTAGAACCCTTCACAGTCTAGCTCCAACCTCTTTTTAGACTAACACACTCTGTATTCTAGCCCAAGTGACCTTCTTACTGTTCCCTGTATATACACATTCCATCTCTTGCCTCTGTGCTTTGGACAGACTGACCTGCTGTGTATGACATTTTTTCTCTCTTCACTTCTGACTCTTGGAATCCCTAACTTCCTTCAGTGCTAACCCAAGCCCCACTTTTATGAGCCTCCTTTCCTGATTCCTACCCTTCAAGGTATTAGTCCTGCTCCCCCTTATCCTAAACTTACTTTGTATGATTTTTGTGCATACATACTTACGTGTGTGTACCTTGTATAATTCTTGTTTCTCCCAGAAGACCATAAGCTTCAAGGAATGAACTGTTTTGGTTGTTTTTTTTTTTTAATCTTTGTATCCCCAGCATCTAGCATTGTGACTGGAACTTCTTAAGTCCTTAGTAAGTGTTTATTGAACTTGAAAAGTTGAATTGAGAGCCAAGATGGTGGCATAGGAGCAGCAGTGTACCTCAGCTCCCACATAGCCACCTCAAACACCCATAAAATATGACTCTAAACAAATTTTAGGGCTCCAAAACTCACATAAAAATACAGAAAAACACATCTCCCGCTGAAGGCAGCTCAGCACAAAGGGATCAATGCAGTGCGGGGCACTGAAACCAGCCCAGCCTGAAACCGTGGCTTGGCCCTGGAGGCAGCCAGGACAAGCCAAGCTGCAGCTGGAGCCTTCAGGAGAGTGGATCAGTGGCAGCTGTGCCAGTTTCCAGAATTATCAAGCCATAAGAAACAAGGACTAAGTGAAAGGTCAGTGGAACTCAGCTAAACTTGGGGGAGAAAAGTGGACCTGGCCAAACTGTCTCCAGGGCAAGGAAGCAGCAGAAGAGGCAGCCATACAACTGCCTCCACGTGGCTGCTTCAGAGCTCCTGGCCTGCAGACTGCAGGGGGGCCAAGCGACCATTCAGAGGCTAAGTGCTCTTGTGTTCAGCGGCCTGGATCCGGATCATGGTCTTGGGTGGTGGTCCTGAAGTGCATTTTCAGTGAGCCAAAGCTGGTGGGTGCTACAAAAAAACAACAGCCCCCTTATAGCTCTGGCAGCTGCAAAAACCCCAGTGGTTTGGGACAGAGCTTTCCCCTTCTGGAAGCAGAGTTCCACAGAGCTAAAAAATCATCGACTGACCAACATGAGCAGGCAAAGGAAACAAAGTAAGAACAGCAACTAAACTCTAGATTCCTTCTTTGGGGACAAGAAGGATCAAAGTATGGAATGGGAGGAAAATAACACAGTCAGAACTCCTACACCAAAAGCTTCCAAAAACCATGAAATCCTAAAAGCCATAGATCAGCTTAAGAAGGATTTTGAAAATCAAATAAGAGAAATGGAAGAAAAATTGGGAAGAGAAATAAGAATGATCTAAGAAAATCATGAAAAGAGAGTCAACAACCTTACTGAAGGAAATAACACCTTAAAAAATAGATGAACTCAAATGGCAAAAGAGGCCCAAAAAGCCAAAGAGGAGAAGAAAGCCTTAAAAAGTTGAATTTTCCAGATGGAAAAAGAATCTCAAAAGCTTTCTGAACAGAATAATTCCTTCAGAATTAGAGTGGAGCAAATGGAAGCAAATGACTGTATGAGAAATCAAGATGCTATTAAACAGATCCAAACAAATGAAAAAATAGAAGGCAATGTGAAATATCTCCTTG
>CM053585.1:229296460-229340883 GCA_028646515.1 Pseudochirops corinnae | reverse complement strand
ATTATTATTATTATTATTATTATTATTATTATTATTATTAACTACATCCAACTGGGAATTAAGATACATAGGCACTGTGGTAGGGAGATCCATCCTGCCCTACTGGAAAGTCAAAGGGGCGAGGGGGAGGACATAGGAGAGAGCAGATTGGGGGAGGGGTTATTCAATGTGATCGCTGTTTTGAGTTTTGTTGGGTAGGGGAAAGATGGGGAGAAAATTTGTAACTCAAAATCATGTGGAAATCAATGATGTAAACAAGAAAATAAATAAATTAATTTTTAAAAAAGGGAAAGTTGAATTGATTAAAATATGTCTTCTGACTTTCAAGCTGAAGCTCTTTCTACTGTACCGAAACATATGCCTCGGCTCCAAGGGAAGCATTTCTGACTAGCAACCCTCAATTTTAGTCAGTCAAGTGATACTCTGTAGGGTTTTAAGCAATGTGGTTTGGTGGAAAGAGCCCAGGATTTAGAGGCAGAGGCTTTGGATTCAGGATCCCACTTTGGTACTTATTACTGTCTATATTACCTTGGATAAGTCTCTTCCTCTCTACGCCTCAGACTCATCATATGTAAAATGAAGAGATTGTACTAAATAATCTCAGAGGGCCTTTTCTAGGGTGCCAGTTGTTCTTATAGAGAACATGATAGTATATTCTGTTTTCTACAATATTTGGGACCAAGGAGGCCTCATTCATTGGAAGAAATTTTCTGCACATTTCCCAGAAGGTTGAGTATTAGCCTGCAGGGAAACTCTGTATTAGCACACTCAGTGAGCATCACACAAAAACCCTGTGTGGGTGGCAGAAGGATAGATAGCAGAGACATGGGAGCAAAAGAAAAAGGATCATAAAACTCTGGGACCTTAGAGATCATCTGGTCCAACCCAGATTCATTTTATAGATAGGAAACTGAGGTCCAAAGAGATTAAATTATTTCCCTGTTGTTCACCCAGGTAGTAAGTGACAAGACCAGGACTATGATTCCACATCCTCTGATTCTAAAGCCAGCTCTCTTTCCATTTGTACTACATTGCCTCTCAAGGCAAAGCCATAGCAATAGAAGGTAAATTCCTCAAGGGGGTATGCTTTGTGTCCCTAGTACCTGGCAACATACCTGGTGGATTATAGGCTTTTAAATTTAATGATGTGGAGAAAAAGCAGGCATAATGAATCTGATCATGGCATCCTGAATTTTAGCATCTTATCTGGATCATGATCATGTTTTCAAGTGATAAGAAGCTTCAGTATTTGTTCATCACCCAGGAGTCAGTACTGTCTAACTTGTCACTCTGAACTGAGGAATAGGCTTACTGAGCAGCAACTTTGGACTTTTTTTTAAGGCAATGGGGGTTAAGTGACTTACCCAGGGTCACACAGCTAGTAAGAGTCTGAGGCCAGATTTGAACTCCGGTCCTCTTGACCCCAGGACTCTTGCTGTATCCACTGTGCCATCTAGCTGCCCCTTGGTTGGACTTTAGGCTGCAGAATTGCTAGCATGAATTTGTTATGTGCTCCCTGTTTCCCCGTCTGTTATGTTGAGAATGCAGAAGGGTCAGATGTCAGTTTGCATAGAGCCACCCTGGAGACTGCGAGGGTAGAACCTTGTAGGTATGAGTACAGGGATCATTTACTAACTGATTCAATTCCTTGCTATTTACCCTCCTATTCTATTTTAATTAAATGCCTTTAGCTTTTGTATTCATGCATCATTCATTTGGTATGGTCTGTTATAGAGATATACATTGGTAGGGACTTGAGTAATGGCTTTGAATAGGTGAAACCCTTGTGTCACTAATAGAGGTGTGCTACATTTTATTTTGCCTACTTATTTTGCAATCCCTACATCAGATTTCTTTGGCTGGTTTGTCACAGTCATTGCACCTGTTTCTGGTTATATTAGAAAAGCCATCAACCAGCCCACAAGCATAAAGGCAGAAGATTCTTTCTGTCCTGCTCTAGCCTCTTTGCCTTTTTCCTCAGGACTGAGCTAGTAGGAAATGGAGCTCATTCTCCCAGTGCCACCTGGTGGTTGGTTGCATTTTCTTAAAGGCAAGGAGTAAAATGTGTGGGGAGAGTGGGGAGGGAATGTCCGCAGTTTTTTTAGAGCTGGAAAAGTACTTTAGAGATCTTGTAGGTCAACTTCCTCATTTTTATAGAGGAAAAAACAGGTTCAGAGAGGTTGTCAGATGTCGTGTGGCTGCCTAGAGGCCAAGCCATCATAAAGTCAAATACAGTAGCCATGCACAGGAGATTTAAATATAGAACTCACTTTGGATAGTGGATTTGGAATCCTCCTTCAGGTTATGTTCTGTCCTCTACATGTCCCCAGGGTGTGTATAACTTCAGTTTATGGTGTGATGGAGTGGAAAGAGCCCAGGGTTTGGAGTCAGGAGGCCTAAATGGGCCTGGAACATCTCCATTTCTCTCAGCTTCAGTTGCTTTATCAGTAAAATAGGCATAATTCTCCTTATGCTTCCTACCTCACATGGTGGTTGTGAGGAAGGTGCTTTGTAAACCTCAAAGTATTATATCCACTGGAGTTGTTATCCTGAATAACCTATTTTGTTCACTTTACAAATAGAGTGGTGCTGAGTCAGAATGTGTCCACTAGTACTGTGGCCATATAGAACACTTTGATTCCCATTACCTGTAGCTGGTGAGTCACCAGAACCATGGTCTTCCCCTTGAGTGCCTTCTTAATGCACTCTTCAAAAATTTGCTTCCCAACATGGGCATCCACTGCTGAGAGTGGGTCATCCAGCAGGTAGATCTCACGATTGGCATATACAGCTCGTGCTAAGCTGATCCTTTGCTTTTGACCCCCAGAGAGGTTGAGGCCCCGCTCCCCAATCTGCAAAAGAGTAAAAAGATCAAAGAAGATGTTCATCTCTTCCCTGAGTAGCAATAGTACCTGAAGGTTTTTGGTAGAACCTAAATTATGACAGCCAAACCAACAAAGCAGACTCTGCCTGGTTAGCAAGGGGAAGTACTTCTAAATAAATTTTTCCTGAGAACCTGCTGACTTCACCTTCCCATCGAGGCCAAAGACCATACCTATTGACATTCAAAGAAGTTTGGTCTGACTCATTACATTGCTCTTGGCCTTTGGTATTTGGTTTGATCGGATCAATAAGATGGAAAGTCCAGCTGAGGAACAATGACAAGGAGAGACAAAAACTTATACATGAGGATTCTGAGGAGAACTACAGCATTAGACTGTATCAGGAGTCTCAGTCCTCAAGGATTCTTCAACTAAAGTAGGTCCCCACTAAGTCTAAAGGATCTTGGGGAAGAGTCCTGCATTTGTGGTTGCTGCTCTATGTGGAGTCATGGCAATGCTCACCTCAGTCAAATCTCCATAAGGAAGATTTTTTAAGTCCTGCTGCAAGCCACAGACCTTGACTGCATGCTGGTACCTAAAGGGACAAAATGAAAAAGCAGGCCTTTTGAGAAAGACCCCTCAGCTGTGTGTTGTTGAAAGAGCTTAGGATCTGCCTTTGAAACCCTTATTTTGTTTATTAAGTTGACACTGTTCTTCAGGTTGGTTTATGGAGTGAAGTTAGGTACATAAGCCTTGTTCTAATCATCACCTCACCCTTATAAATCCCTGTGTGTCTCTCAGGGACGGAAGCTGAAACTTTCAGTGACTGTGTAGCTCAGTCTAGCCTACAAGTCTACATTTCCCTTTTCCCTACCACCAGAACCTCCACCTTTATTCTACTACATTTTCTAATAATATTGATGCCTTCTTTCCTAGATAGGTTTCACCTTAACAGTGTGCTCTTAAAACTGTAAACTTTGTTCCTATTCCATTAAATCACTTCCAGGAAAGGAACAGCAACACATCCTGGTGGCAGTAGCATCAATTAATGTCAGGACTGATTAAGCACATACCTGCCACCTCTGATTTCAAGGGAGTTTAGGTTACTCAGCCTAAAGCAAAATTAGTGACTTCATTTTTCTGTAGTCAGTAAACATATGTGACGTTGTGCTAAGTCCTTAGCATATGCTACTTGACAGCAGAGATAAAAGTTCTGAATCAAATCAGCTTCTCATTGTGTGAACATAGGTACTCTGAAGCAGTTTCTTCCAGCTTTCTAGGGTGGTTAGAAGAAACAATAGTATCTCTTTGGCCATTATAAATACTGCAATGGGACACTTAAAAAAATTCTCTTTGTTATCATTCAAAAATGGTATCATGTGTCTAAACTTGTTTACAGGGTAATGCACTTTTACCTTTGACTGTCAAACTTTTCTCCAAATAATATGTTTTCTCTCATGTTTCCATGAAAGATCCATGCTTGCTGTGACACATAAGCCACTGTTCCATTTACTGCCACGGACCCATCCCATAATTGCATCTAAAATAAGAACATCACATATTGAGATATCCAAAGTACTGGAACGTCATATTCTGGATCCCATTGTATCCTCTTTGGGCCAGCAGCATTCCATTGTCATTATGTGAACACTAAGGTAGTGGAAAGTAGATAATTTCTTTCCCACACTGTAAAGCTTACTGTAGTGCCTAGATGCTAGTAATAATAATAACTGACATTCATATGGCACCTTACAGACATGCATACATACACATGTATGTACATACATTCACAAACACGTTCTGAATACTATTCAGAATTCTCTTTGTGTCAGTAGCATTCCATAGTCGTTACATGAATACTACTAAGGTAGTTGAGGGTAGACATAGTCTCTTCACTACAGTAAAGCTATGATTCCTATCCTGTAATAATAGTTGACATTTGTATGGCACTGTACAGCCACATATATGTATGTGAACATATGTCATTAAATCATCACAACCCCATGAGCTAGTTGTGGTGGCCATTATTCATTTTGTAGATGAGGAAGATGAAATGACTGGTCCTGGGGGGCCGCAGGTAGTAAGGAAGGGAGCTAGGTTTCAAACCCAGCTCTTCTGACTCCCATCCTGTATTCTTTCCACTACACACATTTTTGTTCATTATAACGATAATTTAGATTCACCATCATGTTGAAAATATTTAAACGTGGATCTTAGAGCTAGAATGGATTTAAGTGGTCACCTAAGGGAGGCTCCTGCCTTCAGGCAGATCCAACGGCACAGTCCCTGCTTTAGAACTCAGATAACTAAGGTCCAGAGAAGTTGTGACTGACCCAAGGTCACTAACCCAGAGTCAGTGAGTGCTGGAGGAGACATTGGGTTCCAAGTCACTTAACTTCTCCAGTTTCCTCCTCTGTAAAATGCATACCTATTCCATCTACAAATCCTATGATCTTAATCAGATTAATCCAATAAAAGCATTAAGTTCCTGTTTCCTTTCTCTCAATCCTCATTTTGATGTCTGCATTGAGTGGCCTTGTTACTCACTGTCTTCTTCTTAATACTTACTTCTCTCCAGGTATGGGGGACTCTGTTTTCTCATGGTTGACTCCTTCCTCTCTGGCTACTACTTCTTAGATTCCTTTTCTTGATCTTCAGCCAGATCTTGCCTGCTAAATGTGGGCATTCCCACAGGGCTTTGTTCTAGGCCTTTTCTTCTTCTGTACTGTTGCATTCAGTGACCTCATCAGCTCCCATAAATTCAATTATCAGCTCTATGATGATGATTCTCAAATCTGTTTATCCAGCCCTAATCTCTTTGTTGACCACCTCTAGTCTCACACCTCCATCTGTATAGTAGCCATCTCAAATTAGATTTTCTGTAGTCATGTTAAACTCAACATGTACAAAACTGAATTTATTATCTTTCCTCCTAAAACCTCTTTCTAAATCCCTCTTAATTCTAATGTCTTCTCTTTTGATTATTTCCTATTTATCCTGCATGTAGCTTATTTGTACACAGTTGTTTGCACATTATCTTTCCCATACATTGGATTGTGAACTCTTCGAGAGCAGAAATTATCCTTTGCCTTTCTTTATACGTCTAGCTCTTAGTATAGTGACTGGCACATACTGTTGTTACTCAGTTGTTTCAGCCTTTTCATACGTTTTGTGACTCCATTTGGGGTTTTCTTGGCAAAGATACTACAGCGGTTTGCCATTTCCTTCTCTAGCTCAATTTATAGATGGAGAAACTGAGGCAAACAGGGTTAAGTGACTTGCCCAATTAGTTCCAATCATCAGTCCTTACTTGACTGTAAACTTGGTGAGGGCAGGGATTTGAATTCAGGAAGATGTGTCTTCCTGATTCCAGGCCCGGTACTATACCCACTGTGCCAGCTAGCTACTGTTACATGGCACATAGTAGGCACTTAATAAATATTAATTGACTAATTGACTTTATCTAAGGCACTGTGAACCTTGAGGAGTTCATGTTCTACTGTGAAAAAGCATAGTACACATGTGTACACAGATAAGCTAATACAATGCAGTTTGAAGAGAGAGAGGGCACTGACAAGGGAGGCAACCAAGAGAGACTTCATATAGCAGAGGGACCAGTTCTAAGATGCAAAGGGAGTTAGGGAGTCTAAGATCCCATGAACATCCTCAAGGACTGCAAAGGTTTTAATGAAATCTCTTATTTGCAGTCTCATCTTGAAGGGGTCAATCTTCATCTTAGTTTTGCCTCTTAGGTAGCAAGAATGACACCTTGTGCCACATCAGATAAAGGAAAGTAAAGCATGAGAAATTACCATTGAGACATCATTTTAAATACTCCCATTGCATAGAACGAGAAAGGAAAATTTCCACAGTAGGACTCTACCTGTTCTGGATGTGATAAGCAAAATATGCCCTATTTGTAGCAAGAACTAGACCATGTAGGGGTTATTCGAATGCATTGTTTTAAGTAAATGGTATTTTTTAAAGGTAATTCTTTAGCATTTTTCTTACCTGTCCCAGGATGGCTGATATGAGGGAGCTCTTTCCACTTCCAACATTGCCACAAATTCCCAAGACCTTTCCCTGCCAAAACAACAGAGGTTTTAGACATAGTGGTGCTTCCAGGGACCCTCTGCCCTTACAACCCAGTCACAATGCCTTTGTTCTAAGCTGCAAAGAAGAAAGGATGGAAAATGTTACCCTGAGAAAGCCTGTCTTCAGCCTCAAAGGTTGAAACCCTAATATGTATAGGGATGCAGAAATGTAAGTCTTAATTAAATCCTTTTCACTGTGCAGCATAGCAGAGCAGCCCAGAGGGCTTCATGTAATAGTGTAGGAGCGTTGGCGTGAAGCACTACGCTTGTGCTGGGCCTAGAGACATAACCCTGCCTTGCTGCAAAAAAAGGAAAAGATAATGAAAATGAAGAGGCTGTGCAACAGAGAGGGAGAAAAGGATGCATATTAGTATGTGGCAAGGTGGTTTTAAGAGGCTGTTTTTATAAGTTATTGCTCATATTACAACTGTAGTAACTCTGTGAAATTATCAACCTTCTGTTCCTTACAGACTAATTTACAGGTTCCTTCAAAATGGAAGAGACCTAAAAAAGTTGAGCTTTTGTCTTTATAGCTAATTAGATAATCAGTGACAAAGGGAAATGAATTGGCCATGTTTATCATTGGCACATTAAAGGATAGTATTGAAGATGAAAGTGATTTTGCTTTCCAGACATTTAGGTCATCCAAAGAAGACACAATTCAGATTAGACAGAAGGATATAAGGGGGGTATGGGAGACTTCATTAGGGTATTCAGCCAGAGAGCTTTTTAAGGTAAACATTTACTGAATATTCAGTTACAAAGATATTTATTCATCAAATTAAAGAAATTAGAAATTAAATTATCAAATTAATATACAATTAACATATAAACTTAACTCAAAAATTTAAACATTACAATTGATTCCTTTTAATCACATCCTTATCCTTACTCTAAAATATAGAATAACCTTCTTCAGTTTTATATTCTTGCTTTAAAAATGTATATTTTGCACTGTTTCCTGCTCCCTTAGCCCTGCAGTTTAGCCATGAAGAAGGTGGTAGAATTTAAGGATCAATGATTGGAAGCATCTTTTTTAAAGTAATATTTAACTTTTTAAAACTTTAAAAAAATTTTATCTTCTTAAAATTTTAACTTGTGTGCCTTCTTTGATCATACCAACCAGAGCAAAATGACCTCAAGAGTATGGTTTAAGTCACAAAACAAAGTGGTCAGAGAAGTCAAATAGGTAAAAATGTTAACTGATTGTTTTCCCCAACCCTGTCATATCCAGGCAGGAGTGAGGCCTGCAGGAGACAAGAAGAGGGACAGACAACCCACCCAACAGATACTGGGCTCCACCAATCCCCAGTACCACCTGATCATGCAAAGTAACTGCACAAAGAGAGCCCTCGTATTTGAGGGCTAAAGAGAAGCCAGGGACTAGATTTGCTGCCTTTTTCCTCCTTCATCAGAGCCTTGTGGAAATGGCAGAATGGAAATGAGTAGGAAGTGTAGAACAAGTTAGTAGCAGTGGCAACCTTCAGTAACGAGTTCCCAGAGACTAGAAAAGTTTCCTCTGCCCAGCTTTGGACTCTGGATCCTAGGCAGGCTCCTCTTGGCATAACCCACATACAGGCCTATATAGGGAGATGATTCTTTTTGTCAGTATTTGATCTGCACCTTGTCTGCATAACGTGCCGTTGATCAACTGACAAATGATAACTTTAAAAAAGAGCAATAGAGAAAAAATGGAGAGGGGAAAAAACACAATTTTGTTTTTAAAAAAATTAAAATGTGATAGTGTTGACCTGTAAGACAAATCTGAAGAATGTATGGGAGCAAAGGTACAGTATGCTGAGGGGTATTATAGAAACAGCAAAGCTTCGCACAGCATTCAGCTGTTGTGCAATGTGTGGCAGACCTCTTGACTTGCTCTAAGAACATATACTTTTTTGTACTCCTAGTTGAGCTCCACATTATATAATCAATAAGAAACATCCTTCCTCTTGGAGCTTACTTATCCTGGAAAAAGTCGAGTCAAAATGATGGGAAGGTTAATATGCTTTACAAAGAATGTTGCCTCTCTGCCTACCCCCATCCCCCCACCTTTGCAACAAAAGATGTAATTTTACTTTAGCAATTCTGAAGGGAAGAGTAGTTACTAGACACTGATTCTACCATATCCAACATGCTTCATTGTTTCAAAGAATTTAGAAAGCTGAACCATCTGTGTCTTTCCAATCCTGGGTACATACATGCGTGTGTGTGTATGTGTGTGTGTGTGTGTGTGTGTGTGTGTGTGTGTGTGTGTGTGTGTCCCACCCTCCCCCTCCCTTCACAGGTATCTTTCTGCATTGATCAAAGGCATCTGCTGTCTTTCAGTAGAGGTAAGCATATCTCTCTTATCTGCACACATATGAATTAAAATAAGTCAGGCCACGTTCTGAGCTAGTAAAAAATGTAACCCCTTTCCTCAAAAATTCCACAACTTTAAGTTCTCATTTCTGTATATAAGCCCTTCAGAAGTTCATGTGAAGTTGGACATTGGGATCTCAGGGGAAAGGCTTGGGACAGATACCCTCGGATTGAAAATCTACCTTTTTCACAGTCAAACTTATTTTTCGCAGGACTGGGCTCGTCTTCTCTCTTTCCTCATCTGGCACAAGCCCTTGGAATTTCAGACTCAAATCTCTGGAAGTCTCCAGGTCTCGTTTTGAGTTAAAAATCTTCTTACCACCTTCTTTCCCTGGGATAATTATCCTGCTAGGTTCTTGCTCCCAAGACAAAGTAGCATTTTTTAGTACCAAGACAGTATCTGAATCTTCTGGTTGGGTGATATAAGTCGGGGGGCTTTTGTTTACAAGAATTTTCTAAAATTAAAGAGACAGATTTGATTTTTGAGACACTACCAGAAAAAAAAAATCATAGCATTTTACATGACTGAAAAATACAAACTGCAATTTTGACTATGCAGTCTAGATAACTTCAGGCTATTCATAAGGTATGACAGCATTATGACAACTTGGTTTGTTAGCCTTACCTATTCAATGAATCTTGCCCTATTTGGTTTTTTTTAGCATATAACATGTCACATACAGTGGAGGTTGCTATAAACTACATTCCCACACACATTCATGAGGCCAAGATTACCCTTTACTGTTTCTGATGGGACTGCTCAATGGTTAGATTGCTATTTTAATCAAATCAGGGCATTCCAACTCCACCCAGCTATTTCCCAGAAGTGTACTGCTGTTCACTAGGGCTTGGGTAGGAGGAAAGGGGGATAAAGTTAGAGAACTTGAATAGTTTGGTAGAAATCCATCCCTCTTACTGGAAACTATATTAAGAGCCTACTGTATGCAGGACACTGCTGAACACTGGGGCAGGTATTAAGTTTGACTAAGACATGGTCCCTGCCCTCATGGAGTTTGTAGTCAAGTAAGGAGATAAAATAAAACCACAAAAAAACCTGTAACACACAATAAGTAATACATAATAAGTGCACTAGAAAAGTATAAAACAAAATGGTATATTAGATGAAAGGGAAAATGTTATTACTTTGTAGGGTAACGGGTTTTCTTCATGAAAGAGGTAGCATTTTAGTTAGGCTTTAAAAGATAAGTAGGAATTTGATAGTGCTTTGCACATGGTAGGTAGTTAATAAATATTTATTGAAATGAAAATAAAAATGAAACATGGGAACAGAGGGAAGGAAGATTCTCCATTTAGATGACAGTATAGGAAAAGACTCGGGCAAAAGAGAGCTGGACTTGTTCTAGCAGCAGAGAGTAAGCCATTGGTGGATGATATAAGGATGGGACCAGAAAGGTAGAGGGGCATCAAATTGAATAGAGCCTTGACTGCTAAGTTAAGAAAAGCCATTTGAGATTTTAGAGCAGAGCAGTCAAATAGCCAGATGTATTCATAATAAAGATCTTGGGACTGTAGATTTAGAGCTAAAGGGACATTAGAGGTCATTGAGTCTGACCCTCCATTTTACAATGAGGGACTTGAAGTCCAGATAGCTGATGTTACTTACCATGATTGCAGAGGTATTCAATGACATGGGTTCAATTATCATCTCTATGCAGATGATCCTAGATCTATTCATTCCACCTTGTGTTTCTCCTAAACTACAATACTGCATTACCAACTGTCTCTTGGATATCTCAAATGTGTATCTCCTCAGCATTTAGCACAGTTCCTGATACCTAGTAAGTATTTAATAAATGATTGTTGACTGGGTTATTAAATGACAAAGCCAGAATTTGAGCTTGTGTCCTCTGATACTAAACCCACACCTCTTTTCATCTTACCATCTCTGGCACCTTGTGCCTCTGGCAGTGGTGGGAAGGACAGACTGGAGGGAAGAGAAAGGAGAAAGAAAAAAGCTTGAAGCACATGTCCTCCTGATGATGGTTTAGAGGAATCATCTCCATGTACAAAGGACATTTTTACCTTTCACTAGAGACCACAGCACAGGTAAAACCAATGCTGTATCTTTATCCGTATATATTCTTCCAGTTCTAGAGTGAGACCTTTCCACAATGTCCACCCACCAGAAGACCCAATCCATCCCTAAACTAAATGAGAATATTCTCTGGGCCTAGAAACCTTCCCAGAAATGGAAGCCCCCCTCCCTACTCACCCAGAGACAGTTATACCTTCAGTCTCATTAGAGAAACGTTAGCTTCTGCCACCGCTTTGACTGAGAAAGGCAAGATTGCAATTGAAAACTTCATTACATTAAACATGGAAATCACACTAAATGCCTGTAGGACAAAAGAAAAGTATGAGGGTTTGGGATGGGCCATTATCTTGTGTCTGAAGCCATTCATTCTCCGAGGTTACATTTTATTGAGATGAGAAACACTGCATCAGAGTCTGGAGCCTCTGGGAAAACCTTTCTCCCTCTCCCACTCCCTTTTGGCTTAGAGACAAGGTGCTGGCAAGTTTGAATTTGGCATCTAAGTAACAAGCACATTTAATAATTCCTATGAGGTTTTAAGGTCCCCACAAATTTGTGAGATGAAGATATTCTGCTGACTAAAAGGAAGCACATTTATTGAGAGAGGCCAGACCAGAGGACGACTAGACCTCAGAATGGACTGCACTTGTAAGTTGAGTGCACACCCATCAGAGATCTAGAACTAAAAGACCATCAAGTTCGACCCCCTAATTTTACAGATGGGGAAACCGAAGCCCTCCCAAAAAGATGATGTGATTAGTCCAAGGTCACACAGGTAGATCAGAGTTGGGATTTGAATATAGGTCTTCTTTTTCCACTGTACCCCCCACTCCCCACGCCATCATCATCATTAATCCAATTTCCTCTGTAGATTTTTCATGAACTAGCCTCCCCCAGTTCCTCAAAGTGGGATTCCTTTGGGAATTTTCATTTCCACACCATATACAGTATCTGTTAAGTACAGGGGCTGGGGTTGTTGGTGACCCTAGGCCTGCTTTCATTTCTGAGTAGGAGCATGTCTGTGACTCTTGAGTGACCCAGCCTTACCCACTACATCTCAGTTTGTACATCAGGACCTGGCTTTGGAAATATTCCCTACCAGGAATGTGGTTCCTATCCTAAATGCCCCACACATGGTAGCAAATCACCTTCTCTGCTTTGCCTTCTTCAGCATGTCATGTCATTCCGTTGAAGAAAACCTGGCCCTGACAAGGTTCTAGCTTCAGTGCAGAAAAATGCCTCAATCTCCATTTCCATCTTAAGTGACACATCGTTTCATCCCCAATAAACAGCACCTGTGTTTTTGCTGAGACTGGAGTCAGACTTAGCAATCTGTAATTGATGGCTTCTCCCCAACCACCCACTTTAAAAGCTGACATCACATCTGCTTTCTTTGAATCCTAAGGGATTCCTGACTGCTGTTTGGCATATCATTGAATTGCCAGGTTTCAGCTAATTCTTCCATAAGAATGGTGAGAACTCTCATCTTCTCCTTCCCAGTAATTCTCCCCCCTCCACACACACACCCAGAATGCTCCCATTTCACTGAAAGGTGCCCCTCTCTTCAGCTAATTTAATGGTAGGTGTATGCAGTGGTGATCTAGTCAGAAGTTCCCTCCAGGACTGACACAAAGATAAGGCCTTTATAGGACACTGTTCAGGGAAGGAGAGAGGTGACGATGCCAGGAACTCAAAGTGAATGAAATACTACTACAGAGAATTTTTTGGTGATACTGGCTTTGTTCTGGTTCGGTGGCTTTAGAAAAAATATATAAAGTCAATTCTGATTTCATTAGTTGAATAGTTTTTAGAGCTGAAGGACATTTTAGAGATCATTTAGTCCAGCCCCTTAATTTTACAGGTGATGAAACAGGTTCAGTTAGGACAAGAAATTTGCACAAGGTCACCCAATAAGCAATGGAGTCACAATTTTTTTTTTTGCTTTTTTTTTTTGGAGGGCAATTGGGGGTTAAGTGTCTTGCCCAAGGTCACACAGCTAGTTTTTTTTTGTGTTAAGTGTCTGAGGTCAGATTTGAACTCAGGTCCTCCTGACTCCAAGGCCAGTGCTCTGTTCACTGCACCACCTAGCCACCCCCTTGGAGTCACAATTTAAACCAGATCCTTAAAATCTATTATTCTGAATTGGTGCACTTTGGTTTTTTGGGGGAGGAAAAATAAAATAATGGGTGAAAAATTAGGTTTGTGTCCCAGTTAAGTAAAAAAAAAAAATAGCATCAGGGTTGGGTCTTCAGCAAATTTGTATAATTTGTTCCAGTTTGTGGTTCAGTTCAAACCCCTAGAGTGTTCAAGAGTAAACTGTGCATGAGATGACACATACAGAAGTGCTCCCAAAACAAGTAAAAGGTCCTATATTCTATTGTACCAGACAAATACAAGGTGCCCTCCTTACCAACAACTCCAGATTCCCCTGGGACAGAGAGTTCTGACTTTTCAAAACATCTCCCCATCACATTCAGCTTCCTTAGTCTTAATTCTACTGCCTGTTTCCCATGTAGGTTATTTTTTTTTCACTGACTTTCCTGAAACTATTCTCCTCTGGTCTTGCCTTGCTTTCTTCTCTGTCTTCATCTCCCACCTACATTCTGAGTTCCCTCTTGATCTGATACCTTAGGAGACATTCTAAGTTGTCAGGGCCAAAATCTCCCCTGTCCTCCAAAGAAATTTTGACTTTCCCTTGTGTTCAAACAAGTGTTCAATTCAACAGTTATTAAACTCTTACTTAGTATGTGTCAGGTGCTGGAAACCCTGGCCCCTTCCAGTTGCCCCCTATTCTTATACCACTCTTCTGATTGGACTTCTCTTTCCATGCTTTTCCTTCTTTACTGACTTGTCCTTTAAATAGATCATTTCTCCTTTTCTGTTTTTTCGAGGCTCCTCCAGTGTAGTACTTTACTTTGCCTTTGACTCTGACCCTGCCACAGATACTTCTTTTTGAAAGGGAGGAACAAATGTCAGATTGAACCACATGAAGGCCTGAAGATGTGAAGGCCTCCACCAGTTGGGCCCTGTGCCATGGTACAGAAACACTGGGAAATGGCTACCCTCCAGGATACCCCAGGCTTCCCTGGGTGGCATGAAAAGGGATACCTTAAACAGATAGAGAAAGAAGAGACAAAGAGGCTTGTCTTACAACAGGTGCCGTGAGCTTTCTTTCTAAAAGAACATGGAAAGTGAAAGTCAGGACAATGGCCATCGTGGACACAACAGGTGCAAGAGCTGAGTTTCCACTTTGTATAAACCCTGCCCTTTCCAGCAGTTTCTTTTCCTTCTTCCTTATGCCTGTGAAAGAAAAAAAAGTTCAAAATAGTTTGATATTGCATACATAGCACTGAAATTGATACAGTTTCCCCAACTGTAAATTAAGGAGGCCTATCCCAGATTGTCTCTAAGGTCCTGCCTTGCTTCTGTCATCCTGTGTTCTGGGAGTCTATAAAAAGCTACACACTTTTCTTGCTAGAAAGCCAGAAAGTTTCCTCTTTTCCAAAGCTGAGGATATGGATGTGACATTTGTGATGACCATGGAATTAGGGCATCATGAGGGTGTTGATGCTCTAGTTCATAGCACTTCCTTTGGCATACTTGGAATTCATTTTCTAAATCTGGCCACACAGGATAATACAGCATTTTCAGTATCAGTTAATTGCTGGTGCAACAAAAGTGTAATTGTAGAACCAGAGAGTCAATTGTAAATGGTAGTTCAGATCATTAACTGGCCAATCACCTGATTCCATGAGAGCAATTATGTAAATGTCCCTGCAATTAAATTTACATTTAGATTCTATTTAAATAATTTTTAAATTGTCTTTTTTTAAGGAAAAAAAATATATCTTTGAGTCTTAGTTTTTCCAACTAAGGAAGAACACATCATTCTACCATCCAAATACTCTGTGACTATGACAGATGAAGAGAGAAGAACATACACATATATTGTCTAAGTCCAATAAATAGCTTTAGGCAGCTCTCTTCCAGAATGCAGTATTTTGTTGAAATGTTTTACTTAAAGACAATCCAGCTTTCTTCCACCAACCCACCTGGACCTTTCAGCAGTGTTACTGTAATGTTCCCCAGTAAATATTAAACCATATATTGTGAACCCACAGAGACTTTGGAGGCACAAGAACAGATTCCTAGGTCTATTATCTAATAAACATGTTTATTCTCAAATCCTTAGAAGAAACTCCTTAGAGGCTACTGGAATTCTTTTATCTTTTTTTAGAACCTTCTTTGATTAGCACATTCTACAAAGTAAGTGATTTTATAAAGAGTCCATGTTTATTCTACCTCGGATATTGGTTGTAAAGCATTTTTCCCAGGCATACATTTTAATAAGCTTGATGCAGGTCAAAAATTCATTCATTATCTGGACACGCTTGTCTGTCATAGTAATGGCAGATCTTCGAAAGGCTGAATTGAGTTTAGCCATAAACATCTGAAATCAAGGAGCAAATTATTATTACCTTCACAGAGGATCACCACATTGCAACTGGGCTACAATCAAAGATTCAAAAAAACAAGTAAGGCCTTCAGCCTGGTAAGTGACTTCAGTTTGAGACTGTAGCATTTAGGCTCCAAAGGGGAAGAGAGAATATCATCATCATCATCCTCATTGTTAAATGGCTAACACTGATTACTCAGAAAGCAGCTGGAGCATTTTCTTCCATTCTGATTCAAACTTTATTATCTGTTACTTTGCCCTTTCATTTGCTCCTTTGGATTTTTGTCACTACATGCCCCCACAACCCTGATTCTTTTTTGACCTCAGAAAATTGTATCGGTTTGTTTTTACTGTTGTTGTTTTAATGCAGGTATCTTAATCAAGTTCTGCCCCTTCTCTGGTCTCATTAGACTGTGAGGTCCTTGAGTACAAGGGCTTTCTTTTGCTTTTCTTTGTGTCCCTAGGGCTTAAGCCAGTGCCTGGCACATAGTAGGCATATCATAAGTGCTTGTTGACTGACTGACTCTGCCAGATGGATAAATCTTAGATATGTACTTAAGAACCAAAAATGGTAGGAAATTCTTCCTCTGCTCCCTCTTGGATTTCTTGTTCAAACTTAAATCATACTCGAATCAGTGGAGCATATTTACCTTTACAGGGGAAGTTTCTCAGGTAAAGACTGAGACACTCATTGTCAGAGCCAATCCTCTATATCATCAGAATAAAAACTGACATTTTTATAGCATTGAGGCTGAATTTGAATCCACCTATCTTGATTCTAAATCTCACACTCTATCCACAAGGCCACGTTGTTGCGTACCATAGAAGAGGGAGGGGGCTGTCTACCTGCTCTGATCAGAGAGACTCCAATTAGGACTGTACTCAAAGCCTTTTCAGTGTAGGGTGACTTGCTAGGGCTTGTGCTCTGCTGACATAGATTTAAAGAAGACAGGGTCACCCACACCTCAGAGTGAGGCATTGGTGAAGAATGTTAATGGAGCAAAGGGCCTTTCTAGCTGTCATAGTTATGTGAGTCTGTGAGGAGGGGAAAGGTATTATTAATTATTAGTACCTTAACTCAATACATCAGATTAGCTAGCAAAGAGAAAGGCCAGTAGAAATGGAGAGAGATTAAGTGATTATGGAGGGGCAAACAGGAAGGATAGTTGACCAGGTAAAGGTTGAGAGTCTGTCTGGTTACAACAATGAAGTCTCTGGGCATCAGGATAGCTAGCAGGAGGATGAGGAAGGAGCTGGGAAGAAAACTCAGCTGGCATACCATGCTACTGTTAGCACTGGTACATGTTCTTCATGGGTTTTAATGTCTAGAGTTTTATTTTTTAATTGAATTGGACTTAATAGATTGATACATGGTTCAGTCACTAGAACTTCGAGGATCAGTGTAGGTCATTCACAATTCAGAAGATTGTAACTCCCCTACAGCTTAGGAGGCAGTCTTTGTAAGTTGGTGAGGGTCCATCCACAAGTTGGTCACTCTGTGGCCAATATGTTGGAAAGCTTCTCTAAGCTTATAAGACTGATCCTGGGAGAGTAGCTATGCAGTCTGTCACCAGGTCTATACACAAAGCTTTCTCAGATCGGGTAGGATCTAGCAGAATTCACATTCTGCTGTTAAGAGCCTTAAAGAACCTATAGTCAAGAATCTCTGTAGCATGATGCCATGCTAGGAGGAGGATGCCCGGAAAGGTCTAGATGGCAGTAGCCTCTTAGAATTTCCTTCCTAATCAAAAACAATAGGTGTAGGAAGTTTCAGAGGCAAGCTCTTTAAGTCTTGGTCATTTTCAGTTCTGAAATGGCCTCATGGCAGCCCAGAGAAATATGCATCATCATTGTACCAAATTAGACATGCTTCTTATGCAACATGTGATAAGGAAACTCACATATTTCCTGGACAAGAGATTTAAATGTCCAGATGTATTTGGATGGTTTGCTTCAAATCAGCAAGTAAATCAGAGATTCTACCTGAATAGGGATGAATATCATATATACAGATGTCCCAATGAGAGCTGTGGGCCCCAGAATGAAATAAGCATACACTGAGCACACCAACATCAGGACAGGAATTGTAGCTGGCAGTGGACAAAATAAGGCAGCTTCAAACAAGGAATGACCATCACTTGATAGTATGTTGATCACCTGAAAAGAAAATACACATGTTCAAATAACAAAAGGGCTAATTTTTTTCAGAAACAAAACATTTCCTCAGCTCGCATTCTTTTTTCCAGAATTGCCATGAGTTCTTGGGAAACTTCAAAGATTCCCAGTGATAGAAATTAATAATAAAATTAATGACTGACATTAATGAGCCTATATAGCAGAATATAGAAACTCACAGACAAGGAGAAGCCAGGAGAAGCATTAGACAATTATAAAAAAGAATAAAGATAGCCTTGCAAGAAGAAGACCACATATAACCACTGGCCATGCAAGCCCATGAATGGAAAAGTAAACCCAGAGAGTGGGGGTTGGGGTGCCCAGAGACCTTATAAACAATGCTTCTCATTGCTACTTCTAGGTTCTCCTTCTAGCATCATCAATAACAATCTTTCCTCCTTTGGGGTTCACGCTATTTATATTTATCACATGATTCAGATCCTGCTGACCATTATCTTTTAACCCCCAGGACATTCACCTTCCTTTCTCAGTGAGTTCAGTGCCTGGTTCACATTGTTTGCCTCCACCTCAATTCCTGCCCTCATACTTGGGGACTTTGATATATGCATTAATACTCTCTCAAATATTCTAAATTCTCCATTCCTCAATCTACTGAGTTTCAATGGCCTAATCCTCCTCTCCATTTCATTTAGACACAGAGGTGGTCATACCTGCCAAAAATTCCTTTATTTAATATTAATATTTTATCATACCATCTTTATGTCTTTTGACCCCTAACCTTGTTATTCATTCTGTGATGTCTATTTTCTTCACCTCTGTTCTTTTCCAGAACACCTCCCTTTCATCGGCTCTACTGTCCTCTTTTCCCTTAGTGAAAACACTGTCCTGTTCTCTCATGTCCCTTGCCCCCTTCTGCCCATCATGCCTTGCTAAACCTAGGTTACTCTTACTATCCACACTGCCTTTGTGCTTGCCCAGATGCTGCTGAACAGAGCTAGAAGAAATCACAAAACCATGCCAACTGGGTCCACTACAAATTTATGTTATCTCTTCTCAACGGTACACATACTACAGCAAGGCAATTGTTCTACTCTATCCTACTTTCCATAGTGGCTGTTCCAAACCTCCTTGTCTCATCTGAAATCTCCTAAGTTACTGTCTCCCTCCCACACTCTCTATGCTGGAGACTTTACCTCATATTTCACCCCCCCCCCAAATTTTTTAATGGAAGCTGTTTGTTGTGAGGAACCTCCCCCCTTTATCCTTTCCTCATCTCATAGATCAGATACTATCTCCTCCTTCACTCTCATCTCTACTGAAGAAGTGGTCCTTCTTGACAAAGCAAACCTCACTACAATACACCCTTGATCTCATTCTCTCCTGATTTTTTTCCAGCAGATTGCCCCAACTTAATATCCACACTCTGATCTTCTTGATCTTTGTCCTCTATCTACTGGCTTCTTCACTTTGCTTACAAACATACCCATGTCTCCTCCATCCTTAAAAAAAAAACCAACCCTTTCTTGATGTTACCCTCCCCATTAGTTATTTTCACATTATTTCATTCCCGTTGTATCTAAATTCTTTGAGAAAGCTTTCATTTGGTTCCTCAACTTCTTCTCCTTACCTTGTCTTCCAACACCCTCTGTAATGTGGTTCCCAGCCTCATCATTCAATTGAAACTGCATTCTCCATGGTCACCAATGATCCCTTAATTGCCAAATCTAATGGCCTTTTCTCAATCCTCATCCTTCACTTCTTTGCAGCATTTGACATTGTTACCCTCTCCTCCTGCATACTCTTTCTTCTCTGGCTTTTCATGAAATTTGTTGCTTCTAGTTTTCCTTCTGTTTTCCTGTTTCTTCATTAATGCCACACTCACTAATTGTGAGTGTTCCCCAAGGCTCTATCCTAGACTGCCTTCTCTTTCACTCTCTACTTTCTCCCTTGGTGATCTCATCAGCTCGCTTGAGTTTTCATTATCATTTCTATGCAGATGTTTCCTAGGTTTGTGTTTACTGACCTCGTGTCTCTCCTAAACTATAGCCACAAATCATCAACTGTCTTTTGGATTTCTCAAGCTTCATGTATATATAAGCATCTCAAATGTAACACATCCAAAATGAACTCACCTTTCTCTCAAAACTCTCCCCTTTTTTTAACCTCCCTGTTGCTATCAAAGATACTAACATCCTACCAGTCTCTGAGGTTTACTACCTTCCTAACTCCTCACTTACTTATCCCACATAACCAGCTTATTGCCAGATTTTGTCATTTCTACTTTCACAGCATCTTTCATATATGTCTCCTCTCCCTTAGGCTTTCATCACCTTTCACCTAGATTATTTTATAGCCTTCTGACTGATCTCCCTGCCTCAAAAATCTCCCCCACACAATCCATCCCTCCACTCTGATGCCAAAGTGATTTTGCTAAAGTGATGGTCTGACTGTGTCACACACCCTCTCCCCATTCCACTCTGTAAATTCCAGTGACTCCCTTTTACCTCCAGGATCAGAGATACAGAGAAATGTTGTGAAGGTAGACTTGACAAGACTTGTGTAACACCATGCACTAGCAGATTCCCAAAAGAATGCTACTGTGAACAGCTTTTAAGGTTCTGATTATACAGTATAGTGAACATTCCATTTATTATGTTACAAATCAAGGCAAATATTCACAACAAATCACAATATAATATTCACAACATTACATCTTATCACAGAAAAACCCAATATAGTGTTCATGACAGCTTAACATTAGAATGGCCACATAGTTTTCACTACAGTGGCCACAGTATTTAGAACTAAGAACAAAAGAATAATCATCTGGTTTCCCTAAGGGGGAAGCCTACTTACTTAATCATTCAATCATTCCACAATACAACAATCAATCTTCCACTCATGGGGCAATTATAGATTAACTTAATCAGTCACTTATCTAGATTCACAATTACTAAATATCATTAATTACTAAGCACAGTCATTAGAAAATTACCCAAACCCTCCTTCCCTTCGTGTCTAGTAAACTTCAATTTCATTAGGCATTCTGTATCCGAGAAGAGGCCTTTTCTTCATCTTGACAGGTGGTCTCTCAGATTCCCTGGATCCCCTTCCATGGTCCCAGCTCCTACCTGAACCCACCAAACAGTCACCTGGATTCAGAGGCAGACAGCTCCCAGGTTCTTGTCCAGTCCTCCAGGCAGTTCTTGTTACACACTGAAGTTCACAGGGTCCGGCACATCTCAAACCCTTCATAACTTCTGTTGCTGGGAACTCAAGGATCAACCAAGCCACAAACAAACAAAGACTTATCCCGGTCATGCTTCTTCAGCCCTCCAGCAATTCAGCTAGCCCTAGAACCCAGAAGGAATCTCAGCCTTCTGGGAGGTAGCAACTTCAGCCTTCACCAGATTCTGGTCTCAAGAAAACTCAACTCAGTTCTCAATCAGCTTCCAGATGCTAGGAGAGAATCTCTCTCTCTCTCTCTCTCTCTCTCTCTCTCTCTCTCTCTCTCTCTCTCTCTCTCTCTTTCTCTCTTTCTCTCTTGGCTTCAATCTCCACGATTCTTCCTCTACCAGGAGCCAGCCGGGAGGAAAATTCTTGATTCTCATTCTCTGTCCCTGGAACTTTTCTTATATATACACACACACACACATACACATTGGCTTCCTGTCTCAGCCAATGCCCTCTGCCACCTCAGCAACAGGAGACAGAGTTCACACCCTCTGTCACTTTCACACAGGAGACAGAGTTCACCCCTTCTGTTTCCTTCACACAGGAGACAGAGTTCATACCCTCTGCTTCTTTCACAGGCATACTTAGCCCTTAGTTACTAAGGACCAAGTACCTGTTAAATTAATTACCATTACAATTTGGTAATAGATTGAATTTGTGGGATGAGAAGTTGAGGATGCTACCAGGCCTTGGAGAGGCTAAGAGGATAGGATGATGGTGCTTTAGAGAATAATAGCTTAAGTCAGAAGAGGGGGACAGTTTGAGTCGGAAGATATGGGTATGTTGCATTTGAGATGTTGATGGGCTGTCCAGTTCAAGAAGTCCAAGAGGCATGGTGTGACTTTACTTCAGTAGAGAAATTAGAACTGAATATATAGATCTGGGGATCATCTGAGTAGAGATGATAATTGGACCAATGGGAACTGATTAGATCACCAAATGAGATAATAGAGTATGCAGGGAAAGGGACTCAGGACAGAGCTGCAGAATTCCACCTTTAACCTAGCCATGATTTTTAAGCCCTCTACCCTTTCCACTATATAGAACATTACCAGATAGAGATGCTGACAAATGGATAAAAAAAAACCACTTGTCAGATTTCTTCTTCTAATACAAGATTCTGGTTGCTTACCTCACCAACAGAGATGTGTGTCAGAGTCTTGAATGAAACCAGGTTTTCAAAAGCTACAGTTGAGGTCGCAACTTTCAGCCGGATGGCAGTTCGATAATTTATAGCCCAGGCTAGTGCCCAGAATAAAACTTTAGTAAACTCGGTGAAAAAAAGGGCGACACACAAGGCAATGCCAACGAAAACATTCTTGGAGGTGCTTTCTGTGTACTGGAGGATTTGGTGAATGAGAACAGTCTGCAAAACAGCACAGAGTGATAAAAATCCTTGGGCTCCCCAGGGCAGCAGTCTGAGTACTAGAGACCAGCTACAGGGCATACCTTTATATGGTATTTTCCTTCCGCAGAAATAGAGACTTTTCCACATTAGAGAGAATTAACAGATAGGTGCCAAATAATAGCAAGCCATTCAGAGGGGAAGCTAGAGTTGAGTTGTTGATATTTTACCTAAAATTAATGAGCTCTCTCAGTCAGGGTGGGGCATCCTCAGAAGTGAGATTTATCATCCATACTTCCAGCCTACCTGTTCCATAGATTTCCCTCTACCCAGGCCTATTCTCTTGTTCCCTTCCATTTCCCTGTTATTCTCAAACTCTCTAGCCTTCTCCTTCCTAATTCTAACTGGCTTTTCAAAAAAAAAAAAACCTGATTATCTCATTCACTCTGAGATATAAGTGACAGATTAGAGTTCAAAGTAGGATCTCATCCATGGGAATTTGCATTTCAACAGGAAGTAAAATCCTAAACCAAGCCAAATGAATGGAATTATAATAATGGAATCCATAACACCTTCAGGCAGAAGGAAATAGATTTTTTTAGGGTGTAAATGGTCTTCCCAGTTTCCCAGTACCCATAAAATCCTACTGTTGATGACTGTTTATTCCTCCTAATATACTGAGATAAATATATATATTATATATTTATATCTTTAATATCAGATAACCATAGTTTCTTTTACAACTTTCACTGGAGAGGTTCTTCATTCTCTTGCCTTGAGGCATTCGGAACTAGAGTGTGGAGTCTAGGTTAATTGGTTGTGTAATATCAGAGATTCTTGGTTTAAGTCAATACAGAAGGCCTCATGGAAAATGTCAGCTCTCTGACTCAGAGGGTAGACCATCTAATTAATTTCAACGGTCACTGCTATACTCAGTTAGAATTAGCTTTTTGAAAATTAGTCTCTGAGGAGCACAAAGATAATGATAATATAACTTTTAAAAATTAACTCAGAAATTAGCTAATGACATTCTTTGCCAGTTTAAAATACCTAAATTATGAGGTTGTGGAAGAGCAATCCCTACTCACCGGTCCTATGGCTGCCATGATTATACAAAGGAAGTTGGCTATGATATCCATCAGAACACGAGTTCTCTGAAATCTCCAAACCACTCGTCCCACCGAAGCTTTTTCTGCACCCACCCTTGCTACTTCTTCTTCCCAAAGGGATCGAAACCTGTTTTGGAAGGGAGGGGGGAGGAAGGAATGGTGTCATATTTCCACTTGTTCTTTTTATTGTTGTTCCTGTTCATTCAACAAACATTTATTAAGCATCTTACATGTACAGAGCACCATAGCAGGTGCTAGGGGAGATACAAAATTTATATAATACATAGCCTCTACCCTCATGGAGCTTACAATCTGGGAGGGGGATAAGACACTTAACAGAGAGCTGTTATACACAGCAATATATCAAAAGTGCATCAGAGAGTTAGAAAACAATGTTAAGTGAAGTCTGAAGGGGAGGATCAGCACTAACTGATAGGTGGCATCTGCAAGCATAAGATGTTACAGTGGAAACCTTCTTGTGGGATATGGGGATGAGCAAGGCATTGCCTCTTCCAATTCCTTTCCTCTAGGGATAAAGTGGTAGTGGAGTAACTGACCTGGATACCATCAACTCTTGTCTCCAGGAATAAAGATCAATTGTGTGGCCCCACCAGGCCCTTTACTTCTCTCTGTCCATTTTTTTTTTTTTACCATAGTTGTCCTCTTTAGCATAATATCAATTGTCAAAAGAGGTTGGAAGAACTAGGAGAGGAAATTATAGCAAATGTATTTACTTGTAACACTAATTTATTCCATAATTAATTAGCCCACCTTACTATGATGGGAAGTTGACCATGGTTAAGCCCTTTGCCTTGAAATGAGAGACCTCTGTTGTCCCAAGGGCTACCATTTAAAGCAACTTTCATAATATTTCCAAGTGACCTTGTTATAGTTGACTGATGGATTTGAGTGGATACTCATTTTACTTTGTTTAGTTTTATTTCTGAACAGTTTTTAAAAGGCAAATCCAGACTCAATGTAAGGAAAACGTTCCTAATAATTAGAACTATCCAGATGTGGAATAGATTGTCTCAGGGCAGAGATTGGTAACAGGAGGGGAAAGTGATATTATTCCCCTTCATTGGATAGTCTTAAACAAAGGTTTTAGATAACCACTTGACTATTTTGTAGTAGGGATTCTTTTTTCAGGTATAAATTGGACTACATATTTCCTGAGATCTCTCTTCCAACCGTGTAACCCTGTGATTCTGAGAAATGGGCAATATTATATAGTTGATATCCTATAGATAAGATAGGATTAGAAAGATATATAAAACAGGAAAGGGAGAAAGTGGTATCCCCAAAAGATCCTACCAGACTATGACAGGCCAAAGATCAAACCCTCTTTCCTGGAGAACAGCCCCACACTTAGGAGAGATGCCCACTTGGTACAGGCATTCACTGGGAAGTAACTCAGTCACATAGTCCTCAAGCCCAGCAGGGCCCAGGAAAGTTCTTTGTCTTCAGAATAGATAGGTCTAAGGCCATACGGTATCTGAGGTTATACTGAGTTGCCAGTCTCTTTAAAAGCTATGTCTTATAACACAATTTATATAATAGGTAGTAAAATGGACTTCTGAATCTTTTATGCTTCAACTATGATTGCTGGAGAACAGCTTTGCCATTTCCCTAAATTGCTCTACAAAGGGATTTTTTGTGAGTCTCTTGATTACAGGTGACAAAAGAAGGAGGTGGTTGCAGCTGCTCAATCTGTTTGCTATTATTCTCTTCTAGTTTTTTCAAAGACAGTCTAAAGTTGTGAAGTCGCCTACTCAGTAACATCTCTGAGAAGCAGCATTAGAAAGATGAACGTCCCTACAGTCACAGGATGGCTTCTTCCTAGGAAGTAAAAGGGAAGAATGACTTCTCCTCTTTGGCTTATGTATTTCTAAGCCAGTGGCCTAATATTTTTTAATTGCCACCACCATCCTTATTATTGCTGCCATCAGTGCCCTCCATTATGTGACCCTGAATACTCCTAACTTTCCTTCGCACTGTAATTCAGGAAGATTCCATTTTTGAAGTCTAACCCCTACCTTGTGTCAAGAGACAGTGCTTATGATAGGGTCATCCTGGATTCAAAATGACATTTCTTTCAGGAGCTTTTCTCCTACCTGCTCCCCCACAGCCCCAGGGCAGAACACTGAGGTATTGGGAGAAGAATAGAGAATTCTACTAGGGACAAAGAGCACAATCTAGAAATAAGAGGAGCCCCTGTATCTCCAATTCTATGTCTGCTTTTTGTGGTTAGTTCAGTTGTCCTAAATCCATGCCTTTTGAGGGAATAATCAATCACAGTTGAATAAAAGACCCAAAGCAAATCAGGTCCTTTAGGCACACTTCCATGGAAGGCCCCAGAAATATTTTAAGAAAGCAATGATACCTCTTTGCATTGTTGTCTGATGTGTCATAAGATGACAACGGGGGCAAGGTGTTCATAGTCAGAGTGTGTTTGTAGCCTTTGACCATTATAGGTGTAAGCCAGGAAAATGTGGCGAATGAAAATAGCCCTGCATCATCAACGGGATTACGAGCCAACCTGGGAGGAAAGAAGATATTTGGTATTCCTTGAATTTCAGAATTACCAGATGTCTCACTGGGTTTTCATTCTCATATCTACATTCATAATAATATAAATGGGTAAAGGAACCAGGGGAAATGTGTAACCAGAGGTCTGGCCCCATCACCCCCGTTAAGATAATAACAGTGTCTTTCTGCATGGTGCTGTATGGACTTCTAAGTTCCCTTCACATTTATCTCACTTGAGCCTCACCACAGTCCTCTAAGCTACAATAGGACATGGATCATAAACTCATAGATATAGGTGAGGATGGATCTTAGAAGTCATCTAGCACAACTCATTTTACACGTGAGGACAATAAAGCTCAGAGAGATTAAGTGACTTTTCCAAGGTTACACAGCAGGCAGTAAGTAGGGCTAAGATTTGGGCTGCTGCTCTCAATTGCTGTTGTGCCCCTAAGCAAGTTCCTTCAACCTCTCTGAGCTTCAGCTTCCTCATCAGTACAATGAGAATAAAAATCCTCATACTCCATACCACACAGTATTATTGCGAAGGTAGATTGAGACAATCTGCATAAAGTGCTTTTGAGACCTGATGTAAAACCCAAGAACTTTTAGAAAAGCCACAATAAATAGCAGCCCTTATTGTTGTGAAAAACTGAAATAGTGAAAGCAACTAAATGACTGAGGTTTTGGAGAGGCCTTTACTCAACTGTGCCTGGTAATCCCAGTGGTTAAAGATCAATGACTGTGTGGACAAAGTCACAGATTTGTCCCTATAGGGCCAGTTAATTAGCTTTGTTCAGTTCCATCATTGAGCAAGCCTCTGTTGAACACCTTACTACCCATCTATGAAAGATAAAGAGGAAGCATAAGATAGTCTCTAACATCAAGGAGTTTGACATCTCAGAAAAGACATACATCAAACAATTAGAAGGGTAGCTAGGTGGTCCAGTGAATAGCACACTGGCCCTGAAGTCAGGAGGACCTGAGTTCAAATCTGGCCTCAGACATTTGACACTTAACTAGCTGTGTGACCTTGGGCAAGTCACTTAACTCCAATTGCCTTGCCTTCCCCCCTCAAAAAAAAAAACAAAAAAACAAAATGACAAACAATCAGAAGCCAAATCAGACCAGGATATAATCATATATGGTAGTATAATCAAAGGATACATCCCAGCCCTGGGCATCACAAATGAACAGTGGTTGCCATGAGGGGAAATAACCAACCAACTCCTTTCTAGCGTTGGCTGCACTTTCACCCATTCCCCTCAGCTCACCATGGTGAGGGAGTTGGGATACTCTGTGCTCCCCATTACCACTTCCAGGTACTCTTACTACTCAGTTACCTCTCCTCCTTTGAGATACATACAGTCCACATCTACAGCCTAATCAAAATCCTGGTAACTGTTGTCTATAGACCTTTAGAACATTCCCTTTCCTTCCTCAGTACCTGGCTCACAGTCTTTCTTCTCCCTGAATCCTGTCCCCATACTAGGGAACTTCAGCATATGTAGTAATTCTCTCTGAAACACCCTAACCTCCCTGCCTGTTCCGCAGCCTACTCACTTCCAGTGACCACTCCTCTACCCCACTTCAGTCACACATACAAGATGGTAATTTCCTAGATCTTGCCATAATACACAAAGCAACCTCCATGTTCAAGAACTCGGAAATTCCACTATCTGATAACAGTCTATTAGCTTTCTACCTCTCCCTCTCCCTTCCCTTACTATACTCTTACTTTTCATCCTCCCCATGACCTCCAATCCCTTGACCACTGAGTTCTTTCCCAGACTGTCACTCCACATTATCCACTTTCCCCATCATGACCCCTTGGCAAACCAATGCAACACTACAATGCCCTCTTCTCTCAAGTCCCTTGTCTTTTTATCATATTACTAATTGTGCCCTGCCATGCCTCAGCTCTGGATCACTCCTAGTATCTGCTGCCTTTGTTCCTATACATAAGCTACTGAATGAAGGAGAAAATCATGCAACCATTCTGATTGGATCCGCTACATAATTCAGCTGGGCCTACCTACATTACTGCTAGGCATTCCTTCTATACTTCCCTTTATCAACTCACTATCACTCTATCTACAGCAATTCTTCCAAACCTTTTCTTCACTTCTTGGACTTTCCATGGCTATTACCACCCCCCCCTTAGCTGATACTTTTACCTCAAATTTTACTGAAAAAAAAAATGGAGGCCATTTGCCAAGTGTACCTCCTGCTCATCTCACATCACCCAGTTGCCTTCTGCCATTATCACCTACTTCACCCCAGTCTCACATAAAGAGGAGGCCCTACTCCTTGCCAAAGCAAACCTCTCTTCCTGCATAAACAATTCCATTCTATCCTGTCTGCTCCAGCTGATTGCCTTTTCTGTCATTCCTACTCTTTCATGTATCTTTGATTTCTGGATCCTTCTCTACTGCCTACAAACATGCCCATGTCTCCCCCATCCTCAAAAAAAAAACCCTCAGTTCATCCTTCCATCCCTCCTAGTGCCCTATATTCCCTCTGCCCTTTTTGGCAAAACTCCTTGAAAAGACTATCTACAATAGCCGTCTCTACTTATTTTCCTCTTAACTCTCTACAGTATTACTTCTAATGTTATTCAACCAAAACTATTGTCTCCAGAGTTACCAGTTACCAGATCTCAAGAGTTACCAGATCATTGGTATGGCCTTTTTTCAACCCTCATCATTCTTAATCCCTCTGTCACCTCTGATAGTATTGATCATACTCCTATCCTTGACACTCTCTTTTTCTCCAGTTTTTTAGGACACCACTATCTCCTTGCTCTACTCCTATCTATCTAACAACTCCTCAATTTTCTTTAGTGGATCTTTATCCAGATAATACACACTAACTTTGGGTGTCCCATAGGGCTCTGTCCTGGGCTCTTTTCTCTTCTACCTATATGCTATTTCACTTGGTGATATTCTTAGCTCTCATGGATTTAGTTATCATTTCTGTTCTGACAATTCTTTTTTTTTTTACTTTTTTTTTTTTTTTGCTTTTTTTGGAAGGCAGTTGGGGTTAAGTGATTTGCCCAAGGTCACATGGCTAGTTTTTGTGTTAAGTGTCTGAGGCCGAATTTGAACTCAGGTCCTCCTGACTCCAGGGCCAGTGCTCTATTCACTGTGCTACCTAGCCACCCCAGTTTTGACAATTCTTAAATCTATTTATCTAGCCTTAAACTCTCTGCTGACCTCTAGACTTGCATCTCCAACTGCTTTTCAGGTATGTTGAACTGGATGTCCAATAGACATCTTAAACTCAATATATCTGAAGCAGACATTCCAAAATGGAATACTAATGTGTATATCAAATGTCTTGTCAAATAATATGTATATCAAATAAATCATTATCTTTTCTCTATTGCTGTCCAGGGCACTACTTTTCTCTCAGTCTCTCAGGATCACAACCTATGTGTCATCCTTTGTAACTCACTATCTCTCACCATCACCCCAATCTGTTTCCAAGGCCCATTGATTTCATCTTTGCAACATCTCTTGAATATTATTCACTTCTGTTCTCTTGACACTGATACTACTCTGGTGCAGATCCTTGTCTCCTCATGCCTGGGCTACAGCAATATAGCTTGATGGTGGGTCTGCCTTCTTCAAGGCTCTCCCCAATCCAATCCATTCTTCATTCAGTCATCAGAGGGATTTTCCTAAAGGACAGATCTGACCATGTTCTGCACCCCTCCCCCACATAGACTCAGTAAACTGCAGTGGCTTCCTATCACCTTCAGGATTAAATACAAAATTCTCTATTTGCCATTCAGAACCCTTCATAACCTACCCTTCATAAGCCCCCCTCCCCTTTCCAGTCTTCTTGTACTTTATACTCTCCTCTCCCCACCCCACTCCCAGGTACTCTTTCAATCCTGTGCCTCCTTTCTGTTCCACAAACAAAAGGACACTCCATCTCTTGGTTCTGGGCTTTTTCTCAGGCTGTCTTCCACACCTGGGATGCTTTTCCTCCTCATCTCTACCCACTAACTTTTCTGGCTTCCTTTAAGCCCCAGCTAAAATCCTACCTTCTACAGGAAACTTTTCCCAATTTTCTTTAGTTGTAGGGCCTTCCCTGTTGATTATTTCCTATTTATCCTGAATCAAGCTTGTTTGTATATAGTTGTTTTCATGTTATCTTCCCCATTAGATTATGAACTCCTTGAGAACAAGGCTTACCCTTGTCTTTCTTTGTATCCCTAGAGCTGAGCACAGCCCCTGGCACACAAGAATTTAATACATGTTTATTGCCTGGCTGAAAAGTCTGTGGATGACTCAGCAAGTCCACCTGTCCTGGAGCAGAGTTTCTGTTCAAAGTCCATACTGTTCTGGTAGTGAATTCAGAATGCTGTAATCACCCGGGAAAGGCAATACCATTCACATTATCAGAATCCCCCTTAGATTAGATTGTGGACAGAGACAAGATTCAACACACCTAGTGTTGACACTAATTAGCAGGGCGAGGCACTTAACCACCTTAACCTGTCAATAGTCCTCCTTAAAATAGGCCTTTATTTTTTTATCTACAAAAGTGGGGATAATAATACTTGCTCTACCAACCTCACAGTTATTATGAGGAAAGTGGAAGTCCCTTGAATCCCTTGTAAATGTTAAAACACTGTGGAAATGTTACCATTATTCTAGAAGTAGAAGAAGGAGACCCCAAGAAAAAAGACCCCTAGAGCTGATTCATAGCTTCATCTTCTAATCTAGTCACTTGCTTTTTTTTCCAGAGGCAGTTAAGTGGTGTCCTGGATAGAGCTCAGGCTAGTCAGAAAGACCTGATTTCAAATCTAGCTTCAGACACTGTCTAGCTTTGTGACCCTGGGCAAGTCACTTAACCCCTGTCTGCCAAAACTTCCTCAACTGTTCCATGGGGATAATAATAGCCCTACTTTACTGGGTGTTTGTGAGGCCTCAAACAAGATGATATTTGTAATGTGCTTAGCGTAGGGCCTGGCACAAAGTGCTTAATCAATGCTTGTTCTCTCTCTTTTTCCTTCCCATGAACCTCTAAAAAAGAGGAAAGGGAGGAGAAAGAGAAGTGCTGGGTTGCACATGTACCCACCCACTCATTGCTGGTTCCAGATCCTGCTCAAGTCAGGAAACTCCAACTGCCATGATTGGGGATGCTGCTTCTCAAACAGCAGACACAGGACAATCTCTGTCCAATACTCTAGTTCCAGAAACAATTTTAGGAAAATCAGATTAATGTCATCGGTTCCTACAAATATTAGGCATATTAACAAAAGTAACTTGCTGTTCTGCTGAGCTGTGGAATATGGGTTTACCTTGCATAGGGCCTTAAAGGGATCATTGTTCTTAAACTGGGGTCATATCTCTCGACAAAGGATCGTCGCCGGCTCCTTCTGTCCAAGTCAGAGATTAGGTAAGGACCTTCACCTACCATGGTGAGTGTTGCTGGGCACTCTGGGTTCTTAACCTCAGTGAAACTTGACTCTGGAATGAAAATAGACACAAGTTCAGGAGGAATTCTTTTATTTTTTTATTTTTATTTTTTGCTTTTTTGGAGGGGGAAGGCAGGGCAAGTGGGGTTAAGTGACTTGCCCAAAGTTACATGGCTAGTTAAGTGTTAAGTGTCTGAGGCTGGATTTGAACGCAGGTCCTCCTGACCCCAGGGTTGGTGCTCTATTCACTGCACCACTTAGCCACCCCATGGGGTAGTTCTTTTAGCACTACATAATGAGAACTATCAGGAAAATTGTTTTCTTGCAGTATTCCCAAAGCAGGTCCCAATGTTCCCAAATAATCTGACAACCCATTCTGTGTGCCAGACCCCCTTGACCATCCACAGAAGCCACCTTTTCCATGTATCCTTCCAAAGTTAAATAGAAGCAAAGTGAAGAAACTATCTCTCCATCCCAAAAACATCTGTATTGGAAGAAAAAATATTCCATTCGCCTTTTAAATTTGCCAACATCAAGTCTCTATGTATGGTCTTCATTTAACATTTAGTTAAGTATGTACTCTGTACAAATCACAGTACTAAGTGCTAAAAGAGATTAAAAGCTTAGCTAAGATATATACTCTCCCTCAATATCTATAGGAATAAGGGGATGGGAGAGGGGGCAAACACTTTCCAATACTCATGGAATGGGCCATTAGAGATTTAAAAAATAATGTGGTATACAAAGGTCAAAGTTGTTATCGTTTTGAGTGATCAGAGAAAGCTTTATTCAGGATTGACTGTTAAAATGGAACCCATCCACCTAAACTGGACATAATACTCCAGTGCTTATGATTACTATCTGCCATTATCAAGGGCAATTGAGTATTCAGTGTATTCATTTCGTGTGTGACTTTTTAGAAAGGCAAAGTGATGAGAATACAGAGTAAAAAAGCCTGGGTTCTAGTCTTTTTTTCCACTGATTTGCTAAGTGACCTTGGGCAAGAAGTTACTTCCTTCCCTGGGCTTCTATTTTTTTTTTCCTCAGTAAAATCAAGGTTTGAACTAGATGGTCCTTTCTAGTTCCAACAGTCTACAAATCAATCTAGTTGCTCTTAAGGCATCCTAAAGGCTTTGGACTCTAGAATGCCACACGTGGAGGTCCATGCCTCCCTGACCAGCATCCAAATAATCTTATTTCAATAGGGAAATTGGCACTGAGAGGTAATTTCCTTGAGCTCTCTGTGGGGAATGCATAGTTATGATTACCTAAGATAGCTTGGAAGCATTGCAGCTGGAGCTACATTTTGCTAAATTTGGCAGCCCCAAGGGGGGAAAATGGGACTTGAAAATCAGGAAGTCTGCTTTGGCTAACATTTCCATCCCGTCTGTCATGCTATCCTGTGCCAGCAGTGAGAAACTGCCTGGAGTTGGAAATATGTTTATTGACAGCCAGCTGGGTGAAGGAGGGGATGGCAAATGAAAGTCAGCCAGCTCATTGGACCTGTTGTGGCCACTGTTGCTGCAGAGCCAACAATACTCTAGACACAAGTGACTTATTTCACTCTCAGAGGCAAAGAACTCTAAAGCTGCAACAAGTTCTTTAAAAGGTCATTGAACGTATCCTTCTTCCAGACAGGATTATTCAGAACCCAATCTGAACAGTTCAGATAGGGCAAAAAGGGACTATTTCTGTAAAGAAGCTTATTTTCATTCTGTCTTGGTGAAGCGTTCAGTAAATTCTTCCTTGGAACCCACCTAAACCCCTCTTGCTTCATTCAATACAGATGCTACCTTGTGAGCATATAATATTCGCACACTAAAGAATCCCTCATTTGGTACTGGCATGTAGTCACCCTTCAGGCTTCCTTTCTCTAGGCTGGTTATCGTTCTTCACAATGAGGAAGGGAGCTTCAGTCTGATCATCTCGTTTCATGTCCCATTGGTTTTTTATCTTCTCCCTCCAAAAGACTGACTAGTCTTAGAGCTCATGAGAGAGAGTCTAAGAACAGCTTTCTTATGAATGTAGAACTTAAAGCTAGAAGGTACATTGGACAACATCTAATCCAGCTCCCATATTATACAAATAAGAAAACTGAAAGTCATAAAGGTCAAGTGACTAGTCCAAAGTCATACAAGTGTAAGCCCTAGGGTTCAAACTCAGGTCCTCTGATTCCAAATTCAATGCCAAATTCTAATATATCTGTATATAAATACATATAAATAGGTATATAAATGCACATAATTATACTTGTGTATGTAAAAAGCATATTTAAAATGCCATATAAATGTTCACTATTATCATTATACTTATTCTCTATCCCAAAGACCCCCTCCTTTTAATCTTAACATCCTCCAGTTATGTCTACAATTCACAAAAAAACATTTGACGAGTTGGAGTGATGCCCTTAGAGGCTTAGACTGGGCTCAGTTGTGGTAAGTCTTTTTACCATGAAGGGACTGAGTGTGAGAGGCAGAAAAGGGAGAGGGCATAGCTTCGCTGAGATAGCATGTGAAGAGTCAGAGTGACTGAGACTGGGGAGAGCATTTAAGTTCTGTTGCTAGGTCTGCAGAGTCTCAAGGCTCTTGGAAGAGAAGTAAGAGTAGAGCTAATGGGAGGATTAATAACAGGCAACTCTACCAATTATCCATGGCCAGGAATCAAGGCAAAGAGAGCTTTTACCTGGGTAGAAAAATCTAAATACCACAATCGTGAGACTGTAATGGGAGGAGGAGGATATGGTGTGCAATGTCTCCGTCTTCCTCAGTCGCCTTTGTCTCCCTTTTTCTCCTTGATTCTCTATGGTCACCATCCGCAGCTTCTCCCCTCCCACTTCCACCTCACCCTGGCCCCTTTCTCTTCAACTGCCCCATTCAACTGCCATTCCCTTCCCTCCTACCAAGGAACTCTCAGGAGTCAACATTCCCTTTCTCTCCTCATTAAAGGAGCATCACCCCCTCCATGCACCAAGGGCTGGGATCAGCTGCAGCTCTTCAGTCTCCAAGATACCATCCTGCTACCAAGATAATCAACTTTCATATTGGTATATCGCCTGACATTGTGCTTAGTACTTTCATATGTACAATTTCACTTGTACTTCACCCACGGTTAGGTTAGAGCAGTTATCATTCTCCCCATTTTATAGCTGAGGAAACTGAGGCATAGAACATTTGAATTATTTGCCCAAAACCACACAGCTAGTTTAATGGCAAAACTGGGCTTAGAATCCAGGACTCCTGTGTGCTAATACAATGTGCTTTCTGCCTCAGCCATCTCCCATTTCCCAGAGTATTTTGATCCTGTTAAATTGGAAGCCAGTCAGCAAAAAAGCAGAACTTCATTCTTTAAGATTTCCCATTTGAGGATTTATGATAATTTAGATGCAGTGAATGTAATTTTAGTTAATTAAATGGTTTGTCTGGTACTTGGGCCAGCAGTTAATTTTTTGCATATAAAGAACTTTTTCTTTTTTAATACATCATCTGTATTGGTAGAGGGAGTTTTTTCATTGGGAGTTTCCTACATCAATGAAATCTCAGGCTGAGGCCAAAAAACATTGTAAATGCTGTGCAGGCAAGAACTAAGTCTGAAAAATCTTTGTATTTTCAAAGCATTCCTCAAAGGCCCTTATATATAGTAAATGTTCAATAAATATCCATTAATTGAGTGACGACATGTGCTATAAGCTTATTACAGAGGTTTCAAAGCTAAAGACCTGTAAATACTCTGCACGACCTATTCCTCCCTTCCCTCCTCAGCCCAGCACACAGGAATTTGTGAACTTTTACAAGGATTAGACTTCAAGAAATCTGCCTGGATTTTTTTCTTGCCACTCTTTCCCAGGTCACTTTCTCCCCCTACTGTCTGCTTCTGGTATCTGTGCTTGTAGTTCTCACTAAGACACTGTAACCAGACAGGTCCATAATCTCCCATCTCCACACCCAAAAAAGGATGTGAAAACACTGACAACAAGAGATGAGGAAAAAAAAAAAAAAACAGTTAAATTACAGTGTTGGGGAATCAGTTACAGAACTTGGGGAGGGGAGGGGGGTTTAAACTGGAGCAGAAAAGATGGAATGCATTTCCAATGTAATTTCCAAAGTAATGGAATAATGTCTTCAGCTCTGTCTAATGTTTAATATTCCTTTTGTCTTCATCCCTCCATGAATGGAAATTGGGGCTGTTATTAATAACATTTTATATGGGCATATGTGAAGTACCTTTTATGTTTTGCAAATTGCTTTCATATCTATTACAGTAGCTCACTTAAGACTTATAACAACCTAGTAATAGAGGTAGGGAGGAATGGTTCTTCTCATTAAGAAGATACTGTGGATCAGAAAGGGTTAAGTGACAGCTTCACACAACTATTTTAAGGTAAAGGAAAAGCTGGAACTTAAGTCTCCTGACCTTTAGTACAGTGTTTTTTCTATTTCACTACATTGCCTACTAAAACACTTCAAATGCATATACAAAGGAATACGTGCTCATTGTTGATGGGACACAAACTACAGAGGGAGACTCCATTAAGTAATAGCTGGTATTTATACAGACCTTTAAGGCTTGCGGGATACTACATTTGTTAACTTATTTGATCTTCACAACAACCCTGTGGGTAAGTGTCATTGTTATACCCATTTTATAGCTGAGGTAACTAAGGCACAGAGGACTTAAGTTACACAGATAACTTACACAAATCTTTATGGTTGTATGCGTCTTTCCCCTCCCAAGTTTAGCCAGAGTTTCATCACTTAATCTCTCCATCTTTTTCTGGGTCAGTGTGATAGTCATATATATGTTGTCTCTGGGGACCTAGTAGACAATAACTCTTTTGGACTAGTTGATTTTCAAGTATAATACAGAGAGTTCTCATTTTACGTAAGTGGACCATCGGGCAGTTTTTACATAATGTGAATTTGCCTGCTGACATGGGGAAGGGAGCCTCAGAGACTTTGGCCAGCCACTTAGGGGCCCAGCATGAACAGGGAAGAAGAATACGGGTAGTGGGCAGACACATGGGGACCAGATATGGACACAAACAGGAGAGGAGGGGTGACACATAAGGGCCAAGGGAGGGAAGACATGAAGGCATGTGGGGAGAATGAGGCAAAAGTTTTTTCCTTTGGCTCGGATCTCATTGATCTAGTACTGGTGGTGGTGATCTGTTTGTAAGTCTGTTTGACTTTCACTTGGAGGGTTTTTTGGGGGGGTGGAATGGGAGGCCATGGAGTGCCTAGCCAAGAGACAAGAGCAGAGACAGAGAGAGAGAGAGAGAGCACAGTACTGTACAATGAAGTTAACATAGGTATTCTTGTGGAATGTGAATTTCTTTCAGCATTCTTTATGTAAAGCCAAATGTGTATACTGCCAGTTTACATAAAGTAAGAATTATCTGTATATTCAATTGGAAAAGGATGCTAACACATTTTTCTTCTGTGTCCATGGAAGACTCAGTGAGATAAAATGGGTCCAAATTAAAGCTGGAGAGATTTTGGTAGCATGTAAGCAGCAAGCCACCCTGAAGGAAAGATAGGAAGTGGTACATACTGGGTCAGTTGAATCACTGCTGACACCTTTCCTCTTAAATCCTTGTAAAGCTAGCCCCGGATCCTAAGCCCAAGAACAACAGGAATAGTATCACCACTACCATCACCACCACTACCACAGGTTCTGCTTTCAGATCAGTTTCCAGGAAATCAATCTTTGTGGAAGTGCAACAGCAGTTCCTGCCTTCTCAGCAACCATATAATTATTGAAGGCCTAGAAAAAAAGTTTTCACTTTTGGAGTCCATGGTATTGTCAGTAGTTCAACATCAGAAATGGATATAGTTTTTAGCAGTGAAAATAACATTTTAAAAAATATATTAATATCTGCTTTGTTGCTGCACCTTAAGGACCAAGAGCCCTTCTCATCTGACTTGCAACTGGAACATGCTAGGGGTTGTCTCCTTCATTGGGATGTGAACTTCTTGAAAGGAGGGACTGTCTTTACTTTGTATCTCCAGGGCTTAGAAGAGTGTTTTCCACATAGTGAGCGTTTTTATAAATGCTTTTCCATTAATTTCCTTCCAAAGATGTGACTTTGGTAATTACCTTTCCTTCTGGGGACTCAGTTTCTTGATCTTTAAAAAAACAGAGATGGAACTAGATAAATGCTAAACTCTCTTTTAATTCTAAATCCCATTTGCTGTTCAGTCATTTCAGTCCTGTCTGACTCTTTGCGACCCCATTTGGAGTTTTCTTGGCAAAGATATTGGAGTGGTTTGCCATTTCCTTCTCTAGCTCTTGAAATTAAGACAAACAGGGTTAAATGACTTGCCCAGGGTCACACAGGTACTAAGTGTCTGAAGCAGGATTTGAACTCAGGAGGATGAGTCTCTCTGACTCCAGACCCAGCATTCTATCTACTGTGCCAGCTAGCTGCCCATTCTCTAAAAATCCCATTAGCCGTATAGAGCCGTATAAATTCTTTCATTATCAAAAGAAGAAACACGAGTGAGTGGCAGGGTGTGACTTGGAGTCATTGTTCGTGGGAATCTTCACGGGTAGATGAGACCCCAGTCTGTGCTGTCCAGCACAATGCATGGTCTTCCTTTCACAGAATTTAAGACAATATAAAACATGATTTCTACCTTCAAAGTATTTACAATATTGTTGGGACAGTCAAAAACACTGACACAGAACTGTTAGAGAACAACACAAGTCTGTTAGATTTAGCCATAAGGCATTTGTTTGCCCAAGGCAAAGTTCCTTTTTGCATTTGAAAAAATAGACTTCCCTGTATGTGACTGTCCACCAGAGACTTTGAGCTTTCTCTATTACATTTATGGCTTCACATCGCAAAAGAGATGTGGCCTAAAGATCACAGACATCAAGATTTTCTGATATTTAAAAAATAGACACTTGTAAAAAGTCATATTAAAATGTGCCTCCTTTCCCTCCCCTGTGTGTTGTGCCTTAGGCAGCTGTCTATCTAAACTACCTCTGATACTGGCTCAACAAATCTATAATAAAAAGATAGCTTGTATAGTACAAACTCAAAGTGCTCTAAGAGTTCAGAGACAGGACAAATCTTTTATGGACTGGAATGGTCAGGGAATGGTTCATAAAGCAGGTGGGCTGTGAGCAGGGCCACATGAGCAAGGAGTCAGGTTGGCAGGGAGGAAGGAGGAGGCCATTCCAGCTGTGGAGAAAACAATGAATAAAAGCTAAGAAGTTTAATGCATGTGATACATTCACTTTTGGATCGAGGACAGTCGTCCATTTGAACGAGGAACAGAATGCTTCATGGGATCCAGGCACACATTTCCCAGAATGGAGAAACATACTTGTTCAAGGAATGAGGGCGATGTTTTCCTCAAGCCTGGTGAGAGAGAATTGGAGCCCTCTGGTTTTAAACAGAAGCTGATGAGAAGGGCACAGCTGCATAAAGTACAACATGGAGAAAGGAGCATTGAAGAGCCAAAGGTTTGATGGGAGACTTTTTCATTAAGGGAGAATATCATCTATTTCTTTCTTGACATGAGAAATAAATAGCTTGATATTGTTTTACCTTGAAGGCAGCTGTGGTAATTTATTAGGTGGCGATGACTGTTTAAGGGTAAAATGTTGAGCCAGCAAAGAAATTTATTCATAGACTCAGAGAACCATGGAATAGTGGGTCCAGAAGGGATCTTAGAGAACACTTTTCTTATAGATGAGGAACTGGGGGACCTGAAGGAAGAAGTGACTTGCTTAAGGTCACACAGCAAGTCAGTATGGAGTCAAGCTCTTCCTCCAAATCATAGTTCACAGGATTTCCAGCCCTATAGGATGTAAGGACTTCTCTAAATCCTCATTTCTTAGATCAGGAAACTGAGGCTTAAAGAGGAAAGTGATTTGCCCAGGGCCATAAAGAGTTATTGACTGAGACTAGAATTCAAGTCACCTTGGCTCTCAGGGCAATGGTCTTTCTGCCTCTCACTATTCATCATTTTGCTGATTCCTGTTAAGAAACTTCTAAGAAACTTTTCTCCTCCTTTGCAGAAGCGGGGGGAGGGAGGGAGAGAGTCCATAGGCATGGAACATTACATATAGTTAGATTTTTTTTTTTCAATATATTGACTAGTTTTGCTAATGTTTCTCTTTTCCTTTTTTTTTCCTTAAGAAATGTTATATGGGATGGCTCTCTGGGAGTGGTACAGAGGGAAATTTAGGTAATGTAAAAATCAAAAGATAGCAATAAGATTAATTTTGCTTTTAAACAGAAGTTTAAAGTGGAAATCAACTACTGACCCTAACCTGAAATGTAGTTTTCAACTCCCAGGAGGAAAAACTACATTATTCCTGAAATGGCTTGGCATCTCTTCAGAAGAATTTGATCTTCAGAGACAGAGACCAACCAAGCCTGAAGAAAGCCATTTCTCTCTGATCCTGAGAAAGATTATCCAAGATCCGAACAGGGAGTAGTGGGACCAATATTTGCATAATTAGTTCCTACTACTACTACCTCGAATTAATCACAAATCATCAAGTAGCTTCTATAGTAATACTTCCTTCAAAAAGAGCTCATTATCTCATGAAACAGCTCTAGTTAGCAATTTGTTCACTAAATTGAGTCAAAAATCTGTCACCCTCTAACTTCCACCCCATTGCTCCTTGTTTTTTTTTTTCTTTAGCGGCCAAGAAGAATTAGTTTGAGATAAGGGTTCTTATCCTTTTTTGTTATGTGAACTCTTTGTCAGTCTAGTGAAACCTAGTGATCTTTTTCAGGATAATGTTTTAAATACATAAAATATGTAGAATTACAAAGAAAACCAATTATATTGACATACATTTATCAAAATATCTTTTAAGATTAAATTCATAATCTCTAGGAACATGCATGATAGCTCTTCAAAAGTTTTTCAAGTGTACCCTTCTCACCTTTCTCAAAAAGAGTCTCTTCTCCCTGTTCTCTTATCTCACATTTATTTCCTCCAGACTAAACATCCCCAATTACTGCTACCATTCTTTATTTGATATGCTCTCCAGACCCTCACCATTCTGGTCAATGAATTGGCATTCTCTGTGTTGTCATTGTCCCTGCTAAAGAGTTTTCTTCAAGCCTAGAAATACATATATGTCTTGATTGGTTTGCGTAGGATTGAGTATTAAAACAAGTGTAAATCCTTCTATTCAAAACCCTACTGCCTAAAGGCCACATAGATTATATTTCACCCCTCACTCCAGGGTTCCCTAGAGCAGCCAGGTGGCTCAGTGGATAGAGTTCCAAACTTGGAGTCAGGAAAACTCATCTTCCTGAGTTCAGTTCTGGCCTCAGATCTGAGGACTAGCTCTGTGAAGGCACGCCACTTAACCCTGTGTGCCTCAGTTTCTTTATCTGTAAAATGAGTTGGAGAAGAAAATTGCGAACCACTTCAGTATCTTTGCCAAGAAAACCCCAGTTGGGGTAATGTAGAGTTGGACACAACTCAAAAATCAATTAAACTGAACCAGGGTTTTCCAGTACCTTTTTAAGGAGTTTGGGAGGGGATACCTAGACTCTTTCCAAATGACTACAGCCACAATCAGTTGTGTTCCCCTCAAGTGTAGGGGGTTCCCTGCACTCCAGTTTCATTTAGCCAATGCCATTGGATTAGCTTTTACAAAGAAATGTTTGTTTCAGAAGGTATAATCACATCTCTCAAACTTACTCTATAGCTCAGATACCCTAAGTAAGTTATTTAACCTTTCTGGGTTACAGATTTCTCATCTTTAAAATGAGAGCTTTGAACTACATGATGTTTAAGTCTCTTCTAGTTCTAAATTTTTTATTCTAAGTTGGCTGAGGTGGTCTCCAACAACTTCATTTAGGATATGGCTTCTTTGAAAGATACTTTGAAGGATGGGTAAGATGTAGGTAAAACTGGGGGCGTGTATGTATGGAAAGAAGATGATGTAAACAAACGTGGAGACACAGTACTAATCATGGCAAACGGCACCCCAGCTCCCACCCAAGCCTAGCAGCCCTGTACTTCATGCTGTACGTGAAAGGAGATGTGACTTCTAAGTAGTAGAGAAGATACATGTATACTTGAGGACTGAAACTGGTGATTGAACTCTTTAGGAGGTAACTGTGTGTGGTTTGGGAAGAAAGACTTTGGGTAGCAAGGATTTGACCATGTGTTCTCAAGAACAATTGATCATTGCAAATAATTCTGAGTTCAGCTACCTTTTGATGTTGTTTAGAGTTATTTTTATCTACATTGTTGTAGTTGTTGTATATGTTCTCCTAACTCTGCGTCTTTTACTGTTTTGTATCAGTTCATATGCATCACTCCATATTTTTATAAATTTGTCATATTCATTGTTTCTTACAGTCCAATAAAATTCTTTTACACTGATAGAACACAATTTGTTCATTCATTCTCTGACTGAAATGTACATATATATAGCTTCAAGGTTTTTTTGCTGCCATAAATAAAGCTATTCAAATTTTATTTTTTGTAGACCTGTAATTTCATTAATGTAGGGAGGTTGATCCCTGCAAAAAATTCCATCTAGCAATGTAGAATAGCAACTTTGTTGCAGTTCTTAAATTTTTAGTCGTAGAGAACTGCTGTGGCACCAAGAATTTAAGTGATGTTTTTCCAGGGTCACACAACTAGTATATGTGAGAGGCAGGATGGCTATGAATATCTTGGTGTATATAAGACCTTTCTGTCCCTTGGGGTATATGACCAGTAGTGAGAAGTGAGATCATTATATAATATCATCTTCAATAGCCTCTCCCATAGAGAGCAGAGATACAGTTATAATATCTTTAAGTCAATGAAATCTCTGAACTGGACATTCCATAGACATCTTAAACTCAACCTGTCCAAAACTGAAATCACTTGTTTCTCCCCCAGGGCCCTCTCTGCTTCCTAATTTCCAGTTACTTTTTCCCAGTTAATACATCATCCTCCCAGTGAACTAGGCTCACAACCTAGGTGTTATCTTTTACTCACTCTCACCTCACATAGAAAATATATTTCCAAGGTGTATTGATTTTACCTTAATAGCATCTCTTGCATATGCCCTCTTCTCTCCTATGATACTAGTACTATCCTGGTGCAGGCCCTCATAACCTCACACCTGGACAACTGCCATAGCCTGATGGTTGTTCTGCCTGCCACCCTACTCCAGTTCATCCTTCTCTCAGCTTCCAAAGTGATTTCTGACCATGTCACTCCCCCTACTGCCTATCTACCTAAACTACTATGACTCCTTATGGCCTCCAGGGTCAAATGGAAAATCCTCTTTTTGGTTTTTAAAGCCTTCATAACATATACTCCCTCCTTTTCAGTCTTCTTACACTTTATGCCCCACCATACTCTGCCATGTACTCTGCAATCCAGTGACACTGGACACTCTATCTCCTGACATTTTCACTGCTGTCCCCCATGTATAGAATGCTCATCTTTGCCTCCTGTCTTCCTTCAAATTCCAGCTAAAATCTCATCTTCTATAGGAAACCTTTCCTGATCACCTTTACTTCTAGTGCCTTCCTTTTGTTATTTCCTACTTATCCTAATAATAGCTTGTTTGTACATGTTGTTTGCATAAGACTATGAGTTCCTTGAGAACAGGATCTTTTGCATTTCTTTGTATATCTAGCACTTAGCACAGTGCCTACTGTATTATAACTGCTTAATAAATGTTTATTGACTAAGAGTAACTGTTTAACTGTCATTCAGTGAGGAATCTATGAAGACTGAGAGTTTAGCTGCCATTTTGGGGAGACTGTCATCTATGGTGGCTGAAGATAATACAGAGAAAAAGAGCTAAGAGGACTCATTTCTTGTGAGACCTCAGAGGTTTACCTATTTATGAAACAAAAAATTGAAGGGAATTCTTGAGAAGAGACTTTTTATCAGGATCATGAGATAATGGAATGGTGGGACTGTGCTTGTAGAATTGAGAAGTAGTTGTATTTAAAGGTGATTTTGTGTTCTTTCTTACAGCAAATACGTATTAATAAAATAATTAACAATATGTTAATAAATAATGATATTTATATCTTTGTTGTATCGTTGGTTACCATGATAATAAATAGTATGGCCAGTAAATTTGTTTCTTTAAGTTTAAGATATTAGAGGATTTGACATATAGATGATATGGTCAAAAGCTTATAGAGGGAAAAGGAAGCTTCTCCAGTTTATTAAACATTATTTAGTAAACTAATGTGGGGCTCTGATTTAACTGATTAGTAAAGATATTGGAATTTTAGTATTCCAATTAGGAAAAATCAAAACATATACTTTAATTCTCTTAGAATCTGGGATGAGAATGAATAAGAAAATGAGCTAGTAGCAAGTAGAGAAAGAGGTGACCATCCTACCTTAGGTTATGCGTAAGGCAGTTTAACTCCTGATCGAATTGTTATAAACATTTTAGTGACCTCTCTCCCCAGCACTCTTTCTGTTTTCACACTGTGTGAACTGTTGCTGAAAACAGTAAGCAAGTAAAACCAAATTATGGTGGGCCCTGAATGTTAGCCTTGGCACTCAGAAGCACTTTCATGGTCATTAAACGATTGCATAATGTTTTTCTTTTCACTTAGGAACACAGGAAAACTACCTACCCAATGAAAACACTTTTTTGGAGGTTTTTTTTTTAAATTAATTTATTTTAGTTTTCAACATTCATTTCTACAAGATTTTTGCGTTCCAAATTTCCTACCATCTCTCCCTTCCCCCCACTCCAAAATGGCATGCATTCTGATTACCACTTCCCCCAGTCTATCCTCCCTTCTATCATCTCCCCTCTTTTCCCCTTCCCCCTTACTTTCTTGTAGGGCAAGATAAATTTCTGTACCCCCTTGCCTGTGTATCTTATTTTCCAGTTCCATGTAAAA
>CM053585.1:229243145-229295960 GCA_028646515.1 Pseudochirops corinnae | reverse complement strand
AGAATCTAGAATCTAAAGTTCTATAATCAAATGTTATAAATATATATATATATATGCAATTATTATTATTATTGTTGACTATATCCAATTGGAACTTGAGATACACAGGCACTGTGGTTGGGAGATCCATCCTGCCCTACTGAAAAGCAACATAGGAGAGAATAGACTGGGGGAGGGGGGACACACTTGGATGGCTGTTTTGGGGTGGTGGGTAGGGGAAAGAAGGGGAGAAAATATGTAACTCAAAATCTTGTGGAAATGAATGATGCAAACTAAAATAAAATTAAAAAAAAAATTCCATCAAAGCAGTGTGATCCAATGGATAGAGCACTGAATTTGAAATCACAAGGCCTGAGTTTGAATACCAGCTCTGTCACTTTACTATTGCTGTGTCTTAGGATGAGTCCCTTCTCTGTAGGACTCAGTTTCTTTTTTCTGTATAATAAAAAGGATGAACTTTAAATAATCTCTAAGGACTTTACACATCCAAATCCTATTATTTCAAGACCAAAAGTGTTCTGTGATCAAATTAGTTTGAGAAATGCTGCTCTTAGGTCTTAGAGATGATCGATCAGCATACCATTACACATGGAGGATCTAAGAGGGATGAGAAGTCAGAGAGGAGAGATTGTAAGAGAACTGAATACTTGCCTGGGGCTGTGGGAGAGGGAACAGAAGAAGGAAGAAAGAAAAAGGAGGCTGTTGACACCGTAAGCCTACTTTATCAACTTTTTGTCTAAAGACAAGTTCATCAGGAAGTCTTGTATGCACACAGCAGACTTGCTTCTTGTCCCACTAAACTGTGGCAGAAGATTCCACTCCCACCCCCCACCCCCGACTTCTTGGAGAGTTCCCAGAACAGACCAGCTGGAAGTCAGGGTCTCAGCTTCCTTGCATTTTTGGACTGATTCTGACATCTGGTGGCCAAGTTACAGCAGAGGAAACTGCAGCAGAATTCAGCCTGTGAGATTGTGTAAACTGGCAAAAACTTCCCCCAAGAAACTGGGTAGTGGCACCTGGTCAGGAATCAGAATTACAGGTGTGATAGCCTCACTCATATCTCTCCTTGGGGTTCAATAAGTTTCTACCATGCTGAACTTTGTTACATTATTTAGTTCCATGCTGTTCAGAGTTTCAGTGAAATATTCAACTGCCTATTTCTGACCAGTTTTACCTGTGGCTCCCAGTAATGTCAAAACTCATAAGTCTTCTTCCTGGCCCTGATATTGTGAATTTTATAGGTACAAGATTTTATTCTTCCTTTCTTCCTGCCAGTTTCATTAAACCCAGTTCCATCCTTTGGAACCTAAGCACTTTAGAATTGTTTTTTCTCACTGTGCAATCTCCTCCAGCCTCTATCACCTTAATTTAATAAGGCAGCTTGGTGGTATGGTACATAGAGTGCCATACTCAGTCTGGATGAACTGAGTTCAAATCTGTCCTTAGACATTAGCTATGTAACCCTAGGCAAGTTATTTGATTCTGTGTGCTTCAGTTGCTTTATCTGTGAAATAAACATAATAATAAGACCTCCTCCTCAGGGTTGTTGTGTGGATAAAGTGAGATCATATTTGCAAAGCTCTTTGCAAACCTTAAGGTGCTATATAAATTCTAACAGTTGTTATATTCCAGCCAAATTCACCTATTGATCTCATCTTGCTTTCTCCCAAGATGGAACATTTGTGAATCTCTCACCTGATGAAGGCTTTTCCTTTCAAGTCTCAGCTCACATGGCACCTTCTTCCCCACTAGTTATTTGTCACTTATGACCTGGGTGACCATGGCCCATTATTTGCCTTCTTTAGGCCTCAGTTCATCATTTGTGAAATGAGGGGATTGAAATAAGTGATCTTCACTTCTTAATCTGTGATCCTATATTCTTCCTCCTCAGATTTTCCTGGAACCCTTTGTTTTTCATCTTCCTTTGCCTCCATTGTATTCTATCTCTTGTTAGACTTATTTGTATACCTACTGTCTCCCCAAACTTAACCCAACCACAAGTATATTTTATGTTCTTTGAAAGCAAAAACTGTGCCATTTTCATCTTGGTGTTCCTAGTGCTTTTGCACGTAGTAGGACCAAATAGATTGATTTCTCTGCTACCCCTACATTCTTCCCAAAAGAAATCCACAGTTAGACTTACTATGTAGAGCTTCACAGTTCTGGTTATACTTCCCTCCTTAAAATGTAAACTTTCTGAGGGTGGGGAATATATAGCCTTTCATCTTTGCATTACTAATGCTTAGCATAGTATCTTGCACTTAGTAGGCATTTAATGTTTGTTGAATTGAAATGAGTTAAAATTCTAAGAGAATGACAGTATTGCTACTGGAATGATTAATAAGCTATGTGATTAGTGGGAAAAACAATTTGCCATTTCTCCCATAGGATTCTTTGTAAGTAGCAACCAAAAATACTAATCTTCATTTAACTTGGTGTTGTCAGCTATTAACAATTTAACATTGGAGCCCAGACCAGTACTGGGGGCATATGGTAGGCACTCCATAAATACTTACTGAATGATTTAACAGTCCTAGTTCATGACAAAATAAATGGTCACAGCATCTATCAAAAAGTACAGAAATGGGTTTGGGTGTGATTAATGCCTTGTAACTGTAGAAATAAGAGAATGTAAATTCATGATGTAATCTCTAGTAGCCAAGGAGGTTAGGCAAAGTTAAGGAAGACATTGGGATGTCTCAAGAAGTACACTACAGAAGACTCTCTTAACCTCCTTGGTGTCCTCTGTTTCCTTATCTGTGAAATGGAGGGGGTTAGATTAGATGACCTCTATGGTCCCTTGTCCCTTCTAGCTCTAGATCTATGATCCAACTATCCTCCCATTTAGGGCTTCTTTAATGAGGGATTGTGGGAATGGGCCTCAAGTGAAAATGTCTGCCTGTTAAATTTTGTACATGGAACAATAGGTGAGACTACTGAGTATGCTCTGAGGACAGGTCTTAGAGAAGGAGGATATAGGGGTATGGACAAGTAGGCAAACGACAAATGTGAAAAGAAGATTAAGAAAATACAAAGAGGAAGTGACTGAGCAAGACTGAAGCAATTGCCTCAAGTCCAATAAAAATAATTACATGTGCAGGACTACAAAGAAGCAGCCTGTCTCAGAACTGGTTTATATCTTATCTGAGAAGCTGTAGAATGTAGGGTGAAGGGCACTAGATGTGAAAGCAGAAGACCTAAGTTTGAGTTCTGACTTTTCTGTTTACCAACTGCACAACCTTGAGCAAACATCATATCTCCTGACCTCAGAATACCATAACACTCAGACTACTTCACAAGTTTTTATGAAGAAAGTGCTTTGTAAAGCATAAAACAATATTGAAACAGGAATCATTCTTTTTTATTTGATCTGATAGATCATATGCACACTAAGGTGCTTTTAATTTCCCTACCTTCATGATAGTTCACCCTACAAGGAAGACTTGAATTATGAAAATGTGCCTATCCTAGGACTAGCAAGGATGGTGAAGGAAGAGGAAGGAATATAGCCTGTCTCTCTTGCAAATCAGTTTCAGTAAAGATCAATGAAGTGTACCAGACTGAATGGTGATGGGGAAATCCAATCAGAAACCACAGTGGGTTATTTTTCCAGACCAAGTGAGCACAATGAGATAGTCCATAGACTCTTAGGAAAGGTTCTATCCAGGGAGGCAGGTCCAGAGCTTTTTGAGGTCCTGTGCTCTTGCCACTGTACGGGGCAGGGAAAAGGAACTAGAGCAAGTCAGCTGCTATGTTACAACTGGAGCACAGATTCATCCCATGGATTTCGCCTGAGACTTGCAGCTGAGTAACTCACACAGATAATATGGACCAGGAGAACATGAGAAGTTTTAGTATTCTGAACCCTTAGAGCTTGCCAGCTAGTTGTCAAGCACTGCAGATACCAGCTGTCTACTGTGTTGCCCAGACCCACACTGGGTTTGAGAACCTGAAGAGTTCCAACCGTGAGTACAATTATCAGACCATGAAATCAGACCACATGGAGAACACTAAAAATTTACAGTTTTCTGGCCTGAGATTTTTTTAAGAAAACAACTATCGGGGGCAGCTAGGCGGCACAGTGAATAGAGCACTGGCCCTGGAGTCAGGAGGACCTGAGTTAAAATCCAGCCTCAGACACTTAACACTTACTAGCCGCATGACCTTGGGCAAGTCACTTAACCCCAATTCCCCTGCCTTCCCCCCTCCAAAAAAAAAATAAAATGAAAATTAAAAAAGAAAACAACAATCAGTACTCAGAGAAAGTAGTGTCAAGACCCCAGATAATACAGATGAGTGTCACACAAAGTCACAATATTCCCACTAAAAGTTCATAGTCTGAAATAGGAGGAAGGCAGAGCCAAGATGACAGAGTAGGGATCCAGCTGAACTCTCCCAACAACTTTAAAATAGTGCCTCAAATCAAGTTTTGGAGTAGTAGAGCCAACAAAAGGTCAGAGGGAGACATTTTTCCAACCTAAGACAACTTAGGAGGTCCACAGGAAAGGTCTGTAACACAGGCTTGCACAGGCCTGGAGCAAGGAAGGAACACCAGTGGTAGGCCTTAGAGCTGGCTGTAAGTAACAGCAGCAGCAGCTTTGGGTGCTCTCAGTCCAGAGGTGATAAGGAAGATGGACAATTGCTCAGAAAAAGGTTACAGCAAATCTTTTGCTGGCAGTGGGTGCATCTGGCCCTGATTGGCAACTCTGTTGCCAATACACAGTTCTGGGTTATAGTTTCAGACTAGAAAAGAGTTCTTGTAGTCAGCTGCAAGGGAGCAGGAGACCTGGTCACAGTTCCAGGGCCAAGAGGAGTATTGGTACTTATGGCAGCAGAGGAGGAGGGGGCCTTCCAGAGTAAGACCAGAAGGTAGAACAGAAGAGCAGTGACCACATGTCCCACAGGATAATACCACCTTGGAAGCATGGAAAACTTTAAGATTATCTCCACTTCAAACTAACTCTGAAAACAGTAGCACAAAAAAGCTTGAAGGTTGGCACAGTTCCTCCCCAACCCCATGTAACAAAGCCCAACTTTAACATACAGTTAAAAGTAAAGAAATAGGTAAAGAAAATTAGAAAACAGCAACAATGAAAAGAACTTGACCCTAAAAAGCTACTGCAGTGGAAGGGAAGACCGAGACATAAACTTGGAGACAACAGCATGAAAATAGCCAAAAGCAAAGCCTCAAAGAAAAATGCTAATTGGACTCAAAGCCAAAAAGAATTCCTAGAAGAATTAAAGAAAGAAATGAGTGGTAGAGGGAAAAATGGGAAAATAAATGACAGTGATGCAAAAAAATTATGAAAAAGGAATTAACAGCTTGGTAAAAGGGACACAAAAACCCCTGAAAAAATAACATTATAAAACAAAAACAAAATTGACCTAATGTATAAATGGGGTACAGAAATTCACTGAAGAAAAGAAATTAAAAAGCATAATTGTGCAAATGGAAAAAGTGGTACAAAAACTCACCAAAGAAATTAATTACTTAAAAATCAGAATTTTGTAAGTGAAAGCTAATGACTCCATGAGACTTCAAGATGCAATTAAAAACAAAGTCAAAAGAGTGAACAGTAGAAGAAAATGTGAGTATCTCGTAGGAAAAACAACTGACCTAGAAAACAGATAATGGAGAGATAATTTGAGAATTATTGGACTACCTGAAAGCCAGGATCAAAAAAAGAGCCTAGACAGCATCTTTCAAGAAATTATCAAGGAAAGCTATCCCAATATCTTAGGTACAGAAAGGAAAATAGAAATCAAAAGAATTCACTGATTGTCTCCTAAAAGAACAATGAGGTATGTAGGTGGGAGGGAGAGAGAATCTGGAATTCAAAATTTAAAAAGAAAAGAATGGGGGGGTGGGGAGGTGGCTAGCTGGTGCAGTGAATAGAGCACTGGCCATGCAGTCAGAAGGACCTGAGTTCAAATCCAGCCTCAGACACTTAACACAAAAACTAGCTGTGTGACCTTGGGCAAGTTACTTAACCCCAGTCGCCCTACCTTTCCCCCTCCAAAAAGCAAAAAAAAGAAAAGAAAAAAAGAAACATGAGTTGGCAGCTAACTTTGGGCAAGTCAAATAACCCCAATTGCCCTACCTTCTCCCTCCAAAAAAGCAAAAATAAATAAATAAAATAAAAAGAATGTTAAAAATAAAGAAATAATTTTTTTTTTAAAAAATAAACAGGAGAAGTGTATAACACAAAGTTAAACTCTAGCATACATCGTCTAATTCTAACACAAAGTTCTAATTTCAGAATAAGGACTTGGAAAAAATGAGTAAACAAAAAAAGATACCAACAATAAAGAGCTATCATGGGAGTCGGAGACTCCAAAAACACAAACCTAGAAGAAAAAAATAACTCTGCAATTTCAACAAACAAAGCCTTAAATAAAAACACAGCTTAGCCACAAGGTAAATTAGAATCCTTAGAAGAAATGAAGCAAGTTTTAAAATAATATAAATTAAATGTGATCTCTAGAGGAAGGAATTTGAAGAAGAATGAAAGATCCAGAGGAAAGACATGGAAAAAGAATTAGCAGGAGCTAGGTAGCACAATGGACAGTGTCAGGCCTGGAGTCAGGAAGTCTCATCTTCCTGAATTTAAATCCAGCCTCAGGGACTTACTAGCTGTGTGACGCTGAGCCAGTCACTTAGCCCTATTTGCCTCAGTTTCTTGATCTATAAAATGAATTGGAGAAGGAAATGGTAAACTGCTCCAGTATCTTTGTCAAGAAAACTTCAGATGGGGTCACAAAGAATTGAACACAACTGACATGACTGAAGTCATTGACTCACTGAAAATTAAAATGGTCCAAACAGAAGTCAACTACTCCATAAGAAAGCAAACAAAATTTTAAAAAAATTTAAATCAAAAGACTCAAAACAAAAAACAGAAGAAAATGTAAGGTATCTTATGTCAAAAACAACCAGCTTAGAAAACAGGTCAAAGATAAAAAAAATCTAAGAAGCATTGAACTATCTGAAAGTCATGACCTAAAAATACAGCACGGATATCACATTTCCAGAAATTATGAAAACTGCATAGATCTATTTATACCATAGAACAATATGAAAATGGAATTCGCTAATCACCTTTTGAAAGAAACCCCCAAACAAAAACTTTAGAGCTTCCATGTCAAAGAAAAAAAGTACTACAAGCTGTCAGAAAGAAAAAATTCAAGTACCAAGTAGTCTGTCAAGATCTCAAAAGGTTTGTCAGCTATTATCATAATGGAGAATACAGCTAAGAAAACAAGATTCCAAACGGCACAAGATTTAGAATTACAATTAAGAGTAATTCTTTTTGAGGAGGGGATTTGGGGAAAGAGCAAAGAAAAACCATAAGATAATAGGAAAGAAGGAAATACACAATTTATGATCATAACTGTGAATGTGAATGGTGTGAACTCACCCAGAAAAGGGAAGTGGATTACAGAAAGTAAGAAGGTAAGGAATAAGCATTTATATAGCACTGACTATGTGCCAGTTACTATGCTGTGTTGTTTTTTTTTTTACAAATATTATCTCATTTGATCCTCACAACTCCCTCTTTCTCTCTCGCCCTTCCTCCCTTCCTCCCTCTCCCTCCCCTTCTCCCTATTCCTCTTCCTCTCCCCCCTTTCCTCTTTCTCTTTTTATATGAGTGAGTATGTGTATGCAACACACTTGAAACTTAAAGTTTCATATCCTGAAACATAAACAGTTAAAATGAGGGACTAGAAGGAAAATGATTATGCTTTAGCTGAACTAAAATAAAAAGTAGAGGTAGCAATCATAATCTCAGACAAGGGATTAGAAAAAATAGTCTTGGTTAAAAGAGGTAAATAAGGAACTCATTTGTAAACTATAAATGATAAGTTAATATCAATACTTAACATAAATGTGCTGAATGGTATGGCATCAAAATATTTAGAGTAAAAATTAAATAAGTTGTAGGTGAAAGAAACAGAACCACAAGAGTTGGGGAACTCAGTATGCCCATTTCAGGCCTAAATAAATCTAGCCAAAGAATAAAAAAGAAAGGGGTTTAAAAATTTGAATTTTATTTTAGAAATGTTAGCTATGATCACTTTCTGGTGATTCCTAAATGGAAACAGAAAGGAATATACCTATTTTAAATACTGTGTGGCAGTTTTATAAAAATTAATTGTATATTATGACATACAAAACTTCCCAAATGCATAAAAGCAGAGATATTAAACATTTCCTTTACTGAACATATTGCAATAAAAATATACTTAACAGCCTTAATAAAAAGCTGTTAAAGAAAGAATTAAAAAGTAATTAGAAATCCAGATAAATGATCAGCATTTCTATATATTACTAACAAAACCCAACAGCAAGAGATAGAGAAATTGGGGCAGAGCCAAGATGACAGAGTAAAAGCAGGAACATGCTTGAGCTTGTCCCCCAATCACCTCCAAATGCCTGTAAAAAAATGACTCTAAACAAATTTTAGAACTACAGAACCCACAAAATGACAGGGTGAAAAACATCTCCAGCTGAAGACAGCCTGGCAGGCTGACAGGAAGGGTCTGTTGCACTGAGCTGGGAGCAGAGTACAGTTCACATGGGCCGCATTAGCACAGACTGGGCTGGAGTAGGCTTGAGGGGACTGAATTGCTGGCAGCTGTGGTGGTTTCCAGACTTCTCAACCCACAAATGCCAAAGACAAAATAAAAGGTCAGTGGGGAAACTCTGTTGGACCTGGGTGAGAGAAGAGCACGGTCTGACCCCAGCCCCAGCATGGCAGAGGTGGCAGCAGTAGTGGCAACAGTGGCTGCTTCTGGAGCTCCAGGCCCACAGATGGTGGGGGGATTAAATGACTGATCATAGGGCAGTTTCAGGGATTTCTTTGCTGGCACTGAGGCTGGGTTCTCTTGCTTTGCCCTCCTTGGATCTGGGTTACAATCTTGGGTGGCAGTCCTAGCATGATGAGGAATGGCAGAGCTTGTGGCAGCTGTAGAGAGGGAGTCCTCGTAGTTCTGAGGCAGAAAAGAGTGCTTGTGGTCACTCACAAGCCAGACCACAGGCCAGGAGAGGAGTAAACACCTCAGTCATCTCTCCTTTGATCATATCGCCTTAGAAGAACTGAAGATTTACAGGTACCTAGAAGTAGCTCTGACAACAACTGCACAAAACCCAGAAATTTAGGGCAGAGCACTCTCCATTCTGGAAGCAGAGTCCTACCTTCTCAAAGAGCTCGAAAGTCAGGTAACTGACTGGGAAAATGAGCAAACAGAAGGAAAAATTAGACTATAGAATCTTTCTTTGGTAACATAGAAGAAAAAATCATACAACCAGAAGAAGACAACAAAGTCAGAACTCCTGCATCAAAAACCTCCAAGAAAAATATGAATTGGTTGCAGGCCATAGAGGAGCTCAAAAAGGATTTCGAAAATTATGTAAGAGAAGTAGAAGAAGAATTGGGAAGAGAAATGAGAGTGATGCAAGAAAATAATGAAAAATGAGTCAATAGTCTGCTAAAGGAGACCCCCAAAAATACTGAAGAAAATAATAACTTAAAAAATAGACTAACTCAAATGGCAAAAGAGATTCAAAAGGCCAATGAGGAGAAGCATGCCTTAAAAAACAGAATTGGCCAAATGGAAAAGGGAGTCCAAAAGCTCACTAAAGAAAATAATTCCTTTAAAAAAGAGATGGAGAAAAACCTTTTAAAGTACACAACATAAAATATTTGTGAGTCTACTTGCCAAGCAAGCCTAGGAACTATATGAACACAATTAGAAAACACTTTTCATATAAATAAAGTTAGATCTAAATAATGAGAAAATATCATTTGCTCATGGGTAGGCTGAGCTAATAATATAAAAATGACCATTTTACTTAAATTAACTAATTTATTTACTGCCATACCAAACTACCAAAAAAAGTATTTTATAGAGCTAGAAAAAAAATAAAATTCATCTAGAAGACAAAAGGTCCAGCATATAAAGAGAAATAATGAAAAGAAATGCAAAGGAAGGTGGCTTGGCTGTGCCAGATCTAAAATTGTAATATAAAGCAGCAATCATCAAAACTACTTGGTACTGGCTAAGAAAAGAGTGGTAGATCAGTGGAATAGATTAGGTATACACGCCACAGTAGTCAATGACTATAGCAATCTACTGTTTGATAAACCCAAAGACTCCAACTTCTGGGATAAGAACTCATTATTTAAACTGTAGGGAAAACTAGAAAATACTATGGCAGAAACTAGACATAGGCATAGACCAACATCTTATACCATATATGATATAGTCAAGATAAAGTCAAAACGGCTACGTGATTTATACATAAAGGCTGAGATTATAAGCAAATTGGGAGAGGAAGGAATAGCTTACCTGTAAGATCTATGGAGAATGGAAGAATTTATGACCAAACAAGAGTAAGAGTACATTACAAAATGCAAAATGGATAATTTTGATTGCATTAAATTAAAAAGGTTTTGCACAGACAAAGCCAATGCAACCAAGATTTGAAGGTGTAATGCCATGCACAAGCAGCTTCCCAAAAGAATGCTACTGTGAACAGCTTTTAAGTTTCTGATTACACAGTATAGTGAACACTCCATTTATTCCATAACAAAGCAAGGCAAACATTTACAACAAATCACAATATAATATTCATAACATTACATCTTATCACAGAAAATCGCAATACAGTGTTCACAGCAGCTTAACATTAAGATGACCACATAATTTTCACCAAAGTGGTCACAGTATTTAGAACAAAGAACAAAAAAAAAATCATCTTGTATCCCTAAGGGGGAAACCCTCCTTATTTAATCATGCAACCATTTCACAATACAAGTCAGTCTTCCACTCATGGGCAATTATAGATTAACTTAATCAGTCACTTATCTAGCAATCAGTCACTAAATATCATTAATCACTAAATACAATCAGTAGAAAATTAAACAAACCCTCCACCCCTCAGTGTCTAGTAAACTTCAGTTTCATCACACATTCAATATCCAAAGAGAGGCCTTTTCTTCATCTTGATGTGGGGTGGTCTCTCAGATTCTCTGGATCCCCTTCCATGGTCCCGGCTCCTACCTGAATCCATCAAATAGTGACTTGGACAGAGGCAGACAGCTCCCAGGTTCTCGTCCAGTCTTCTGGGCAGTTCTCCCTACACACTGAAGTTCATGGAGTCCATCACATCTCAAAACCCTCACCACTTCTGTTGCCGGGAACTGAAGGATCAACCAAGCCACAAACAAAGTCTTATTCTGGTCATGCTTCTTCAGTCCTCCAGCAGTTTGGCTGGCCCTAGGACCCAGAAGAAATCTCTGCCTTCCAGGCAGCCTTCTCAGCCTTCCAGGTGGCCTTCTTCCACAGCAATTTCAGCCTTCACTAGATTCTGGTCTCATAGAAAACTCCACTCAGTTCTCAGTCCAGCAAGTGGTAGCCCAGCTTCCAGATGCTGTGAAAATTCTGCTTACTCCGCCAGGAGCTACCAGGAGGAACATTCTTGATTCTGACTGCCTCTCTCGGGTTCTTCTTATACACACACACACACACACACACACACACACACACACACACACACACACTGGCTTCCTGTCTCAGCCAACCCCTTCCTGTTATGTCAGCAATAGGAGACAGAGTTCATACTTTCTGTTTCTTTCACAGAGGTATGGGCTAAGTACCTGCTAAAGTAATTACATTACAGAAGGGAAGCAGAAAGCTGGGAAACAATTTTTACAGTCAGTGTCTCTGATAAAGGTCTCATTTCTAAAATACATAGAGAACTTAGTCAAATTTACAAGAATACAAGTCATTTCCCAATTGATAAATGGTCAATGGATATGAACAGGCAGTTTTCAGATGAAGAAATTAAAGTTATCTATTCTTCTAAATCACTATTGATTAGAGAAATGCAAAATAAAACAATTCTGACATACCCCCTTATATCTATCAGATCACATCTATCATATTGGAAAGTGATAAAATGTTGGAGAAGATGTTGGAAAATCGGATCACTAATACATTGTTGGTGGAGTTGTGAACTGATCCAACCATTCTGGAGAGTAATTTGGAACTATGCCCAAAGGGGTATAAAACTGTATATTTGACTTAGCAATCCCACTTCTAGTTCTGTATCCCAACAAGATCATAAAAATTGGAAAAGTACCTACATGTACAAATATATTTATAGCAGCTCTTTTTTGTGGTGGCAAAGAATTGGGAACTGAGAGGATACCCATCAATTGGGGAATGGTTGAACAAGTTGTGATACATGTATGTATTGAAATACTATTGTTCCATAAGAAATAATGAGCAGGTGAACTTCAGAAAAACCTGGAAAGACTTATGTGAAATGATGCTGAGTGAATTGAGCAGAACCAAGAGAACATTGTACATAGTAACAGCAACACTGTTCGATGACTGATTTTGTTAGACTTCACTCTTCTCAGCAATACAGGAACCTAAGACAATTCCAAAAGACTCATGATGGAAAATGCTATCCACATCCAGAGAAAGAACTATGGAGTATGAATGTAGATGAAAGCATACTGTTCTCTCTCTCTCTCTCTCTCTCTCTCTCTCTCTCTCTCTCTCTCTCTTTCTCTTTCTCTTTGTTTCTCCTTTCTTGTGGTTTTCCCCTTTGGTTTTAATTCTTCTTTACAAGATGACTAATGTGGAAATATGTTTAATATGATTGTACATGTACAGCCTATATCAGATTGCACACCATCTTGGGGAGGTTGCAGTAGAGGAAGAGTGAGGAAATTTAGAACTCAAAATCTTAAAGAAGTAAATGTTGGAAATTAAAAACAAATAAAATAAAATTTTTAAAAAAAGTATTAGAGACTAAATAACTCAGTCCTAAAGAATTTGTGGGTCAAAGATAATTACACAATGAGACAAGATACTAACATTTTGAGGATATGACAAAAGCCTCTCTTAGGCAGTGGCTAACCACAATTTCATAGGACTGATGATGAAGCATGCTACCCTGTCTCCTGACAGAAGTGCTCAACTCAAGTTTCAAAATGAGATGCTCATTTTTAGATGTGAAAAATGTGAAAATTTGTGTTCTTCACTGTGTCTGTTTGTTACAAAGTTGTTTTTTTTTTCTTTTTCCTTCAACTTTTGAAAGGGGCCCAGAAGTTGAATTGGAAGAGCGAAGTAAATGGGTGATAGGATTTCCTCTTCTTTCCCCTTACCCCTCTCACAAAATGAGAAGAGAAGAGAAGGGAAAGAAGGCCAGAAGGAATTACAGATTGGCAAGAAACTTGAAAGTTATTTGTTGTTTATTGTATCCTTAAAAAGAAAAGCAAGCTCTCCATAATAGAGATTCACAGTTTCACGTACAAACGTTTTCTTTTCCGTATCATATATGAAAATGCTCATTTATTTGGTATTTGTTAAGCACAGAATTTTTTAAAATGGGGGGAAATGTACCCATCCTGTTCTAAGGAGATCTTCAAATGCTGATATGGTCTGGATCTCTGGATAAAGTGAGTTCATCAAAGTCCTTATAGCAATATCTCTATGTGGTTTGGGGACTTAAGAGTTTTAGAGCCAAATGGTTATGCTCGTCCACCTCTGACCTCCAGATTCACCTGGAGTTCTCCCATACACCACTGCTCTAATTATATGTTTTATGTGCTGCTGCCAGCAAAGCTGAAAATGCTGAATCAGGTCTCTGCAGTAGGACTTCAGGTTTATCATACTCCAACACCTAGAAAATAGGAAGGTGAGAAAAAATGAGTGAGTAGGTAAGAATACTGGATTGGCAGTCAGGAAGTATTGGTTCAAGTCCTGATGCTGCCACTAACTCACTGTGTTACCTAAGTGTTTCCTGTTAAATGCTTCAGTTTCCCCATCTTTAAAATGGGGGCTAATTTTTAAGGTTCTTCCTAATGCTAATATTTTAAAGGGTTGAGTAGCTGGGAGAGCAGCCATGGCTTGTCTTGAAAGGGAAGAAGCCCTTTTGCCCTAGAATGAGTCCTGCCCTCTCTTCTTGGTCCCAGGAAGTTCTTTATACCTTTCCATTGTCCATAACTAGGATGCGGTCACAGTCCAGGACAGTTGTGATGCGATGTGCAATGATCAGCACCGTACAGCCACGGAATGCTTCTCGAATTGTGTGCTGGATCAAGGCATCAGTGTTCACATCAATGGAGGCAGTAGCTTCATCTATTAATATGATCTAGTAATAGAGAAGTAGAAAAACATAGTTAGAACCCAGACCTAGGGAAGGAGAAGAGAATAAGCATTTATTAAGTACTTACTTAATACACCAGGCATTGTGCTAAGTGCTTTAAAAATATTATCTCATTTGATCCTCACAACAACCCTGGGTGATAGGTGCTATAAAAAAGCTAAATGACATGCCCAGCTCACACAATTAGTAAGTGTATGAGTCTGGCTCTCAATTCAGGTCTTCTAAATCCAGGCCCAGTGCCCTATCCACTAGACTACCTAGAGCTAACTATACATAACCAAAAACAAGGCCCCTAGAATTTAAAATGTCCCCAAAGCAAACTTTCTTCTTTTTGTTTATCTAAAATTATATGAAAGGAATATAAAATATAATAATATATTATATAATAATAATAATAAAATATAATATAAAATAAAATATAAAAATATATAAAAGTTTAGACTCTTCCTATGCAAATAAATTATCATATTAATTTTTTGTTCTAAGATCTTTATTAGCTCCTTATTGCCTGCTGAATAATATTCAAACTCTTCCACCTGGCATTCGGAGATGACAAACCCCAGTACCACTCTACATTTCCAACCTTATTTCATATTATCCTCTTCCATGTACTTTATAATCCAGCCTAACTTGCAGATTTTTTGTCCTCTGAATACTCCCTATATTTTCCTACTTCTGTGCTTTTGCTAACAGTATCCTATGTATGGAATATGCTCCATTCTCCACTTGGCCTGTTGATCCACCTAACTTTGAAGTGAACCTAAATGTCATTCCTTTTACATTTCCTCTGACATTGCCAGTCAGCAATGACCTTTCTTTCTTAGTGTTCATATAACATTTTCCACCTTTAACACAAAGGCAGATCTATATGTTAAAGGTAAATTATTCATACCCAGAGTAGAGGTTCTGTATCAGCATGGGGAGGATAGGGTCATAAACTGTAAGAAAAATGTGTATGTATGGCTTTCTTGAGAGGGGACAGTTCCTACTGTGCTCTGGGACATACCTAACAGTATATAACTGTTACATCCCTGCAGCTATCAGCAATATGAATTTTGGCTCAGAGTGCACACTGATCCATTTTTGTTTGGCTGTCAGTGAATAAGGCTGTGCCAAATGCTGTGCCAAATGCTTACATCATCAGCTGTGTCACTTCATGCCCTGAAGAACCACAACCACAAGATGGGGTGGGGTGCTGGAAAGAACTAACATAGAATCCTGCTTAGTGCCAAGTATTATAAAGTGAAATGCATACTGTGTTGCAAATACAGAGACCTAGGTTTGGATTCTGCCCTGAACCACAAATAGAACCATGGGGAAAATGTGCCTCAGTTTCCTTACTTGTGAATTGGTGTAATAATCTCAACCTCCCATGTTAGTGGAGACCAAATGAGAAAAGTATAAGAAAAAGTTGTGCAAAAAAATGTATAACATGTAAAATTCAAAGAATTATTATTATAACAGAAAAATTATTACATTACTATAATAACAAATTATTGAGAGGTAGAGTGGTATAGTAGATGGAGGACTGGTCTTGGAGTTAGGATGACCTGGGTTCAAGTACTAGTTCTGACAGATATGAACTGTATTGCCATGGTCAGTTCACTTAATATCAGTGGCCCCACAAAATACCTTAAACTATAAATTAAAGACATGTTGATCTCTATCTGTGGAGTGAGTTTCCACACCAGTCCTATTAATGATGAAACCATAGCTGATGAAACAGTCCCAAATTAATTACTGTTATTATTATTGGCAAATAATTCATTTTAACATTTCTATATATAGATTGGAGAAATTGGACAAATATAGCAAGTCTGATCAAATAAGAAAAGAAGGCAGATACACAAATGAAAAAATGCTGAAGTATCAAAAACTCTTAAAAAGTTGGAAAGTGATTATCTTTTCCGAAGACAACCAGCTCTTTCATCTTCTAATGACAGTTCTTTTTTAATTAATTTTTTAAACAAGAGTCAGCCTTCTCTTCCTCCCTTCCCCCCAAAAAAATGATAAAGAAAAACAAAAATCCCCCTTTCAAACATGTATGATCAAGCAAAACAAATTCTGACATTGGCCAAGTCCAAAAAAAAAAAAGTCTCAGTCTGTACTCTGAATCCATGACCTCTCTGTGGGGATCAGTAGCCTGTTTCATCATTAGTACTCTGGAATCATGATTAGTTGTTGCATTGATCAGAGTTCCCAAGTCTTTCTAAGTTGTTTGTTTTTATAATATTGTTATTATAAAAATTGTTCTGTTTCTGCACACTTCGTTCAAAATGAACTCCTGCAAGCCTTCCCAAATTTCTCTAAAATCATCCCCTTTATCATTTTCTACAGCATAACAATATTCCATCACATTAATATATCATAGCTTGTTCCATAGTTTGTTTTGCTTAGGACTGATCCCTCCCTTAATCTACCCTCCTTCTTCTCTTCCTTTAGTTCCCCCCTTTCCTTCTTATTTCTCTGTTGAGTGAAATATCTTTCTGTACCCAGTTGTGCTTATGAATTCTTCCCTTCTTCCAGTTAGATGAGAGCGTTTCAGTCGTTGCATGCTCCCTCACTCTTTCCTCCTTGTTTGTATAAACTTCTATTTGCATACCCCAATTATGTGAGATAACTTTCCCCATCCTTTTCTCCCTTTTTTTCTCTCTGACGTATTGCTCTTTCCCTTTCCTTTCTTCTTATGTTTTTCTTGACTCCTGTGTTTGCATTTCAAAGTTTCTGTGTAGCAGTGGTCTTTTCATCAGAAATGCTTGGAAGTTTTCTGCTTGTTTAGAGTTTCATGTTTTTTCCCTGATAGATTTATGTTCAGTTTTTCTGAATACATTATTCCTGACTGGAAACTCATATTCTTTGCCTTCTGGATTATGATATTTCAAATTCTCTGCTCCTTGATAGTGGTGGCTGTTAAATCATATGTGCTCGTACGTGTAGCTCCTCGTGTAGCTACTTGTTTCTTTCTTTCTGGCTGCTTGTAAAATACTTTCTTTGACCTAGAAGCTCTGGATTTTGGCTTTAATGTTCCTGGGAGTTTTCTTTTGGGAGTTTATTTAAGGAGATGGCAAGTGGATTGTGTTTCTACTTTGCCTTCCCATTCTAAGAGATCTGGGCAGTCTTCTTTTATGATTTATTGAAATATGATGTCTAGCCAACCTTGATAAACTGGACTATCCTCAACAACGCACAGCTAAAGACAACTCTACAGGCCTCAGGAGGAAAGGAGATATCTAAACTCAGAAAAAGATATAGAAAGACTACAGTTTAAATGGAGACTGAAGCAGAACACGCTATTGTTCTCTTTCATGTCTGGTTTTGCTTTTTTTTTTCCTTTTCCCAGTGACCACTCATTGATTACAACCCTTCTATACAACCAAACTATTGTACAATGTGAAAGTATTTGCAGATCCTATACATGATTGCACGCCACCATGGGGGGGGGGGGTAAGGGAGGGGAGAAAATCTGAAACTCAAGTGAATGTGGAACTGAATCTTGTAAATTAAAAGTAAATAAACAAGTCATTTAAAAGAAAAAAAAGAAATAAAAAAAAGAAATATGATGTCTAGGCTCTTTTTTGTTTGTTTGTTTGCTTGCTTGCTTTGCTTTGCTTGTAGCTTTCAGGCAAACCAATGATGCTTAAATTATTTCACCTAGTTTGGTTATTTATACTATAAGATATCTCACATTTTCTTCCATTTTTTTCAGCCTCATGTAATTGTTATCTTTTATTTGATCCATTCCCATTTTCAGGGAGTTTGTTAATTGGGTAAGGTTTTATACTTCATGTGCCAAGCTGTTAATTACTTTTCAGATTATTTCTTCATATCTCTTATTAGTCTTCCCTTTTTTTTTCCTCTAGCGCTCTCAGTTAATTTATAAAAACTATCTTGTTTTGCTTTTTATTTTCTAATTAAGACACAGTATGATATATTTACTAAATCAGTTTAGAGGTGTGGGATAGAGCTTGGTCATACTTCCTGCTACTTCACCAGCTTGACTGTACTTCAGTAGAGTAAATCTGGAGTATCTGCTCCAAAGAATGCTAGATTTGTAGTCAAAGAGTCAAGGTTTGAATCTGGGTTCTGCCACTAACATAGATCATGTGGGCAAGTTACTTAACCTTTCTGGGTCTCAATTTTCTTGAATGTAAAAATAAGGGGGCTGGAGAAGAATGTCTTTTCTAGCTCTGGTTATGAGCCTGTGGTCCTTCTTTGCTCATTCCTTACCTTAGAATTACGCAGGAGGGCTCTGGTTATGCAAAGAAGTTGCCTTTCCCCAGTAGAGAGGTTTCCACCATTTTCCACAACTTCAGCTAGCAGTTTTTCTGGGAGTCTTGAGATCTGCAATACAAAGATGCAAGTTTTTCTCTGAGGACCACCCCCAGAAAGAGAGGCAGAAGCAGACTCTGCCTCATCTAGCCTTTATTTATATATTCACTGCCATCTGGAGATAATTTGGCTTATCCTGAAAGAGTCTTCCAGAAAGGCAGTGTAAGTCAGACCACAGCAACCCCTCTAAAGTTTTCCAAAGAAGAACAGTTCATTTGTTTAAAAAAAAAAGATTTGGTGTTTGTTGTTACTCACTGTCTTAGTCAAGCATGTTCTTTCCAAAGCTTGCCAGATTTGTTCATCGGTATAATTTTCAAAGGGGTCTAAGTTGAACCTGCCATACAACAAGGAGATACTTTTTCAACAGTATCAATGAAGCATGTTAAGGAAAGCCAGACAGAGAATGTTAGACTACTTATCTCAAATGTGGTTCATTTGTTCATTTGCCTTGTGCAGTACTATAAACATTCTCCTAAGGGAAGCTCACATAATGTAGTGGAGACAGAACTGGACTGGGAAACCTGGATTCTAGTCCTGGCTTCCCCTTTTCTAGAATTAAATTTCCTTCTCCATAGATGCTTTCTGTGATGGTACCCTCTAAGCCTAGTAGGATGTAAACCTTTTTGCTTTTATATCTCCAGCATCCAGCACAGTATTTGGCACTAGTAGGTGCTAAATAAATGCTTGCTAAGTTAAATCAAATTCCAGCTCTGATAATGCTAGGATTCAGCCAGCATGAAAAACATCTTGCCTTATGGTGCCCGATAACAAGACAGGATCTTGAGGGATGACTGATAGCTTGGACCGCAGATCCTCTAGGCCAAGGCTACAGATGTCAATGTTGTCAATAAAGATACTGCCAGCAGCAGGCTCCACCAGCCGGAATAAAGCCACTCCCAAAGAAGACTTTCCTGCAGGAGTGAGGAATAAAGTACAACTGTTACTACTTCATGCTGAAGCCCTTCATTGGCCTTTGTTGGAAACCTGAGCCCACACAGTGACCTAGATAGCCAACTCCACAGGGAAACCTTAATTACTGAACTACCCACTTTATTTGTGGGCACTAGAGGGCAAGAACTGGTTATCTCATTAGATCTGTACTTGCCCTTAGTTTTGATTCAACAAATAGTTAATTCAGTTAAAAAATAATTATTAGCCACCTACTGAATATGTGATGTTGTTATCAACATGTGTTGAGAGTCGAAATTTAAATAAGGCAGGGGCCCTGTCCTCATGGCATATACACTGTAGGAGGGTATTAAATATTTAGTCAAGAAGCAGAAGCAACATGACCTATACTGTAGAAAACACTGCACTGAGGGTGAGAAGACCTGGATTCTGGTCGTGGCTTTGCTACTCACAAGCCTGTGACCTTGGTCACATAATATCACCTTTCTGGCCCTCATTCTCCTCTGCAAAAGGAGGGGGTGGACAAAAGTCCCTTTCAAGTCCCTTTCCTCTCTCATGTTCTGTAACTCTATGGAATAAGGAGAGAAAGTAAGATGAAATAACCAAGAAGGGTCCAGCAGATGCTGACTTTTACCCCTCAACAATCTGTGGATTCATAAAGGATGTGGGCAGCGAGATCGCTGAGGGGATCCCTCACCAGAGCCTGTTCTTCCCACGATGCCCACGACTTCTTGACTGTGAAAGGTCAGGTTGATGTTATTGAGAACTATTGGTGTATTGTCTCTGTATCTCATCTGATAATTCTTGAAAGTTATTTGCCCTTGCTGTGGCCAGCCTGGGGGGCAGCTCACCCCTTTGATGTGTAAAGGCGACTCAGGAACAGACAGCTTTATTTTTTAAAAGAAAAAGAAAGTGATTGGTCAACTGCTATAATTGTGATTTAGGAGGTGCTCAAAGATTCCTCTACACCTTCTGCCAATATTTCCCCTGATGACAGAAATTCCCACAAGTAAAAATTACTCATCGTGGCCTCTGGAGATTTATGCGTTTTGACTGGCTGGGGGTGGATAATTGGCTGTAAGGATAACACAGTAGCCTATTAGAACAGATTTACCTTCTTGGATTTTAAGCCATCAGTACCCACAGCCTCCAGGCAGTTAGGCCCTGAGAGAATAGCATTCAAAATGGGGTAATTGGGGGGGGGGGGGTGGGACACAAAAAGGAGATTAAAGTAAAATCTTTAGAACTGTAGGGGCCCCTGAGATGCTAGGAGCATTATGTACAAGACACTGGGATGGGGAAGGTGGGAGCAAGGAGACCTGGTAAAGTACCAAGACTACTTTTAGCTCCTTTTATAAATAAATGCTGGTTGACTGACTGACATTTTAAAAAGATCACATAGTAGTTCTCTACATTGAATCCCCCTACCTTCACATACTGGAGTATCCTCTCTGCAGAAGTAAACCTGGCCTCTGTTTCTGAAGCCAATCTGGCAGAAGCCTGAAAATTTGCAGCCAGCTGAAATCAAGGAGAATGCCGTACTGTAAGTATAAGTCCTGCTCTGTTTTACATAGATCGGATGGGATACCCTACCATTCCACATTCCTGAGGGAGAATCATAGGATTTCAGAGAGGGAAGGAGCTGAGAAGTCATCTATTCCAATTCCATTATTTTACAGATTAGAAAAAAAAATGTAGCCTCAAGATGATAGTGACTTGCCCAAGATTGCATAGAAAGTAAAAAGCACAATTGAGATTCAAATATTCTTTCCATTTTTTTCTTTTGAAATTAAGGCCCCCAGATTAAAGGAGAGTAGAAGGCTTTGATAGCAGAGATGGAGCTGGGCTTTGAAGGCTGGATAAGGTTGGGAGAGGAAAAAGGTTTGACAGCCTTCTCCAGAATGAGCAGGAGACTCAGGATCATGGAAATTGTTTTGGAATAGCAGGGAGCTCGGGTCAGATGATGGGGGAAACGGCACAAAATTTATGGGAAGACGTTTTTGTGTGCACATCGTGTAGACAGGCATGTGTGTACCTGTAAATGCATGCCTCTTGAAGGTGTGGACGTGGGTAGGTATGAATATGTACAGTATGTACATACTTGTGTGGTCATGAGTATGGAGCATGTGAATTCCCCTAGATTCAAATCCTAGCTGACAGGATCTACATGACTTTAGACAAGTCACTTAACCTCTCTTCCACTCAATTTCTCATTTGTAAAATGAAGAGATTGGATCACATAGAATTTGAGGTCCTTTCCAGCTCTAGATCTATGATGCAATGAGCCCTCTTATCTAAAAAGATAAAATTTTAAAGTGAAAATATAAAATATTATACTTGGGTTCAAAATTCCAACTTCAGCTGTGTGATGTGGCAGCCCAGAACAGCAATGTAATCTTACACTAAATGAAAAGAGATCATATCCAGAAGTAGGAAGGTAATAGACCATCTGCTCTGCCCTTGGTCAGACTCTGAAGGATTTTAGGTATCACATTTTAGAAAGGCCATTAATAAGTTTTAGGGCATATAAGAGAAGTGAAGGGAGGATTCAACCAGTGCAGGAAATCCTTTGAATCCTGCCCTAGGAGTATTATTTGAAGAAGTTGTATTTGTTAAGCTTGGATAAGACTTGAGCAGGAGAAGCTTTTCAAGCAGAGGCAAAGTAGATTGGGAGCGCAGAAGAGGAGACTACTTCAGATGCAGATTGCACTAGATAGCCTCTGAGGTCCCTGCTAATGCTGAGACCTGACAATTCTTGAAACAACTTGGGGTGCTTCTTTTTCTCCAGATTGGTAGTTCTTTATAATCGCAGCATAATTTCCCTATTAGAGAAGGAAAATGTTGAAATTTGGCTGAAATAGCAGGAGACAGAATCCACAGCCACAGTGTCAAGGCTATGACATTTCAGATGGATGACTACCAGTCTGTTTGTTATTTATCAGTGTACAAATAACAAGGGGCTTTGGATCCCCATCGTTTTAATCATGAGAGTCCAGCACATCTGCTGAGGAATGTCATGGGAGTAGAGAGAGACAGAGTTCTGGACCCCACCCCCTCACCACCTGTCTGTCTACCACCACTTAGAGTAAGCCATTGCCACTGAGAATAACAAAAGCATCTGGGACAGGAGCCCTCCATCTGGACACTACTAAAGGTAGTGCCAGCTGTTTAAAACAAGAACATTGATACATGCATATTCACAGAACAAATGATTACAGCAGACAGAAAACTTTCTCAAACATGAAGCTTTGTTGCCTTCCTTGGCAATTGAACTATAGCCATTTGACCATGGGACTTCACCTCTCAGAATCTTCATCACCATCCCTACCCCAGACATTATTGTGATTTATGATTATGTCCGAGGGCAGCTAGGTGGAGAATGGAGAGAGTGCCGGCCTGGAATCGGGAAAACTCATCTTCTTGAGTTCAAATCTGGCCTCAGATACTTACTAGCTGTGTGACCCTGGGCAAGTCACTTTAATCCTGTTTGCCTCAGTTTCCTCATCTGTAAAATGGTCTGGAGAAGAAAATGGCAAACCACTTCAGTGTCTTTGCCAAGTAAAACCCCAAACAGGGTCACAAAGAGTTGGGAATGACTGCAAAACAGTCAACTAAAGATTTTGTCCCTGCTTCTGTTTTAGACACTGCCTCACACCCCTGACCCCTCAGTTCTACCAAATCACAGTTCTCATTTACTGATCTTGAATTGATTATGTTCACACTACTTCAGAAGGAACTTTCTGCTTTTGATTCTCCCCACAAGACCCCTCTCTCACTAAGCCCCTTAAACCAGGAAGGTGTCAATCAGTGCTATAGAAGAAGCTATATAAGTCCATAATGAGTTTCTACCCCAGCCATACATACCAGGCACAGAGCCAAGGAGAACAATGTACCACCAGGCTCACCTGCAGGACGTAGCTCATGGCCATGGCTTTATAGGAATAGCTTATAGAAGAAGAACTCAGAACCACAAACAAGGCCACTGCTAGGGTCATCAGGTTGCTTAGGAGTTCAAGTCTCAATGCGATCCAACGTGATGCAGACACAAACAGCAATACATAGTTACAGTGGTTATCTGTGAGCCTTCTGAATCTAGAATGAGATAGAGGTGTTCTGGGAATGATGATCATGCAAATTGCATCCATCTCCAAAAATTTTCTGTGATACCATCTCCTGCTCATAACTCACCCACTCCCACCTCTGAGGTTGTGAATAAATCAAACCCTCCCACCCTGTCTGCCAAACTACAGCCCTGCCCACCTGTAGCACAGTGTTTGAGAAACATCTGTACCATGAAGCCTTTCCAGAATAGCCATCTAGTCTTTAAGCATCCAGGTCCTGATTTCACACTCATATGTGTACAATAAGCACTTTATTATCTGGCAGAGTTAAGCAACCAGATGTTCTGGTTAGGGCAGTGTGTGATATAGGGAGAAAAATCACTGGTCTTGAAGACAGGAGACTAGGATCTCAGGCTCCGAGTTTTAAACCTGGAAAGGGCTTCAGAATTCATTTAGTCCAACATTCATTTTACAGATAAAGAAAAAGCCAAATAAGCCAAAGGTTACCCAGAAGCCATCTAATCTAACAACCCTTATTTATAAATGAGGAACTGCTGACACTTGAAAAAATTAAATGACTTACCAGAGACTAGAGGACCTTTTTTCTGAGATGTTATAGAAGCAGAGTTCGTATATCAAGGAAGGATTAGATGACTTCTGAGGTCCCTTCCAGCTAATTAGCATCAAGAGTAGAATTTGTATGTTATCTGGCTACAGAGTCAGTGCCCTTTCCATTGTATCATGAGTTCAAGTCCCAACTTCAGCCCCTCTTTGAACCTCAGTTTCTTTATCTGAGAAATGGGGGTCAGTAATGCTTGCACAGCTTATCTGTGCTTGTAAGGGAAATGTTTTATAAACTTTAAAATACTATATAAATGTATTTATATTAATATCATATAAGTATTGTGGCTAAATGAGAAATATCATATACAGCACACACAGGTTACCCTTTTTCAGTGAATGAGAAAACAGTAAAATATTTTTAACCCTCTACATTGAATACCTTTTCTTCTTTCTTCATTATTATGAGAATCAAGTATCATTATATTTAGTTATGTGGTTAATACTGAATTCTGGTTTACAGATTGCCAGATAAAAGAGCCACCAGTATGACTTTGTATGTCTAGAATTGAGTATGAATCCATTCTTTTGTTTGTTTTCTATATTCTCTTTAACATCCTCAGGAGATGGTGGGTTCTTTGAAATCAAGGGCTGTGTTACTTCCTTCCTTTGAACAGCCCTACAACACCCAGCATACCTCTGTATATAGTGGATACTCATACCCCGATTATAACTAACCCACATAGGAATGGAAGTCCCAGGATTAGTAGAACTGACATTTAGAGAGCGATGGCATAAAGTAGAAGGGCAGGAGCCAACTCAACAGAAAAGAATGCTCTCATTTAGTGGAATGTCAGTTCCCATTATTTTTATCAGAATTTAAGTTCTTATTAGATATCCTGCTTTCTAACAATCAGAGTTGTATAACAATGAAATAGGTTGCCCCATGAAGTATTGAGCTCATCAGCTGGCCCTGTTCCACCAGAGACTAGAGGACCTTTTTTCTGAGATGTTATAGAGGCAGTGTTCATATATCAAGGAAGGATTAGGTGACTTCTGAGGTCCCTTCCAACTCTAAGAATTTGTGATTCTAGGGACAGACCAAAAGACACTTCTTCAACACTTAACACGATTCCAAGTTTCATCATTATGGGTTGTTCCTCCACTGTTGCCACTAGCCCTCCTCCAGAAATGGTCTTCATGGGTTGTAACCAAAAATCTCATCCATTCGTAACCAACCCCTAGGATAGTGAGCCTTTCCAAATGTGGAGAGGATGGCCCTCTGATGAGAGACTCAGGTAGACACCAGACCCTCTACTCAAAACTTTTCTAGTTCAAGAGGACCTGCCAGAACTTATGTTCTTCTGACAGAATCTTCAGGAATCCAGGGTCACATCTACACTATGGTAAAGCATTAGAGGAGATTTTGAGTAGGAGAATAAAAAAAAAAATGTTTTTGGTCCAGATATGATTGCATTAATGTAGGGAACTCCAGGTGAGGAATCCCATCCTCTGCCCGCCCCTCTTCCTGAGCATAATTCTGATACTCAGTCTTCAATAGTTGCCTAAGACAAAAAGAGATTAAGTGACTTGTCTAGGGTCACACAGCTAACATGTTCATAGGTGGGACTTTAACCCAAGTTGTCCTGACTCTGAGACTAGCTTTCTATCCAATAATAATTCTGGGGGAAAGGCTATGTCTGTCTCTACCATTTTTTCCCCACCTCCACTTCTCAGGCTCAGGAACAAATCTATAAGGACTTACTCCTGGATGTAGTCATTGGTTCTCCCATAGACGTGTATAGAGCTCAAGCCTTGCAGAGAGGTAAGGACATGAGTAAAGAATGGAGATCTGCTATAGTTCTCTAGCCTCTTGATCACATTGATAATCTTCTTGAACAACCTGAAGAATAAGAGGAATTGGTTACATATTTTTCTATACTTATGATGTTCCCAGGCATGCCCCTGGCTGGCTTGGTTGGCATCATGGAATCATGACATTGTAGGGTTATTAGGTCCATTAGCATTCATCTCAGTCCAACCCCCTCATTCATTCAAACAACATTTATTGAGCATCTGTCATATGTAAATCACTGTGCCTTAGTGCTGGAAAAGATACATAGTTTAGATAAGACATAGTCCCCGGTCGTCATGGCTTTCACAGTGTAGTAGGGGGTTAGAACACAATCATTGCTAATACACATTATAAGAGAGGTACAAAAAAAGAGCCATGTGATGTCAGAGGGAGATCATTCTAACCAAAGCGATCAGGGAAAGCTGCATGGAGGAAGAGGAATTTGAGTTGGACTTTAAGTGATAGGTTAGAATTCAAAAGGTGAAGAGAAGAGACAGTATTCTAGGCATAAGGGAAAAGTTGAAGGAAAGGCACAGAGGCAAGGGGAGGAAGGGAGGGAGTGTGCAAAAAGAAGAAAGTAAGCCAGTATGGGGACTGATGTGAGAGGAAACAGATTCTTTTTATGGATGATGATTACGGTGGGCCTTAGATGTCAGGCAAAGGGGATTGAGAGGCAAGATGGTGTAGTGGAAAGAGGCTGTAGATTTGGCATTAGAGGTCCTGAGTTTGAATCCCAGCTCTGCTACACATTTCCCATATGACTTTGGGCAAGTATCTTGACCTCTCTTGGACTCAGGGGTTCAGATGACCTCAGAAACCTCTTCTATCTCTAAACACTATTAAGTTGGTACTAAGGCGAAATAAAGTAGGAAGGCATCAAAATTTGTTAAACAGAAAAATGAGAACAAGTCTGTACATAAGACAATGAGAGATAAAGAGTTAAAGGTAGGACTTCTTGTGGGAGACACAAATCTGGAACTCACAGAATAAAAATGGATTTGTAAGTCATCTACATAGAAATGTTAGCTAAAATCACAGAAGTGAATGAAATTGCCAAAAGTATAAAAGAAGAAAAGAGCCAAGAACAGACCCCTGAAGAGCATCCATGTTAAAGAATCAGGGAAGAAGAGATAGGGCAGGAACAGTTCAAGAATCAGGAAAGAGAGGCATCTCTGAAGCCAAGGAAGGAATGAGTATCAGTAGGAAGAAGTGGCTAGCAGTGTCAGAAGCTACAGAGAGAGGAACGATAATGAAGACCAAAAGAAAAATCATTTGATTTCATAATTAGGAGATTGCTGGTGGCCTCAGAAAGAAAAGTTCCTGTAGAATAGTGAAGGTAGAAGTCTTGTTTGTAAGAACTAAAGAAAAGGGGAGTGACAGTATTGAATTAGAAGCAATGAATTTAAACAACTTTTTACAATAAATTTAGCAGTGAAGGAGAGGAGAGTGAGAGGCTGGTAGGGGGATGAAGTAGAAGGGCAATGTTTTTAAGGACTGGAGAGACCTGGACTTGTTTGTAGGCCAAAGGAAGGAGACACTGAAGAAGGAGATTGAAGATGGATGAGAGTAGGATGACTGTGGAAGCAAGGTCCTGGTATGGGTAGAGAAGAATGGCATCAAGAGTACAAGCAGAGAGTTAACTGAGTGGGATACCTCTTCTTTTATGACCAAAGGGGTATAGAGAGTGGGTGATGCCAATGCTGGTAATCTTTCATTGGAGGAATGAAGAAGAATGGGGGCTGAGGAAGTTTCTGACAGATGGCCCCAATCTTTTCATTGAAGTAGGAGGTTAGCTCATCTGCTGTAAGGGTAGGAGGTAGAAGAGGAATTAAGACTGAAAGAAGAAAAGGAAAGGTTTAGAATAGATGCTGTTGAACATGAGATGAGCCAATAAGGATAGATTAAATGAGCTTTCAAGAAGTAGTGAGGGCCCACATAACGTTGTGCAACAAACTTGGAATAGTTGAAGTCACTTTGATAATGATTTTTTTTCTAGTGATGCTCAGCGGGCCTAGGGCCAGTGTAGAGAAATCGAATAGTGGAGGGAGGAGGAGATATTGATTTTACAGTGGAGAAAACTAAAGCCCAGAGAGCTAAAATGATTTACCCAAGGACATTCAGATAGTAAAGGGGCAAAGCCAGGTCTAGAACCATAATACTCTGAATTTTTGCCCAGTACTTTCATCACCACTTCACATAGATTCTCACAAGAGTTCAGCTTTTTTTTTTTTGAGGGGGGAAGGCAAGGCAGTTGAGGTTAAGAGACTTACCCAAGGTCACACAGCTAGTGTCAAGTATCTGAGGTCAGATTTGAATTCAAGACCTCCTGATTTTAGAGCTGGTGTTCTATTCACTGCATCACCTAGCTGCCCCAGGAGTTCAACTTTTTGGCTTAAACCCAATATGCTGATTTAAAAATGTAATGAAACACTAATATTGAGGGTCAGAAATATACTGGGGAAACAGCACATATTGTAAAATTCTGTTACTTTTAAACTTTTGTTGAATTCAGAAAATGAACTTCATAATTTTTATGTTTACCTTAAGTAAAGGAGGCACTAAAACTATCCCTTCTCCAAACTATAATCCATTGCCATCATTCTCTGTTTATCATTTCACCCCTTTCCCCCCTCCCAAAATCATTCTCCTTGGTCCCTTTAAATCTCACTTATGTTTTATTCTGTGCTACAGTGATTTCCATTTCTCTGCTTTCTCCAATAATAGATTTTAAATTCCTTGAGAGCAGGGACTGAGTTTTGTTATTCCTTGTATCTCTCTTATTGCTTGGTAAAAGGACCTCATACAGATTTGTCTCAAATATTTATTGAATTGGAATAGGAACCAAATGCTTACAGATAAATGAGAACTTTGGGAGAATGAGACCACTATGTGAAATTTAGTTCCAGAATGATTTTTCCCCATGGTGAATGTGTCTCTCTTCAGTTATTCTGACTCTTAGCAGAATATGTTTTCCAGCTCAGTGGTTCTCAGGAGTACATAGAATTGTTGTAAGAAGTTCCCAAATCCTTCTGTGCTCAGAGCATTGCCATTTGGATTTTTATTTGGTTCCAACATAATATGCAGCATAAAATGCAACTATTTAGGGGTTGGAGGGTTCACAAAATTTTTTTGACATTAAAAAATGGTCTTCAGGAGGAAGTTTCTATTTTGGCCAGCCATGGTTTTTAGGGAGAAGTTCTGTCTTGCAGGTCTAATACTTTTCAGTGGCCTTGAATAGAGGACTGGGCTTTGAATATATTAGCATTAATTGTCCCCAGTAATTTTTTACTTTGTGCTATTCTCTCTTATGATATCCTGTGTTATCCACTATATGTGGAGTTAAGGCTTTTGACTACAACATGCAACTTTTACTAATGTGATAATTATGAAACATGCAGCACTTTTCATTCTCAAATTATGAAGCTTAATGTCAAGTTGACTGAGAAACCTACTCACCCAAATAAAACTAAAAAGATCACACCAATGGCACTTCCAACAATCAGGAAATAAGGAGACAGTATGACCACAATGATCAAAATAGACACCACCATGAAAAACAAAAGTAAGAACTCTTCCAAAATCAGTGGCAATATCTCGTCCAACTCATTCAAGTCCCCAGAAAAACAGTTTAAGAATCTACCATTAGGAGTTGTGTCAAAGAAACTCATAGGGCAACGGAGAATCTGTGGAGAGACAAAACCATCTGACATTAGCATTGTGAGAGGTCCTGCAAGCAGAATCACAGAGCAGGAGGAATCATTGAATCTAGCCCCATCTTTTTGACAGAAAAAATAACTGAGACCCCCTAAGAGATGATGTGACTTGCCCAAGGCCACATAGGCAGCAAGGACTTGAATCCGGGCTACTCAGTTCCAGTCTAGGGCCCTTTCCACTATATGTCATTAGCTGCCTAGCACCAAGGAATGACCTGCCATATACATATAGTAAGCACTCAGTAAATATTTGTTGATTGATTAATTAAACTTTCCATTTCCTGATAGAATCTAATTTGTTGAGGGCAGGTACCACGTTTTAGTTTTTTGGGGTTTGGTTTTTTTTTTGGTATTTTCACTGCCTGGCACAGTGCGTGACTCATAATAGATGTTTAATAAATATGTGTTCATTGACCAGATGATGACCTCTTAAATTCATAAGTCCTTTTTTCTTCCAAAAATTTCACATAACTGAAATAAAAAGATAGTCACTGGTATCAGTTAAGAAGAAAAAATAAAACCCTTTTGAACCATTAGTGAACATGAAGTTATTTGGGTTATTATAAAATGTTCTTGGAATTAAATTCAGCTGAAATGTATCTGTATTAGAGAACAAACACACATAACCCACAACAATGCCACCACAGCTAGTTCTGAATTTTAATCTTCCCTTTTAACAAATACTTACTAAGGACTTCCTGTGTGCAAGGTTCTGGGATGGAAATAAAAAGATTGAATATGATAGACTCCTCATGCCCTTACAAACAACAAACCCAAGTAGAGAACAAAATAGTGAGAAGAAAATGAGGAGGAAAGATACAAACAGTGCGCCATGTGGTTTTAGAGGAAGAAGGGATGAACACAATAATCAATGATGACTGAGAAAACAATGAGAAAAAGAGAATATGAGCCACTTCTACAGAGTCCACAGATTCAGAGGTAGAAGGGATCTTAAGAGATGGTTCAGTCCAGTCTAGTCCCTCCTCTTTGCAAATTAGGAAACTGGGACCCAGAGAAGGGAAAATAATTTGCTCAGAGTCACATCAGTAGTTTGGAGCAGAGCTAGAATTCAAATGTAACTTCTCTGACTCCAAATACGTTATTATGTATTACTGTTATTACTACTATATCATTCTGCCTCTTTATGCTTTGCTTAAAAGTATGTTTATATTTTTATAATCAAAAAGTCACCTCCTGTGCTATAAATATATGTTATATTATCCAGCCTTTTAAGAGTCTGAAACCAAGCCCAGGAAGTAGCCAACCAAGAATGCGTAAGGAAGGTTATTGTTGCTCAGTTGCAAAAAAAAAAAAAAAAAAATTCTATCAGATATTAATATTAAAGGCAAGGAGAAACATGCTCAACCAAAATCTCATGAAATCTTTATTTGAAAGTCAACTGACAATCCATTATGTGGTTTGAGATTGGACTGTTGTTGAAATCCCTGGATCTGAAGAGGTTTGTAAATTTCCGGGGAAAAAAGTTGCTCAATTTGGTCAGAGGAATGACAACTGGATCATAAAAATGACAGGAATCTTGAGAACATGAAGGATAACTGGGAACATTTGGAATCCATATTTCCACCTATGGTACTTAAACTTGGGACTCTACAAATGCTCCTGCCCAGAAAAGGTCTTTCTGCATTAGGAATTCCTGGTGTCCAAATAGCCCACTTGATATTCTGTTTGACCTCTTGAAAAACAGACATTTGGCAGAGAATGGAGTGCAGGGTCAGATTGTCTTTTCTGAAGTTGAATAGATTTCCCTAAAGTTTCATCTTTTATTTATTATGATCCAAAGCAATGAAAGGAATAGGAAAAGAAATAATACTTAAACTATAAATAATAAAATGCAGTATTGCATGACTGCATGCCACCATGGGGGGGAGGAGGAAGGGAGGGGAGAAAAATCTGAAACTCAAGTGATTGTGCAACTGAATCTTGTAAATTAAAAGTAAATAAGTAAATAAAAAAAAAATTTTAAAAAAAACAAAAAAAACCAAAAAAATAAAATAAAATAAAATAAAATATTGGTCCAAATCTATGCTTCTGCAAATTGCATCCCTTACTACTTGTCCTAGTACTCTGGGGCCAAATAGAACCATGTCTTCAACATGATACCTCTTCAGATACTTGAAAATAGCTACAATGGATACCCGCTCTCTGAGCCATTTCTTCTCTAGGTTTGCCATCTCTGGTTCCTTCAACCAAACCTCAGGTTACATCTTACCATCTTACCAGCCATATTTACCATTGTCCTTTTACCATCTGGTTGCACTTCTCCAGATGCACTGTGGTTTTTCAATGTCCCTTTCTAAAATGTGGTGCTAGATCTGAATGTAAAAGAGCTAGTAGTCTGACCAGGGCAGAGTACAAGAAGACTATCACCTTCCTTGTGCTGAATGTACTCTTAAGATTGTTTTAGCTTTTTTGGTTGTCTTGTCATGCTGCTGATTCACTGAAATTGCAATTCACTAAAACCCCTAGACATACATTGTTGTCTAATCACTTCTCCCTCCTCCCATACCTGTGAATTTCGTGGCCCCAGAGTAGAGCCAAGCTAGAAGTCCCACACCATAGTTACTGTACCTTCATAAAGAGCTGGTTATGAAGGGCAGTGGATGCCTTCTGCGTTATCTTGGTGAAAAAGGCTGATGAGAGGACACCTGTAAAAATCAGTATCAGGGCAGACACTACATACACTAATTGGTAAAAAAGCATCTGGGGATTGTCCAATAGGCTTCCTGGGCCCAACTGTTCTGTTTCATTGATCGTGCTGCTGTTATTGGCCTTAAAGAGAGAATAAAGAGAGCACTGTGAGGTCAAGGGCAATGCCAAAGCGGGACAAGGCTTTCATTCCTTATTCAGATGGAATCAGGAATTTATAATAAGTGAAATTCCATTTTTAAATTCCTTCCTCTGTCATTTCATGCCTTTCCTTTTCTCCTCTACCTTTTTAAACTCTATGCTTAAGACACACCCCTTCCTGAAGCTTCCTCTGACTGCTCCAATATTGATTCATCTGATTTTCCAAATTACTTTCTCTACTAGCTGGTAGGCAGATTTTGTGTTCATATGAATGAACTTAATCTGCATGTCTGCTATAATATCAAAGCTTTTACCTCCTTCCATGGGTATGCTTGGGAAAAATGTTCCCTTGTTCCCTGTCCAATCATGCTTCTGACAATGTGGATTAAGGAAAAATAATACTAACCTACCCACCTCGGTCAGGGCTGCAGCTCAGAAGTCCTCAACACTAATTCAGTTGCAATATGAATAATATGCAGACAATAAGGAGAATATGGTAGATTTATACAGTGGACATTTGGAAAGCTTCAAGCAAAGGAAGCAAATAATGAAGAGAGGTGGGAAGGGATGGGGCAAAGAGGAGAAAAATAAGACTTGTGGAAAGGAGCAGGGGTAGCAAGTGGTATCAACTTTGAAGATCAGAATAGACATCCTGGTGTTAAGTGGAGCATCTTGGAGCATCCTAAGGTTATAGGTATAGAATATTTTAGACTTTTCAAAGCACATTCACATCTATTACCTAATTTAATGTTTACACAAAACTATCAGGTCTGGACAGGACTAATTAACCCTCTTTTACAGATGATGAAACTGAGATCCAAAGTGGTGAAATGTTTTGGCTACCTAAGGTTGCACATTTATTTGATGGCAGGGTTAGCCAGCCCTCAGAAAAATTGTGAAGTTGGCAACGTCGGCTTTCTGGACTTTTACCACTTCTTTCTGTGCCCTTTCACATAACCTATCTACAAGGTGCCCAGTGTCCTAATGCTCTTCCCCTTATAATAATAACGGCTCACAATTCTGAAACACTTCAAGGTTTACAAATCTCTTCTCCCACAACAACTGTGGAAGGCAGGAAGTGCCCATTATGAGAAGGAGTAGTATTTGCATTTTACAGATAAGGAAACCAAGGCCCAGATAAGGAACATGACTTCTATAGTCACACAATTTAAAAAGTGCCAGAGTAGGGACTTGAACTGCCACCCCCCAGATTCCAGGTCCAGTGGGTGGTTTTGTCTTTTCTTTCACTGTACTGTGTTACCTCCCATGCCTCCTGTCAGAGAAGAAAGTGATTTGATAAAGTATTTACTAAGGGAGTGGTGATTTATCCTCTTCTTGGGGGTATTTGCATTTTAAAAGATGATCCTGGAGAAGGCAATGTTCAGCTGAAAGGAATAACCTGCTAATGGTGGGATTTAATGATTGAGGAGTTATTTTTGGTCAGGAATGCCTTCTGATGTCCTTCTAATCACATATAGGCAATCACACATTCTTTCTATGCATGATGTTGGCCCAGAACACATTTTGGAAATTATAACCCAGGCCTTCTGACTCCTAATATAATGCTTTCAACATGTGATTTGTCATCTTTGTAAAGAGTGGCAGAATGTAAGCTACTTGAAGGCAGGGACTGTTTTCACACTTTTGACTTTGTATCTCCCATGCCTCACACAATGTCTGATACATAGCAAATCTTAATAAATGTGTGTTGTTGTGCTGTGTAAGTGGGACGTGTGTTCCTTGTACATCCATGCTCACCTCTTGCTTGTATTGACTAGTTTTATCCTAAGTTAGTGCCACATTCAACATGGTGCCCTACTCATCATGTCACGACCAGCTCCCAGGAAGTCATCCTCACTGCACTTACCCCTGAGCTCTGATGGAGCCAATGACTCAACCACCAGAAATTGAAGGATGTGAGGGAGACATTCACTATCATGAGAAGAAAAGCCACAGAAGTGACGATGTAACCTGCATGGGGATGAGGGAAAGAAAGGTGAAGATTAGTTCTCGAGCAGCTGGAAGATACTGCCAGAATCCAGCTTTCCAAAATCACTAAACAAACTTGGCCCCTGAATTCTCGATCCTCCCCACATGGAACCCTTATCCATCTTGAACATCTTGGTGTTCTAGTTGTAGGACAAGAGGGATGAATTTTGAAAATGGCATGGGGGTGGGGGGGGTGTTGCTGGATGAGAGAACATAGAATACTGATCTCTTAACTTGGATCTAGTCTTTTGAGTAACCTTGATGTCTCCCAACTCTGTTAATTATACTGTCATCCAGTCTGCCTCTCTTCACCTTGCCCACAAGGATATCAGGAGAGATGCTAGGATGAGGTCCTTTTTCCAACATTTCTCTCATAATGACCACATTCCTCAGCATATAATGCTTCCCATAACATTCCTACACTCTTTTAAACTGCAGTCTGCCTATCTCTATCCTGATGTTAAAAGTGCCATGATGTCCCATTTGAGCCCCACTTTCTTTATGGCTTTTCCTAGCCATCCCCATCCCTTACAGTCTATGTGTTTATATATTGATATATTTTGTCTCCCCAACTAGACTGTCATTTCCTTGAAGGCAGAAAACATCTGCTATTTCTTTGTCTCTCTTATAGCACCTAGCAAAAGGGGGTAAGCAGCCAGGTAAGTGTTCAACTAAATTATTGATTGATTGCCAGTAGGCAGAGATTACAAAAAAGTGAGGGAAGGGGATGCTGGGAACAAGGCTGAGCCACCTCCCAGTTCTCTTCCCCTGGATGTGCCCTTCCAGAACACAGAAATACACCCAGAGCCAAAATGGTATTCTTGCTCTAGGGCACTGGCATATCCCAGCTGTAACACCAAGACCAGGTAGCCCATAGATAGCATTAGCTAAAGATGAAGGCAGGACACTGAGCAATGGGATTACCTCCTGCTCCCTGGATATAATGGTGATAGACTTTCCAACTCAGGGCACCTTCTCGTATTTCTTCCTTTTCAGTAAGCTGAGTCTCGAGGACTGGGAGGGGAAAAAACATACAAATCTGTTATGTCTCCTGCCACTTGGCTCTCCTATAAAATGGCATAATAATAGCAACTTGCCTTCTCTTAAACATTGTTTTACAAAAGCATTTTCCTCATAATAACTGTAAAGAGTAGGTTGTATAGGTATTACTACCCCCATTTTACAGGTAAAGAAACTGAAGTTTAGAGAAGTAAAGGCCAACTCTAAAGTATAAGCACTCTTAACATTGTCTGTCATTAAGACTGGTCTGTAGAAGGTTCTCTGTGGGTGCTTCCTTTTACTTCTTAAGCTTTGAGTCCTTGTAATGTTAATGGAATTTAAGATCTTCCTCCCCCATTAATAGGCCTCATGTGGAGCCCATTAAGGGAAGCTTGCTTAGGAGAGGCTTGATTGTAGGAAGGCTTTCACACCTTTTGCTAATTTCTAATTAGGCACTGAGTCTAAATGAGACAACTGAGGGTTGTGTTACCTTCTGGCTCTGAGAAGTGTATATATTCTCTGAGTTGGTATTTTGCTTTGTGGGCTCACTTATGAGAAGGTTCTTGTGATTCTCTGCTTGAAATTCTGAGTGACTATATGTTCAGGGCTCCCCACCTGCTCAAATGTAAAAACTCAATCAAGGGATGTATGTAAAGTTGATTCAGGCAGTTAGAGCCCGGTCTTTTGGTCTTTATTTCTCTGCTTGTATTTTCTCAGTTTGTATTTTCTCTGAAGTTCAGGGTGCCGACTTTTCCCCTGAACTAGTGAATGTAATTTAAAAAGATTGTTGACCCCTTAAACAGCTATCTTTCCTAGTAAAGCAGATCTAAGTACCTGAGCTAGCAGCCATCCTGGGTATGCTAATATTGCTGCTACCCCTTCACAATTGCCTCTAATCCCCTTAGAGAAGAAGGAGAAAGACAAGAGTCCCAAGAATAGTAGTTGCTTTACTATAAGGCTTTCCTATGGGGGATGCTGCTTTGCTAACCAAAATCAGCCCTGCCAGACAGCTTGAAACATTCTTGGTATGTTTCCTGCATGATACAAATGCTGAAGCGCCTCTACAGTCTGACGAAATGCCACCCCTTCCATAAATTTGAGTTCTGCACTGTCTGGTAAACCTGGACTGTCATGCCAGGCCCCTTAGAGCAGTTTCTACCTCAAGCAGATGAGGAGAGACTTTCAAAGGAGCTTTTCAGCTTTGAAAAGTTGGAGAGAATGGAGTCAGCCTCAGAACAGTACTGTCACAACCCCGAGTCTGTCCTGGTCCATTGCTGAGGAAGAAACCATTCCTTTAGCTCTGTTGGAAGCTTTTAGCCCCTGTCTCACTCAGAGTTCTTAAGGGTCCTAATCTAAGGGTTCTAATCTGATCCCTCTAGATCTCAGCTCTATAGATCTGGAATTTCTGCTTTAAAATAATAACTAAAATCCAAAATGTTTTAAAATTTATAAAGCTTTCTTCAAAACAAGTTTGAGAGGTAGATACTACAACTATATTATTTCTCAATATGAGGAAGGATACTGAGGCACACAAGGGTAAAATGATTTTTTCTTCCCATGGTCACATGGCTCATAAATATCAAAGACAGGATTTGAACCCAGGTCTCACAAAGTCTAGATCTCTTTCTACTATGCCATGTTGCCTTCTGATCTGACCTCTTATGACTGACTCACCAGCCCCATACCCTTGACCACCTCACATCCACCATTGAAGCAGATTGCCCTGGAAAAAGAATTCTTTTTTTTTTTTAAGTGAGAACAACCATTATAACTTCCAGAATAAAGGGGTCAAGAAGGGTCTGTTGGATGCTGAAAGGAGAGAAAGAGATGCATTGAACCTAGGCCTTGGCCATTGGACTGTGCAAACTTATTCTCAAAGTAATCTTAAAGGTGGCATTACCTGAAGTTTCATTGATGAATCCCTCCTGGGAGTAGAGATCCACCTGTGTCTTCTCTGCTGTATTCTCAGCACCATTTGTTGCATTCTAGGGAAGAAGTCATCAGTACCTTAAAGATACATGCCCCTAATACTGCACAGTTTCTTTCCATGCAGCATAGGATGAGGGATTTATTTCAAGGGCAGTAGAGATTACCTGTACAGTCTCCCCGGATATTTTCTGGATGAGCTGGGAATATTGTCCCTTCTTCTGCAATAATTCATCATGAGTTCCACTTTCACATATTTTCCCATCCTTTAGTAAAATGATCTGGTCACAAAACTCTAAATACTGTAGTGAAATGAAATTGAGAAGATGAGATCAGATGGCAGATGTGAAATTAATCTCAAAAAAAGTTAAATGCCTTGTCTATATTCAGGACATTATTATTATTAACAACAGCAGCAATATTTTAAAAACCTGATTCCAGATGAGACTTTGAGAATTATCTTTCACTGAAGGTCTTTGTGAAAGATTTAGTTCTGTCTGGAAGCAGAACATGTCTGTAGAATGTTGGAAGGGTCCTTAGGGAACCCCCTAATTTTGGGGGGTTATAAGGTGAAATAGTAGTAAGATTAGGAGCTGGAATCCACACCATTTGATTGGCACTTCAATGTTCATGCTTCCCCACCAGGCTAGTTATCTTTCATTTGGGCTAGGGTATGTGTGCAAATTCAGCCTGTGTAACAATTAAGGCAACAGAGTCTTTCTTGAAAATCATAGCATCAAGTACAGTCAACCAAGGGAGTAGCTGGAACACAAGATTTAGAGCAGGAGAATGTATTGAGTCCAACCTGTTAATCTCATAGGCTGAGGCTTCATCCCTTGCCTTCAGACCTGCAGATATCAAAATAATCCTAGAACACTCAATTTTCTGTCCTATTCCTGAAAATTTTTAGGGTCAGAAATTCCATACTCTCCCCACATCAAGACTTTCCTCCTTATTTCTAACCTAAATCTCATTTACTCCACTATCAGCACCTTCATAAACCTGAAGACCAACAGCTTAATTCCATCTTGCAGAGAATCATTCAAATTTTACCAGCCCATAAAAGTCTCTTACCAGTCTAACTTCCCCCAGGTATTGTGAATAAAATTCCTATTTCTTATAATTCATATAGCATGTAGTAGAAAAAGCTGCCAGAGGACACAGGTTTGAACTCCGGCTCTGCTATTTAGTGCCTTGTGCTTTTAAACAAAAAACATAACCCCTTTGGGTCTCAGTTTACTCATCTGTAAAATGATGAGGTGAGACTTGATGCTGTGCAGTCTTGTTTCCAGCTCTAAATCTTTGATCATGCCACTTGCCTGACATGAAAGGAAAGGACTCTTTGTAAGGCTTTGTAAGGTATTAAATCATGGGGACCTGGGGGGGGGGGGGTGTGTCCACCTTAATTAATCAGCATTTTTTCAACAAATGGCTACCATCACACCAGTTTCAGCTCTTGTTACCTGCAGCTGGTGAGTCACCAGAACCATGGTCTTCCCACTGAGTGCCTTCTTAATGCACTCTTCAAATATTTGCTTCGCAACATGGGCATCCACTGCTGAGAGTGGGTCATCCAGCAGGTAGATCTCACGGTTGGCATACACAGCTCTTGCCAAGCTGATCCTCTGCTTCTGTCCCCCAGAGAGGTTGAGGCCCCGCTCCCCAATCTGCAAGTAGGGAGTAAGCAGGGAAGGGCCAAGCAAGGTGATCATCAAGAGGTGAATGAACTCAATCCAGCAAATCCTCTGTTATCTCTGTCCAGAGCTTTGTCCTGAGTGGAGTGGATGTGACTGGCTCCTGCTCAAGTCAAGCCTTTGTTTAGAAGGGGCCCAGATGGCCAGTGCCAGTGCCAGGGACTCTGAGGCATGAGACAGGTCAGACAGCTGATGTGGCCTAGCTCGAATGGCTGATCACATTAAGGTCTGAAATGTGCTTCACATATATTATCTCATTGGATCAACACAACAGTCCTATGAGGTAGGAATGATTATCATCCCTGTTTCACAGATGAAGAACCTTAGGCCGAGAGTGGCTAAGTGACTTGCCTGGCATCACAGAGATGGCATCTAAGGAAGGATTCAAACCCAGGTCATCCTAACTCTACGTCTAGCATTCTCTCTACTACATATGCCATCATATAGTGAGGCAGGAGGTTTGAGTGTAAATCCTTCCCCTGTCACTTGTGTGCTGTGTGATTTTGTTCATGTCACTTGTACCTCTGTCCTATCATCTGTAAAACAGGGATAACAAGACCCTGCCTATCTTCTAGGGGCCTTGTAAGGTTCAGATATAACAGGGAGTAGGAATGTGCTTTAGGAAGTTAAAAACTGGAGTAGCTAAGGTTGCTCAGTGGATAGAGACTGACCCTGGAATCAGGAGAACCTGAGTTCAGATCTGGCCTCAGACACCAGCTGTGTGAACCTGGGCAAGTCACTTAACCCCAAATGTGGAAGGAAGGAAGGAAGGAAGGAAGGAAGGAAGGAAAGAAGGAAGGAAGGAAAGAAGGGAGGAAGGGAGGGATGAAGGAAAGGACAGAGGGACAGAGAGAGGAAGGGAGGGAGGGAGGGAGGGAGGAAGGAAAGAAGGGGAGGAAGGAAGGAAGGAAGTAGATGCAATACTGGACCTGGAGCCAGGAGTACCTGGGTTTAGCTACCACCTGTGTGATCACTGGCAAACCTCTTAACTTCACTGAGCTTCGGTTTCATCATGTGTAAAAGGGAGATAATATTACCTATGTTACCTCACAGCTTTGCTATAAGGCTCAAACAAGATAATATGTGTAAAGTGTTTTACCACCCAAAACACTATGTATACATCAGTATTTATTGTCATAATTGATGCTTCTAGGGAGGCAAGTTGTCCAGATTTGCCTGGGAAAACTGCCATTCAGACCTGCTCTTGGTGTGTTAGCTCTTATGGTCATGAGGTCTTCTCTTTACTTGCTTGGGAATTTTTAAAAATTACATTATTTTTATTGATACCTTTTTCTTTTACATCATATTCATTTTCAACTATGTCTCCCCTTCCCCTGCCCAGTAAGTGATCCTCTCTAATGCAGATTTTTAAAAGGAGGAGAAAAAAGTAATTTAGTAAAATCAACCAGCACATCAACTATGTCCAGTAGTTTATGAATATTCTACATCTTTAGTCCCCTACCTCTCTAAAGAAAGGAGAGGAATGCATTTTCTCATGTCTTCTCCAGAGCCAAGTTTGGTCAGAATAATTGTACTGCATTCATATGAGGGCTTTTAAAAAAATTTTTTTTAATAAGGAGGAAGAGTAACATTCCTTGATCCTGAGGTGAGAGCTGAAGATGGCTTGGGGGATGGATTTGTTCATCCTCAGAACCTAGGATAAATTAGGTTCTGATTTCTCTACTAGGGACCCTCAGAAAGGGAGGCTATAAAAAAAAGGCTTGAGGATTATGAAAGAAGAGGGTCAGAAGGTCTAGTTTGAGTAGAGACGGCCGCTCTAGGAACTTGGGAAGTGTTCTGCCTCACCTAAAGAAAGATTTCTGTACTCCTGTTGATCTGAAGACAGTCAGGTAGACTCCTGCCTTGAAGACTAGGGGAGAGCAGAAAGGATACCCCAAAGAGAGTCTATAATCTGAATGCATCAATAACAAGACTGATGTAACCTGATTTCTACCCAGACTCTCTCATATCACTCACTTCAGTCATGTCTCCATAGGGCAAAATTTCCAGGTCTCTCTTCAGTGAACAGAAATGGATCACCTGGTGATATCTGAGGAAAACCAAACAGTAGAAGGTGAGCAGTTTTCAATTCTATCAATTTATGATTCTAATTTATGTGACCTTGGGCAAATCTCTCCCCCTATTTAGTTTTTTCATCTGTAAAGTGAGAAGATTGGAACTAGAGGTTTCTTAGGTTACTTTAGGCTCTAATATTCTCTGACTCCACATGTCATCTCAGTCAGAGATGGGAAGACACAGATCTTCCTGGCTCTAAGGCTAGTTCTCTATCCACTGTATCAAAGTTTCCTACACACACACACACACACACACACACACACACACACACACACACACACACACACGAACAGGGTTAAGTAATTTTTGTGTTTGTGCTTTGTCATTTCCTTCTCCAGCTCATTTTATAGATAAGGAAACTGAAGCAAACTGGGTTAAATGACTTGCCCAGGGTCACACAGCTACTGTCTGAGGCTAGATTTGAACTCAGCAAGAGGAATCTTTCTGATTCCAGTCCCAGAACTCTATCCACTGTGTCATCTAAGCTGCCCATTGATAGATATAGATATATACACATTTATACATATATACATATATATGCATATGTGTATGTATGTATGTAACCAGGGGTGTGCTGGTGAATGTTTAACAACTGCCTCTTCAAAGCATATGACAATTTAAAGTTTTAGCAGCCTTATTAACATTTTCTCTAACACAAACAATAAGTCAAGCCCTGATTTATAGCATTTGCCAATTTCTGAAATGTAAATGCTCACACTAAAAATTTGACAATTAGCCCTCATAAGTCAGTATGAACTAGTTATAGCACACCCTGGGATAGATGGATGGATGGATGGATGGGTGGATGGATGGAGAGTATAAGGGGAAGCTAGATCTATGATGTCATTGGTGAAGATAATTCCTGATAGAGGGATTCCTTCCACCGTTGCAGAACTGTAAGTCATTGATAACGTATAGCCCTAAAAAGCTGCATAGAGCACTAAAGGGTTAAGTTATTTGTCCCTGTTGTTACACAGTTATTATTTATGGTCATTATTTATGGTCACAGTTATCATATGTCAAAAGTAGGATTTGGACCCAAGGTTTCCTGACTCCAAAGCTATCTCTTTGTCCACTAAAACATGCTGCCTCCCATGCACAAACATGTACAAAAATCCTTGTGAGTCATCCAGCACCTTGATGAGAGGAGGAGTGGTACAGAAAGATGAATATTTCAAAATCAAATTGTAACAAACCAAGTGGCCATCCAAACCTTCCTCCCCCCAAAAAAAGTTAAGAAACTCTCCAGGAGAGGCCCCATGCAGTACATACTACATACATTACTCCCTACATACTTCTACTCTCACTCACAACTTATAGTCCCATTTACAACCCTAAAAAGAATGGGGTAGAAGTGGGAATGAAACAAGGAAGACACAGAATCTATATCATATACTTTCCTCAAGGATCTTTGGCTTCTCTGATGTGAGGTCTTCCTTTCTCAGTACATTTTGGTGATCTATGTTCAGTTCTTCACTGCCTAGTGAAACTGGAGATCTTACCCCAAATCTGTCCCAGCCTCAGCATCCCAATAGCATACTTGTAGTCATTCCCACCCCTCAAATCCACAAAATGACATCTGAAGTGTACCTGGCTTGGTCGTATTTTTCTCCCATGAGTATGTTACTTCTGACAGTCCCACCGAATATCCATGCCTGCTGGGGGACATAGGCCAAACTTCCATTCACTGCCACAGACCCAGCATGTAAATTCATCTGTAGCAGAAGGAATGGCCAACATAAGAACCAAGATAGTGATGAGGAGATGGGGCTGGCTAGTGGGGAAGGCACAGTATCTATGTAATTCTCATCCCACTACTGAATGACCAGCATGACCTTCAGTAAATGACTTCCCCAATCTGGGCCTCAGGCTTCCTGTTTCTGAAATGGAGATGCTTCAGACACTTTGATATATAGCTTTTATAGACAAGTAACATAAATATATAAGATCAAAAACCATTTCCCAACAGACAGGTAGTCAATGAATATGAACAAACAGTTCTCAAAAGAAGAACTGCATCCTTCTAACAACTATATTAAATGCTCTCTGTCACTAATAAGAGGAATGCAAATCATAAACAACCCTGATTTCACTTCATATTCATAAAATTTGCAAAGATGACAAAAGACTGGAATAGCCAATGTGAAAAAATTGAAGAAAAATAGGAATACTAATGTATTATTGGTAGAGCTGTGATTTGGTGCATTCTAGAAAGCAATTTGGAGTTATGCAAATAAAGTAACTAAAATTTCCCTATATTTTGATTTCATTGCTATACACATACTCTAAGGAGGTCATTGACAAAAAGCAAGGCTCCATATATACCAAAATATTTATAGCAGCATTTCCTATGGTATCAAAGAACTAGAAACAAAATGGATATCTATCAGTTGGGGAATAGCTACACAAATTGTGGTGCAAGAAAGAAATAGAATGTTACAGTGCTATAAGAAACAGCATGATACATAAAAGCATGGAAAGACTTGTATGAATAGATGAAGAACGAAGTAAACAGAGCCAGGAGAACAATATTTACAATGACTACAACAATGTAAATAAAAAAAAACCCTACAAGACAATTGAAATGGAAGGCCGCAAAATTATAATGACTAATTGTTGTTGTTCATTCAGGTCTGACTCTTTGTGACCTCATTTGGAGTTTTCTTGGCAAAGATAGTGGAGTGGTTTACCATTTCCTTCTCCAGCCCATTTTACAGAGGGAGGACTGAGGCAAACAGGGCTAAGTGACTGTGCTCAGGATCACATTGTTAGTAAATGTCTGAAGCTGAATTTGAACTCAGGAAGATGAGTCTTCCTAACTTCATGAGTAGCACTCTATCTACTATCCTACCTAACTTCTCTTGGCCCTAAAGAAGAGATATGAAAAAGTCTCCTCCCTGCTTCTTCACAGAGCTCGTGTGAAACGTTGCAAAAACATGAGATTTTTTTTTGATGTATTGATTGGTTTGCTGAATTTTTTCTTTCCTTTAAAAACAAACTCTTGCTTATAAGGAATGGCACTCTAGATAATGGGAAGAGAAGAATTACAGGGGTAAATGTAGATGATGTAAAAACAAAAGATATCAATTAAAATCTATTTTTTAAAACCTCATTATTTCCTGATTCAAAATCCAGTATTATTTCCATTACATTGCCATTACAATACTATATGTTGAAAAGGTATTTTTAATTCCCACCACCATGGCCCTGTGGCAGTTATGCTGCTAGGAATGCCTGTTGGTTGGATCACATCTTGATCACTAAATAGGGGAATTGTCCTTTATGGGAAAGATGTGTTATGCTGAACTATGAATTAAGAAAACCATTATATTAGGCCCCCAAAAGGCCTATTCTTCCTGTGAAGTTCATCTCTTTATAATTCTCAGGATCATAAAATTTAGAATTGGAAAACATCTTAAAGTTCATCTAGTCTAACCCATTCCTTTAAAAGAATAAATGTTTTGCTTGGTTTTTTAGAGGTTAAGTGACTTGCCTAAAATTTTTCTAATGCCTTTGGTTTTTATATCACAATCAATCCTAAATATGCCACCCTTCCTTCCTCTTCCATTGAATCTCCTCTTGTAACGTATAAAACCCATAAGAAAATTTAAGCAAAGCCAAGGCCCACCTTGGTCTCATCTGACATTACAAATAGCATGTCACATACTTTGTCACCCAACTTTCCAACAAAAACAGGAAACTGTATATTTCCTCATCTCTTGTTTCTACCTTTTGTTTTAGTAGCACAATGGTAGTACAAATTAGCTGGCTGTAGAGTCAGAAAGACGTCAGCTGAAATACCTGCCTCTGACCCCTACTGGCTGGGTGACCCATTTAATGACTCACTGACACCATACAACTCTATAAGCTGGAAGTTGCAAAACAATTGTAATTCTGTTCTGATAAAAGGAATTTTTATCAACACCCATAAAAATACAGATCTAAAACCTCCCCCCAAAAGTTTCAGCCCTTTTACTTGATGAAGGGATTCTTTTCCACCTAAGGCTAAGCCCTTTGGTAATTTCAGCCAAGCTCTCTCCTCTTCCTCTGTAAAGACAGTACAACTTTAAGGGAACCTTGTTCCCACTGGCTGTCTTTTCCTTACCTTTAAGCCTTAGCCCTCTCATTTGTCATCCTTTTTCCTAGTTTTAGAGTTTTGCTTAACCTTGTAATGCCTTTTTAATTTTTTCCTTTTATTTGGTTATCTAATTCTTTTGCCCTTTTTTCCCTCTCAGTTAAATCATCAAGTAAAATCATTCTTTTCTCTCTACCCATGTCACTCCCCTTCTCAATAAACATCAATGGCTCCCTGTCACTTCCAGGATCAAATACAAAATCCTATATTTGACATTCAAAGACCTTCATAACCTAACCCTCTTCCCATCTTCTTGACTTTATACCCCCACATCCTACTATTCTTTGATACCGTTAACACTGGCCTCCCCACAGTTTTATGAACAAGATTCTCCATCTCCAAACTACAGGCATTTTCACTAGCTATCCCCTATGCCTGTAAAGTTCATTTCCCCATCTTGGTTTCCCTGGCGTCTTCCTTCAAGTCCCATTTAAAATCCTACCTTCTATAGGAAGCCTTTCCTAATCCCTCTGAAATCTAATGCCTTTCTCTGTTAATTTTTGTTAAGTTGTTTTCAGTCATGTCTAACTCTCCACGATCCTATTTTAGAGTTTTCTTGGCACAGATACTGGAGTGGTTTGCCACTTCCTTCTCCAGCTCATTTTACAAATGAGGCAACTGAGGCAAACAGGGTTAAATTATTTGACCAGGGTCACATAGGTGGGAAGTGTACTGAGGTCAGATTTGAACTCAGGAAGAAGAGTCTTCCTGACTTCAAGCCTGGCGTTCTATCTAGTACACCACCTAGCTGCCCTCTGTTAATTATTTCCTATTTATCTCGTATATGGTTTGTTTGTGCATATATGCTTGTTTATTGTCTTCCCCCATTAGACTGTGAGCTCCATGAGGGCAAGCACTGTCTTTATATCCCCAACACTTAGCACAGTACTGGCACATAGTAGGTATTTAACAAATGCTTATTGACTAACTCCCCTTCAATCCGATCTTAATATTAGGTTTTTATTTCATTTTCTGCACCTTTTTCTAAAAAAGGATTTCTTTCCCTCATTCTTGTCATTATTTATCTTTCCTTTGTTTTATATTCTAGAATTTTATTTGTTGATTCATGACCCCTTTGCTTATTTAATTCTGTATATTTCTCATGGAACTAAAGCTTCTACAGTACCTATTTTGAGATACATTATCCAAAGTTTCTATGTTATTGCAATGACAATTAAATTAAATGATTTATAAGAGTGAGGCACAACAAAAATCACATAGCCCGATTTTGTTGTGCCTCACTCTTATAAATTCCAGTTCCTACGGGTGATAGAGAAGATACAAGTATTGCTCCATGGTAGAAATTTTCCTATGTCCCTGATTCTGCAGTTCATTCCTACTCTTTGCCATTCCCTTGATCTTTTTTTTTTTTTTCCCATTCTCATGAAATCTCTTCTCTGAATCTATGCCTTCTCACTTCCCAGGGTGTCAGTGACCACAGGAGCTCTGCTTCCCCTTTTGAGGTAGGATGAGTGGTTTCTCTAAACACCAAATCCCTGTGGATTATACCCATTGTAAGGACCCCGAGCACCACTAAAATAAAATGTCTTCCTTTATTTCCCCTGTTTCAATCCTTCTGTTTGCCTCCTCACCTATTCTCCTACAGGCCCTTTTCTTTCTGAGAGACTTCAGGAGTTATTTTCCTTTTGTTAACTCTTGACTTGATTAAGGTATATTATATATGCTACTCTATCTTCTTTTTCTCTTCTCCCCCTTTTAGGTACCCTTCCTCCCATTCTGTAGTTTAGTCTGGTGAAAAAGCACTGATACACCTCTAGGTAGGGTGTAATGTTTCAGGTCCGTTCCTCCCGCAGCACTTCTGTTTGATTTCTACTTTCACGTTATTTTTTTTAAGGATGTGGAAGAATTGTGAGGAATGGTGTGATCATTTTTACATGTAGCTGAAGTAGAACAGGTCATGTCACTGAGGAATTGAGAGAGTAGGGCATTTGAAAAGGAGCATCAGATAGTGGTACAGTGGATAATGCTAGACCTGAGTTCAGATGTGACCTCAGACACTTACTAGCTGTGTGACGCTAGGCAAGTTACCTAACCCTGTTTAGCTCAGTTTCCTCATCTGCAAAATGAGCTGAAGAAGGAAATAGAAAACCCCTCCAGTATCTCTGCCAAGAAAACCCCAAATAGGGTCACAGAGAGTCAGACAAGATTAAAACACCTGAACAACAACATCAGTATAGGATGTTGAAGTCCCCTAGTCTAAGGGCAAGAAATGGAGAAGATGGTGAGTCAGGTGTTGAACTCCAAAGAAAGGGGGGCATATGACCTGGCAGCAGAAGACAGCAGTCACCATGATGTGGTGTGAGTGGACAAGAATCCTGTTTTATTAATGAATTTTTTTCAACCGATCATACAAACCTCCAAGGATATTCTAGTTGAATTTTTGTTAATGTAAAATACCCTCAAACACTTAGTAAAAAACCAAAACAAAAGATAAAAGTATAATCACAACTGATTTTACATTCAACTTTATACTTCAATCATTTTCCATTTGTTAAGAGGAAAGATAGGTGTTGTGCTATAAATTAGTGCACTCTTGTCTCATGCTTTTGATCTTATTTTTGTTCCTGTCTAAATTTTCTTCACTTACATAGTTATAGAAATTGGAAAAGGGGTTTTTTGGTTCTATTTCATCCACTCTTCCTCACTTTGTGCAAGTATTCTTATGTTGTTTCGTATTCTTCATATATATCATTCATCATTGTATAATAATATCCCATTATACTCATATAACACAGTTTGTTCAGTAATTCCCCAGTTGTTGGATTTTTTAACTATTAAAGATAATGGTACTATAAATAACTGCATGCTCATTAAATTGTCAAAGAAGTATTTTCAAAAGGGGAAAGAGCTAGTTTTAGAGATTATAAGGACACAAGCATACTAACTCACTGCTGGTGGAGCTTTAAATTAGTCCAAACATTTTGGAAAGCAGTTTGGAATTATGCAAGGAAAGTTACAACATGTTCATACCCTTTAACCCAGTGATCCTTCTATTGAGTTTCTATCCCCAAGGAAGTTATTGCCAAGAAGGGATATTTCATGAAAATATTCATAGTCGCATTATCTGTCAGAGAAAGAAAGGAGAGGAGAGGAGAGGAAAGGGGAAAGGAAAAAGACTTGCCCTTAGTCTTAGGGGACTTCAACATCTATACTGATGTTCCTTCAAACTCAATCCCATGGCCTATTTCTTCACCCCACCTCAGCTACACATAGGGATGGTACACACCATTTACACAGCTGTTCCATTTCCTTAATAAAAAACTCTGCCTTTCCTCTATCTATGGGGTTTCTAACTTTTGTGTCATGAACCCTATCTGGTGAAAACTATGGGCCCTTTCTCAAAATAATATTTTTAAATGTATAAAATAAAATATGCAGGATTACAAGGGAAACAAATTATATTGCAGCAAAGATATAACTTTTCCCCATTGTGGGTTTGCAGACCACAAGCTATTTACGACTCTATATTTATTCTGTATATAATTATAGTTGTACTTGTCATCTCCAGCCCCTCCCCCCATTAAAATGTTACATCCTTGTGAGTTGGGATTGTTTCATTCTTTGTATTTTATGTCCCTGGAGCCCAGCATAGTGCCTGACAGACAGCAAATGCTTAATAAAGGCTTGTTTATTGAATGATTGTTCTTTCCAGGACCTTACCTAACTTTTCCTTGGTAAAAAGTCAGGTAATTTATAGAGGCATGCTCGTTCTCACCACCTCACTAGGGGGATCGTTTGGTCACTAACAGCTTTTGAAAGATCAAAGCAAGGGACCAGGAAATGGGTGACCCATTTAACAAATGCTTATTGACTAACTCCCCTTCAATCCGATCTTAATATTAGGTTTTTATTTCATTTTCTGCACCTTTTTCTAAAAAAGGATTTCTTTCCCTCATTCTTGTCATTATTTATCTTTCCTTTGTTTTATATTCTAGACTTTCATTTGTTGATTCATGACCCCTTTGCTTATTTAATTCTGTATATTCCTCATGGAACTAAAGCTTCTACAGTACCTATTTTGAGACACATTATCCAAAGTTAATTGGTTCTAGACCAGGTTCTATCTTACTGTGTGACCTCGGGCAGTTATTCCTCCTCTAGTAAATAGAAATAATAATTCCAAGGCTGTTTGGAAGATCCAGTGAAATAATGAATGTGAAGGGACTTTGAGAGGTCAAAAGTACATGAGATCTTTACCATCAGTTTAAAGTCAGATTTGCAAAACGCACGCCAAGATGATGTTTGCTGTTCATCTGGCACCAGGGTATTCTAAATGGATAGCAACACATTTAGAAAATGTAGGGCAAGGGGCAAAAATGGGGGGGAATAGGAAGCACTACTTGAATAGACAGCCAAAGGAAAAAAAGTGGGTTTGGTTTTGTAAAAAAAAAAAAGCTCAGTTTAATCCACAACACAAAAACCTAAATTTGGTGAAGAGGTTGGTTAGTCAGTGTGCTATAGAGGAAAGAATACAGAATTCCCAGTCTAGACTTGAAGAGAAACCCTAACCTTGATATTTACTAGTCATGTGATCACTAGCAAGTCCCTCAACTTCTCTGTCAATTTCCTCATCTGCTAAATAGGAATAATGAAATTTGTATGTGTCTACCTTCAGGTTTGTTGTGAGGAGAATACTTGCAAATGTTAAATGTTGCAGTAGTAGTAGTAGCAGTAGTAGAAGTAGTAATAGTAGTAGTAGTAGTAGTAGTAGTAGTAGTGGTAGTGGTAGTAGTGGTGGTGGTGGTGGTGGTAATAGTAGCAGTAGTAGTAATAGTAGTAGTAGTAGTAGTAGTAGTAGTAGTCGTGGTAGTAGTGGTAGTAGTAGTAGTAGTCATGGTAGTAGTAGTAGTAGTAGTAGTAGTAGTAGTAGTCGTGGTAGTAGTGGTAGTAGTAGTAGCAGTCATGGTAGTAGTAGTAGTCATGGTAGTAGCAGTAGCCGTAGTATTATGCATTATTATAGTCCTCTAAGGTTTGCAAATGGGCAGGTAGGTGGCATAGTGGATAGAGCACCAGCGCTGGAGTCAGAAGACTCATATCCCTGAGTTCAAATTTGACCTCAGACACATACTAGATGTGTGACCCTGGGCAAGTCACTTACCCCTATTTGCTTCAGTTTCCTCATCTGTAAAATGAGCTGGAGAAGGAAATGGAAAATCACTCTAATATCTCTACCAAGAAAACCCCAAATGGGATTACAAAGAGTCAGACATGACTGAAAAATGACTGAATGACAACAAAGTTTGAGAATCATTTTATACGGATTGTTGCATTTCATTTTCGCCATAAGCCAGTTAGCTAGTTTATTGTTGTCCTCAATTTACAGCTGAGGAGACTGAGGCTCAGGTTTTTATTTCTTACCAGACTACACTCAGGACTTTTCTATCATGCCCCAGAAACCTTTTCATCTTGAAAATTGCTCCAGCCCTGGAAGTCACACCTCCAAAGTGCCTTTGTACGTTCGGCTCTTCTCCTAGTCTCTTCCTCAGATTCATATCCTGGAATATCACTCTCTTCACTTTCCCTCCCACACTTTCTGCTTATTTTTATACCTGGGCTTCTCCCATTAGGATTCAGACTTCCTGAGGGCAGGCATTCTCTTTCTTTTTGCTTGTATTTGCATTTTCATTGTTTAGCCCAAGCCTGGCATACAGTCAGCTAATAAATGATGGTTGACAGACTAACAGAAAATTTAAGTGACTTGCAGAAAGTCACCCAATTGAGGCTGGATTCAAATGGAGGTCTTTATGACTCCCAGTCCAGCACTGTTTACCATACCACCCTGCCTATAAAAATATTGACTCTGAATTTTTACAGAAAGATACATGGCAGAGCACTTCCAAAGAGCTGGTTTATGTAGGGAAAATGTAAAAGAGTATTAAACTTTAAAGAAGTTAACTTTACATGAATCCTTTGCAGGATCATTGATCTGAAGATCAGTAAGCATTTATCAAGAATGTACAGGCACACTGCTAAGTGCTGGGGATACAAATAAATAGATAAATAAATAAATTTTTTTTAAAAATGACAGTCCCTGCTCTCACAGAGCTTACAGTCTAAAGGGGGAGACCACATGCAAAACAAGCACTCTGTATGTCATGGAGGCAAAATGATGATCCAGGGAGGACTTCAGTATGGTGGAGAATAGAAAGTATTTAGATCAATGTCAACAGAAATCATCCACTGGCACATTTCACTTACCTCCCCCAGTATAGCTGATAATAGGCAGCTCTTTCCACTTCCTGTATTTCCACAAACTCCTAAAATCTTCCCCTGCAAGACAAATGAAAGCAGGTGAGTGTTGAGTGAGATATTCCCCATACCCCCAAACCTGTTGCAGCTCAGAACCTTATTCATGTGCCCAGTGATGCATTTTGTCAGCATAGAAACAGCATCAAGAAGAGAGAACAATTGGGGCGGAGCCAAGATGGCGGCATAGGAGCAGCAAAGTATCGCAGCTCTCACATAGCCACTTCAAAATACCCATAAAATATGACTCTAAACAAATTCTAGAACTCTAAAACACACACAAATATACTTTCCACTAAAGGCAGCTTGGCTAGGAGGCACCATCTCAGGGCTGAAAGCCGAAATCAGCCCAGCCTGAAACTGCACCTTGGCCCTGGGGGCAGCCAGACAAGCTGAGCGGCAGCTGGAGCAACAGAAGAGCGGATCTGTGGCAGCTGCGGCAGTTTCCAGAATTATCAAGCCATAAAGAAAAAAAAAAAAGGACTAAAAGGTTAGTGGAACTCAAAATCAGGGGAGAAAAGTGAGTCCGGCCAAACCATCTCCAGGGCAAGGAAGCAGCAGAAGCGGAGGTCCTGCACCCGCCTCCACATTGCTGCTTCGGAGCTCCCGGCCTGCAGATTGCAGGGGGGCCAAGTGATCATTCAGAGGCCAAGTGCTCTCATGTTGGGTGGCCTGGATCCGGATTGCAGTCTTGGGTGGGGGTCCTGGGATCTCTTTTCAGTGAGCCAGAGCTGGGGAGGGCCCCAGCAGCCTCCTAAAAGCTCTGGAAGCTGGGAAAACCCCAACAATTTGGGACAGAGCTTTCCCCTCTGGAAGCAGAGTTCCACAGAGCTAAAAAACCTCTCTTATTGGCTAGCCATGAATAAGCATAGGAAGCAAAGTAAGAACAGCAACCAAACCCTAGTTTCCTTCTTTGGGGAAAAGAAGGATCAAACAGGGAATGGGAAGAAGACATAACTCCCGCACTAAAAGCTTCCAAGAAACATTAAGATTGCCTAAAAGCTAGAGATCAGCTGAAAAAGGATTTTGAAAACCAAATGAGAGAAGTGGAAGAAAAATTGGGAAGAGAAATAAGAATGATGCAAGAAAATCATGAAAAGAGAGTCAACAACCTGACTGAAGAAATTAACACCTTAAAAAATAGATTAACTCAAATGACAAAAGAGGCCCAAAAAGCCAATGAGGAGAAGAATGTCTTAAAAAGTCGACTTTGCCAGATGGAAAAAGAATCTCCAAAGCATTCTGAAGAGAATAATTCCTTCAAAATTAGAGTGGAGCAAATGGAAGCAAATGACTTTATGAGAAATC
>CM053585.1:229224463-229242645 GCA_028646515.1 Pseudochirops corinnae | reverse complement strand
ATGTGTTTATATATATATATATATATATATATATATATATATTATATTATATATACATTATATATACATTATATATTATTATATATATACACATACATACACATACATATATACATATCTAGTTCTTATATATGTATATGTGAACATAAACATATAACTGTATATATATATATATATATATATATATATATATATATATATATATGTATGCTACATATGGGGAGAGATAAAACAAATCCTAAGGCCAGGTAGAGATGCTATTGGATCTAGTTTAGTGAATACATAAGAATAATTTGTAATTAGTACGCCTATTTTGCCATGTGACTGAGTACTAATACTAATCCAAGTGATTAAAAGTTAATTTTTAGAATCTTAAATATTCCTTTTAAATATTCCCTTTAAAACTATGTTTATACCATCTAATATTGAGCAAATGATTTTTTTCTGCATATAATGCTGAGTTTAAACTTTGATATAGAACAAAATTATAGCATTTTAGTACTGGAAGGAATCTCGAAGATCATCTAATCTAAGTCGTTCATTTTTCAGATGACACTGAGGTCCAGAGAAGGGCAGTGATTTACTCATTGTCACACAGCTAGTCAATGATCACACTGGGATTAGAATTCAAGTCTCCTGAACCTATACTAGTGGACCTTCTACTATGTCCACTAGCATGTTACATCAACTCATTTCTTTTTGAAAAATCACTATAATGTCCTAATGGAATCAGAATTCATGACATTTCACTCTTCTTTACCAGTGGGAAGACTAGGAAATGCTTGTTTTGATACTGCTTTACATAGACTATCTTCCTTGAACATCACAAAGAACTCAGATTGAATAGAGAGTGTACATGTTAAGGACAGAGTACATCCAAAAGATGTCATTGATGATAAAGGCACTACCAAATGACATGCCAAGTTGACTAATAAAACAAAGTTTACCTTCAGTCTCTTTGCAGCTGACTGTGAATTTGTAGACCCTTTGATTGAAAAAGGTACAAAGAACACACTTAGCCTTAGTGTATTCATTGTTGCCACAGAAGTAAATGCCTAGAGAAGAAAAGGGAGGGGAAAAAAGGTTGTTGTTTCCTTGTTATGCAGACACAAAGAACAGCCTTACTGGTCTACATTGCTATGTTGGGTCACTTCACATTGCTGGGCTGGGGATATTGCTATTGGGATAACTCTATCCAATTTCTTTAATTTTTGCAGATCTGCAAATAGTATAGGGTAACTAGGACTTTGGTCCAGGATGTCAAAATCTAGATTGGCATGGCACTACATCTCATCTTAGTACTCAGCAAAATAAAAATTAGTTAAAATAGAAAGCTACCAGGTGGTGTGCTTCACCCCAGGTGAGGTGTTCTCTGGCCTGTCTGTCCTTAACCCTCTCTCTCTCTCTCTGTCTCTCTCTCTGTCTCTCTGTCTCTCTCTCTCTCTCTCTCTCTCTCTCTCTCTCTCTCTCTCTCTCTCTCTCTCTCTCTGTCTCCAAGTAGTGGGGCTCCCTAGCAGTTGCCTTAGAATATTAGGGAGTATGTGGGGGTACGGGGAAGGATGGAGGGGGAAAAGCAATGTTCCCTCATTTCAGTCTCTCTGTGGTGCTGACCTTGGACACCCAAACTGTTACTGCTCTTTAATGGGCTCTAAAACTATTCTCATCATTTTCCCTTTGCTGCAAATGCCTTCCTCCCTCCTCTTTGCCTTTCCAAATCCCGTTCTTCAAAGCCAGCTCAAGGATCACTTTGCCCAGTAAGTCTTCCCTGATCAACTTCAACCCACCTAAGAATCAAAGAATGTCAGAGATGGAAGGGATCTTAGGAATGATCTGATTCAACCTTGACTTCTCTACTTTTACTCTGATATCCTACAGCTCTTATACTCTGAAACATATAATCTAACCTTTGATTATATAATTAGTCTTATGTTATTCTCTAATTAGTTGGTGTGTCTATGTTTAATCTGTACAATCAAACGGTTAGACCCTCAAGGGAAGAGACTCTGCCTTAGAATTCTTTTGTATGTCCCACTGCAACAGGCGCCCAGTAAGTAAATGACCAATACATCCTTGTTGACTTTGCTTGTTGATGTTGGCTCAACTCCCTTTTGGTAAAATGGGCTCAGCCATTGTAAATGCACATCCTGCTCAGCCTTTGCCAAGACTATGTTATTTTTCCACCCTTCTCTTTTACTCTTTCTCTTGGGAACACCCCATTTAGTCTTTGTCTGTAAGCCTCTTCTGACTTCTTCAGGGTATGGTCATGTGGTCATCCTAGATACTACCAGGGGTGGGAAACCTTCAGCCTTGAGGCCACATGTGGTGCTCTAGGTCCTCAAATGTGGCCCTTTGACTGAATCCAAACTTCACAGACAAATCCCCTTAATAAAAGGATTTGTTCTGTAAAACTTGGACTCAGTCAAAAGGCTGCACCCAAAGACCATGTGGCCTCAAGACTGCAGGTTCCCCACCTCTGACTTGTCTCATCTCTAATTCAACTTAATAAGCATTTATTAATTGCCTGTTATAGGCCAGTCATTGCTCTAAGAGCTGGGGATGTAGGGAGAGAACATGCATATAGCTAAGTAAATATAAAATGATCTTGAAGTGGAGGAAAATCCTAAACAAGGGGGACCGAGATTGACTATCAAAGAAGATTCTACTTGGCTTGTTTCTATACCACCATTTCCCTCAATAAAAGGAATCCTCCCCAATTCTATCAGTAAATCCTCACATTTTAACTGCCCTACGGCAGTTGGTTTATACAACACTATAATCAGAGGACCAAAATGAGGAAGAAATGATAGATATGCCACACTAGTTTTAAATGGGAGTTTGTATATATCTCCTGGCTGTTTCATGAACAAGACAGTCTCCCAGTTTCAGGCATTTTCTCTGGTTGTCCCACATGCTTGGAATACTATCCCTCCTCCATTCTGACTACTGGCCTCCCTGGCTTCCTTTAAGTCTTAATTAAAATTCCATCTTCTACTTAAAGCCTTCCTCAGTCCCTTTTAATTCCAGTGCTTTCCCCCTGTTAATTATCTCTGATTTATCTTCTTTATACATAATTTGCTTTGTACCTATTTTTTACATGTTGTTTCCTCTGTTTAAATTGTTAACTTTGACTCTTACTCAGACTCAAACAAAGCTAAGGGATGTTTTTTCCTTGTTATAGCTTAAGTCAGGTCAGTCTAAGCCCTTGAAGGGACAGTCTTGACATTGTTATAACCATGCCTCGGCTTTTTCCTATACTCAGGGCAGGTAAACTGAGGAAGTTTGTGTTGTTGCAATACTAAATCTATTCATTAATAGATTAATACTAAAATATCTCTAAGTTACTCTAATAGGATGCAAGTATGAAAGACCTTTCTGTTTTTAACCTGGAGTTGTCATCAGCTCCATATCCTAAGCAACTAGGTGAAATTAGTTCTTAGCCTTGCCATCCCCTTGTGGATAGTTAGATATTTGTATATAAGATTAGGCCCTTAAAGTATCTCATTCTTTCAGGATTATGTGAAGATAATATGTATCCTCAAAAGAGAGGGATAGGATAAAAATGTAAAAGTTTTAAAATTTAATGAAATAGTAAACTTTGAGAAGGCAACAAAGATTGTTAGAAGTCTAAGAACTAGGATATATATGATTGGCTTTCCAGTGTTTCTAATGAGATATACAGGCCTTGAGTATATTTTAGTAATAAATTCTCAAAATTGGATTAAGGATTTTACATGTAAAATTGCATTAATAACTGTAAAGAACTTTTAAATCATATTTTTCCTATTTTTAAGTTTCTGTATAATAATATTAAGAGACAAAAGGGTGTATTTTACAAATCAGGCCATCATGGATCCTTTTTTAAAAATTTTAAAAATCCCTTAGCTTGTTGATGACATTGTCAGATAAAGGGGTTAAGTGCAGATAGAAAGAGCAAGTGGTATGTAAAAACTGAAATTCTCCAAAGTTTCAGATGAATTATGGGTCCCTAATTTGATATTCTTCTTATGAAAAGATAGCTACATAAGGTTTGAGTTAGTTTTCACCACATGAACATTATACTAAATTGTATTGAGTGTGTTTCTAGCAAATTTTAGCAGAATTATCTAGGGAGGCTATGTAAGTGTCTTGAACCCAGAGAAGTAGATCTTCTACAAGAAGCTTCCTCCAAAGTTGCCCTGAGAGCAAGACCCAGTCTTCCAAGGGAATTTGTTTCCAGGCATCAGACAACTATATATGACAGGTGGAACTCAGCATGAAATGTGCTGATTACATGGACATGGGGAATGGATTACAAAGAGGCTTAATGTTATTTAACATTGATAATCATTATCGTATCACTTTGGCTTTTTTGTTTCCTGGTGTTGATGTTTGCCTGGAAGTGAGGTATTCCTTAATTGCTTTTATTTATTGTCTAGGGATCAGAGCCATTCTTCCTGCAACTTTTGGTTAGCTGAAAGCCCATTTTCTGTTTTTTATTAACCTCACCTGATCAAAACCTGATTTAACTATTTGATATTCCTTAGGTGGAAGCCAAAGGAAAGTCTGAAGCTCCCCCAAATGATTTAGCTATTGCCCTAGTTACCTATATGAGAAAGAATTTCCCTGACTCTAGTTACTCTAGTATCACTATGTATCTAGCGATATATAAATCTTCCCTCTCAGTCAGTCCATTGTGGGCCCTGTAAGTAGTTTAATCTGTAACCTGACTTATTTTGCCTATAGAGTCTGTTTAAGAAGATTTGTCTCTTTGAGTGTTATATAAGATTATGACTTTGCTTAACTAATTTTGTTCAGCCTTTATGACATTGAAAGAACGTGGGTTTGTGAGTTTTTATAATATTCCTGTCCACAATGCACCTGTTTCTTGATTATAAATTTAAGTTCCCTGACTTAAAACCCATGACTTACTCAAATTGATTCCTATGAGTGTGAGACATTGGGAAAAGCTTGTCATCAATCTGGCCCCTACCCTGCTTAAATAATATAAATCAGGTTTTAGACAAGATAAATAATAAGGAGGATGAGTCCGTTGGTTCAGGTTGTTTTAATGAACTCCCTTTGATAACCCAACTTTTTGCTTCTGTAATTATGTTTTCACTGCTTTGAGAATATTGGGCTTGGAAAAGTCCCTAAGGAGGAAGCCGTAGGGAAAAAAAATGATTTATTATATTGTTCAGAAAAATCATTATACCACTTAAATACAATTTGATATGATATGTACCCAGAATGTCTCCTCACCTCAGTAACTCTCTAGGAATGCTGGGGATAGCTACAAGGTATTTTGGATTCTCCCTGGTCCTAGATCTACTTAAAACCTTCTTATTTGGGGTCCCCATCCCCAGGTCTTGTTTAGGGTCCACCCAAGCTTGTGTTTTGTGTTCCTTTCAGATGACTATGTGCTGTATCTTTATCAAATGATTTGTATGTGACTCTTGGACAGAAATCTTTGTCAAAATTCTACGTGATATAAACCTACCAGGACCTGGAGGGGGGAAGCCATATCTCCTTTCCAGCTTGCTATCCTCTACTCAATGACCTAATAAATTTCTTTCTAAAACTTTTTCAGATTTTGGGGTCTGTTCTCATGAACAATAGCAGGTGCCTCTGCAAAGGTCCTGAAGCAGTATAGGGAACAGAAATTTGGCTACAACATAGAATGTATAAGTGAAAGTAATGAGCAATTAGCCTGGAAGTATAGTATGGAACCAAATTATGAAGAGTTTAGGAAGAAACAGAAGAGCTTATATTTTATCACAGAGACCATAAAGGAGCCATGAGTGGAGGGTGACATGATTGGATCTATACTTTAAGAATATATATTTGGCAGCCAAGTGGAGGATGCATTGGAAAAGAGATGGATTAAAGACAGAGAGACCAGTGTACTGCCAGAGTGGATAGAGAACTAGCCTTGGAGTCAGGAAAAGCTAGGTTCCAGTCCTACATTTCACATATACTAGCAGCTTGACCACAGGCAAATTATTTAACTCATTTCCCACCAACTACGTTCTTTGGACTGGATCCCATCATGATTGTAGCTCCCAGGAAATCTCATCATTCCCAGGAATCTCATCCAGTGAGACTGTATTTGCTTTGGTATTTACACCTCTTACCCTCAGCCTCTCTGATTGGAAGGATTGAAGATACAGCAAAGTACTCCTCCCAAAGCCTCTTTTTAAAGAGTGGTTCCCAAACCAGTCAATTTCTCATTTCCACACTCCTTGAATTAGATTTAACCATGCTACCTTCTCTCCAACCACCCATTCATCTTCCTTTTGCATATTATCTTCTCCCATTGGATTATAAACTCCTTAAGGGTAGGAGCTATCTTTCTTTTTCTTTTTTTGTATTCCTAATGCTTAGCATAGTGCCTGGAAGATAACAGGCATTTAATAAATGTTTATTTATTGCTAACTGACTGATTTAACTCTGAGTGCACCAGGCAACTCTCTGAGTCTTAGTTACAGATAGCTGTTGATATCCATCACTGGCAGGAGTTACACAACAAAAATCCCCTATACTAATGAAAACACAGTTTTGAATTCCTTTATCCAAATACAAAACACACACAGACACACACATATACGCACACATATGCACTCATGCTCATTTCATATACACACTCACTAGGAAAAAACCCTAAAGGTTTGAATAAAGGCAACGCAAGGCTACATTTTCTACCTGTGAAATCTTGGAGGGCCAAGATTAGAGAAGAAACATAAGGTAACTCAATTTGTCACTGATGTTATGAATAAGAAGGGGGAAAAAAGGAAATATAGTCAGAACACTTACTATTGATGTAGTGACTTCTAGCTTTAAAGCTGTATGGACAACAAACATCACAGCTGTAGCTATAGTTGGTGCAATGAACAAGATGGCAGTATTGAGACTCTGAAGAAATCCAAGTTTTTCCAGTAATTTCTGCTCCTCACTTCTTAAAGCTTAAAGATAAAAAAAATTGTGGGTGTGTAATAATTCCAAGAGTATTCTAGGTAGAAGCTTGAACAACTCTAAAGGATCGAAGATTAAAACAAGATTGACATTATAAGGATCTATATGAAAACAAAGCCTTTTCATACCTTTAACTATGGCTGAAAACGGTTTTTCCCAAGAGTACATTTTAATCAGCTTAATGCATGTGAGAACTTCATTTGTAATTCTGATTCGCTTATCACTGACCTCAGCAATCTGATGATGGAACTTTACAATAATCTTGGTCAAAATAGCCTGTAATTGGAATGGAATGATACTGTTCAGAAATCACTAAGAAGAGAATTTTTTAGAGCAAGGTTGAGAGTTTTGTCCTATGCATAGGGGTTGTCAAAGATATTCCTGAAGAGAAATTCTAGAACTTGATTTAAAACTCTAATCTAACTGCATTGGGAGAATCAAATTTAGTAATCCTAAATTCCAGGTTCCCCTTCAGGGTACAGAGGTACGGTGTTTGTTCTGTTATCCTTAAAGTTAAGAATAGTTCTCTGTCACTTTTGGCATATCTGTTAAATTTTTTTTTTGTTCCCTTTCCAATTTTAGTTGAAAAAAGTACTTGGGATGATCTGGCTTAACTGGGTCTCACATCAGGCTTTCTACTGACTCTGTTTTGCACTGTTCTTTTTAAGTGTTATTTTTCATAGTCTTTCATCTTTCTCTGTACCATTTTGCAAATGAGTTTATATTTTTAACTGGTATTGTCCTGGGCTGCTCTTGGTAATAAGACCAAGTGATTGCTAAGTGAGATAGTGTCTAAGATCTTTTGGGATCCTGATTGTGGCAACTGTTTACATCAGTTAAACTTCCATAGGAAGTTATAAGATCAGAATAAGTGTCTTTTCCTTTGTCCATTTCCCTTTTTTTTCAGCATCACTAGCTTGGTTAAGTGGGTCATGCAAGAGTTACTAAATTTTCATGCAATGTCCTATCTTTGTTCTTCTAATTTATTGTTTACTTTGCTATAAATAGTCAATGATGGGACTGCATACAGATATATGATTTAGAAATGGCTTTCATATCATCAATGACACATTTCTTACCTGTTAAGATATGGTAAATTTTATCTTTTCAGATATAATACTAGTTTCAATAGCCTCCGTTATTATATCTTCAAGAGGTTTTAGAATCTTGAAGAATGACAAATTAACTGCTACTCTCTAAGGAATCATTGGTAAGTATACAAGTTCCAACTTTTATTTATGAATAGTTTATGAGCAGATGGGGAGTACTCATTATTTGTAAAGTGACTGATTTTTATATAATTTGAAAAGCAATTGATTTTTAACTGACATTTGTGAAGATACTGTTTTCCCATTACCACTGAAAAAAAGATTGTGAGAAGACACAGAAAGACCACATTCTCTAAGAGGATGGAGTACAACTTTTATATCTTTTGGATAAATCTTATATTTTATGAATAAAAAAGATTTCTTGAGAGACTTTAGATGCTATCTAGTGAAGCTGAATGATGGGACTATTTCAGAAGTAAGAAGAAATCAAGAGTAGAGGTTAGTATGATAGGTGACCATAGACTCCTATCTTCTTATAGATAAAATATTGCAGATAATTATTTGTCTTTGGGTTATTCTTTGTTAACCTAATAAGTTACATAGTCAATACCTGACATTTATTTAAACCTAGGCAATTAGGAGTTTTGTTGTATAAAGAGATGTGAGCAACTGCTAATGAAAAAAGTTCATAAGTTTTAAAGCTAGAAGAGACTTTAGAGGCCATCTAATCCAACTCCCTCATTTTATAGATGAGGAAGTTGAGGCCTAGAAAGGTTAAGTGACTTGCCCAAGGTCACAGAGTTAATAAGCATCTGGAGCGGAATTTGAACCAAGATCTTTTGCTTCCAGTTCCAATACCCTATCCACTACATCGGGATCTCTCCAGTTAATTAAATAAGTAATATTTAGTAAACTGGAGTAGGGGACTCAGAGATAACTTTTCAGTTAATGAGAATGAGATTACAATTTTAATAATTAATGAAAAAATATACAAACATATCTCCTGCATTATCTGAAGATGGAAGTGAATATGAATGAGTCAAGTAGGACTGAGGAATTATCATTCCATGTAGGCTACAACTGAGGGTGGTCAAACTTAAAATACCGAAGGGAGCAGCTAGGTGGCTCAATGAATAGAGCATTGGCCCTGGAGTCAGGAGGACTTCAGTTCAATTCCGGCTTCAGACACTTGACACTTACTAGCCGTGTGACCTTGGTCAAGTCACTTAACTCCAACTGCCTCTCCAAAAAAGCAAAAACAAAAAAAAACTTAAAATACTGTTATGCTTACTTTACATAGAATTTCAGTTAGAAATAATTCATACATCTTTTTGCTTTTGATCTTTATGACAACTCTGTGAGGCAGTAAGGACAACTGATGGTGTCCCCACATTATAGAAGTGGCAGTGCTGGTATTTAAACCCATGATGTTAACTTAAGTCAAGGACTGTGCTCTTACAGCTCACTATTTCTTATGAACAGAATTTGAGTTAGCAAGCATTTAATAAGTGCCTGCTCCTTGCAAAGGCACCATGCTAAGTTTTGTTGGATAAAACTAAATTTCAACTATACTGAAATACAGTAGTCAGGAAATGTCCCCTCTAAAATGTTTCTAGTGTGCAGGGCCCCAAGAGCTACTCTAGTGAGACAGTCCAACATAGGATGGTTTAAAAGAAAGTACATTACCTGCAGAGGAAAAATCAGGAGGTAGCAGGCGATTCCTAGAAGTGCTGTGGGACCAAGAGTGATGTAAGTGCAAACAGAAGCAGCAATTAATGATCCAAATGTAATGATAATCAGAGGACTAAAGCAAGCCCCTTCAAATAGCTGATTGACATCACTGGTAAAAAAGCTAATGGCCTGCAATATAAGAATACATAAATGTATGGGAATCCATGAATGTATCAAGCAAGGAATGCAATTATCTCTGTTAGAGACAGAAGGATCTTAAATCTTCTAGGGGTAAAAAAGAAATAAGTTCATTTTTGCACCAAGGTCTTTTTCCTTCAGTTCCAGCATAAACCTAGAAGAAACACACTCATATTTTCCTACAGATGCAAGGAATGAGCAAAAATAGGATCCAGAAAGAAAAGACTTTTTGTTATTATATCATTCCTTAAATCAAAGACCTGCAGTGGCTACTATTAAAACTACCCATTAGATCAAATCTCCCTCAGACCCCTCAGGTTAGCAATTGGCTTCCTTCTCCTCCTCTCTAATATCCACTAGCCTGAAACTTATGTCCACCACTCCTATTCTGATGAAGCTAACCTCCTCATCTCACATGTCTCTGATTCCTCTGATGCCCTCTTCCACACCTCCATTCATACAAGTACTCTTCCTTTCCCTCCTCCTCTTTCCTTAGCCTATCCAATCTTCAATGCCAATCTCATAACATATCCAAAAGTGTTTCCTGATCAATCCAACCCATAAGAATTTTCTCCCTATTTTGTATTCCTTGGCTGTTCCATGTATGGTCTATGCTAAACCCATTGATCACTTTTGTTGCTCATGTGTTTACCTGAGATGACTCTTAAATTATGTCGCTTGTATAATATTTGTTTTGTTTGTTGTCACTTTTACGTGGTAACAGATATTGATTAAATACATATATGTATGGATTTTAAATTTGTGTTGCTATGTTTTATTACTGCTAGCCTTATATTTATTTGAATGAGAATCATGTGATTTAGAGCTCCTATTCCTCCTCTTTAGGGATTTGTTTTTCATTATCTGCTGCAAATTTGATCTCAGTACCACCAGCATAACTCACTTCACTGTACCTTTCAGCTGAATATAATGGGGTCAGTTACTTTGACTTCTGTTAATAAATAATATGACTTAGGGGGCAACTAGGTGGCACAGTGGATAGAGCGCTGGCCCTGGAGTCAGGAGGACCTGAGTGCAAACCTGGCTTCAGACACTTAACTCTTACTAGTCATGTGAGCTTCGGCAAGTCACTGAACCCCAATTGCCCTGCCTTCCCCCCTCCAAAAAGCAAATAATAATGATAATAATGACTTCATATATGTCATAATAGTGACTTATGATAATAAAATGACTTCTTTTAATAACAATAACTTTGATAGCACTTAAAGCTTACAAAACACTTCACATAAATTATTTCATTTGATCCTCACAACCCTGTAAAATAGGTAATACAAAAACCATTCTGCTTAGCTTGCAGAAGAGGGAATTAGAATTCGTAAAGAAGTAAACACAGGTAACACAGTAAATAAATACTAGTTGGTCAGTTCATAAACGTTTATGAAGCCCTTATTATGTACCAGGCACTGTGCTAAGCACTGGGGATACAAAAAGAGTCAAAAGACAGTCCCTCCCTTCAAAAAGCTCACAATTAGAACTTAAGGAAAGGTTTTCTGACTCCTGAGAACAGTTCCCCTTCAATGACACCACTGCCTGTCTCCCCAAATAGATTATATATTCTTTGTGGGCAGGGACCACGTCTTGGACTTCCTTTGTGTCTCCTCCTCATCCCACCGACACTCCCCTTCATACAGTGCTGTTAGGCAGCCAGCACTCAATAACTACTTATGGAATGAATTGTTTTCTTTTAGAACCACCAACCTGATTCTTTTTAAGTAATGCTTCAGATTTATTTTAGGACAACCCTGGTTGTTCTTGTGTTCTTATGATGGGTCATGGATAATCTCTAAGGGACTTTCAGAAATCTATTCTGAAATAGGATTCTAGCTATGGAAAGTTCCTACCCCTCTTCTTTGGAAACATGTTTATGGAAATCAATGCAAATTTGAGTTGAGTCTCCTTCTGGGCTCCACCAGGAGCTGTCTGGCCAGCTCCTTTAACTTTTAGTCAAGTGTAAAAGGAAGTATGTCCATCCTCCATGCCCAGAAACTAATAGAAACCACTGTGAGCCACAGGGAGAACTCTTCCTAGAATGGGGAACACTATCCTGACCCCTCTTGTTTCTACTGCCCTCCCTCTGTCAATTATCTCTGATTTATCCTGTATTAAGCTTGTTTATACATAGTTGTTTATGCGTTGCTTCCCGTAATAGACTGTAGGCTCCTTGAGAGCAGGGACTGTCTTTTGTTTTTCTTTGAATCCTTAGAGCTTAGCACAGTGCCTGGCACATAGTTCATGCTTAAAAATGTTTATTGACTACTCGACTCACTGACTGAGTTCCAAGTATGGGAAGGAAAAGGAAGGAGGATGAGGGGGAGAAAGAAATGCTTATTGGATTTGCCTCAAGTATATTCAAGTTCCAAAAATCCATATGGTAACTAGTAGACATAGACAAACTATAGTGATGACACTGGAGTTACCAGATGGCACTTGAAATAGGTTTAATGCCTGTTTCTATTCCTTACCACAAGGCTTAATTACTTTGGCTTTCTTTATTCTTCCTTGTTCTCTTGCTCCCTTCCTCTTCTCCTCCACCCTTTTGTTTCTCCTCTAAGAGTCTACTTAGCCACATACACCAACAACACATCCTGCCTCCACCACCCAACAACTCTGTGGAGCAGCTCTGGAGACTTTCAGGGGCCTGAGATTTTTATTGGCAGACAGAATACTGGAGTTGGAGGACCTGATTTCAGATCTCACTACTGATGCACAATATTTGTGCAACTTTGGGCATTTTGCTCTGGGAGGATCTGGGAGCCTCAACTTCCTTATCCAGAAAATGAGGGGGTTAAACTAGTTATCCCTTGAAGTCCCCTCAAGCTCTAAATCCATTATCCTAAGAAATGTAGTTAAAAATACTTACCTGTCCGATAGAGATGTGGGTTAAAGATCGAAATTCCATGAGCTTTTCAAAAGCCAATGAACATGCAGCTGTTCTCAACCTTATCCCAGTTCGCTGGTTGATGACCCAACATGCACACAAACCAAAAGACTTTAAACATTCACTGATGAAAAGAGCAAAGCAGAGTCCAATGCTATGGTAAAGATTCCTTGATGTGTCTATACCATTTTCAAGGAGTTTGGGCATAATTAGCACCTAGGAGCAAAAAGGAATTCTGTATAGCAAAGGTTTTCCAATATACCATTGTCCTGAGTTTCATCACTTATGAAATATCAGAGTTTGTTGAAGTAAATAAAACTACCAGAAATGCCAGGTTGCTTCAGACCCTTTTGTGTGTATGTGTAATAGACTTCATTAGTAGTCTGATGAAGCCTATGAATAATATTTGTTGCAAACATCTACAATTGAAAGAAAATGCTAAATTTCAAAACTAGAGATTAGTGAAAATCAAGCTTTATTTTTTTTTTCCTCTTCAAGTTTACAGACCCTTAGGGAATGGGATCTGTGGACCTCATGTTAAGAACTCTTGGTTTAAACCAAGGGTGGGGAGCTTGTGGCCTGGAGGCCCTTTGACTGAATCCAAACTTCACAGAACAATCCCCTTAAAAAAAGGATTTGTTCTGTAAAACTCTGACTCAGTCAAAAGGCTGCACCCAAGGACCTAGAACACTAGGCCACAGGTTCCTCAAATGGTACATCCAGTCCATTGTGTATATAGTGATGTATTGAGGGACCATTTATGAGTGAGTACAGTAAACATCCTTCAAATTGTCAAAAAGTGGAGAATCTTCCTAAGGTAATACTGAGCAATATCAGGAATTATTCTGAACAACACCAAGGCACTACTCACATCCCCAAAGAAACAAATATTTCCTTAAGAGACTTAACATCATTTCTAAATCTGCTTCATTGACCAGACATTGGTAGAAACTTCAGGTGCCCTGTACTGACTTCAGGATACCCTATGGATTCACTTAGGATTCAACAATGGACGGTGGGAAACCCCAAGGCATTGCTTTTGAAATGAAGCCTGCTCAGTTTCTGTGTTGTGTCCTCCCCTTAGACATGATGAAGTCCATTACTTACTGGTCCTAAGACGCTCATAATATTGAAGAATATGCTTGCCAAGACATCAAAGCAAACTCTCGTTCTCTGGAACTTGAAGAGCACACGAATCACTGAAGCCTTTTCATAGCCACATCTTGCAACTTCTTCTTCCCAGAGGTGTCGAAGCCTTTAAATAGAACCATACATCGTGCTCTTTTTCTTTGCATTTCTTTGCATTTAAGGGACAGTCAAACAGGCACTGCAGGTAGGCTTGTTAGATTGGGTGGGGTCACTAGCCATTAGAGAGGCAGTGGGTGAATAGAAAAAAGAGCATGGATGTGAAGTCAGATCACTAAGTGTCAAGTCCAAGTTCTACCTCTTACTAGCAGCAAGGTGGCACAAGAGAGCTGGGCCTAGAGTCCGGAACGTCTGAGTTCAAATCCAACCTCAAGTACTTACTATGTCACCCTAAGAAAGTCATTTCACCTGCCTGCCTCAGTTTCCTCAGCTGTAAAGTGGGGATAATGATAGTACCTGCCTCCCAGGGTAGTAGTGAGGATCAGACAAGATAATATTTGGAAAGCACTCACCCAGTGCCTGGCACAGAGTAGGTGCTTAATGCTTGTTTCCTTCCTTCCTAGGTGAACTTTGGGTAGTCACTCAAACTCTCTGAACTTAAATGCCCTCCTCTGTGAAGGGGGAAATCATAGTTCAGTGGATAGAGTGCTAGGCTTGTAGTCTAGGAAGACCTGCATTCAAACCCCACCTCAGATGCCCACCAGCTGTGTGACTCTAAGCAAGTCACCTAATTTATCTAGGCCTTAATTTCCACAGGTTGGACTCAGTGATCCCTGAAGTCTCTCCTAGGTTTAAATCTATGATCTTCTAATACTAGACTTACCAAGATGTTATGAGGATCAAAGAGAATAATGTGTTTATCAGGCTACATGACTGTGAGATATCATTATCTTCTCTTCACCAAATTCCTTCTCCCAGAATGAAACTGACCCTGGAGCCCAAAGGCTGGCAGGTTAAACTGAGCTGGAAAGACTATAAAGCACTTTGCAAACATTAAAATGTTCTTTAAATGAATAACGATATACATTATGACCACAACTATGTGTCCATCATCTTAACACTAGCCTGGTAGAGTTGGAGAAATTCAAGACCAAAAAGGGGATAATTTTTTTTGGTCTTTATTAATTTGTTTGTTGGGGATAATTTTTTAAAATCGCAGCAAGTGACTCCACCTCACTGGACTTAGTTTCTTGATCTATAAAGGAAGGGTGTAGGGAGTTGCATTAGATGACTCTTAAGTCTCTTCTAGCTCTAAATCCTATAAAATGCCTATGAGATTCATGAATACGGTCTGTTATGGCAAAGAGGGATTTTGGTCTGAGTTGGGTGAAGGAGCCTACAGCAGTAGAAGTACAGAGGCTTAAAATATTAAAATATGTATTATCATCATCATCATCTTCATTATCATCACTATCATTTGTATGAAAAGAACCAGAGGAAGCCCTCTAGCATAGTGGGAAGATCTTTTGTGGGATAGATGGAAAAAAGAATAACAGAGAATGAGAAAGCATGCATTGGTTGCAATCTGCACTGGTGGATAGGGTTTTCACAGCAATGAGATCATTATTCTATTAAGTTATGGGTATTATTCTTCTTATTACAGGGTTTTTTAAGTTCACAAAGGGTATGGCTGGGGACTTCTGAGCTTCTACTATAGATACATTGAGGTTCTGGGGTTGTGTGTCAACATTGTGCAGAGACATCAAATGATTTGCAAAACTCCCCCACAACTAGCATTGTAACTTCTTTTCTACAGTTACCCTCATTTGACAGTTTTTCCTCTACCTCTCACAAAAGCAAAAGATCAGAAGTTATTCCCCCCCCAAAAAAAATGTAGCACTACTAAAAGGTTAGTGTTGATGTACCCAAGAAGTCTGTTAAACTGTGTGTTCATTGTAAGAATTTTCTTTACACCTCCAGCTTTAGATGATTGAAGTCATGAATGGCGATTTTGACAATAAGCATCCCCAAAATGCTTCAAGTTTGAGTCACCGTGGAAAACTTGGAGCCTAGACATAGAAGGTACCAGGCAAGGAAGACATCAGAACAGTACCTGTAAATCAAAATTTTCCTGACCGAAGATTGTCTGCATATGATGTATCAAATCAAATTAGAAAAGCAGATTAAATGCCTTCAATTTGTCCATCATACTATACTCTTCAAAGCAGTTTCAAAATTATTTCATTTCCGTAACAGTCTTCTGTGCAGTAGATGGAATGGATAATACCATTCCCATTTTACAAAGGAGGAAATAGGCAGAATACAACTAAGTGGTGTGTCTATGGCTTTATCTCCTGACTACTGGTTCAGAATTCTAGTCAAATGCCTATTCCAGAGGTGATTATTGAATGGTACTTAAGAGAGGTGTTCTTCTAAACTAGAGGATAGAGGATTCCTTCTTTTGTCCTTGGGGAATATGCCCTATCTACCATCCTAGAGTTCTCTTGCCCACCATTCCATCAAGAACAACTACTCTGATCAACATGGTGAGTTTTCCATTGTCATTGTTACCTTTTAGAGTTCTTTTCTGAGGAGTCATTTATGGAGAGAGAAGGCAAAGTGTGCTCATTTTGGTGTTTCCGGTAGGACTGAATCATGTAACGGGTCAGCCACGAAATGGCAATGTAAGAGAACAAACCAGCATCATCCGCAGGATGTGCAGTAGAAGACCTGTGGAAGAAGCCACAAGCAACAGGATGCTCTTGTTAATCAAGCCTTCATCCTACACTGGAAAGCTAAAGGAAAGCTAAAGCTGAGTTGTACTATCACTAGGGGTCTTCAGGCACAGGGGATAATGACTTGTCACCAGTGCTGCAAAAAGAATTCATTTCCCAGTAGCAGTAGTATTAGATGACCTTTCATCGTGAAGAACGTAGAGAGTCTGTGCTTCTGATTTTATGGGGAAGATGTGAGGGGCCTTTATAAACTTTTGTCATAAAGCAGCCTGTCCCTTTCTGAAAGACTTCCTGTATCCTTGGAGCCTACGTACCCAAGTAACCATAGTTTTCCAACCTATGGCCTTTTTCACACCCAGTCTTCAAAAATTTCCAGTATGTATGGTGATGATACAGTGGAAGGGCATGGGATAGAGGAAGAAGGTTGGAGGGAACCACCTCAAATACCTATAAAATATGACTCTAAACAAATTTTAGAGCACCAGAACTCATAAAATGACAGAGAAACAAGGCTCCCATTGAAGGCAGTCCGGCAGAGGGACAGAAAGGGTTTCTACTGGGAGCAGAGCCCAGCCCCATGTGGTTTTAGCCCAGGCTGTCCAGGAGAAGCCCCAGCTGGAGCTTTCAGGAGAGCAGATCACCAGCAGCTGTGGTGGTTTCCAGAGTTACCAACTCATAAGAGCCAAGGACAAAGGGAAAAGGTCAGTGGAACATCAGCTAAATTTTGGGGAGAGGGTCTGGCCAACTGCCTCCAGAGCTAGAAGCAGTCTGAAGCAGTGGCCCTGCAGCCACCTCCATGTGGCTGCTTCGGAGCTCATAGCCTGCAGATTGCAGGAGGGCCAAGCAATCATTCAGAGGCTAAGTGCTCTTGCCTTGAGCTGCCTGAATCAGGATTGCAGTCTTGGGTGGGGGTCCTGAGGTGCATTTTCAGTGAGCCAAAGCTGGTGGGGGCTGCAGCAGCCTCCTAAAAGCACCTGCAGCTGGGAAAACCCCAGTGATTTGGGACAGAGCTTTCCCCTCTGGAAGCAGAGTTCCACAGAGCTAAAAAATCATTGACTGGCCATCATGAGCAGACAAACGAAGCAAAGTAAGAACAGCAACCAAACTCTAGATTCCTTCTTTGGGGAAAAGAAGGATCAAACAGGGAATGGGAGGAAGACAACACAGTCAGAACTCCTGTACCAAAAGCTTTCAAGAAACATGAAGATTGTCTATAAGCTAGACATCAGCTTAAGAAGGATTTTGAAAACCAAATGAGGGAAGTGGAGGAAAAATTGGGAAGAGAAATAAGAATGATGCAAGAAAATCATGAAAAGAGAGTCAACAACCTGACTGAAGAAATTAACACCTTAAAAAATAGATTAACTCAAATGACAAAAGAGGCCCAAAAAGCCAATGAGGAGAAGAATGCCTTAAAAAGTCGACTTTGCCAGATGGAAAAAGAATCTCAAAAGCTTTCTGAAGAGGATAATTCTTTCAGAACTAGAGTGGAGCAAATGGAAGCAAATGACTTTATGAGAAATCAAGATACTGTCAAACAGATCCAAACAAATGAAAAAATAGAAGGCAATGTGAAAGATCTCCTTGAAAAAACCA
>CM053585.1:229199467-229223963 GCA_028646515.1 Pseudochirops corinnae | reverse complement strand
GGGAGGGGTTATACAATGGGATGGCTGTTTTGGGGTGATGGGTAGGGGAAAGATGGGGAGAAAATTTGTAACTCAAAATCTTGTGGAAATGAATGATGTAAACTAAAATAAATAAAAGTTAAAATTAAAAAAAATAAGTGAATTGTTTTAATTCAGATAATTAGATGATATTTCAAAAGCACTTAGCACAGTGCCTGGCACATAGTAGGATTAGCAATTGTTTGTTCCCTCCCTCATCTCCCTAAAGCTCTCTGTGATCCATTGTACCAGAATCTAGGGACCTTTATACTTGAATATTTATTGAATTAAATGGAATTTGAAATGAATTGCTACTGAACCACTTACTTTGATCTGGGGCGAATTGGGATCATTGTTCTCCAAGCAGCATATTTCCCATCTGAGAGGGCCTTCTGTCCTTCTGGCTTATTAAGAGGCCCTGGGCTCCAATAACTATCCCCAAGGGTGAATTTTTTCTTGGGGACAAAAAGAAGAGTATAAGTTATGAATACATTGCTATAAGTCCCAACTGCCATTCCCATCCCACTCCCCCCCATATAAGAATTGTCCTGGGGAAATGAAATGGGCATCTCCATATCTTGTAGTAATGAGGTAATGTGGTTTAGTAGAAAGGCCACTGGATTGATAGTCATCCTGTCACTTGCTAATTTTGTACCTGTGGCAAATCACCAAGCCTACCGCTCACAACACAGAGCTACTTCAGAAAGCCTTTTGTTGGGATTGTGCTTTGTAAACCTCCCTGTGCTAAGAATTGTTGTTATCTAAGACCTCTCCCAGAGCAGACTCTAATATGCAACAATCCAATCCATTTTAACCAGCATTAAGCTCCTTAACATTCTATTATTTTGACTTCCCCACCCCATAGGAGAAAGGACCTGATCAATTCATATGCTGAAAGCTGTTGCTGTTCTGTGGTTTTTGTCAATTGTGTCTGACTTTTCTTGGCTGGGATACTGGAGTTGTTTGTCATTTCCTTCTCCAGCTCATAAGGAAAAGGAGGCAAATAGGATTAAGTGACTTGCCTCGGGGTCACACAGCTAATAAGAGTCTGATGCCAGATTTGAACTTGGAGGGATGAGTCTTCCTGACTCCAGACCCAGCACTCTGCTCTATTTGCAACACCGCCTAGTTGCAACACTCTCAAAAGTACCCGAACTTTAATGGTTTTTTTCCTTCTGGGGATATTTGTGTTTTAGAAGCTGAGCCTTTGAAGGTACGAGGTTGTTAACCCAAAGGAATGAACTACTAATGTTGTCATTTTAGATAGCATGAAAAGTCGTGGGGATTTTTTTGAGCTGAAGAGCCTCCCTTAATCTCACTGTTACAAGCAAGGGCAGTGGGTAAAAGTAACAGAGAAATAGACTTAGGCTTGATATAGAGAAAATCTTCCTAACAATTAAATGGAATGTGCCGCCTCAGAAAGAAGTGTTTCCTGTTACTGGAGATTTTCAGAGAGGTTTATGGGAGATATTGAAGAAGGAGTGGGGGTTAAATCCTTTCCAACTCTTAGATTCTGTGATCATGTAACCTTAATACTTTCTGAGTCCCACTTTCCCCATCTGAAAAATAAAGAGGTTGGGCTAGATGGTCTTCAAGGTCCCTTCTAGCTTAAAAAAATCTATAAATCAGACCAGTTTGGGTGAAAATAACCCAATCACAGGATTCCCTGCATGCATATAAGCTACTTGCTTTGTGGGAACAGGGACCACGGCATTCTTACATAGGTGAGGCCATAAACCATGCTGTCTTCCAGGTCCATTCCAAGGTTTACAGAGCCACCCATGGAGTTGGGACCCCAGTCTTTCCTTCTCCTGGGCATTTTCACTCAGTTCGGCCAATTCTTTCTTTCCTGGAATGAAAGATGCTGAAATGACAGAGAGGAATCTTCAGTGTATCCCCTTCCTAATTCAACAATAGTCTGGTTATCTTTACAATGAAAGGAAACACAATAGAGATGTATGGAACTAGACCAGCTTCTTCTCCTTTCTTTCTTTCTTTCTTTCTTTCTTTCTTTCTTTCTTTCTTTCTTTCTTTCTTTCATTCATTCATTCAGTAAGCATTCATTCATTAATTCTTGTGTGCAGAGCCCCATTCTAGGCTGCAGGAGTAAAAAAAGGTTAGATAAGACTTAGTTCCATTTCTAGATTAATGGAAAGCCGAAGGTTATATATAGGAAGCCGAAAGAGGAGGATACACAAAGATAGCACTTTATGTATACATTTATATAAAGTTTACATAGTGGTGGGTAGATTTGCAGTGTGGCTAAGGAAACAGTACAAACAGGTGCTACTTTGGGAAAAAAAAAAATGGATTAACTTATGGTTAATATGGTGTGGAAAGCACCTTGGACCAGGAGTCAGAAGACCTAAATTCGAATCCCAGAATTATCAAGTCATTTGTGGCCTCTGGGCCTTGTTTGCCTTAGTTATAAAATAAGGAATTTGGACTAGATCATCTGTAGTTTCCCTCGTTCTCACCACCTCTTCCTAATTCAGAACCTACCACCAGAATTTGGAGTCAAATTTATATCTTGAAACTTTGTTCCCCACTCCAACCCCACAGGGCACCTGTAAAGTTTAGGTCTCCCTTCTGTTACTGCCAGGCTGCCTCCCCTTTTCAGGGCCTGGATTCGTAATGCCTCTGTCACAGGGATGGAGGGTTGAAGGAGAAAGGGTCAAAGACCAGCTGCTTGATGTACTATCTCACCTACATAGCACTAAAATATTCATAAAGCATTTTTCTTTCAACAGCCTCAGTGAGGTAGGTGGCACAAATATTACTGTCTTCATCTTCCAGAAAAGGAAGCTAAGGTCTAGAGAAGTAAGCTAGCCTGTTCAAGGTCACACAATAAATAAGTGCTGGGAAGAATGGAACTCGGACCCCTTTACCAATTGATGTTCTTTATACTGCAAGACCCGACATCCTCTAAGAGCCCTGAGCTTGGAATCTCTAAACTTCAGTTTGCTCTTCTGTAAAATGAGGGGGGTTGGACTAGTACTAGGGGTGAAGAATCTGCAGCCTCAAGGCCACATGTGGCCTCGTAGGCCCTCGGGGCAGCCTTTTGACCAAGTCCAAGTTTTATGGAACAAATCCTTTTATTAAGGGGGTTTGTTCTGTGAGGCTTGGATTCAATCAAAGGGTCATAGGGGGATCTGGAGGGTCACATGTGGCCTCATGGCTGCAGGTTCCCCACCCCTGGACCAGATGTTCTCCGAGGTCCCTCATAGATACAAATTCCAATGAAGTCCATTCTCCCAGGCTTCTAATTCTTTCCTTCTTTACTTCCACCAATGGCTTTCTTTCAAGGCCCAACTAAAATTTCACCTTCTATACAAAGCTTTTCCAGTCCCTGTTAATGTTAGTACTCTCCCTCTGTTGATTATCCCCACTTTATACTGTATATATTGTTGTTACATACAAGCATACCTCATTTTATTGTGTTTTATTTTATTAGGCTTTGCAGATAATTGTAAGTTTTATGGGGTTTTTTTTTTTTAATGAATTGAAGGTTTGTGGCAACCCTACCCTGAGCAATTAGTGCCATTTTTCCAACAGCGTGTGCTCACATCTTGTCTCTGTGACATTTTGGTAATTCACAATATTTCAAGCTTTGTCATTATTATTATATCTGCTATGGCTATTGGTGATCAATGATTATTGATGTTACTGTTGTATTTCTTTTGGGGCACTACAGATCACTCCCATGTAAGACCTCGAAGTTAATTGATAAATGTTGTTTGTATTCTGACTGCTCTACCCCACCAACTACTCTGGTCTCTCTCCCTCTTGTTAGGCCTCCCTCTTCCTTGAGACACAATAACATTGAAGTTAAGCCAATTAATAAGCTTAGGCCTCTAAGCATTCCTGTGAAAGGAAGAGTTAGTTCATCCATGTGGCAAACTTCATTGTTGCCTTATTTTAAAAAACTGCCACAGCCACCCCAACCTTCAGCAATCACCACCCTGATCAGTCAGCAGCCATCAACACCAAGATAAGACTTTGTCAGCAAAGAGATGATGGTTAGCATTTTTTCAAAAAAGTGTTTTTTAATTAAGGTATGTACATTGTTTTTAGACATAGTACTATTACATACTTAAAACAGACTACAGTATAGTGTAAATATAACTTTTAAATGCACTGGAAAACCAAAAAACTTGTGTGACTTGCTTTATTGCACAAAACCAACCCCACACTGTCCCAGAGTTTTTCTCATGTTCTCTCCCCAGCGTTGTTGTGACGTTCAAAGATAATGGATATAAAGCCCTTTGCAAACATAAAGGCAATAATATATAAATGTGAGGCCGGTGTGCAGCCGCCTGCTCAAGGGCACGTCGCTGCAGAGCACCATTCTGGGCGTCATCCCCAACAGCCCCGACCCGGTGAGGTATCACCATTCTTATTATTGGACACTCGTGATAACTTCATTCCCTGAGCCTTCTAAAGCACTCGTTTCTGCTAAGTTCAAGCAATGCTTATAGAGCCATAGAGGGATGTGCTAGCTAGGAAATGATTAACAAGGGCTGAGGGAAAATGAATGTACTTCCACCTTTGAATATAATTTGCATTAACACTTTCTCAAATCTAGCCAATCAACAAAACAATAAATGGAGGCTTGAATGGTGGTTGATTGCCACCTTGCCAGTTTCTGAGGTGTAAATGCTCAACACTGAAAATGTAAGGATGGGTTACAGTTTACTCCAGCACCCACCCGAATCTCCCTCAGTAGGCTGTGAGCTCCTTGACAGCAAGGGCCGCCTTCTGCCCTCCTTAGTATGTACAGCGCTTAGCACAAAAGTGGCACACAGTAGGCTCTTAATGTTTATTGATTAAGTTGTGACATAGTAGGAAGCACAGTAGATAAGTCATTTTGCTTCAAGATCCAACTCCACTATTTAGTTAACATATGTGTAATCTTTGGCAAGTCTCTTTCACTCTCCTACACTTTATAATGAAAGTGTCTGGACTGTAAGATCACTCCCCTCTTGGGCATTCTGAGATTCTGCTTCTTCTATTAGGATAATTACGGCGATCGCAGCTTGCAACCCGGGGCTGTCTCGGCGTGGGAGCCCCAGCAGGGGGCAGGCAGCGCAAAGGGGCTGTGGCAGCGGTGGGGCTTGAGCCCTACGACGGTCCGTAGCGCGGGGGCGGAAGCAGCTGTGGCCGTCCGCAGCTGTCGGCGGATCCACTTTAACCCGTCCCCCGCCTCTCCCCGACCTTTGCCTCGGCGGCGCAGTCGCCTCTCAGACTCGGGATCGCAGCCCCCGGCGGGCCCGCTGGCAGCGGCCATGTCGTCCGTGAGCGCGATCCAGATCCCGAGCCGGCTGCCACTGCTGTTGACCCACGAGGGCGTCCTGCTGCCCGGCTCCACGATGCGCACCAGTGTGGACTCGGCCCGCAACCTGCAGCTGGTGCGCAGCCGCCTGCTCAAGGGCACGTCGCTGCAGAGCACCATCCTAGGAGTCATCCCCAACACTCCCGACCCGGCCAGCGACGCCCAGGACCTGCCGCCGCTGCACAGGTAGCGCCCGCCCGCCCAGCAACGGCGGCCGCCTGCTCCGGGGGAAACTGAGGCCCAGGGAGCGGAAGTGACGCGGCAGAGACTCCCCCAACTCCCCAGGCTTAGGCTCGAGACCTGCGGGACTTGAGACCTTTTTCCAGGAGCGTAGCCGCAGCCTTGGAAGGTGCCCCTGTAGGATGACTACATAGGCCTACTCTCAGTGTTACAGATAAGGAAATTGAGACCGGGGGAGCAGGAGACCCAGGAGCAGCCCGGCTGGCCAGTGCGGGGCTCTTGGAGTCGTGGCAGCAGAGCAGATCTGGATGTTGCCCTACGGGGCATGTCCAGGCGACCGAGACCCAGAGAGTTCAAGCCAAAGATCTCGGGGATCGTATTCAGGAGGGAACTGCCACTGGGCTCTACAGAATGTCCCAGAAGACTTAGTGCAGTATAGGACACCCTGCTGCTTAGTTGAAGGGCTTATGGTCCCGAGGTCGTGGGTTTAAATACAGGTTTTGCCACTTTATTAGCTGGGACGTTTGGATGGATCACTGAATTTTTTTCCAAGCAGAAGCTCTAGGACCGCTTCTGTTTAGGGGGGGGGGGTTAGAAGGCTAACTACTAAGGGTTTTCCAATTCTGAAGAGAGGGTACTGGCCTAGTTGATCTCTGGATTCCTTTCTAGTTTTGACATTGTATGTTTATGTAACTTCTATATCCTGTTTTACAGGTTACAGCATTTTCTGGCAGCTATTGAAGGAAGGAAAGGCAAGGGTTCCTAGAAGCTAGTTTGAGTGTGCCTTGAAGTTCATGTATTCTTAGAACTCATATTTCATATACATTTTATAGCTAGAGAAACTGAGCCTAGAAAACAGAAGGGACTCAGATTATTTCTAATACCCTTCTTTCCCTTAGTCCCCTCCCCCTCCTCCCCAACAACCCATGCATGAAACCAGTGGCCAGGTAATTTTTAATCTAGCCGTTATCTTTTGGTTCCAAGTCTTTTTTCTCCTCCCCAGGGAAAATAGTTTTAATTTCTCTTATTACTACTGCTTATCTCTCTCTCTCTCTCTCTCTCTCTCTCTCTCTCTCTCTCTCTGTCTCTCTCTCTGCTTGTTAACTATTTTTAGGCTCCATGCTTCCCCTATCATGCTAACTGGCAGTTTAAAAAAAAAAAAAACCCTAATAAACTTAAGGAAACCCTGTATGACTATTCCAGAGCCAACAGGGTAAGGTAGGGGTAGGCTTCCTAGAAACTCATGTCCCTTTCCATAGAACCTGAGCATAGAGGGGCTCCAGTGGAATAGATCAGTGATAGTGAAGAAATAGGTCAGACCTTCCGTGTTCTAACAGTAGAGAAAATATAGGCTCCTAGAAGTGAGAATTATCTCCAGGAGTTTAACAAATACTAACCAGATTCTTCTTATGGACTAGCATAAGCTTCTCCCTCCTGCTTGGAGCTCTGCACTAAAGCAGTTTCCTTTGTTCTATTTCCTTTGCCCATCTTTGAATCCCAGCTTCTTTCCTACTCCTTTTCTTCTCTTTTTTCAGCATCTTTTCTTCATTTCCCAACTAGATTTCTTCTTTCCTCAATGGATTTTCTTCTCCCTCTTTGTGCCTCCCACCAGAAATTTGACCTCCCACTTTCCTCTTCTGTTGCAATTACACCTGTCCTTCAGTGGCACTGAAGTCAGAAAATTTGGGTTAAGATTCTGCCTATGATTATCTTCTGATATGTCCTCGAGCAAGTTATCTAACTTCTCTGAGGTTCAATTTCTTTCTCTAAAATGAGGGGTTTGAATTGGATGATCTCTTAGGTCCCTTCTCTAGCCTGTGATCCTAAATATGGAGTGTTCCCTCATTGCACTTAGTATCCCTATTCCTCCCAGGTCTTTGTATTTTATTTCTTAGGATAGGATATTTCTCAAAGGTCTGTAGAAAAATATTTAGACTAGTCAGGTTCTCTGGCTCCAGTGCACCTAGTCTGCTTGCTTATCTTATTTTATGCCATCCCTCTGTGCTCAGGTACATAGTGTCTTTCCTTGTTTTCTGTTTATCCTTCATGTTCTAGTTTTCTTTTAACATATAATTACATAACATTTACCAATATTTATACCTGAAGTATAAAAATATAACTGTATTTTTATATTCTGTAAACATGTATTGATGGCATTAAAGCAAGATTTTGAAAGGTACAAAGAAATTCTGCTTTCCAAGAGTATTGACTAATACAGAATATATTGATGAGTAAAGAAGCCCAGAAACAAAACCCTAGCATACAAATTAATACTTGCATTTTGACCTGTTTCCTAGCCAGAAATGACTTTAGTTATTATGACTAAACAATATGACTTTAGTTAGAGGTGTATTGTTGTTAGAGATTCTTTGTCATACCTTTACAGTTTCATAAGACTGAAAGGGATCTTAAGGTCAGAACTTGGTGCATAGTAGGCAGTTAATATGTGCTGGTTTGTTGATTGTTCTAGTCTAGCTCCCTGCCCATTTAAGGCACTCTAAAAAAATATAGCTGTTTATTCTTAAGTTTCTAGAAAAGTGTTACACAGCTTCCCCCAATCAACTGTACATAGGATCAATTTAGAGCTAGAGGGGACCCCCTAATTTTACCGGTAAGGAAACTGAATCCCAAAGAGAGTAAGGACTTGCCTAAGGTAACCCAGCTAGTAAGTAGCAGAGCTGGGATTTGAACACTGATCTTCTGATGTCAAATAATTCTTTGAAATGGTCGATTGCAAAGTTTTCTGTTTTCTGATCTAAACTTGGAAATGCTGTTAAAAAAAAATTCTTGCTTAAATGTCACACCCAGTGCTCATCCAAGCCCAGACACTAAAATCTTTTACTTACCCAGTTAATTGCTTTCTCAGATCACAAGAGAACACCAGAGGTGCAGCGAATGGCTTTCTTCTGCTCCCTCTCTTCCCCCATACCTTTTAAGTGACGGTGCTGGCAAACTTCAGGGAACAGCAGAGGTTACACTCTTCCCTATAATCCTCCCCACACTGAGCACAGCATAAGTAGATGTCACTGCCTTACCTGAGTCTATGCTGCTGTAAACAGCATGGCCCACTCTGCATGCCAGTAGTTCAGGCACAGTGCCAGAAGTACATGAACTTCTGAGAAAAGCACCAGAACATCTCTGCAGTTGTGGGACTTGCTATCTTGGCACCACAGGACATCCTGCACCTGCCTGCCTAGCAAGGTTGTGCTTTTTGTGGCACCTGGATGAGTTAGTATTTTCTTAATAGCGAAAATAGAAAGTACTCAGCTCTGCAATATTCTTTTGTAGTCTACCAGTCCAGCTTTTCAACTTTACCTTCTCTGGGGTAAAATCATGTTATAGAACATGGAATTGTCAAGGGACCTTAGAGATCATCTATTGTAAACTCCCCCAGGTAGAAGGTAGTTTTTCAGGTTATATCTGAACACTTCCTCACAGAGTGTTCCGAGGTTGGAGTCAGCAGAAATCTCTTTTCCCCCTCCATGGTTCAAACCCATTTCTCCCTCCACAAGTGTTATAGAACCATTTCTCTGCCATTCACTGTATGTGGTCTGGTTTTTTTTTTTTAACCTAAGTGCATGACTTTAATCTTTATTATTTTTATTTTAGTTTCAACCCATAGAAAATTCAGACTGTCAAGACCTTTTAAAATCTTGCATCTGTTTGCATCTAACAATATATTAGGTCATCTAGATTACTGGCATTTAAAAATTCAGTAAGTGTGCGTTCTTTGTGTGCAAAATGTCAATCCCTTTTCTTCTCCTTGAAATGATTTATATTAGCCTCTTTTTCCTCTTTGTTTTATAGATACACGTAAGGTACCTTACAGAATGCCAAACATCTTTTTAAAGCATACAAGAAAGATTACTTTATGATGACAAAAAGCTTCCTAATTTTTGTTCTTTATACTTAACTCTTCAGTACTTTAGAAATCTATGATTTCATCAGTTTGAGACATTTAGTCTGCTAATGCCCTTCACACTTTACTAGGTAGATTATTGGGTTACCATATTTACTTGGTGATCTCATCAGTTCTCATGGATTCAGTATGCTGATAATTCTCAGGTCTACTTATCTAGCCCTAACCTCTTTCTTTTCACCTCCAATGTCACTTCTCCAGCTGCCTATTATACCTCTTGTGCCACAGACATTAGCCAGCATGTGCCATAGACATCTTAAACTCAGCATGTCCAAAACTGAACTCATTATCTTATCCCCTCAAGTCCTCCCTTCTTCCTAACTACTATTCCTGTGGAGGGTGTGCCATCCTCCCAGTGGCCCAGGCTCAGCCCCTAGGGGTCAACCTTGACTCTTCATTCTCTCATCCCCCCATCCAGTCGGTTATGAAGTCCTATCATCTCTTCCTTCATAACATCTTTCACATATGCCCCCTTCTCTCTTACACTGCCACCATGCTAGGGTAGGCTCTTTTCACCTCCCCCCTTGGCCGTTCGCAGTAGCCTGCTGCTTGGACTCCATGCCTAAAGTCTTCCCACATTCTCCTCCATCCTCTTCTCTGCTGTCAAATTGATTTTCCTGAAGTCTGATTTTATAACCCTACTGTTTAATTCCAGTGGTTCCTATCATCTCCAGGATCAAATATAAATTCCTTTATCACCCAAAGCCCTTTATTTTCTATACCTCTTTTACCTTTCAGTCTTCTTATACCTTACTCTCTGCCACATAACTTTGCAATCCAGTGACACCAGCATCTTTGCAAATCTCCTCACCAGAAACTCCGTCTCCTGAATCTGTGTTTTCACTGGCTGTCACTGTATGCCTTAAATGCTCCCTCCTGATCTCCATCTCTTGGCCTCTCTCACTTCAAGTCCCAGCTAAAATCCCATCTTTTACAAGAAGCTACATAATACGCACTTAATAATAAATGCTTGTTGTCGCATTGCATGACCATAGACCTGCTGTGGTCACCTGGTGATGAGCTCACCCAAACTTAGCTAGGCTGGTTCTTTAGCAAAAGATTTCATTGGTCTATTATTTTAAAACTCAGTTTGATGGAAGCTACTAGAACTTGCACTTGACCAGCATAGCCTTCAGTGGGTTAGGGTTACCTCTATGCCATGTGAAGAGCTAGGTTAGATCTTCAGTAGGGTTTAGTTCTTACTATAGTGAAATTCATTTAATGGAATACTCTCTATTTTGCTTATGTAAAACCTGTCTTTTTAAAATGCTATACAAATGACTTTTCTCCAAAGCAAAATTTGAAATTTTCTGAGACACTGGGAACATGAGAGGTCAAAACGAATGATTCTTTCTCTTTTTTAGTGCTTGGGACTGCTCTAATAGAAATTCCCTACCTTGTTCCTTTCATACTGCGTAGCCCAATCAATGAGCAGGGTCAGTGATTCAGCAGAATTCATACACTATTGAAGCAGTTAAGCCAAGTAACACAGGCTGACCAGTGGGACACACTCGATGAATTAGCTCATAAACAAATGGATAGCTTTTTTTTTTTCCATTCCCTCCATGTTACAAAACTGGTTCCTGTTGTAGAATACCTTTAGGGTGAATAAACATTGGCTACATTTGCCAGTCTCTGACCCATTCTACTAGGTCTTGGAGGAGCTGCTTGAACAGATATCCACTCTTGTGCTTTTTTGGAGTAATTAATGGTTCACATTCGCTTCTTCACCACCACCAGTTCCTTTTCTAGCCCCCTGCTCCCTCCCCCCCCCCCCAAACCTGCAATTTAAATGTAGCTTTTATGTCTGAGAATGTTAGAATCTTACAGTTAGAAGGGGTCACTGTAATCTGAGAAGCTTCTTTTTCTGACTATCTTCATCTAACAAATGTTTGTTAAGCCCATATGGGTAGATCTTTATATTTCTTAGATTGGGGGATATTGAGAATTATAAGTCCCCTCCCATAGGACTTTAAAAATATGCCTCCTGTAAGGTCCTATATATTTATGAGAGGGGGATTAGAATTGTGTTTTTTAACAACCATTAGAACTGAGGAGTATCAAACTTCAAAGCAATTTCCTTGTTGTTGCACTTATTCTAATGAGGATGGCATTTGGACAAAACGTATTTGGATTTCCTCATTAGGGCACCTTTGGAGCCGGTTTATAGAAGGCACAGGAAAATTGGTGTTATTTTATAGGCATACTTCCTTTTTAAAAAGTTGCCTAAAATAGATAACCTTGCTTGAATTTGCCAGAATTAATTCTGAATGAATCTTGGCCATTTTCACCTTCAAATCCTGAAACTTTACATGCCTGAGAACATTGGAAAGGATGTGGAGGAAGCAGTTCCCAAGGAGTTTCATGTGCATCTTGAGTAATGGCAGAATTGTTGGATAAATGTAATAGAGCCTTCCAAAACAACACAACCCTCTTCTTAAACCTCCTCCAAAGAGGGGATATTCTTTAAGAGTGGATGGATTTTGATGTGTTTGTTTAAAAACCTGGTCACATGGCATATTCAGTCAGACCTCTCAAAGAACATATTAATCGAGGCATATTTGCTGTGTTTGTGAATGAGTCATTCACTGTAGTACCCTTTGTATATACTTGGTTACTCTGAAAGATTGCTGATTTCGTGGTTGTGGATATCCTTTCTGCTTAGGGGGTTACAATCTACATCTCAGTAGCTATTTTTCATGAGTAGCTGTGAAAGCAAAAATAAGGAAAACATCAGCTGGTGGCCAACATTTTGGTGACAATCCTCTTTACACTTAGCAGAGCTTATCCCCAGCTCACAGGTGTACCATCTACAAGCTGCTAAACCTTTTCGGTTTGTTGGACCTCCTAGAACGTGTGTTCTACTCTCATAGGCTTTTATAACACTCAGGCCCATCTCCATGCCATGATGCAGTATTGGTACAGGGCTTTAATGCAGATCCTTTATATATCAGATTTTAAAAAACCAAAACTTTTAAATGAACAGAAATTTCATTTTACTCACTGTTTACATATTAAAAAGTATAAATTAATGTAACCATGTAAGGTCAGAGTTGCTTGAAATAAGGATTGACCTAATCCATTGTTACTTGGAGCTTCCCTCCCTGAAATGTCACTTACCACAGCACTGTCTGTGATCTTCCAGTCTTGAAGAAAATTATGCGGAGAGATATGTCCTCTAGTGAGTTTTCTTGTTTGACTTCAGAAAAGGAATTAGTAACTTAGACTTTAAAATTTTTCTCTTTGGGAGGAAGGATATTGTAAGTTAATCTCTTGGTGCCATCCTCATTTTCAGTGTTAGTAAAGGCGGAAAATTCTCATTCTCTAAATTTACCTTTTTGTGAAGTATCTTAACAGAAGAATCTGTATTTCTAAATTTGACTTACATCTTGTGCATACACCTGGGTTCTAGTCTGTAAACCCCTTGGGCCAAGAATCCGGTTACTTAGCTGTGAATGTTTCCTGTTATGTGGTGCACACAGTGTGCGTAAGGAAAATTGTGCAACAAACCTTGTCCTTAGTTCATTTGCATGATATAGTAGAAAAACAGTAGATTAATTAAGTGTGTGATAATGTTCAAATCACTTGCCCTCACTGCACTTTAGTTTCCTCACTTGAAAATAAAGGGCTAGATTCTATCTCTTAGGACCTTTCCTATTCTTAGATTCTATTCTGTTGGCCTTTTGTCATTTTAATTAAACTAACAGTTTTTCCAAGCACTTCTGAGTTGACTCTTAACATTAAATACTTGATTATCTGCCTTGAAGAAATATGCCCCATATAACTCAAAACAAATAATCTCCAAATCATTTTTTCTGCTGTTAGATTATTTGATTTCATTCTCTCCTCAAATTTATCTTTCTAAATATATTTGTCAGAAGCTGATGCTAGACTTAGTTTTCATCCTTCTACATAAATTAATGTCACTGGTAATAGGGGATAAAGCTCTAAAAATGTGCTGAGTGGTGGAGGAAAGCCAGCCTGGGGTTAAAGTCTACTTTAGATAACCTGTAATGTGAATAATTCATATTTTGGGAATAATTAGTTGGTTCTGTATGGGGGAAAGAAATTGTGTCAATTCTTTGATGTAGGAAACTGCCCTTACAAGTCAGAAATTATTCTGCAACTTTCTCATCTTAGAAAGTTGTCTGTGGCACTGGGATTTGCCCAGAAGGACATAGTCAGGAGGTGCCCGGGGCAAGACTCGAACCTAGATTTTTCCAGATTCCCAAGGCCAGGTCTCTCTCTATTCCCCATGCTGTTTCTAAGTATAAATCACATCTGTCAAATTTTTCATGTAGTGTATGTGATCAAAACTTAGACTTTTCTAGTTGGGCAAATTCATAATATCCATAATATTTTGACTTCCATATAGGTTTCACTGGAGCCATCAGTCTCAAAAAGTTCCACTAAGATTTCTCACTGTTTAATAAGTCCTAGCTTTACCTTTTATTTTTCATATGGTAAATGGTTATTAAATACCAGTGGTGTGCAGAGCTCTGTGCTGGGGGTGTGGTAAGGGTCAGATTTAAATAGAAAGTTTAGTACATGTTACCTCATGAAGGTTGCAGTCTACTGGTTTCCTTATGCAGAAATAAAGCCATGTCTGTGGAAGCAGGATAAATAGAGAAGTAGGATTTGCCTGTCTAACTGGGTTTACAGCCTAGTTTTCTTACAGGTCTCCTTGAGCTCACTATTTTTGAGCTTTAAAAAGTGTGTTTTAATTTTTAAAAATCTGTATAAGATTTTTTTTCCTTACACTTGAATGGGTCCAATTTGTACATTTGTAGATGCTTCATTTCTCTTCATTCTTTTTTTTAAAAAGCAACATAATAAAGTGCAGAGTGCTTTTTCCCCTTTTAAACCACAGGAACATACAGAATCGATCGATATGGCCATTTTCTAGGGCTGCTTTAAGGGGCAAGTAGTGTGTGAAAATTCCATCTGCGTGATTTTATTATTATTATCATTTTACAAAGCACATTCAGATATGAAGCTAAATCTAGCTGCAGTTTTTGATGTCCCTTTGACTCTTCAGCACTCCTAGGTTTTTGATAGCCTTGTGAGGAAAAGTCACCTTGTTTTAGAAGTAAAATTCTGGGCTGTTCTATTGCATGCTTGTAACACTGACTTTTGCAATGTTTTTCAGGATTGGGACAGCTGCATTGGCCGTTCAGGTAGTGGGCAGTAACTGGCCCAAACCCCACTATACCTTGCTGATCACAGGTCTCTGCCGCTTCCAGATTGTTCAGGTAGTAAAGGAGAAACCATATCCTATCGCAGAAGTTGAACAGTTGGACCGGCTTGAAGAATTTCCAAGCCCATCTAATTCTCAGGAAGAGCTTGGAGAACTTTCTGAACAATTCTATAAATATGCAGTACAGGTAAGTTGTTTTAACTTGCCTTTAAGTACAATCTTTTCCTTTTACCTTCACAGGCTACTGCCAGCCACTGTTTACCTAGTCAGGGATAGCTTTTGTGCCAGTTTCAGGGAAACATAAGTTAAAATGACATTTTTGAGTGATAATGGTGACCCAGATCATTTCTAACTAACAGGGTACAAAAAAACATCTTTTACTAGTGAGCTGTGTTTTTCCTTTCCTTGAAAGTCTCTATATGGAATCAGCAAAATAATTTAAAGGTACACAGAAGTTCAGAAGGAGTCACATACTGGTCAAGTATTTTTGTCATTACCATGCTAGATTTAATATATACTGTTTTGTTTTTTTTAATTATGCATAACAGAAATTTAGTTTTATATACTTTTGTTATAGACAACTTTCTTTTCTGCTCTTTGTGGATTGAAGTGTTTTTGTTTTTTAGTGCTTGCCAAGTTCATAAAAAAAAAGGGCTTATATCAGATGGATTTCTGCAGCTTCCCTTGTAACTATCTGTGTCTCACCACCATCTTAAATCCTGACCCTGAAAGATTAATTTAGAAAAAATAAAAGATCCATAAATAAATTCTGGTGACTTGCAGTCACACTTTGTATCTTTGCATTTGCTAAATTCAAATATAAAGCCTAGGGCAAAAAGTTTATCTGGTGATAGGTGGGAAAGGTTAAGTCAGTAGTGGAAGTTTTCTGTATCTTGATGGAGAGAATTGAAATGAATGGAACTCCTTTCAAAATACAGTAAAATCTTGATTAATTGGAAAGGTGGAAAAGTAGAATGTAATAGCCCAGTATTTTGTACATTCATAAGCATATCAGTTGAAACAGTCCAAGGATCTCGCTTTTTCTCAATGTAAATGAAAATGTTGGCTAGCTAGTTTTGCCCTCTGGTTTTTAATAAACACTTGGAATGGCAGACTCTGAAATTTATGACTTTTGCATTGCCAGCATTGTCAGCGACTGTTTTTTAAAAAATATATGTGCCTCATTTCTGTTTTGAGAAATGTGTTAGTATCGTTTAAATTGTGCTGTTCTTAAATCCTTTAACAAATCCAGTGTGCTGTCATTGTTGTATGTGAATCTCCAGAGGTGTAGTTCTTTATCCTCTGAGACTCAGGGCTGTGGAACCTGTGACCTCAAGGCCACATGTGGCCTTCTAGGTCCTCAAGTGCAGTCCTTAACTGAATCCAAACTTTGCAGTCAAAAGTCACCCACTCCTACATTCAGTGATTGTCACCTACTGTATGCATAGCACTGTGCTAGAGGAGGGATGGGTAGTCTTCATTGTTGAAGTCTTTACAGCCTAGCAAAGTGATAAGACCAACACATGACTGACATACAGTATTATATTGTATTCGGCTGGGAGAGTTGCAAGCCAAAATGCTGTGAGATCCCTTCTGATGGAAGACATTGTTGACTAGGGAAGTGAGGGAAAACTCATGCAGAAGGTGGTGTTTGAATTGCATTTGAAAGGATTAGTGGAATTCAGCAGGTGAAAGGGTCAGAACTAGAGAGAGATTTCAGGAGAGCGGTCTATTTGAAGCTGTGGAAATAAAGTTGCCAAAGGAAAATGAGCCAAGTAAACCCTTGGGGAGGTTATCAAAGGTGTGGTTAGGGATGTAGGGTTGTTTCAACCTGAGGGGAAAGAGAGTATGCAGTAGGCGGTGGTGGTCCTTGTCTGAAGCTGTCTAGAAGGCTGAAGGCTTCAAAGAAAGTTAACAGGGTTTGGTGATGAGGTCTTTTGACCTTCTGAGAGAGCACTGCAAGTAAGGGAGGGGAGATAATAACAGGACTGAGCAGAAACCTAAAGGCAAGGAATGGAAAATGTGGCCATCAAGGAAGCAGAGACCTCCATTATAGAGAACTTATCACTGTGAGATCTCCTGAAAGAGGAAGAGACATAAGGGCTAATAGCTGGATGGAGCATTGTGAGGAATGGGCTTTGTTTGGGCAGGGCGGGGAACATTATCTGTTAGTTTATGACTTAGGAAATAAGAGCCTGAATTAAGGCATATGGGATGAACTAGTGAAGGCAGATGAGAGAAAGAGAGAATGGAGATGGTGTATATACATGTGACAGAGAATGGATGGCCAGTTTCAGGAGCCGGGGTTTGGAGGGGTAGGAAGGAACTGGACCCAGAATACAGGTAAGGGTAGAGAGTAGTGCAGTTTCTTGTTTGGTGACCAGAGAGAAAGAAGAGAGTAGATACTATTGATATTGAGAGGTTTGAAGAAATAGATTAAGGGAGCATGTGCTTTGGATGGCTTCAGTCAGTGAAGTAGAAGGTTCTGCCGTCAGCTGTGATTCTGAACAATGGAGCTGTGGTTTGGGGCAAGAAGAGAGAAAAAAATAACTGACGTTTTTGGAGCACTTTAACATTGGCAAAGCCCTCTTCAGAATACATGATCTCATTTGAACTTCCCAGTAACTCTTTGTGGTGGATTGGCTAGGTATTATTTACATTATTTACACTCATTTTACAAGTGAGGAAACTGAGGCCAAGTTTAAATGACTTGTCTGTGGCCAAACAACTAGTCAGTGTCAGAGACAGGATTGTCAGGTGGGTCTTTACTGACTCCAAACCCGGTGCTGTTCTCTGGGCACCTTGGAACAGTTGCTGTGAAGAGTGAGAAGGACTGTTGATAAGGGTAGAGTAGAGAGCCTCTGACTAAGGTTATAATTAACAGTTGACCATCCTTACTGAACTGCTCTGTCCAAAGGTCAAGAAACCTTATCACCAAACCCAGTTAAATTTTTTTAAACCCTTCAACTTTCTTGACAGCCTCAGAATTATTAATGTATACTTATTTGAACAGTTGCAGGTTTGAAAAAATTTCCCTGATGCTATCAAACTATTGCAAATATAGGAGGAAAAATTTTAAACAGCCCATGGTAATGTTGTCTAAGTCAGGCAATTTTCCTAAAACCTCTTGTTTTCGTAGCAAAGTGCTTTTGAATTCCTAATTTGCTAAGAACAAAAACCAAAAGCAAAATGAGTACTGTATTCTTCCTGTACAAAAATGATGGAATTCTGTGGAAGCAAAAGATATTTTAAGATATTTTAGACTAGTGATGCCAATTTGCAGAATAGCTGCCTGAGATTTAGCATCACAATTTTTAAACTATGAGAAAGAGCCTAACTGTTTAATTGACAAGAATCAAACCTGATTAACCTGATTGGCTTTAGCATCAATTACATTTGTGTTCTAAGTATGTATGTACCTTGTGAGCAAAAGAATTTTCCTCCCTTTCATGCAGGAACTCCATCTCACACTCCATTGATCTTGTGGTCCTCTTGGGAACCTGATAGAGAGAACATGCAATACTCAATAACCATCCTCTCCAGAACAACCTTTGACACACTAGGTCCAGCGAATGAGGCATGTGCTTGCTCCTTGCTCTCCTCTGCTTTTTCCAGACCTGCCCTCTCTGCTGCCATCACTGTACACTCTCCTCCTTTTGAGGTTCACTTCAGGTTTCAATATTATCTCATTCAGATGCTTCTTGCTGTCACTCTCCCTCCTTTCTCAAGGGGTTTAATACCTGGCTTATATTCTCCTTTTACCAACTCGACTCCTGCCCTCATACTAAGGACGTTAATGCATGGGTTAATCTGTCCTCAGCCAGCCGCAGATCTGATGTGTTCCTTTCAGTTTACTTGTCTGGCCCGTTAATCTCTCTTCTCACCTCCAGCACACATTTCCAACTGCCTGTTGGACATCTTGAGCTGGATGTCTCATAGGCATCTTTAAACTCTGTGTGTCCAAAACAGAACTCATTCTTTCTCCTTCCAAAATCCTCCTCTTTTCTAGGTTTCTGTATTATATAAAGTAACCTTCCAGTCACCCAGGTTCAAAACCTGGATGGCATCTTTGATTCCTCACTCTTATCTTGCCCCTATATCCAGTCATTTGTTAAGTCTTGTCCTTTCTACCTTCATCCCATACTCCTTTTTCTATTCTTCTGTCACTGCTACCACCTTAGTACAGGCCCTCATGATCTCCCACCTGGACTATTGCAGTAGCTGGCTGGTTGATCTCTGTGGCTCGTCTCTGTCCTCTGTCCGCTCTAATCCATCTTCCATTCGGCTGTCAAATTAAGGATCGAATTTATGCAGGGTTAGCAAGTGTGGGTTCTGTGATATAGAAATAGAAGTAAGACTAGTATTAATACTCAAACCATGGTTTTACCTTTGTTAATATTTTAGGATGAGTTTCAGTGCTTATATTCCTAGTGAATCAAAATCATCATAGTTCCCTAAAAACACTAGATAGGAAAATATTGGGGCAGATGGGTGGTGCAGTGAATAGAGCACTGGCCCTGGAATCAGGAGGACCTGAGTTCAAATGTGGCCGCAGACACTTGACACTTACTAGCCATGTGACCTTGGGCAAATCACTTAACCCCAATTTCCCTGTCTTCCCCCCTCCAAAAAGCAAATGAAAAAAAATTTTTTTAATTTTGTTTTGAAATGTTTCTTGCTCTAGAAATGGTGAGTCCTAAAAACACTTGCGATGCTTTATTGTTAAGAGCAGGCTCTACCAGAGCAGATGTCTCTTTGGAATGGGTAGGGAAGGAAATATCCTTTTTTGTTAATATAAGATAAGTTTCCCCATAGCCCATTTAAGAATGGTCTAACGAGGTTTTCCTCTGAAACATGTAAGCTCCTACAGGACAAGAACCAGAACAAGTTTATGTTAAGGATGGGCACTCAAAAGACTCAGCAGGCTGCTCCTGTTTTGTTAGCCTTGTCCCAATTTCCCTTGATCTTTTTCTTGAACTTCCCTTTCTCTTACTCAGTTCAACGATTTTTCTTAAGTTTCTATGGTGTGTGTGTGTGTGTGTGTGTGTGTGTGTGTGTGTGTGTGTGTGTGTGTGTGTGTGTGTGAGATTCCTGATTGTGCGTCTTCTTCCATAGGTTGCTAGGTGGTGCAGTGTTAGGCTTGGAGTTAGAAGAACCCGAGTTCAGATCCTGCCTCAGATAACTTGTGCTGTCTCACCCTGGGCAAATCACTTCTCTTTTCAGTCTCAATTTACTTGATTGTAAAATAGGGATAGTAATGGCATCTTCCTGACAGAATTGCCATGAGAATCAAATCAGATAGCATATGTAAAGTAAGATCTTACTGTGCCTTGTAACTGCTAGCTATACTGTGTCATAGACCAACTTAAATCTGCTCACCCTTTGGGACAAGCAGTAATTTTGATATGGTTTCCATCTTGTGACTTTGTGTGCACTTCTACTAACCACACACTGAATCAGTTTAAAGCCAGTTTAAATTGGTTTCTACACCTTTAGATAGTTCTCTGCCCATTGAGTGCTGAATTTTGTGTTTTTCATATGCTTTCTTGCTCTCTTTTTTTGTGAGCTTAATTCTGTGGTTTTTAAGAGTGACTATTGTTTCAAGGAAATATGTAAAGGTTATAGCTCTTACGGAGTTGGTTTCCTGACCATTAGAGCCCCTGCATGGAGAAGTCAGATGTTTCAAGAATTATTCAGGACCACACTATAGCAAGATTATTTACACTGAAGCATGAGGAAATGTGGTTGAAAACAAAAAACTTCAGGAACTGACAAATTATTGCTACAAAACAGCCTAATTAATCCTCAGAAAACAAGCAAAGGTCTTCAGAGGGACTTGGTTACTGGAGGAGTTGTACCTCATTCCTCCACAGGGCAGTGTGTGCTTCTTGAAGTTGGAAAAGACCAGTAAAAAAAAATTCAGTGAATTAAAAATACTTGTCGTTACACATAGAGTACAGTCCTAAAGATTGGTGGAAAAGGTTATTTTAACTGATTTTAAATTCAAGGTTATACCAAAATCGTTTTTCAGAAGCAGAGCATGAAAGCCCATATTATCTAAGCATCTGCATCAGACCATAAAACATCCACCCAATAATCTTTTTCAGATTTTTAAAAATTTTCACTGGACCTCTATGTCTTGTCTCTATTGAAGGAAGGATGACTTCTGATACACATATTGCTATATTGAGAAACAGAATTGTTCTGGATTTAAAGAATTAATTGTATTAAGATGGAATATTGCGACATGGCCTTCCACCATGCTCCATATCAGGAATGGTTAAGACATTTATCCAAAAGGTGGAGGAGATAAAAATACTTCAGTGCTCTTAGAACACTATTAGAAACCTGTGGGCTGTAATCAGGCCTAGACTTGGAAAAATGGACTGTTCATCAAAGCTATATGTATTATCCAAGGTGATAACTGTGGTTTCATGATTAAGAATTAGAGGACATTGTGTCGCAATCTTGTGGACTCACTGCCAAGTCACGTAAAACTAGTAATTGAGGCAAAAGGAGGATATATTTAATATTAAGTTTTTTAAAGATGTAAAATATTGTGAGGTTCATTGTATAAATAAAAAATACTTATTTTGTGCAAATTAAAACAACTCTGAGGTACCACCTCACACTTATCAGATTGGCTAATATGACAGAAAAGGAAAATGATAAATGTTAGAGAGGACGTGGGAAAATTGGGCCTCTGATGCACTCTTGGTGAAGTTGTGAACTGATCCAACCATTATGGAGAGTAATTTGGAACTATGCTCAAAGAGCAGCCAAACTATGCATATACTTTGATCCAGCAATACCTCTACTAGGTCTGTATCCCAAAGAGATCATAAAAAAGGGGAAAGGAACTACAAATGCAAAAATATTTATAGCAGCCCATTTTGTGGTGGCAAAATATTGGAAACTGAGGGGATGTCCATCAATTGGGCTGAACAAGCTGTGGTATATGAATATAATGGAATTATTATTGTGCAATAAGTAATAAACAGGCATATTTCAGGAAAAACCTGGAAAGATGTGTAACTAATGCAAAGTGAAATGAGCAGTAGGGGCAGCTAGGTGGCACAGTGAATAGAGCACTAGCCCTAGAGTCAGGAGGACCTGAGTTAAAATCTGGCCTCAGACACCTAACACAAAAAAACTAGCCGTGTGACCTTGGGCAGATCACTTAACCCCAGTTGCCCTACTTTCCCTCTCCCCTCCCCTAAAAAAAGTGAAATGAGCAAAATAAGGAAGACAACATGTACAGTATTAGCAACCTTGTGTGATGATTAACTATGAATGACTCAGCTCTTCTCAGCAACACAGTGATCCAAGACAAGTACAAAGGACTCATGGAGGAAAATATTATCTATATCCAGATGAAAAACTGATGGAATCTGAATGCACATTGAAGCATTTTTTTCCACTTAACTTTACTGTTTTTCATTTTTTTCTTTTCATCTGTTTCTTCTTCCACAACTGTGACTTATATGGAAGTATGTTTTTTACATGATAGCATGACAAATTATATCAAACTGTCCACCATTTTCAGAAGAAGGGGAGGGGAGGGAGGAAAATTTGGAACTCAAAATCTTGTGAAACTGAAGACAAAAAATTTTTCTTGATAATATAATGAGGAAAAAATAGTGTTTTAAAAAAATACTTATTTTTATCCCTGCTAATTTACACACCATTATAAAACAATCTCCATATTCACCTTTAAATGACTTTCTTATTAATATGTCTTAAGCTTCATCATCTCCAGGAGCTCTGTTTATTTAAGGTAGACTAGTTTGAGGATCCTCACCTACTAGGATTTTTTGTAATTTCCTATGTAGAGTATATAAGGTTTGCCACTTTTTTAATAACCAGGAATAATGAGTAGTAGATATGTTCTTATCATTTTATCTTAGAACAAAAGCTCATTGATTCTAGGGATTGTATCTTTATGTGCTGTTCAGTCGCTAGCACAGCATGACCATGCCGGTAAATGTTAAAAGATCATATAAAAAATTGCTATCTTGAATGCTAACAGGAGTAGAACTAATTCTAGCAGGATGGAAATAGAGTAGATGAATTCTTGAAATTCTATCCAAATTCCAGAATAACTGAATTTGAGTTAGGAGGGACCTTGAAGTTCATCCGAACAGGAATGCCTGAACAGGATTGCCCTCTCCAAGGCATCTTCCATAAGTGGTCATACATCTTACCAAAGCTTGCACATCATCTCCTGAGGCAGACTATTCTACTTTTGGATAGCTCTCATTGGTTTTCAATTTAGTTTTATTGATATCTTCTGTTTTTATTTCACCTTCGTTTCTCAATAAATCATTCCCATCTCTGCAATCCAGAGAGTCATCCCTTGTAACAACAACAAAAAAATTTTTTTAAAGAAGGGAGGAGCAATTTAATAAAACTAACCACATTTCCCAAATCCAGTAGCATATGCTGCATTCTCATCCATAATCTGAACCTCCATTCCATCTGCACCTCCTACTGAGGAAGGAGGCAGTTGTGGACTGTTCTAATTGTTTGTTTTTTGTTTTTGTTTTTTACTTTCCTTAATAGTATTTTATTTCTTTTTCCAATTACGTATGAAGATAGTTTTCAGCATTCATTATTGTAAACTTTTGGGTTCCAAGACAGCAAGCATTATAATATAGGCCACACATGTACAATAATGTTAAACGAATTTGCACATTAGTCATGTTGTGAAAGGAGAATCAGAACAAAAGGGAAGGGGGCGGAGCCAAGATGGTGGAGTAAAAACGGGAACTCCACACAGCTCCTGCTCAAAAAAACCTTCAATACCTGTAAAGTATGACTCTAAACAAATTTTAGAGCTACAGAACCCACAAACTGACAGAGAGAAACAAATCTCCCTCTGAAGACAACTTAGCAGACTGACATGAAGAGACTATCACACCAAGCTGGGAACTGAGTGCAGCCCCACATGAGCCACACAATCTGAGATCTGGGGTGGCCCCAACCAGCGGCACAGACTGGTCAGAGCATACTTCAGGAGAATGAATCACCAACAGCTGTAGCAGTTTCCAGACTTCTCAACCCATAAATGCCAAAGAGAAAGTAAAAGGTCAGTGGGGAACTCTGTTGGAACTGGGTAACAGAAGAGTAGGGTCTGGCCCCTGGCCCTGGGGCAAGAGGTGGTGGAGGCACAGCAGCTGCTGCCGCATGGCTACCTCCAGAATTCCTGGCCTATAGATTGTAATAGGACCAAGCAACCATTCAGAGTTTTGGCCTGCTTGGATCGGGATCATGGTCTGGATAGTGGCCCTAGGGTGTGTGGGCAGTGTGCCAGAGCTTGGGGTAGCTGTAGAGAGTGTGCCCTCCTCAGACCTCTGACAACATTTGCCAAAACCCCAGCAATTTGGGATATAGCTTTCCCCACTCTGGAAGCAGAGTTCTACTGTGGCAAAGAGCTCAAAAGTCAAGTAATTGGCTGGCAAGATGAACAAGAAGAGGAAGTGCAATCAGACCATAGAATCATTTTTGGGGGACAAAAAAGATCAAAACATGGAACCAGAAGAAGACAACAAAGTCAAAATTCCTGCATCAAAAGCTTCCAAGAAAAATATGAATTGGTTACAGGCCATGGAGGAACTCAAGAAGGATTTTGAAAATCAAATAAGAGAAGTAGAGGAAAAATTGGGAAGAGAAATGAGAATGATGCAAGAAAATCATGAAAAGCGAGTCAACAGCCTGCTAAAGAACACCCAGAAAAATGCTGAAGAAAGTAACACCTTAAAAAATAGACTAACTCAAATGGCAAAAGAGGCCCAAAAAGCCAATGAGGAGAAGACTGCCTTAAAAAGTCAAATTGCCCAGATGGAAAAGG
>CM053585.1:229169658-229198967 GCA_028646515.1 Pseudochirops corinnae | reverse complement strand
CATGATGAATCATTCTTCCAGTCCTGGTTGGCTTAGGGAGACAGACAGATGGACAGACAGGTCTGCTGACACTGAGAACAGGGTGTGGCCAGGAGTGTAATATGTGCAGAGCATTATAATGCCCCGGGACTGAAAGACAGTTGAAAGTGGGAATTGGAGCAATCAGAGAGCCCCAAACTAGTGCAGGAACAGGTGGCATATATATATAATTATATATATATGCAAATGTGTTCCAAGAAGTAATATCAGTGTATTTGCATTTCCCAGGGAAAGGATGTCCCTTACAGTTATGAAATTCTAAAAATAAACTCTTCTGTATGTCATAAGGAACTACAAACAAGGCATTATGAAATAAATTGTGTTAGTTACAATTTAGTAGTCCCTGTAACAAATATGAAATAAGACTAGGAAGCATTCCATAATTCTGCCATGATATATTTTTTTTGGAGACCATATTAACTTTCTACAGCTATTAGAGAAAAGAGGAAAAGGTACATGCTTATCACACATATCTGCAGATGCCCAGATCCTTTACAGACCTTCTTCTCCATGCCAATAAAAGTTGTGTTTTAAAAAACCTTTTTTAAAACAGCAGTTTTTTTTATTGTGTACATACTGCATGCAAAACAAAAAGATAACCAGCCATACAAGCCAGTCTATAGTAGGTGCTTCCCTTCAAGAAAAGGAACTACATATAAAGACAGCATAGAAAACAGAACAGGTTGTTTTGTTTTGTTTTATTTTATTACCTCCTTGTTTTAAGTTTTTTCAGGAACTTCAGCCATTTTTATCTTTGTTTAGTTAGTTTCACTACAAGTGTTTTTTCTCCCTTTTGGGCAAATTGGGTGCCAGTTTAGTCCTTAGTATAATATTTGTTTTGGGGGCAGCTAGGTGGTATAGTGGCTAGCACACCAGACCTGGAATCAGGAAGACCTGAGTTCAAATCTGGCCTTGGGCAAGTCACTTAACCCTGTTTGCCTCAGTTTCCTCATCTGCAAAATGAGCTGGAGAAGGAAATGGCAAACCACTCCTGCCACAGTGATTTCTTTGCCAAGAAAACTTCAAATGGAAAAACTCCCAAACTCCCAAATGAGGTCGTGAAGAATTGGACACAACTGAAATGACTGAACAACAGCAACAAGATAAGATTTGTTAAATGTTTCATAATTTTCACAATAATTTTATTTGCATATGGTTTTTAATAACTGGAACTTAAATCCTTTCTCAGTAACTTCCCCTGCCCGGGAACCTGCTAAATGGTGTATGTCCCTGTACTGATTTATTATTAGATTATCTGAGGAAAAATAACGAAGTCACTTATGAATTAATAATTATTAATTAACATATGTTCTCAGCATAAGGTAAACTATGGTTGTTTATTTTTATTGAGCAGATATATTATCTTGGCTTCTATTGTTAGTTCCATGGAGGAAAATGACAGAGGTTCTTCAGCATATATTTATATGGCTATGATTCATGATAGGAAAAAAAGAGGACGTTCCTGCCAGTTTTTAGGATGTTGAATTGTTAGGACAGTAGTTCCTATCTTCTAGAAGAATAACTCAGGGAAAATGAGCATTATACTTAAACTGTACTCTATTATACCTTTTTCAAATGCAGCCTTTTAAATGGCATCCCTTTTTATCTAATCTTTTTCATTTGCAAGTCAGTTTAAAAGTAAGCTTCCCCAGAGCTTGTTGGTGGTGGCAACTTCCCTTATGGGTGTCATTTGTTTGCCCGAGTCCCTGTCTGGGGTCATGTATGGAAGTTTTGGTGGACGTCAGAAGTATATTCTGAAAGTATGCTTTTCTAGGCTTCAAGTCAGAGGATCATTCACTTTTTGTTCGGTTAATTTAAGCTTCCCTTTCATGTTCTCGAAGCATAGCTGAAACGGGGTTGTCTGTTGTCTGCCCCACTGTATTGTGGTGGCAGGGGCTTATTCTCTTGGTGGCTCCAGTATGAGTCTGGATGGTTGCAGATCATGGAATACTTTGATAAGAGAAGAATCAAAATTGCAGATGACCCAGAGGCAATTGTAAGATGCATGGTGGGCCTAAGTGATCTATAACATTATCAATGATGGCATCTCTGGGAGAAGTCTTGTAAAAACATCATCATAAACATTCATAAACATACATGGCAATCAGTAAACGTTTATTAAGCCCCTACTGGGTGCCAGGCACTGTGTTAAGCCCTGGGAATGCAAAAAAAGAAAAGGCAAAAGACAGTCCCTGCCTTTTTACAGTCTGATGGAGAGGACAATATTCAAGCATAAATACAGAGCAAGCTGTGTACAGGATAAATAGGAAATAATTGACAGGCTACAAAAGTAAGTGGTCAGCCCAAGTACAACACTAGCATCCCTGATATAGGGACCAGAGGAAGGCCTCCTCACGTTAGATATATCTTCTGAGGAGTAAAGAAAGACCTGGGCAAGAATTGCACAGCGTTGAAGGGACATTGTGTTATACTTTGAGTGCCCACAGGAGGACATCAGGATGGTGAGGGGGCCAGAAATTATGTCTTAGGAAAATCAGTTAAAGGAACCGAGAAGCTAAGATCGAGTTGGGGAGACATTATGTTTGAAGAATTGTCATCTAGAAGCATTAGGCTTTGTATTCTTGGTTCCAGAGGGTAAAGGGAGAAACAGTGACACTGACAGAAAGCTTCAGGGAAGCAGATTTTGGTTAATTGTAAGGAAAAACTAACAATTACTACTGTGCAGTGTTGTAGGAGGGATTTCTCTTCCATTAAAGGTTAGATTAGATAACACTTAAAGTCTCTTTAAGGCAGGCCTATACAACTTGTAGTTCTCCTGGCCCTTGCAGCAAGCCAAAGGATTTCAGGCAGCCCTTGAAAAATGTAGAGGAAAACATCCTTTGTATGTAGAGGAAATCTTGCCGCAAGTGGCCTAAGAGCCATAAGTGGCCTGCTGCAAGTTGTATAGGCCAGCTTTAAGGCATAAATGGAAGATCTGGGGTGTGTGTGTGTGTGTGTGTGTGTGTGTGTGTGTGTGTGTGTGTGTGTGTGTATGTATGTACGTGTGTGTAGATATAGATAGATAGATATTCCACATATACATATACATCTATACATATACATATGATTTTAAGAAAGTGGCAGATAAGCTGGTGATGTAAGAGCCTGGCAGGAAGACCAGCGGAGAGGCTCATGGCAATGATCTAGGCCTATGGCTATATAGACTGGTGTTAAAGGAAGAGAGTAAAGGAGATACTGTAGAAAAATGACTATCAAACCAAAGAAAAGAAATGCAAATTAAAGCTCTTTGTGAACAGACCTTGCAGTAATAAATAGGTCCTCCTAGTAGAGAAGAATATGGGCTAACCACCTTCTTTTGCTATCCTTTTATTTGATTTCTCTTAAATTTTCTTGATTCTTTTTTTTGTTCTTGTTTGAACATTGAGGAAAAATGTGTTAAGGAGTTCATCTTTAGTGCATCCTTTGTTGCCAGTTTCAGTTGCAATACACATTATATAAGAGAGGCCTAGTCATACTTTTAAATTAGTCTCTGGGAACCTAATGCTCATTTTCACTAGATTAAAACAAGGCTCGTGATAACTTGAGAAGAACAAGTCTAAGTAAACAGAAATCCAGTTTTTTGGAATTTGCTGTGAAGAAATACTGCCCTCTAGTGGAAACTTTCCTACTCAGAATGTTGACACCAAACTAAAAACAACGGAAACAGAAATTCATAGTTTCAGTCGTGCTGATCTTTTCTGGAAGATACACATGGATTAATATGCGTGACTTCTGGCAAACGTGGTCCCTTCCTTTGATCTGGCCCAGTTTGGATTGGGTGGACATTGCCCTCTGAATCACCTTTCAGCCAAGTAGTTAGATACTGTTTAATCAGACCCTGTGCCGGTCCTGCCTCATTCACTGCCAGTTTAGATACAATCATGTACAGCCTGAAGAAGCTGGTAACAAACGGAAGAACTGCCAGACTGATTCAGTTCCATCTGCTGAGAGTCGCTCATCCATGTGTTTAGAGAGGGGGGTGGCTGTATTTTGCTAAAGAAACAGCAAACCACAACCTAACAAATATTGGCTCAACTGCTGTTAACCAGCCTGAGATTTAGTTTCAAGTCTGTAAAAACATTTTTCAAATCCCTATTTATGGTTGTTTAAAAAAACACTCTAACAATGCCAAAAATCCCTTTACGAATATAATTATATATTTGGACTTCTCTTCTTTCTGTAAACTATTGCCCTATGTTCAGATGTTAATGACCTCTGTGAAATACTCAGAGTTGTGGAGAGTCCGTCACATTTAAAGTGCAGTCACCCTTTTTTTCCTTTGCAGCTTTGAGCTTCAGCAAGTTGCTCTCTCTGTGTATGCTTTCATTTGGCTTATTTATGTAGTAGCACTAAATTTCTACAGGCATTGCTATCTCTACTTCCTCTCCTCTCTTCAACCCCTCCCTACTTCCCTGTTTTCATTGAGGTCACTGTCAAAATTCTAGTTACCAAGATTATAAACCTAGGAGTCCCCCATAACTCATCACTTTCCCTTAGCCCTCATATCTAGTCAGTTATCAATTTCTATAGATTCCACTTCTACAGAATATCTCTTACATCCATTCCCTTCTCTCTACTCACAGGACTACCTCCCTAGTTTAGGGCCCTATCACCTCTCATCTTGACTTTTGCAGTAGTTTTTTAATATACAAGAATCTTAAGTGCAAAGTCACTTAATAGCAACCTTTATAAAAACTTGATTTTGGAAGTTTGTCCCAAAAGAAATGAGGAAATGCACTTCTCCCCCATCTTTACAGATGTGAAAGACTATTGGTATGGAATATTGCATATATCATCACACTCAGCTGATGAACTCCTTTATCCCCTTTGCTCTAACGAGGCTTCTTAAACTTTTTCCATTTGCAATACACAGTATAAGAAGTGCTGTAGAATAGATCTCTAGGTAGAGGAGGGGATATATGAAGTGAAAGTAATATGAAGTTAATATACAATGATAGCAATGCATTTATTTAAGAAAACTTAGTTTGGGAAACAAAATAAGAACACAGATTATGTGGAAGTTGTTCCTCCTTGAGAAATTTTCTGTGGCTCAAAAAACTAGTCTGTCGATCTAAGTATCATTTCTTAAGTGGAAATATTTTCAAAAGATGAAAATGACAGGGCATTGTCTTGCTGCTAGCCTTCATTATACAGATGAGCCATATCTGAACCTCCTTTGAGATATCCTACCACGGGGGAAAAAAATCAATCTTTTTCTCAGTCTATCTTATTTTCAAATAACAGTTTAACTGAAAGGGCTTCTTCAATTAAAGTAAAAATTAGATATTTGATTTGAGTATTCAAATTGTTTCAACTCTATTGTTTGACAGACCGTCTTGATATCCGGGCAGCCCGAATTCTTCTGGACAATGACCATTATGCTATGGACAAGTTGAAGAAAAGAGTTCTGGAATACTTAGCTGTCAGGCAGCTGAAGAACAACCTGAAGGGCCCAATCCTATGCTTTGTTGGCCCCCCTGGAGTTGGCAAAACAAGTGTAGGAAGATCAGTAGCAAAGACCTTGGGTCGAGAATTTCACAGGATCGCTCTGGGAGGTGTATGTGATCAGTCAGACATTCGAGGACACAGGTATTTCTCTTAGTTCACTCTTCAGCTCTCATCTGGCTTTTTTAAAAGTTATTTTAATTGAGGCAAAAAAAAAGCACTGCTTTCAAGGGCCCCAATTTGTTAATATGCCATTTCTTCAGTTCACTGACTTTATAGCCTTATAGTCAAATTATCCTCAAAAGATGGTTTTGATAATATTTCAGTTTGGTTGGAGGACAGAGTCACCAACCATCTTTGTGTTCCAGTTGAATAAAAAGAGCAAGTTCTTTGGGAGTGGAAATGAATTCTCTTTATCACTCATTAGGCCAGGGACCAACACGTTTTGCTTTGGATCAAGGTACCTCTTGAAATTTAGGAACATATGAATTCTTCTGTTTTTAAGGTTTTGTGTTTTTCAGCATAGCACAAAACTAACCAACCAAAAAACCTTCCTGCCATACTACCATTTAATGATATGTGACAACTTATTTTTTTAAACAGTTATGGACATTTATTGCATACATAAAGGCATTCTAATGTCAGATGACAAATATACTCTACAATTCCATTGTTTTGCATTTGGCCAAGTAGTCATGCACAAGTTAAATACCCTTTGCATAAATATTCAGTTATAAAAATTAATAAAACAACACAGGGGTGGCAGCATAGTTTTATGGATAAAAGACTGCATAAAAGTAAAATCTGAGTTCAGGGCCTACCTCTGACACATACTGACTGTGAGACTATGGCTAAGTCCCTTGGCTACTTACTCAGCAGCTCTCCAAGGCTCTAACATGCAGTTATAGTGGTGACCTATATCAATGGAGAGAGTTTCCACAACAGGAGTGCCCCTATGCAAATGTAATCACAAGCCTGACACTCCCCCACACTCCGTAAAAAATCTGCCTCTTTATTCCCTCCATCTCCTTTAGTTTCCATGATTTGACCCCTCCAAACTCTCCCTTTTAACTCATCCTTTTCTCACATTTCCAACTCATCCCATATGTCATGGTCTGGACTGCTTCATTCATGGGAGGGTGAGAAAGAAGGAACAGACTGGGAGTTGGAGGGCAAGAAAATTCTGTGTCTGGGGGTTCCATTCCTGGACTGCCTTCTGAGGCTTAGCTCCATAGCACCATGACAATTGAAAAGGAATCCTCAATGTGTTAGATTTATCAAGAGTATCTGATATCTTCTTCTACACTGAGGAAATCTCATTGAACAACTAACAATAATTTATGATCTTTACAATTAAAAAAGAAAACTATTGTGGGAGTCTTTTTTGTGTTTACTTCAATTTAAATGACTTTCACTTTAGGGTTGGGGTTTTTTTGTTTGTTTAAACTCCAAAATGTAGAAGAATTAAGTTTGGTACATAAAATGTAAATAGTAGAAACGCTTATCTGTAAACTGCTGTGACATCTTAGCTATACGAGCAAACAAGTAATTCATTTTGATCACAAGAACTATTTCTCAATAATAGCTTACATTGACATCACACTTTATTGCTGCCTGTGAAACTCTCTTGCTCTAACACTGACTTCTGCATTACTTATGATGAGTTTCTTTAGATTAAAAAAAAAAAATGTCAAAATGTGAATGTCTACACCATAAAGTTAAGAGGTCTCTATCATAGTTTAACTGTCAGAGAGATCTGTGGATTATACTACAGTTAAACTATCAGCATGCTACAAGCAAAGTATTTGGAAAGTAGAAGGCAGTCTCCAAACTAGAATGCCTTATTTTTTGTGTATTTCATTTTCCAAATAATAGAAGTTGCCTTATCCAAGTAGATCATTGATGACATTTTTCACTTACTAGTTTGAATGGGAAAGGGCAAAGAACTCTTCCTTCAAATCATAGTCTAGGTACCACTTTCTACAGGAAACTTTTTTTGACTCTTCTCCCCCTCTCTGCATTTCCCCCACCTCACCCCCATTGCTAGGGCTTCATATTTATTTTCTAATTATTATGCATCCACTTACAGATGTATATATTTATCCCTCTGATAGCTTGTATGTTCCTCGAGGGCAAGAACCATTTCATTTTCGTCTTTGGATGCCCAGTGCCTAGCACAGTGCCTGATACATAGTAGGCTTTTAATAAATACTAACAAGTATTTATTGGTTGTTCAGGTAAAACTTCCCACGTGTTAAAAAAGAGAGAGAAGAATTTTAGTGAACAAGGAGCCTTCACCGATGGCTAATAAGTTCATTCTCTTTAGATAATTCCTATGATTTTTCAGATGCTTTTTACTCAGTGAAGGGTTTAGGTTTTTAGTTGTTTTTGTTTTACTTCCCACATAAGCCACTAGAGGCTGTTGTTCGCTTCCACAAGGAAGCGAAAGGGCAAAGAAACCACTTCTGCAGAAGTACCTAATTCTAGGACTTGATGTGCCTCTATCCACAGTTACCCGAAGTAGAAAACAATTTTTGATCCCATGACTTGAAGATCTAGAATAAAAGCAACTCAGAATTCATTTTTCCTCCTTCTCAACAAGGTGAGAGTGGTGGCAGTGGTAGTGAGATCTTGAATATGAAGTTGGGGGAGATGACAGGCATGTGGGATCACATTTTACCAGATCTTGTACTTCTGCTTTTCTCAGTTCCTTCCATACTGAGTGGTAAAAGTGTTGAGTATTTTTCAGCACAGACTCTAAATAGGAAGCTAAAAATTAGAAACTATCTTTTTTTCTCTTTTGTTAATTTTTTTTAACAATTGAAATTTCTAAAGCACATCACACTTCAAAACGTTTATTTCTGACTGAGTGCCAACACCATGAAAAATATGAATTTTTGTGGGAAAGCTGTGAAAAATATCTCCCAACAATGACACTTATGCCTCTTGGTTCAGATGTAAGCACTTCAGAGTGAAATCTTTGAAAAGAGACAAACCATGTATTGGTAAAGATGGAAAAATAGACAAAATTAATATTTGAATTCCAATTTACTTGCTTTTATCCAAATAAAAACGACGTCATTCTCTTTTTAAGATCAAAACTTAAGCCACAGCCATGTATTTGGGAGGTAAGACTGTGTAGTGGACTGCCAGGAGCCCTGGATTTGGTGTCAGAGCTGCCACACTGATTATATGACCTTGAGCAAGTCATTAAATGTTGTTGGGCCTCAACTTCCTATCTGTAAAACTAAGCTGGACCAGATTCCCAGCCCTTGCCCAGTGATAATACCCTTTGGACACTGTGAACTTTATTATTCATCTGCTACCCACTACTACCTCTATGACTAATGATCTCTCAACCGCCTATATTTTTCCCTATCCCTTTATTAATCAATCACTAGTCACATAGGAACCAACCATCCCCACCCCCAGCCACTGATTTATTCATCCTAATCTTCTTCAGGATTGTCTACTCTTTCCCCTATATTCTCTAGAATTCCCTTTTATGATTCCTTAGCTCCCTCCCCTTTTAAAAATTATTTGGCAAGAGGCATAAAACCTACATTCTTTTCTAACTTTGAATAGACTGCTTTTCTCTTGAGTGGCTCCATTGCCTATGGTAAACAAAGACTTAAATGAGATTATAAAATGCCTTTTTTTTCCCCAGTAGACTTGCATTTGAAGGTAATGGGGGTGAGGGAACAATGCATGTCAAAAAAAAGTGTAACATTGGGCTAAAATATTTGCTTTTTAAATGTAATTTTATATTTTTCAGTTAACAAAAATCTGTTTTCTCTCAAATACACCTCTATTTTCCTTCCTCCCCCTTCCAATTTGGAAAAAAGAAAAACAAAACACTTATAATGAACATGATAATGAAAAAAAACAAACCCAAATCCTCTGTTGTGTCTTAACTTTGCCCCTAGAGACCAATACCTCTCTCTCAGGAAGTGGGTAGCATGTTTCATTTTAAGTCATCTGGAGTTGTGGTTGATCACTACATTAACCCATGTTCTTAGGTCTTTCAGAGTTGTTTGTCTTTACAATGTTGTTTGTGGATCAGTTGTTTTGTTTCTACTTACTTCACTGTGCATCAGTTCATATTAGTCTTCCAAGGTATCTCTTAAACCATCTCCTTCATCATTTCTTATACACAGTACTGTTCCATTACATTCATATATCATCATTTGGTCAATCACCCAACTGATGGATACCCCTTAGTTTCCACTTCTTTGTCACCACAAAAAAAAAAAAAGCTGTTATAAATAGTTCTACATATATGGAGGCTAAAATATTTGCTTAAAACATCATGTCTCTTATCGCTAAGAAACAAGTAGAAAAACTGGAATTTTTACCACCAAAAAGACTCTTTGGACTTAGCATCCACCAGCTATTCATTTTTTAATGAATAAATGATGGTTATGTCATAGCTGGTGGATGCTCAGAAACTTAACACATTAAGTGTTCCATTAACAATGTTGTCTATTCCTTTGCCCCTGGAGCATATTGCTCATATACTTTCTAAAGGACAGAAGTCTTTTAGAATGTTTGATTTGAAAGCATTTTATTTGAACACAGCAGAAAATATATAAACATACATATTTGCAGCCCTCTGTTTTGTCAGTGTGTCTTCCAGAGAGAAAAGTAGTCTATCAGATTGCAGCATGGCCATGGGTTGGGATTTGGGGGCACGTTTGGCTCCATGTGACGATCCAAAAAATGCATTTTGGAAACACCCATATCTTGCTAGTTGAGCACTGGTCATGTGCTTATTATTGGCATTCGTGTGAATTCTTGTTTTTCCTTAGCCTGTGTGTAGCTACTACTGTTCTGCTGTCTTAAAATAGCCAGAGAAAAACAGAGCTGCTTTATCGAGCCTCACCCAGCTCTCTAAAATACATCACAGTGACTTTTGTCACTTACCTCTCTCATATGCAGAATTTCATCTCTATCCATTTAGCCCAGATATCTATTGGAGGATTGTATAGCCAGTTGGAAATGGTTTTAAAAAAAATCAACCCCTCTCTAACATTTCATGATTTGGGGGTGGGGGAGAAAGAAAAGGTCTGGTTTTTTCTTGGTTTTTAGTTATCTAGCATTGATAGTGTTTTTACATTAATAATATTTTTGTGCCCCTTTCTTTTAAGTGGTTGATTAGCTTACTGATGGTGGTGCAGGATGGAAGTCTTTGTATTCCCCAGTCTAACAAGTCAAATCAGTAGGCAGTTATTAAGCACCTACTATGTGCTATAAACTCTGCTAAGCCCTGAATGTACAGAGAAAAGCAAAAGACAGTCTTTTTTCTCCTAGAGCTCACAGTCTTTTATGGGGGGCAGACAGCATGCAAAGAGCTACTTTCAAACAAAATATATGCAAGATAAACTGGAAATCATCAACAAAGGGAAGGCACTAGTATCATGAAGGATCAGGAAGGGTTTCTTGTAGAAGATATTTTAGCTGGCTTTTGAGGAAAGCCAGGAGGTGGAGATGAGGAAGAGAGTATCCCAGGCTTGGGAAACAGCCAGTGAAAAATGCGCAGATTCTGGAGACTGAGTGTCATGTTTAAGGAATAGCAAGGAGGCCAGTGGCACTGGATCATGAAGGGCCTCCATTTTTTTTTCCAGTAAAATACGAAGCAAGGATCTCCTTAAACTTTATCGGCTCTTGATAAATGTTTACACACTTGGTCAGCAAGAGCCCCTTAATTGAATGTAAGCTTAAAAAACTATCAATAGAACACACAGAACTTACTGAAAATAAAGGTGTAAAGGTTCATAGTATTTTATATATACTGTCTCATTAAATATTCACAATAACAGAATAAGGCAGCAGGAGGAGGAAAAGCTAGAGACTTTGACGTAGGAGTTGGGAAGGTGTGGGTTCAGGTCCCGCCTCTGACATACTAGCTTTGTGACTTTAATTCTCAGGTTAAATCCTCCTAACCCCGCAAAGCTCTAAGACTATTACATAGCAGTTACAGTTTTGCATTTGTAGAATTTTTTTACCATGAGTTACCTACTCCAAGGAAATCACAGATTTGTTTGTTTTTTTAATTGAATGTGAAATGCAGATAAGTAGATGCTTTATTCCTTATAGGTGTTTGGGGGTTATATTTTGAAGGTTATTAGCAGTGGCCTAAAACCAGAAAGCATTTTTAAAGACTCTTTCTTTGAAGATACTAGTACTAGAGCAGACAGTAAAATCCTTACTTGATCTTTGGGGGGCTATAAATGATTAGCTCTTAATTTGACACTAACTAGTCTGACACATTAGAACTGTCTGTAGTTATTTCTAGAAAGCATAAAGTAAACTGTTTGGAAAAATGATAAACCTTTAACTCAAGTTAAAATTCTTGGCAATGAAGATAGGCTTGTTTTTCACATATTATATATACATATATATATATATGTATATATAAAAATCAAGTAGTTCTTAGGTACTCTACCAGTGAAGTGTCACGTATGGATGAATGCTATGAGAATATAAACAGATACTGTCCTTACCAGTGTCTTTAAGCTGGTATTTCAGCAGAAGATTTCAAAGCAGGAATTCTTTACCTTTTTTGTGTCATGGACCTCTTTGGCAGCATGGCGAAGCCTTCTCAGAATGATGTTTTTAAATGTATAAAGTAAAATACATAGGATTACAAAGGAAATTAGTTAAACTGAAATACTGTTACAGAATATTTTTAAAATAAATTCATGGATGTCAGGTTAAGAATTGATCTAGTATAACATTGTATGAGGCAAAACTTTTTTAAATTTTTTTTTTAGTTTACAACATTCAGTTCCATAAACTTTGGGGTTCCAAATTTTCTCCCCCTCCTTCCCCTTCACCCTCTCCAAGATGGCATGCAATCTCATATAAGCTCTACATATACATTCACAATAAACATATTTTCACATTAGTCATGTTTCAAAGAAGAATTGTAACTAATGGAATGAGCCATGAGAAAGAAGAAACAAAACAAAAAAGTTAGAGCAAATAGTATGTTTTTACCTGCATTCAGACTCTGTAATTCTTTATCTAGATGTGGATAGCATTTTCCATTATGAGCCTTGCATTGCAGAGAAGAGCTAAGTCTATCAAAGTTAATCATCCCACAATGTGGCTGTGACTGTGTACAATGTTCTACTGGTTCCGCTGCCCTTGATCAGCATCAGTTGATATAAGTCTTTCCAGGTTTTTCTGAAATCTGCCTATTCACCATTTCTTATAGCACAGTAGTATTCCATTCGTTCATATACCACAACTTTTGTTCAGCCATTCCCCAATTGATGAATATCTTCTCAATTTCTAGTTCTTGGCCACCACAAAAAGAACTACTATAAATATTTTTGTGCATGTAGGTTCTTAAGCCCTAGAAGTGGTATTGCAGGATCAAAGGGTATGCAGTTTTATAGCCCCTTGGTCAGAGACAAAACTTTTGCAGTTCTTATTTTGTCTTTTCTCCTGGATACTTTGTCCCATTCCTTGGTGCTATTTTATGCAATTCAGAACAGACTGGTCCTGGCCTTGCCTTTAAGGAAGGTACACTTTCGCAAATAACAGCAGACTGATTACAAAAATGAAATGTGTGTGGTACTTCTGGCTATAGGTAAATTTTACCTGATTTTCTTTTTCTGGGAAGGAAAGAAGTAAACAGATGTTTAAGTACCTATGTGCCAAGCACTTTACAAATATTACCTCATCTGATCCTCACAGTGACACTGGAAGGTGAGTGTTATTATCCTCCTCATTTTACAGTTGAAGAAGCTGAGATATACAGATATACACAAATTGTTCAGGGTCACCCAGCTAGCCAGTGCTGTATTTGAATTCAGGACTCCCTGATTCCAGAACCAGCACTCTGTCTACTGTGCCACTGAGCTACTCCAAAATCTCTTATTTGCCAAATAATAACCTGCTGATTTTTGGTGTTTGTTGTGAAATTTGTTAGTAATTTGCAAATATATCTGCTGCTACATTTTTCAAAATCTTACTGTTATTCTAGCTCTTGTGTCTAATATATATTTTACGTTTAGTGGGATTGAATTATATAGATATATATTCTGACTAGAGACCAGATTGGATCACAAAACATGTTCAAATGAAATCCATATACAGAAGCAACAAATCTTCCTCTTTGGGTAGCATTCTTCAAACTTTATTGATCACTCACCCATCAGTTGGAAAAAAAACCTTTTGAGCAAAGACTTTTCAATATATGTATATTTATAAATTATATTCATTTGTTAATATACATTACATTAAAGTACATTACAAAACATATACAAAAATGGAAATTAAGAATATGATAAAATATACAGTATTTCTTTTCAAAATATATTAATGGCACCAAAACTTTTTTCCTTTCACTGAAGATATTTTTAATAATAATCTTTACTAGGAACACTAAGATTGAATATGCATCACTATTTTTTAAAATCTGGCATTTAACACTATGATAAAACAATTCAGAAGTCTGGTTCAAAGTTCATTTCAGTACTTGGTTTTAATGGTTGATCTGACTGAAGAGGCTACCTTGCCAAGCTACATAGCTCAACATGGACAAAGTCTGTCACTGGCTGCACTTGTTAAATCCTGCTGTTCATTTTTCAGGGCCATATTCCAAGACAAAGATTTTTATTGAAATTCAGATAGCAAATTTCCATCTTCCTTGATGTCTGTTGTATTGTGTTATTTTTTTAACAAATAGATTCAAAAACAGTGTGTCCAAACAAGTATATAAAGTATATAGAAATAATCAGCGGAGGGAAGGCTCTAGAATTAGGAGGGATCAGGAAAGGTTTCATGTAGGAGGTGGGGTTTTAAATGGAACTTGAAAGAAGTCAGAGAACCTTTGAGGTAGAGATGAGGAGGGAAAACATTCCAGGCATGGGGACAGCCAGTGAAAATGTTTGGTAATTGATATAGCTGAAAGGGCCCTGTACATGGCATCAGAAAACCTATGTTCAGCTCTTAGCTCTGATACATTGCTACCAATATATTACTGGGCGATTCACTTCACAGCTTTGGTTTTTAGTTTATTCATCTCTAACATGAGGACCAGATAATTTTTGAGGTCATCAGCAGTGCCCTGCTCCAAGTCCTACATAGTATTAATCACAATCTTGTTTTCTTATAGCTTTTCAAGCAGTTCTAAACACATCTAGTATCTAATCATTCTAGAACTCAGTGTAACATTCTTTGTCTTGCCATTCGAATATCCTGAATGTCATTAAATGTCTTGCTGATATTCCAATTTATTACATCTATGACATTTTTCTTACTGCTTTATCAGTCTTATAATACTCACAGAAATGAAATTATTTTGGCATGCTTTGATATAAGCAGTCACTACGTTTTCTGAGTACTTTTGAATGGTCACTAAAACATTTAGTTCTTTGCTGGCAATTAGCACTAAACTTATACATCAGTAGTTGTAAAGTCCTAGATTCCTAACTTTGAAAACTGGGACATTTCCCATCTCTACCTGTTCTTCAGGCATTTTGTAATTTTTCCTGCTCTTCAAGTTTCCTTAAGGAATACTAACAGCAGTTTGGTGATCAAACCTCTAAAGCCATTCAGCCTCCTGCCAAGTAATTTATGTATTCTTGGCGACAGACTCGCCAGTCAGATACTAACTTTTTATCTGAACATTGACCTTGGACTTTAATTCTTTTTCAACCATAGAGAATCTTCATTCTCCTAGTTGAGAAGATGGAAGTAAATAGCTGAATAATTTCAGCTTTCTGTTAAGCCATCTTAAATACTGATATAGTGTAAAGAAAACTGAGAATTTGAAGCCTCATGTGAAAATTTGAAAAAAGAAAATGTTTGGTATTGGGAGGTGGAATGTCTTATTCAAGAACCAATGAGGAGCCCAGTGTCGCTGGACTACTGAATACATGGGGGCAATGTAAGATGTCAGAAGACTGAAAAGGAGGGGGTAGGGTGGTAGACCTGGTTATGAAGGTCTTTGAACACCAGACAGGATTTTATATTTGATCCTGGAGATGATGGAGAGACACTAGAATTTATTGGGTGGAGTGATGTGGTGAGACCTTCACTTTAGGAAGAGAGCATTTTGATGGCCAGAAAATGTCAATCTGCATATTAAATAATAAAATTTGATTTCTTATTTTAATATGAAAAAGAAATGTTCTGATTTTCTTCACATATTCTGATGGGCCATCTCTCCCACCCTACTTTGGAGACACTGGAGAGTATCTTCAAATAAGTGCAAAGTCCTTTGGGTTTAACTAGAAAAAAAAATGTGTTAACACTTAACATGTGACTAGAGTAGAATTCTTTTTCCAGTCCAGGTTTCTGACTTCATTGACTTGAAGGAGCTGTTATACTACCCAGAGATGTACAGTTAACTACATATGAAATAGGTGAAGCCCATGACCTCATTTCACTAGTTCTTTAAAAATAAACACAGATTAGACCTAGAAGGGACCTTAATTTGCTCATCTGTAGAATGAAGGGAGCTGGACCAGAATTCTGAGGTTGTGAGAGGTGAAATGATTTGACCAAATCTCCTTTTGTAAGCTGTTCTGCTATGGTAAATTGTTTTGCTGTGGGAAATGAGAACTAGACTAGCAAATATCTTACTTTGCTCAGTACTGGACCTAAGCTAGCAGGGATTTGGTCTGAGTCAGGTGCCAGCCTGTTATCACATAGGTTAGTGGCAAAACCAGAATTGTCCCCAGGTCCTCCAGGACCAAATCCAGTAGTCTTGCCAGGTCACCACATTATCTACTTCATGGTACTTCTGGTAAACTGAACCATCATGCAATGGTTATCTTTTCTATAAAACTCGAGACTTATATAAGACTACTGACTCATCTTCAACACATTCTGTTTTTCTGAGGATGGATTGACAATTTCCCTACTTTCAAGATTGGTGGTGTACATTTGTGAAAGTAACAAACTGAAATTAGAAAAGCATTTAATGGCTGTAGAACATTAAGTGCTTGTTGGAGTCCTAAAATATTTATAGGAGCTTGCCCAGTTTGAATAATGCTGAGATTGGGGCTGATTTTTTTTCCTTATTCAAGAAGCCACAGATCTCCCTTGAAGTGGTTGTCAGAGAAATGTTCCAGAACCTCCATATAAAGGAGGTATAAAGGAGGCATTAATGAAGTGAGTCTAACACCCTCTCTCATAAAACATCCTTCTGTGTCCCCGTAATAAGAGTGGTTGAATTGTACTTTGGGCATGATATATATTTGATCTGCTGCAACTTGGTGTGAAGGCTACAGCCAAGGACCTAAAAGGCAACATGTGGCCAAAGGTTACCTGCCCTTGGTAGAGTCACAGTTTTAGTAAGCATCTGAGGCAGGATTTGAACTCAGGTCTTCCTGACACCCATCCCAGTACTCTTCTCATTGCACCACCTAACTACTTTATGAGTGTCTGAGCAGAGCTACAGAAGAGGGAAAACACAAGGCCCAGTTCAAAATAGTGTGTTGAATCTTTGTAGAATAAAGCTACATATTAAAGGTGGTGAGGTAAATTGGGGTCATATTATGATGGGCCTTGATTGTCAAAAGAGTTTGCACTTTATTCTGTAGGCAGTAGGGGGTTACTGAAAGATTGTGCCTAGGTAGATTGGCATTATTTTGTGTGTGTGTGTGTGTGTGTGTGTGTTGTGTGATACATCTCACTATAGTGTGAATATACTATAGGATATATATACTATATATTTGGTGTGCATATAGTGTAGTGAGAGGTGTGTGTAAATCTCACTATAGTGCCTATATGTACATATACATATATATGTGTGTATAATGTTTAATAACCATTTCTGCAAGAAGGGAAGCTGTAAAATCCTAGGTTTTCTCCACATAGACATTAAACTGGCACAAAACAGTTTTAGAAAGCTGCGCATCAAAAACTTCAAAAAAAGAAGAATATTAACACTTTGCAACCTTTAAAAGAAGTGAGATGTAAATGCTTGTTATTTCTCTACAGTTGTCTCATAATAATCTTACTCCATGTTCACATAATATTTTTAAGATTTATTCGGTGATTTCATTATGACACAGTAGTAAGTAGGTACTGTCAGTAGTAGCATCTCCATTTTTTTAATGAAGAAACTGAGATTCACATTGTTGAAGGAACCTGCGTGCTGCATGCAACTAGTAAGTCACAGAATGGGAATTGGAGCCAGGTCCTCCATCACCAAATCGTGTTTTTTCCATCTTTGCCCAACTTTGCTATTGTTATTCAGTTGTATCCAACTCTTCGTGACCCCTTTTGAGTTTCAAGTTTTGTTTTGTTTTTTGGCAAAAGATAATGGAGTGATTTGCCATTTCCTTCTCCAGCCCATTTTACAGATGAGAAAACTGAGGCAAACAGGGTTAAGTGACTTGCCCAGCTAGGAAATGTCTCAGAGGACAGTTTTGAACTCAGGTCTTCCTGACTCTAGGCCCAACACTTCTATCCACTGTACCAACTAGCTGCCCTTCCCCTACTACCTCTGGAAAAATAAACTTTTAAGCAAATGATTATGAAGACCTCATTTTTCTATATATCTTTCATTTTCCCATATTACTGTAAACATGAATTTGCTCCTTTGCCCTGATTAGACAGTCTTTACAGTGTTTGATTCCATACATTTGTCTACTTTTGCTGGCTATGGAAGCATCTGCACACTGTCATCCTTTCCCAGGTCACACTGTTTCTCTGACTGACTTGTTACAGGTCATGTGACAAACTGTTTGGATCTGCTTTGTGTCCCTCAAGAAACGGCTGCTGCCCTTCCTGCAATGTGGAGCAGTCTCTTTGGAGCAGTCAGCATTTTCTACTTTTTTAGCAACAATATTTGGTTTGGGTATGACTGTGGGCTATAAGAATGTCATGAAAGTTAGCAAACTGTCACTTTAGAAGTTTGTCCAGCTCTCTGATTTTACAAATGTAGGGCACTCCTTCTGTTTCCTTATTTCTGCCTCCACTTGCCTATTACTTAGAATCTTAGAGAGGTACCTTGGGAAGTTGTGTACATGGTCAGTCACACAGCAGGTATATGGCAGAGGCAGGACACCCCCACTATTGACTGTCTGTACCTCCTCTCAAGTTTTTCCTTTGCTTTGTTAAAAGGGTACTTTCTTTAACTTTAATAAATTTATTCATATTTCTTATTATATGCTATATAACTGTGAAGATAGTGTAGATGGCTTTTTTCCAAAAATAACCAAATAGTCCATGGTATTTTAATGTTTACTGATGAATCTGGCTGTATTTGGATGTATCAAGTAGTTTATATAGGTAGAAATGGTAGTTTTATTAAGCAGGTCAGAATTGGTAATGTTTGGACCTTTGATTGGTCCCCATATCCTATCAGTATGTTACAAATGTTTATCAGATCAGCATACAATAATCATTCAAAATGAAAATTTTGGAATTGTGCATTTTTGGTAAGTCACAGTTAAACCAATTCTGCCTCTTGAAGTAGTCCTGACCTGCTCACTGAATTTTAAGGGACTTTACTAGAGAAGCACCATCTTCCAGTACTCACTGGCAACTGTTGAGTATCTTACATTCCTAAAAAGTTACTTGAGGTACTGAGAAGTTAAAGTAACTTACCTAAGGCCTGATAGTCATTATGTGTCAGAGTAAACCTGGGTCATTCTGACTCCTCTTGGTAATAAAATTGAATTTTTATAGGCACAGCTATCTCCTTAAAGAATTGAGAAAAAGTTCTTGGGGGCCACTGGAAAAAAAAAGCTTACGTATTAAATTTATTGATTACTTAGGACTTGAGTAACATCCTAGATGGCAAGTAAGATTAATAACAGCAAAGTAAAGGTGTGGTTTTCTGTTCATTTTACTGAGTGTTGAAACTGAAGCTTAACATTTGACTGTGAACAAGGCAACCAATAACCCTATCCACTTTTAGAGAACTAGGCTTTATACCTTTCAGGACGTTGAGAAAAAACCTCAAACTGAAAAATTGGATCAGAGAATTTAAAATTTGAAAGGCCCTTAGAAATCATCTAGTTCATGCCCAAAGGGCTATAAAAATGTGCATACCCTTTGACCCTGCAATACCACTCCCAGGGCTATACCCCAAAGAGATCATAAAAATAGGAAAAGGATTCATGTTTACAAAAATATTTAGAGCAGTTCTTTTTGTGATGGCCAAGAACTGGAAATTGAGGGGATGCCCATCAATTGGCGAATGGCTGAACAAGTTGTGGTATATGAATGTGATGGAATACTGTTGCGCTGTAAGAAATGATGAACAGGCAGAACTTCAGAAAATCCTAAAAGACTTATATGAACTGATGCTGAGTGAAGTGAGCAGATCCAGGAGAACATTGTACAGTAACAGCCACAGTATGTGATGACTGATTTTGATAGACTTAGCCCTCCTCAGCAATGCAAGGATTGCTTTTTGTTTTAACAATTCCAAAGGACTCAGGATGGTAAAACACATCCACATCCAGAGAAAGAACCATGGAATCAGAATGCAGAGCAAAACAGACTATTTTCTTTTTTGTTTTTGTTTTGTTTTTCTCTTTCTTTTGGTCTCTCCCATTCATTATAATTCTTCTGTGCAACATGACTAATATGAAAATGTGTTTAATAGGAATGTATGTGTAGAGCCATATCATATTGCATGCCCTCTTGGGGAAGGAAGGGGAGAAAATTTAAAGCTTATGGAAATGAATGTTGAAAACTGAAAATAAATTAATTAACAAAATTTAAAAAAAAGAAATCTAGTTCATTCAAGTTCAGTCAAGAAATCTTCAAGATGAGGAAACTGAGCCCCAAAGAGGTTAAGTGACTTACCCAGGATTATGTAGCTAGGAAGTAAATTTTTGTATGATGATTTAAGATTTACAAAACTCATCACAAAGATTTTTATTCAGTCATTTTCAGTGGTATCCTACTCTCTGACCCTGTTTGGGGCTTTCTTGGCAGAGAGTGGAGAGGTTTGCCATCTTTTTTTTTTGCCATCCTTTTATTTATGAGGAAACTGAGGCAAATAGCAGTAAGTGACTTATTCAGGGTCACACAACTGGTTCGTGTCTGAGGCCAAATTTGAACTCAGGAAGATGTGTCTTCCCTGACTTCAGGTCCTGCACTCTTATCTGCTGTGTCATCTAGCTACCCCAAATATTACTTCATTTAAACTTTATAACAGCCATGGGAGGAAGGCCATGAAGATCCCCGTTTTACATTTAAGGAAATTCAGGCAGACGGAGGTTAAGTGAATCGTCCAGAGCCTCATAGTCAATAAGGAAATGAGGCCAAATTTGAACTCAAGTCTTCCTGACTATAGCTCCAGTGTCCTGGCTACTGTGCCACAGTGCCTCCACAGCTACTTGGGCAAAGACACCAGTATTAAACCCTTGTCTTCTAACTAGGGACTTGCTGTTCCTGACATTGAAGGATATTTAGGACTATGTATGATAATAGAAGGTGAGCTTTTCTCAGTAGAACATGAGCTTCTTGGGTACTATTTTATTCATCATATTTGGATCTCCAGCCTATGATGTCATGCCTGGTATGTAGTAGGCTCTTAATAAATACTTGGTAGTTGATTGATTGTATCAAATACAGTATATAAATGGTCATTTCCACAAATAAGTAAATGTATACTACAAATGAACCTTGTACCTTTGCTGTCTTAGTATTACTATAGTAAGTACTCAGAGTACTTAGTGTATGCTTAGTATACTAAGAATATACTCTTAGTGTACTAAGTACTTCCAGAGTACTCTCTGAAAGCTGGGTGGTTTTATTCTAGTCCTAAATGGATCATTTCTAAAAGCTCTGTTCTTGTCTTCTTACATCTCATTGTTTGGAATCTGCTATTTGCTCCCAATAGGCGTACCTATGTTGGCAGCATGCCTGGTCGTATAATCAATGGCTTGAAGACTGCTGGAGTCAACAACCCAGTGTTCCTGTTAGATGAGGTTGATAAACTGGGCAAAAGTCTGCAGGGAGATCCTGCTGCCGCCCTGCTTGAGGTAAGACTTAGAAGGATTCAATCTTCAAATCCCAGCTAAGGAATGTAGAGGATAAGGGATCAATCTCATAGAGTACAGATTTTGTAATAAAGACACCATATATGCTTTGGTGTAGGTGCAAGGGACAATTTTACATAAATGAAAAAGATGCTTCTCTTTTTTTCATAGGTCTTGTATTCCTAGTGCAGTTGACCTTGATGACATTTACAGTTTACACAGCTTGAATCACAGGGAAGCCTGAAATCACTAGGCATCTAGATGAACATGACCTTGACTTTCACTCACTTCTTTTGCTGAGTTCTAAACAGCTATTATCTGCTCCATTTGCATTGTGGGAAAATCTTTTTCTTGTCTGGCTTGAGTCATTCCCTAAATAGCAATCTAAAGGTGGTTTGCTCCAAGGACTGTCATTAATCTGGTGATCTCAGAGAGTATGAAGTGATATAACAGTCACAGAGGGTGACTCACAAAATGAGTTGGGGTAGCATTGGACTGAGCCACATAGCTGCTAAACACTGACTTGCTCTTTAACAACTCTTTGTAGACACCATTATTTTTCCCCTAGTTAACTTGGAAGAACCATGTCTTTTTACCTCTTACCCATAGCCTAAGACAGTATCAGACTTTAGTAAATGCTCATTAGATAAATGATTGATCAGTAAGGAATAGCTTTTCTTTACTGAACATTGTTGTCTTGGAATAATATCATTAATGACTTAGGAAGATTTTAAAAGATGCTAATCGTCAACATTAGAGCTAGGATATGGCAGGTGCTCAAATTGAGTTTGTAAAATGATAGTTTAGTGTTGGCCAGGAGTTTGTCTCTGCCTCTCCCATTTGTTTTCTCTACTGTATTGTAATCATGTGGTCAGCCTAGATGAGGAAGGACTTTTCATCTGTCCTGTAAAACCCTGTTTTGTTTTTTTTCTTAACCACTGTGAGGCAGCATTTGGGTTATCTAGGTCACTGCCACAAGGACTGATTTCCCTTGTGTTTCTTTAAAGAGTGACATCCTGGCCCAGGAGAGGTGGGTACATTGCAGTGGAAGAACACCAAAATGGGAGTTAATCCTGCCTTTGGATTGCTCTTCTGTCCCCTCCTTAGCTGTGTGGCCTAAGCCCTTCTCATCCCCAGCTTTTTCATATGTAAAGTGAGAGAGATGAAATGGGTGACCTCTGAAATCACTTCAAGTAGTAGATCTGTGATCCCATTCTTTATATAACTTAAAAAATCATGTAGTAGTTTATTAAGCACTCAGGTCTCAGCAAGAGTCTAACTCATACTGGGACATTCTGTCAGTCTGGTAGGTGTTTCTGTTATGGTATCATGCTCTGCGATGCTATATAGTATTTGAGGGGAATAATCCAATCCTGACATATTTAAAAAGCACTATTTGGGGCAGCCCTAAAACCAGCCTGCTGAGCATTTGCAAACAGCCGGTGCCAGCTGAGGCCCCAGTGCAAACAGGATGGCCTGTTTATGCAGGTTTACATGCATCCCTCTGATAGAGGGACAAAAGCAGCTGCCCTTTTGTGCCAGGGCATCTTGTCTGACACAGGAATCAGAGATAAAAGAAGTCAGCCTCTAAGTGTTAAGTTAAAACTGAATGTCATATGGAACCACACATTCATCACATTTGAAATTTTGTTACATGCAGACATCTTAGTGATGAAATTGAAATTGTTACTGTATCCACTTTCATCACTACCTGCTTCTGATAACCAGGAGCTGTCAAAAGTAAAATTAAAATTTGACAAATATTTATTAACAAGTGCCAGAATTTTGTGATAGATGCCGGGGATAGAGAGACAAAATCAGATCCAAGGCATTGCTGGAGATACCCCAAAAAAAGGCAAAAACACAAAAAGTTGTCCTGTCCTCAAAGAGCTAACACATCAATGAATGGGTACATGCAAGATATTACAGAATATAAGGGAAAATAACTTTAGTGAGGAAAGCTCAAGTGTCTGGGGAGTGGGGAGGGAGAAGGTACTGCAGGGAGGTAGCAAGGCTTCTTATAGGAGGTGGCCTTTGAAATGAGGTTTGAATGGAGCCAGGGATTTCAGGAGGTGGAGGTGAGCAGGGGAGGGCATTCCAGGCATGGGAGACAGCCAGTGCAATTGACAGAGATGGGAGATGTAGTGTTGTATGCTAGAGAGACATAGGCCAACACTGTTGGACTGTCTAGTATGTCCAGGGAGGGAAAGGACATGAAAGGACCAGGTTGGAAGAGCCTTAAATAACAAAAAGAGAAATTTATATTTCATCCTAGAGATAGTAGGGATCCATAGGAGTTTATTGTTCAGGGAGGTAACATAGTCAGACTTATACTTTAGGAAAAATCACTTTAGCAGCTGTGTGGAGGGTAGATTGGGGTGAGGAGAGATGAGCTGTAGAACCCACATTGAAGCCTCTTATAATATGTCAGGTGAGAGGAGCTGAATGCCTGAGCTGGAGGAGACAGGCTAAGTGAATGGAGAGAAGGGATCACATACAAGAGATGTGGAGATGAAAATGACAACTTACTGTCTGTGGGATAAATGACAAGGAGGGGGCCAAGGTGGTGAACCTGGGAGACTGGGAGGATAATAGTTCCCTGGACAGTAATAGGCAAGTTGGGAAGAAGGAAGGGTTTGGAAAGAGAATGAGTTCTGTTTGGACATGTTGAGTTTGGGATGTTCTTAGGGACATACAGGTTGAAATGTCCAGTAGGCAGCAGGAGCTGTGGAGTTGGAACTTAGGAGTGATCCTAAGACTGGACAGCCAGATCTGGGAATTTTATGCATGGAGACAATAATCCACACATGGGAGCTCTGAGATCACTGAGTTAAATTATGTAGAAAGAAAAGAGAAGAAGGCCCATGATAGAGCCTTAGAGGATACCCCAGAGTTCAACAGTGGAGACTAAGAAGGAACAGTCAGACAGGAGGAGAACAAGAGAGGACTGTCATGAAAACTTATTGTTTACTTAAAACTTAGACAAATTAGACCATGAGTGCAAAGGGGATGTTCTCACAAAATGCTAAGAGAAACATGGTATTGGTTGTTTCCATTTTCTGGAAGAGAAGAGGTGGAAGGGTAACTGGAGGCACTTATGAAGGCTCTTTTTGAGCAGGTAATGGCTGAGCACCAGGGTCTTGGAGGAAGGGAAGATCTTAACAGGAATCTCTCCCAGACATGGTAAACATGACGTGAGCCGAGACTTAAAGGGCAAGGAGAGAGAGCAAGAAAACAGTTTGTCTGAAATAGCTCAGGAGAAGAGGATTAGTATAAAATAATGTTGGAAAAGTTGGTTTCAGGCAAATTGTAGGAAGCCTGAAGTTCCAGGCCTGGTTTGCACTTTGAATATTCAGAAGGCACTGAGGAGCCTCTGGAGTTGTTGGTTTTGTTTTTTTTTTAAATCAAATCCAACCCAGCAAGCATTATTTATCCAGTACCTACAATCACAAGGCACCATGCAAAAGCCATCAAAGCCAAGTGCTTGCCACTCAGTAGTTCAGATCAAATAGTAATAACAACCTAGAATTTTCTGGAGGTTGGATGCAGGAGTGTGTATGGAAAAATCCAACATCTCTTTAGCCATGACACTTGGCTGGCATGTGACAACTGGCCTTCTTCCTCTTAGTACTCCTTACCTAGTTTATGGGATCCAGGGGGAGATGGCTGTGTCCTAGAGGTGAGACTCCTCATCGTTAAGGCTGAGTGAATTTCTAAACAAGCTTGCCCTGCCTGTAGGCAGGCTTCTGCTGAGCCCCAGTGTTTATACGTGCAGGCCTTGCCTGGTTCTTGTGCTTCTGTGGAGTTACTGCTCAAGTAAAACAGGACGTCTTCCTATTTCCAGTTACTGTCGTCAACAAGGGAATATTTATTCTATATTTAGATGACCTCTGTTGAAAGTTAGTTGAGAGGAGATAGAAATGGTTCCAACTACTTGAAAGTAAGTGTTTGTAAGCAGGGAAATCAGAAACAAGTCTATAGGCAGGCAATTATGTTTTCCTGGGGCTCAGGCAGTTTGGTAGTAATAAAATATTGGATACAGAGCTGTCTTTGTGTGTGTTTGAGCACTCGGCAGGAAATTACAGAGCTGTTATTTTGCCCTAAAGTGTTCATTTTGCATTAGATATATTAGATTTTTCCGTCTTTATAATCTGTGCAAAATTCAGATTTTGCTGTTAAATTTAAGTCAATCAGTAAAATAGTTCTGACTCCCTAAGTGCTCTGTAAAGGAAGCAAGTGCTGCCAATCGACTTTGAGAAGAATTTTTTTTTTCAAATCTCCGTAATACAGAGCTCCTCAAATAGCAGATACATCCTTAGTCTGCATAGAATTTCCTTTTTTGAAAAAGTGAAATACAGACCTTAACACCCTAATTGTGTTAGTAAGTCTATTAGCACCTGCTGTCTATGTATGTACCCCAGACTCTCAACATTTTGTTTTCCTCACCTGGGATAGTCTAGCTTGAATTATCAGGAGAGAGCTAAACCAAGGAAAGTTAAAATTTTAATTCTTCCAAACTAGTCCTTAGATTAAAAAAAAGGATTCTATTTAAATTGTCCCTAGCTTTTTAACTCAACCATCTGCCAGGGCCCTAGATAAGAAAATATGCAAACTACTTTTGTTGCCCTTCTACCTCCCTTTCAGAATCTCTCTCCTGCCTTCTGTCTCCTCTGATCCCAAGAGTGATGAACTAAGTCACGAGTCTTGGGTGGGTCCTGGCTGTAGTGCTCAGTACCGGGCACCCCTGTGGCCCTGGGCTAGTCCCTTTGCCCCTAAGTTTCTATTTCCTATTTGTGAAATGAGAGTCAGGCAAATGTTAAGTGTTTCATAGGAGTTACTTTGAAGGAAAAACATTTTATAAGTCTTAAAAATACTTTAAAAAATAGCAATGATATAGTGGGAAGAACACTGGACTTTAAAGTCACTGAACCTAGTTTTCAGTCACAGCTTTATTTCTGATCTAGGTTGGGGCAAGAAACACAACCTCTTTGGCACTTAGTTCACTAATCTGGAGAAATAAGGGGAATAGCCTAGATGATTTCTAAGGCCTCTTCCAGACCTAATCCTCCGACCAGGGATCCCCATACTGCCCTTACCTATATATTTAATATTATCTCTGTCAAAACTCCCTTTACCTTAGAATTTTTTCAGCTAAATGATCATCTGATTAAAATAATTCACACTCAGTTACTGACAGCACCACTGCCCTTCATTTTGTACACTTGTGTTCTTTAAAAGATGATTTCTTCTTGTGCGGATCATAGCCCACCTCCAGGTGCTTTGTAAGGGCTGTAAAGTTTATGAAATACTTTCACATATAGTATCTTATTTGATCTTCCAGACAGCCAGATGAGGTAGGTAGAGAAGCTACTATTATCCCTATTTAACTGGTTTAACTGAAACTAAGGAATTAAGTAACCAGCCTAAAGGCAAACTTGGCTCTTTGCTCCCTGGTCCTGCCTTCTGTGGGAGAGGATTCAGTTTTTAAAGTAAATGTGTTTAATGCAAATTAATTTCATAATTAGGTGTTCTTACATAAGGGCCATACCTTATTGTCCATAGTGCTGAATAAATGAAATCTTAGTGTATTTTTTTTAAATGCCCAGATTCTCACTTAAATTGCTTTCTGTATGCTCTTACATTTTACCTCTCCTTTAAAGGAAGCTTCAGAAGTAGGCCTCCAAACAGGAATGCCATTAACAAATGCTAAGCTCCTCCTCTGGGGGCTGCACTGCACCTGGTTCTCTTGGGAGATCTGAGAAGAGACTGGTAGAGTGAGAAATGCCATTAGTAGACCCCATGTCTGTAATCTGACTTTACTTCTAGAGTACAAGAAGACTTTCCAGTAATGAAATGTCTTTGACAGTTAATGTTGGCTTTAATAATAGTATGTAAATTATATTACATTACAAAAGCATAAAGTCAGCTACAAATTTGATTTTGGGGTACCTGGCCAACCTAATCATATGATTGAAAACTATAATTTCTCATTAGGGGACCAGACTGTGCAAAAACAAGTCTAGAAAGATTTACTGTCCAATTCTGATGAAAAGTTTGCCTTTAATATGTTGTAATCATAGTTCTAAACCAAATGTTGCTTCTGTTTTTTAGTGAGATTTATAGGGACAAAAATTGAATGTTACCATTTGCTTTTTCTTTAGCTAATTCCCTAAGGTATGCTTAGGTTGGGGAAGAGAAAGTAATTAATTATGAGCACTCTTAATGAATGTAGTTTGTATCACTTAGGACAAGGAATATATTCACATTTTAATGGAAAGGATAAATTATCTTGACAGTAATGTAGAATTATTCAGTGCTTGCTTAGATCCCATTATAAGTAACATGAAGGATGACCATAGCCCCTAAACATATATTAGGAAATAAAAAGCACAGAAAAATGTTAGAGGAGAAAAATAGTTTATTAGGTGAGAAAAGTTAAAGGGTAGTAAATTTGTGTGACATGAATACCCAACATAGCTAGGTTTTATAAAGTTTTATACACATATATGTATATAAAGTTTTCATTTGATCCCAATAACAATCCTATAAAATGGACACTAGAACTATTAATATTGCCATTTTATAGATGAGGAAATTAAGGCTCAGAGCTGAAGTGACTTGCCCGTGATTATACAGCTGGTAAACACTGAAGACAGGATTCAAACACAGGGGTCTCCTGACTCTTGAGTAGAGTACCCTTTCTACTATACCGCAACAAATAAGTTTTATCTGTTAGTCAGTTTATTTCATTAGAGGACTGCAATACCTGAAAGTTCAAGATACTTTGGGGTCAGTTGGGCTGACAATGCTTTTGGGATTTTTTTTAAATTAACTTTTGTTTATTTTTAGTTTACATCATTGATTTCTACAAGATTTTGAGTTACAAATTTTCTCCCTGTCTTTCCCCTACCCATCACCCCAAAACAGCAATCCCACTGTATACCCCCTCCCCCAAACTGCTCTCTCCTATATCCTCCTCCATCACCCCTCTGACTTTCCGGTAAGGGGAGATGGATCTCCCTATCCCAGTGCCTGTATATCCTATTTCCCAGATGCATGTAAATAATAATAGTTATATGTATTTTTTTTTAATTTTTTCTTTTAACATTTGGTTTTAAAACTTTAAATTCTAGATTCTTTCTCTTCATCCCTTGTCACCTGCTCCCACTGGAAAGACAAGCAATTCAATACAGGGCATATACATGTAGTTACGCAGAACATCTCCACAATGGACATATTGTGAAACACTGACTATATTTCTGTCCTCTCTATGCTGCCCTCCACTTGTTCTGTTCTCTACTTTATCCCTATCCCTTTACAGAAGTGTGTGCTTCTAACAACCCTTCCCCTCAAACTCCCCTTCCCTCCATCATTCCCCCTCTCATCTCCTTCCCCTCTACTCTCCTGTAGGGCAAGAAAACCCAATTTAGAGTGTATGTCATTCCTTCCCTAAGCCAAATTCAATGAGAGTAAGGTTGACCCATTCCCTTTTGCCTTCTTGTTCTTCCCCTCCATTGTAACAGTTATCCCTTGCCTCTTCTACATGAGATGATTAACCTCATTCTGTCTCTCCCTGTCTCCTCATTCTGTTCCTCTCCCACCTCTTAGTTTCACCTTTTAAAATATCATCCCTTCCTATTCAATTGATCCCGTGCCCTATGTCTATGTACACATATATACACACACTCACAGATGTATTCATATGCATATATACCCTCCTATATAGATGTATATGTATGTATACATATATATATTTATATTCCCTTTACCTATCCTCATACTGAGAAAAGTTTCATCAGTTACAATTGTCATTTTTCCATGTTGGCATGTAAATAGTTCAGCTTTGATAAGTTCCTTATG
>CM053585.1:229158973-229169158 GCA_028646515.1 Pseudochirops corinnae | reverse complement strand
ACAGATACTCAGATATATGTTCATACACACATGTAAACCCTCCTACATAGACATATGTGTATGTATACGTATATATACATTTATATTCCCTTCACCTATCCTCATACTGAGAAAAGTTTCAGAAGTTACAATTATTGTTTTTCCATGTTGGCATGTTCCATGTTGATAAGTTCCTTATGATTTCTTTTCCATGCTTCTTGTATTTGATTGTCTAATTTTCTTTTCAGTTCTGGCTGTAATAGGTCTGGAGTTTAGTCTTGGCTCTGCCCACATACCATATTGGTCCAAATAATGGCAATGCTTTCTTCCTCACTGATATCTTGTATTAAATCAGTGTTGCTTGTAATCAGCGTTGCTTTTCAGTGTACATCTGTGTTGTGTCTTCCAATCAGAGATTTCATTTTATGACTTGTGTGCTATGTTTTGGAATAGCTATGTATCCATGCCATTGGCAGTCTTAGGCATATCAGTCAACCTACATCTCTACATAGTTAAAAATGAATATAACGATATCTATCCTACCTACCTCACAGACGATGCTGTGAGGATAAAATGAGGCAGTATATTTGGTAACACTGAAGTAACTGGGCTTTAAATAGTAAGAGCTATTGAAATTGTGTTTTCCTATATCTGGAACCAACTTTTAGAGGATTGTTAGAAGGCAATTTGGTTTTAAATCATAAGTTTAAAAGGTTTTGCCTTTTAGCAAACTGTTTTGGGCAGTGATGATGAACCCTAGCAGTGTATGATTTGAATAAGCAACCTTTCAACACACAAACTGTAGCCCTTCCTTGCATTTCCTTGGGGGATCTAGTCTATAAAGGCTTTTGTTTCAGTATAATTCCTTCTCTATAAGATAGTGTTTTCCAAGTAAGAAAAATCAATCATTTTATTGGGGTTTTCATTTGTTTTAAATTTTATCCCTATCATATGTCTTCTAGCTGGGAGGCTGCATGATATAATGGAGAAAGCATTGGGCTTAATTTTAAAGGCTGAAGACCTGGGTTCAAGACCCACCTCATTTACTAACCTGGTTACGTTACAGACTAGTCACTTAAAATTCTCAGAACTTCCATTTCCTTACCTATATAAGAATATTAATACTTTAAGTGCCTAACTTATGAGATGATTGAGAGGAAAGTGATTTGCAAATTTTAACTTGTGATGCAAAGGTGATTGTTATTGATAAAGTCGACTTTGAAAAGACTAGGATAAAATAGTTTTCTGTGGTTCATCTCATCAAGAATTCTCAATCATATGAGTGCATAGTAATGGGAACACCCAAGGGTGCTAGTAATGCAGGTGTCCAGTTGCACCTAAGTGGCACAGATTGCATATGATTATCTGGAAAAATACTTAGAACTAAGTGGTATTTGGTCACCTGACTGATGACAACCTTGATGAAGCTTTTCCAGTATTAACGAGAAATAACATTAATTTCCCAGTGGCTATGGCTGCTAGAGTGGCAGTATTCAATGCTTTTGCCAGCATAACTCTAATAGTTGCCTTAAAGTTAATTTAATATTTGCTAAGGTTAATGTTTGCCTGGACAAGCCCAGGGGTAGGATGGCCATCAAAGCTATCACATGTCCTGCAAATTTCCAGTTTTGTTCATTTCTCTGGTGTCTTTTTAGAGGAAAATCCCTGCCAACAGCAAGTCTGCTAGAGTAAAAATGGTTCTTTTGAATTGTTTATATCCCACCTACGCAGGATTAAATCAAGAGCTCTGCATTGTTCTAGCAAAGTTCCTTCCGTTTTTCACTTAGGCTTTGTAAAATTAGATTGCTATTCTCTGTTCTTTGCCTTTGCTTTCCTAAAGCACAGATATTTTCATACCTAGATAGACATTAATGGTATTTGTTGATCTTTCATACTAGTACTTTGGGTCCTTGAGCTGTTAGATCTCTGATAATTGAAGTCACTAGGTTAATCTGATTATTCGTGTATTTGTTGTATTTAGTTCTGATTTCGTTGTTTTCTCATATGTTGTATTTGGTTTTGACCATGTTTATCAACTCCAAAATTCCTGTATCTTATCATAACATTCATCCTTCCCCATGCCTTACAAGCCCCAACCCTGTTCTTTTATCCTCCTTATGACCTCTACTGCCTCCATTCCCCAGCCCACCCCAACCTTGCCCTGTCTTTTTTCAGACTATCTGCCTTGGCTGTATACTTTTCCCTTCCCTATCTCAGCCTGTTGGTGAACCAACTCAACTTGACATCACCCTCTACCTCCCCTTGCCTCCTTGTCCTGTCACTGATCATGCCTTGCCACAACCCAATCTCTGGATTACTCCTATCAGCTGCCTTATGTGCTGCTGAACCTAAGAGCCGGAGGAAATCATAGAACTGTGTTAACTGAGACCACCACAAATTTATGTTAGCTGATCTCAGCTGGCCTCCTTGGAGTTCCTCAAACATGATACTCCATCTCTCATCTCCATGTCTTTGCGCCCACTGTCTCCCATGCCTGGAATGCTCTGCTCATTCGCTTTTGCCTCTTTTTCCCAGACTTCCTTCAAGATTTAGCACCAATGCCATCAACTTCAGGGGCTCTTTTTCTGTCTCCCCAGCTGCTAATGCTACTTTATCTTCCAGCTACTCTCTATATCTTGAATGTACCAATTTTTAAACTTTTGTACCCCTCATTAGAACATGAGCCCCTTGAAGACAAGGATCATTTTTCTCCCTATCTCCAGTGTTTAGCATGGTACCTAAACCTATAGTAAGCCCTCAGTAAATGCTGTTTGCCTTGATGTGACTACGACTATAGGGGGAGTTAGTTATTATACCTATCTAGAGTCTCAGCTACGTATTGAAAGTCTTGGCTTTACACACCTTCTTGTGTGCAGATGCTCATTGGTAACATGCCACAACCTGTTCACTCCCACCAGGTCATTAAAAACAAAAGTGAGAGATTTGTTTTCTTGTTCAGTAAATGTCCAGCATGCCAAGAGAAGGTAGAAAAGCTAGAAGGCATTTATAGTTATTGACATCTTTGGCTTATTTTTAGTCCAGCATGAGCTCCCAACAAAGACTTCATGTAACATTCACTCTGAGCAGAAACTGAAAGAAAAATGACTCAGCTTTCCTGTTAAATAAATAAACAAAGCATAGTTGACCAAAAGTTTTAATCTCTTCTTGGTAGATGTTACTATTTTTTTGATGTTTTGTCACAGGACATATTCAGGTCACATTTTACCCTTTAGGAGCACACGTGGAAAGTCACCTGATCTTGAGTTTAAAACCTTGTTTTTTTAAATGGCAGTTGATATATTGGAGAAATGACTATGTCTGAAGTCAGGAGAGGCCTTGGTTCAAACCTCACCTCCAAGGCTTATTAGCCGATAATAACTTGCTTGGGCAAGTCATGGAACCTCTCTAAGCCTCAGTTTCCTTGTCTGTAAAATGAGAATAATCATACTTGCAGTTTTGAACATGTAGAGTCATTGTGAGAATCAAATAAGGTAATGTATTTCAAATACTAGTTAAATGTAAGTTATCATTTTGTTTTATTTCATTAACATATTCATTAGGATATATTTGCCAGTTTATTCTCAATTAGAGTTATCTTTTATTTTCCCCCTTATTCCACCATAGTGTGGCAGAAAAATATTTATAATTATAATTCATACCTCCTGTCCAAGCATTTCTGAATGCTTTACAGATCCACCTACCTTTTTGTACCATTTAGCATAAGAGGTGTTAGCTTCATTTTATGAAGTATAAAACAGGTCCGGCAGGATTAATGACTTCATAGTCACATGGTGATTCATTAGTAGACTTGAGATTGAAACCTGAGGCCTGGCTTCAGTTTCTGTGTTCCAAAAACTAACCTTATTACTTAGAAGGTAAGTAAAGATGTAGGTGATGGGGTTACTCCGTGTGCTATCTGTGTTTTTGGTTTGAATCAGATGCATCTTATCAAGAGATAAGTGTTGTTTATGTTGTTTGTTCTCTTCAAGGTATTGGATCCAGAACAGAACCATAACTTCACAGATCACTACCTAAATGTGGCCTTTGACCTCTCCCAGGTCCTTTTTATAGCTACGGCAAACACAACAGCTACTATTCCACCTGCTTTGTTGGACAGAATGGAGATCATCCAGGTGCCAGGTAACCCTGATGTGTTAATGAGATTGTCAAGTGTCTCTGTGCTTCATAACTTCAAGCACATATTCCTTTGAAAGTCTCATCCGCCTGGGAGCTGATTTAGAGAAGCTTTCAGGAGTTTTGAGTTTGGTTTCAAATCTGATCTTAAGTGGATTTTTAACTAAGAAAGGAAATGTTTCTTTTCCTAAGTATGTTGCAAAATCCATGGCCAATCATTTGGGTACTTTTCTATAAACATATACCTTGAGACCCAACCCAAGAGGGTAGGTATCAGTTTTATAAGTTAAAACTTACAAGATTACGCCAAAATATTATGGCAGTTTATTATTTCCCTTTTGTCCAGTTTCTAAAATGACAGACATTAGAGGTGAGAGAGGATGAGTTCATTCCTTTAGGACCAGTGCTTGGAGTTTCTGAAAATAAATCTGCTTGTCTATTTAACTTACTAGGAATATCAAGTGAAGGGGCTTCTACCCTTTCCTTTCCTCTGGAAGTGTCCGGTAATCTGCTTCTCCCTCTTAAGGAGCGGTGTTCCTAATAGCTTAATTTCTCCTTGATAAATTTTAAACTCAGTTGTAGAGCTTCTACTTTTTTTGTTATTTCAGCCCCTCAAGTATTTGTAGAGTGTTACTTTCTTCTTTTAACTATTACAGAACTGTGGAGGATAAGATTCCTGCTTCCCTCACTGCCTGAGATTTATCCTAGCAAAAATAATTGCGAGATGTAAAATGTATATTTTGATATAAGGTGGACCACAATTGTTTTTTCTAATCATCTATTATAGCCTATAAGCTCCTATATTAGTTAAAACATATGGAAGTGATGATGGATGGCTAGGTTAGCTGTGCATGTTTACAAGACAGAAATAAAGTAATTGAGACCAAATTGCCTGGGATCTCCAAATTAAGGTAGAAACTCCATGAGACATACTGTTGTGAAGTGAAATACCCAGGACAGCTGCTGAAGAGGTGGACAGATGATGTCAGCTTTCTCTTTTGGCAGGTTTTGGCAACTTGTTTTCTAGCTTTTCTGCTGTTTCAGTAACTTCCCTTTCTGTTCAACAGATGCTCTACCAATTCATATTTTTAATCTTGGTTTGTAAAAGAAGGCTGTACGTCCTGAAGGAGTTCTCTAGTTCAAGGGGAGTTGTGTCTGCAGACTTTGAAGGGCAATGTAAATCTATTCAGAAGTGCTCTACATAATTTTTGCAATCTTTCTGGAGTATGTATTCTATAGAATAGTAAAAACTCATTTGGAGAAGACTTTCCCTGAATTCCCTATTGTATATATTATTTCCAAGAACATTTAAAGTGTTAGGTGAGGTTTTTCCGGTTTGATTGGGGAGGGGGGACGTGTTTTGTTTTATCTTTTGGCTACAGTTTACATTTGTCTTGTAGAAGTTTGGGGAAATAGTGGGGTTTTTGTTGTTGTCATTTTTTCACCTTAGACTCAGAATCTTAGAGGTCACAACCTATCTCCATGCAAAGACTCCTAACAAGTGGTCAGCCAGCCTCTGGTTGAACACTTCAGTAATGGAGAACAGCCCATTTTATTGTTGTACAACTCATATTTATTCAGTCCTAGAGCCAAATATGTGGGTGAGAGGGACTTACCTTAGAGACTGAGGGAAAATATAGATAGAACACTATTGTGGGCACAGCTGACGTTTCAAGAACTAAACGTTAAATCATTCCAAAGGACATTAAATATCTAGCTTGTTGTAAAAGATGCTACCGATGGAATTCTCTATCTTTGTCTTTGGGGCTGAGTTTGAAATGATCCATAGCAGTCAAAGCCCGATCTGCCACCCATATTTACCCTTACCTCGTTGACTTGGGACCCAGTGTTTATTTGGAGTTCGCAGTTTTATTTTTATGGAGTTTTGTCAGATAAGAAGTAAGTGATGTTAGCCATTTTAATATAAATGATAGGGAAAATATACAAGAAGAAGAAAAAGTTTTCCCTTCCTTGCTCCTGGGGATTTTCTTCTTTGAGAGATTTGTTACCCAGATAGCAGAATGCTGGCAAATGGGGAAAATGTGGTTCAGAGACTTAATTTTCATTCTTCTCAAGGTAAATGCTAACATTTTGAAAGCCCTCCAGTATAGGATGTAGACAGAGCACTAGACTTGGAGCCAGGCTACCTGAATTTATATCCTGTTTCTGCAGCTTACAACCTGCTAGACTTTGGCAACATCACTTAACCTTTTGGGGTCAGTTCTTCATTTATAAAATGAGGAAGTTATACTAGATGGTCTCTGAGATCCCTTCTAGTTCTAAATATTCTATTGATTTGATCCTGTGAAATAGCTTCTTCCAAGGGACCTTTATGTATGGAAATATTTATAGCAACTCTTTTCTGGTGGCAGAGAGTTGGAAATTGGGAGGATCCCCATCAGTTGGGGAATGGATGAACACATTGTGCTATATGGTTGTGATAGAATGCTATTGTGCTGTAAGAAAAGATGAGCAGGATGCTCTCAGAAAAACCTGGAAAGATTTACATGAGCTGATGCAAAGTGAAATGTACTGTGGACAAAGTAAGAGCAATATTGTAAGGTGATCAGCTATGAATAACTTAACTATTCTCAGCAGTACAGTGATCCAAGATAGCTCTGAAGGACTTATGATGAAAAGTGCTATCTATCCTCAGACAAGGAACTGATAGTGTCTGAATACAGATTAAAGTATATTTCTTTTACTTTCAAAAAAAAAAAGAAGAAAGAAATAGCTTCTTCTAAGTTTAGAACCAGTTGAGTTTTGCAGACCTGTTGAATGCATAAAGAACATGACACTTTGTATATATTCTGTGTGTGGACAGGTACCAAACGGGTTTGTTCCTTCTGCAGGGTATACACAGGAAGAGAAGATAGAAATTGCCCACAGGCACCTGATCCCTAAGCAGCTGGAACAGCATGGGTTGACACCGCAACAGATTCAGATTCCTCAAGTTACCACCCTTGACATCATCACCAGGTAAACATACTTTGCACTAATATTCATTTGTCCTTTTGAGTCTGAAAAGTAGATGATTTCAGTGGTAACCCACAGCTTCCATTACGTGCTTTCAGAGTAACAACCAGAGAGCTGTTTCATCAGCTGTTTGTTTTCTGTGGAGTTTAGTATAAGGCAAAGATTTATTGGAAGAATATTTTGGGAATCTTTCCACAGCTAAGAGTTTATGATGAGGTTTCATTTACTCTACAGTTGCAATGGAGGGAATCAAACCACAAAAATCAGCCATACAGAATGTAACTTTGGACCATAATTCTTGAATAAGACCATCACTATGTTCCATGCTTTCCAGAGCACAGTCATTTAATGTGGATCATCATTCTGTGGAGCTTCTAATGAGGAAGGTGATTTACCTCCCTAGTCTCTTGAAAGCTAGAGGATCCTGTTAAAAATGTGAAAATACCTTAAGGCATCAGATTTTAATTACTCATCATCATTACTTCTCTGATAGACTTTAAAGGGCAGTGGGGAGGGGGTGGGAAGATAGGGAAAGAGAGAAAAATCCCTGGCAAGGGTATTGCTCTTATGAATTTGTGTTAGACCAGGGTAGGAGGTAGTTTTTAAAGTTTGTTGCCAGGTGCTTAGGTCTGTGGCAAACAGTACTTAAATTGTCTGAGAAGTGAATTCCTTAGTCTGATTTATAGATTGCCTGTTTGGATGGAAAATGTAACTCTCCAAAGAGAGTTTCTATCGACAGTAGCCTCTTATAGCTTGCCTGGCTCGCTGTTTCAGATCCATTGCATCACCCTGCAAGCTGTGTCAGACTGCCAGCCACTCATTTTGCAGGCTTTTTTTCCCCAAGTAATTGCTGTCTCAAATTATGTGAAAAGTTTCTTCTGTATTTGGAATCTTTTGCTTTCCAAATAGTTTGGCCAGTCAGACTGCCTTTTCATCTAAAGCATCCGTGTCAATGGAAGTATTTTCTAGTTCGTGTAAAAAGTCTATGTTTGAGCTCATCTAAGAAGCAGTAAGAGTGAGCCTGAACTTGGAGTTCCCTTTTTCCATTCCCTATTTTGTGAAAATACTCTGTGACTCTGGCCACCCCCAAGAAACTAGATATTTCGTATGAGAGTCTTCCAACAGTTCTGCGGTGTTGGAGAATACCAGTGACTAGCTAATTCTTTCAGCAAGTCATGTAACCACTCTCTTTCAGCTTCTCTGTCTCTAAAATGAGGGTGATGATAGATGAGAGAATATGTCCCTAGCTTGCTAGGAAGCATAATCACTGTTTGTAAAGCATTTCTTAATTACTGCCTTTGGGGAAAGTTAAGTAACTACCTTTGATGTGGGGACCATTTCAGAATTGTACATCATTCAATATTGTATGCATTAGAAATTTCTCTTAATAGTTGTTAACATTTTTCCAAAAGTAAAAAAAAACCCATCATGTTAGACATGTGGTACCTTGGACACATTTGGGATATTGAATAGATTATCTGATGTGGAATATATCTGGTTATTTTCATGTTGTCTTCCTCCTTTAAAATACAAGCTCCTTGAGGGCAGGGCTTGTGCATTTTGTTTTTTGGGTTTTTTGCCTTTCTTTGTATCCCGGGCACTTAGCACAATGAATCCCTTGTATATAGCAGGCACTTATTAAATGCTTAGTGACTGATACAAGGTAGTAGGATTTGGGTTTTCTGAATTTTTTTTAGCATATTAGACTTTTGAGGTTGGAGGGAACTTCATAAGTCATTTAGTTCAACCTCCCCTTAATATTGGAACCTCTTTTACTGTGTCTAGGAAGCAGCCAGCCCTTGCTTAAGAACTACCAGTGACAGAAATTAAGTTTGAGGTTTTTGGGGGGGAGGGGATGAGTGAGGGCATGGGTCTGTGTGAATATAAGGCATTTCTTTTTTGGATGGATATAATTTTTAGAAAGTTTTTCCTTATGTAGAGTCAAAATCTGCCTTCTTTTAGTTCTGCCTTCTTAGATAATTATGTCTATCTACCTTCTATGTGATGGCCCTTCAGGTATTTTAAGACAGCTATCATGGCGCCATGTCTTTTTTCATCCAGGGTATATCACCTGCTCTTTTAGCATGCTTCATATAGCATGGTTTATTCAGATTTAATTGTTTCTTTGTAGTCACCCAAACAAACTCCAGTCTGTCATACTCTGTCTTAAAATGTGGTACTCATAAGTGAAGATGATATTCTAGATGTGGTCTAATCAGAGCAGAGTACAATCTCTCCCTTGTTTCAAATGCTTTATTTGTATAAATTCATCCTAATAATCAGTATGTGTGTGTGTGTGTGTGTGTATGTGTATGTATTAAGAAGACACATCCTACTATTTGGTTCATATTGAGCTAGTAGTTGACTAAAACCCCAAGGTCTTTTTTATATGAACTATTGAGAAGCTGGCTTCTCCTTTTTTTTTTTTTTTTTTTTTTTTTTTTTTTTGCTTTTTAGTGGGGGGAAGATAGGGCAATTGGGATTAAGTGACTTGCCCAAGGTCACATGGCTAGTCAGATTTGAACTCAGGTGCTCCTGACTCCAGGGCCAGTGCTCTATTTACTGCACCAACTAGCCACCCCGGCTTCTCACTTTGTTATTCCCTGCACTCAACCCCCGTCTTGGACTTATATATTTCACCTTTATTAACCAGTATAAGAGAGGTTGCTTCAAAGACAGGCAGACCTGGATTAAGTTCCAGCTCTGAGGTCCTAGTCTGCCATGGTAGAGGAATTCTCCAGCATAGATGAAATCAAAGGTTCAGTCCTCTGACGTTAGCTGTCTTTCACAATTTTGTGTCATTTATAAGTAGATGTTCATCCATTATGACCTTTTATCAAGGTTATAAATAAAAATATTGGCTAGGAAGGAATATGTTGTTAGTTACTTTGCTGCAGATTTTTTTAGCTGGATTTGTCACTGTCCCTCATTGTGAAGCTGGTGACTGCAGAGGCCGCCACCTCCCCCCCCCCCCCCCCCCACTTAAATCCAATTCACTTGCAAGTCATGGCACCACCTTCCTGATGTCATGGTCCTTGTCAAGAACAAAGGACAAACAAGAACAACAATTTTCTCCACCAGCCAAAATTTTAAAAA
>CM053585.1:229116613-229134029 GCA_028646515.1 Pseudochirops corinnae | reverse complement strand
TATGGGGGGAAGACGAGAAGTCATGAAATCAAAAGGGAATAGAGTGCACAATTTCAGAAGGGTCAGTAGACTCACAGTCTATAGAATAATAACAAATAGAAAATGGTTTAAAAAACTTCAAGAAATACAATGAATGGTAGTGAACATTTTCTACCCTTCCCACCTCTTTCTCTCCCTTTCTCCCCTTCACTCCTGGTCCTTCTTGCTAGATTTCTTGGCCACAAATATATGTAATTTCCTACCTACCTACCTCTCTTCTTTCCACTCTCCTTCCTTCCTTCCTCCCCTCCTTCTTTCTTTCTTTTCTTCCATCTATCCCTCCCTCCCTCCTTCCTTCTTTCCTTCCTTCCATAGTTAAGTGGTGCAGTAGATGGAACCAAGAGTCAAGAGTCAAGAAGACTTGAGTTCAGATCTAGCCTCAGTCGCTCATTAATGTGTAACCCTGTTTCCTTGACTGTAACATGGTGATAATCACGGCAGCTGCCTCACGGTGTTGCTGTGCAGGCCCGATGAGAATACTTACAAAGAACTCAGCAAGCATATTAAATGCTGCTTCCTTTCCCCTTCTCCCCACTTTTTTGTTTCAGATTGGACTTCTCAGAAAAGCAACATCGTATGTAGCAGAAAGGGCTCTAGCTTTGTTAAAATTTGAAAGAAACATGGGTTTAAATTTGTTGTTTTAGTCATGTCTGACTCTTCATCATTGGAATAGTTGGCTGTTTCCTTCTCCAGCTCATTTTACAGAAGACAAAAATGAAGCAAATAGGGTTAGGTTACTGGCCCAAGGTCACACAGCTAACGTCTGGGTCCATATTAGAGCTCAGGGAGATGCGTCTTCCCGATGCCTGGCCCAGCGTTCTGTCTGCCTTGTGCTCCCCAGGCTTGAATCCCTTGTAATAAATACTTAATGTGACCGTGAGCAAGTTGTTTAACTTCTCCGAGCCTTAGTTTCATCATTTGAGTGAATACACAGAAGTTTGAGGTGAAAATCAAATAAGTTAATTTATCACAAAACTTTGTGAACCTTAAAATGCTAGATAGATCTTTTTGTTGTCATTCATAGTCTGTCCATCCATCATCCATTTTCCCTGTTAGGATAGTTTAAACTTAAATGAATCAGTACTTTTCTCTAGCAATTAGCCAATCTAGAGTTTAGTCAGATCAGAAGACAGGGAGGAAATGCCCCATTATTCTAAGGAATTCTACTAGGCTTGCACCTGGCTTTCAGAAAGGTAAGTCGTATCATCAGTTGACCTGTAATCATGAGAGAGGCACAGCACATGATGGTAACTGCCCTTTCCAAATTCAGATTGTCTACCAACAAAGTTAAGACTTCATCAAGCCCTGCCCAGCTTAATCAAGAGCAGAAGGGATCAAAGGGCCTTAATGGTGCATTTGGGTCTTTGAATATTTGGCCTTTAAATTCATCACCTTCTCCCTCTAGGGACTCTTGAAAGTTGGTTCACAAAGTATTTGCAGATCCTATACATGATTGCATGCCACCATGGGGAGGGGGGGGGAAGGGAGGGGAGAAAATCTGCAACTCAAGTGATTGTGGAACTGAATCTTGTAAATTAAAAGTAAATGAGTAAATAAAAAAAAAATTTAAAAAAAAAAAAGAAAGTTGGTTCACAAACACACAATCACACATGGAGTTTTAATTTTTAACACTGACAATGAATTTCTTTGCCTCAGTACATCAGTAAAATGAAAAGTTTAATTTTAGAATAATTGATATGCTTCTGATTTAATTATCTGTTCAGATAGGCTGTTAGATGAGGCAGATTACAGAAAATATATATATTTATATATATTTGATATATAGATATATATTTACTACTTTTAAGGATCACAAAGACTTTCTTTTCAGCATCTCTATGAGGCAGATAGAGTAAGTGACTTACCTTGAGTTACATGGTTATTAAGTATACAAGCTAGAAGGAAATTTCTGATCTTCTGGTTCCCTGTGTAGCGTTCCTTCAGCTAAGCCACAAATGCTCCATTTTTTGAAGCTCTTATGATTGTTAAATTTGCTCTGTCAGGGTGCAGAGAACACCTCCTGGAAGATGGAAAACCTGAATCCATCAATGACACAACCGACCTGGCCCTGCCACCTGAAATGCCTATCTTAATTGATTTCCACGCCCTGAAAGATATCCTTGGGCCGCCGATGTATGAGATGGAGGTGACTGCTCTTGTTTCTCTGTTTATCCTGAGATGTTTTAATCCAGTCATTGCTCACTGTTTTGAAATCTGGATGTGGAGTTGAGGTGGTGGTAGTCATTTCTGTTTTGTTTGTTTTATAGTTAAGACTTGTTTTCCATGTGGTACAAAAGTGGTATCAAGGTCTTCCTTTACTATAATCTAGTCTGCACTGCCTTTTTTCCCCCACCATGCAATCCTATTTTGAGAGAAAAGCTACAGACTTTCTCTAGTATAGCAGGTCTCCTTTTTTGTACTTCTTTATTCTTGGTGTATATTTGCTTTAAAATTGAGGATTGAGGGAATTGCTAATTGAGGGAAAAGCTAATACAAGATAGTTGCTTGAAAATAGCACCAGAGATTACTGCCTATTCAGTTCTAGATTTCATCTTTCAGGATATTGTTCTTCTATTGTTATTGTTTCCTTTCAGCTCAAACTAGTGTATGTGTCTCCACCCATTTCCTTTCCTTCCTACATCACACAAACTTCATACCCCCTCAGCCCCAAGACCATAGCAGGAGCCGTAAAGGAGATGAGAACTTGAGGAAGCTGCTTGAAATAAATATTTGTCTGTGACTGAGGTAGTCTTCCCTAATACATTTTAGTCTGTTTTTGTATTTAGCTAAGCCACTCGGAAAACGTTTTGGGGAAAAGTGTTGTTAATATTAGTAGGGATTTGCTTGTTTATTTTGGGGGGGGGCACATCTTTATTCAGAAGTGTTAACCCCACCATCACCTCGTATTCATGACATGAAGGTACATTTCAACACAGGGCGAGTGGCAGAAAATAATCATCCTTATTAGACATTTGGAATGACTTCCAAGGCAGATTGTTTGACCGACACTAGGGGTGGGGCAGCCTTATCTCATGCTCCCTTTTATGGAAATGGGTTCGTTATTTGTATAGTTTTCAGTTCATGGTGTGATGGAGAGCAGAATCTGTCAGAATCATTTGGAGTTGCTCGTAGGACTTATAGTGCCTTTGAAGTTGGGTTTCTTCAGGATTTTGAAGGCCTTAAGATAACATAATCATCTTGAAGCAAAGATGAAACCTTGGGGTTCTTGGCATTGAGCTTCTAGATTATAAAACCCTAAAAATGGTTTGGTGAGGAAAATGATAAACTGTGACTGTGCAGTGTCAATGGGACCACTTTAATCCATTTAATCAATTTAATTCCAGCAAAAGTACATTCCAGCAGTTCACTTAGAATAATTAGATTAGGGCAACACAAGAATAGTCCATGTTACTAAAGTGGAAGAGGGGAAAGACTGCTCGATTTGGAATCAGAAGCGCTGGGTTTGAATCCCAGGCTTTGTCCCATGGCCTCAGGCCATCAGTCACTTCACTGGTTAGATGCAGGGATCAGACTAAATGACCACGGAGATCACTTCCAGATCTAATCCATGATTGTAGGGTGGACATATACTTTAAACTTCCCCCCAACTTTTTTATTGGTATTATTTTTGAAGGCAGGTTTGAAACTTCTGGAGCTGTGACAAAGAAAAAACCCAAAGGAGAATAGACTAGAAATTTTATAAACATAATTTTAACAGTTCTAAATATTTAATGCCCAGTGAAGGAATTCTATTTCACTTTGCTTATGGAGTTTTTATTCTGTTTGCAAATGATCCCTCCTACACTTACTTATAAAAAAAAATAGCTGCATAGATCCATTTTATTTAGCTAAGTCTCCTTTTTAAAGTGTCTCATGTATTAGTGAGCCAGACCACCACTACCACCACCCTGCCTTATTGTCAGATTGAATTTCCCAAAGGATCAAGGTCAGATGGGTTCTTGACACTTGTGTACCTATGATACAGGTTTAGAGAGAGTGCCATTGTGTTACTTTAAACACAAAGACAACTCCAAATAATAAGAGTTAGCTCTGACTTTGGGGAAGTCTTGCAATAGTTGGCAGTTATAAAAGAGGCCTAGAACAACAAATAAATATTCTTATTTTTCCAACACAAATTTTTTCAGTTTTCTGTCTCAGATAAACAATCATTGTAGCCAGAAGCATCTTTTATGCTATCTGGTTTTCTGACCACAGGATTTCAGGCCCCTCCAAACAACAGTATTATATTTTTGCTTGCATTTCTTAATTCCATTCAGATTTTAGAAATCATCTAACACCATCCTGCGACACCAGCAAACTCTCAAACTGTACCCCCTGTCTTGTACATGCACACAATAAATGCTGGTATCATGTTTGTTAGAAGTATAAAATGCCTCTGATTTGTAAACAAGGTGAGTTAATCCTAGTTAACTCAGGTGCATCAATTGATGCAAAAAATATTATAGTTTTATTTTGAAATAAAAATTTTCATCCTACTGTTTTCTTGGCCTTATGTCAATTGACACAGCTTAGTCCTGGAAGGTCTTCTTAAATTCCAGCCTGATTTAGTGACAGGTCAGACATTAAGCTCTTCCTTAGAACTTTGTTGTTGTTTGTTTTAAGTAAAGTTTGAGGTAATTTCCCCTTTCTGTCATCTTAATGTACCTAATTCATTATGTGGGAGATTCAGTAGAGTTCATTTTTTTGTGGCTGACCCATTGCAACCTTTTTGTGGTTTAAGAATCTGCTGTAATTTTGGTATTAACCTATCTCCAACAGTGGATTAACCTAAAGAGAATTTCCCACTTGTCAAGAATTGCGTGGGAAGTCATTTTATAGATGACACTCCTATTTAGAAATTTTAGAAAGGATGTTGGTTTGGTAATTTCAGGGGAGAAGTATCTTTGTAAAGATTACGATAAAGTCTAAAAAGCAAATGAAGAAACCTCTCCTATGGTTTTTTATGCTCATTAGGTTGTATATCATACAGCAGAAGAGAGGAAAAACAAAGGTTATTTTTAAGGATAATCAGTTGGTTTCATTTACTCTGTTCTTAGAAAAGTCAAAGCATCAAGCCAGTCCAGCCAATGACATTTTGAAAACTTAAGAGTGAATAAGATGTATCTATCTCACTTAACTTTTATTGAAACCAGAGGAGGCTATTAAAGAAAGGAGCATAAACCATATGAAATGTCCCCAAGGATCACAGCATCAGAAATTAAGAAGCGCATCATGATACAGTAAGGAAGGAACTCTTCTTATTCATTAGATGTTTATTCTAACCCTGGCTCCGAGGCCTGCCAGGATGTATGTGACCATTAATGGAGCTGCTTTCAAGAGCTCTGCCTCGGAACTGTGCTGCTCCTTCTCTAACGTGGTTTAACTTCTTTAGGACCCAGTTTCTTCATTTGTAAAAGTAGGGAATTGGTCAAGATCATTTTTTTAATAAGTTCCTTCTTACTCTAAATCCTGTGATCCTAACAAGTTCTTTAACCTTTGTGAAGTCCTTTAACTTTTGCTTCAATCTCCTCATTTGTAAAAAGGGGATGCCTCAGAGGGTTGTTTTGAGACAAGTGTTTTGTAAGCCTTAGAACATTATGTATCAGGCTTTTTTACTATATAAAAATGCATAGTTTATAAAAAACACAAACCTCTCATCTTACAGAGATCAAACAATCATTCATCCAAGACATGGATAGTATGTAATTGGTCTGAATGCATCTTTCATGGTTATCACCTGTTAGCCTGTGCATGTTGTACACAACTCTGCACATTTAAACTTCTTCTTAAGAGACTTAATGATCCAATCCAAGAAGCATTTATAAATTACAATATTGTGATGATAATAGATTGGCCCAGCACCCATCACTGGAATACAGAATGGAGCCTACTGCTTTTCTACACTATTGAAACAGATGGGGGGGAAAAACAAAAACTGGCCATTTGTGAAGCCATGTATATCAATTAGTTCAGTATTCTATGACCTTATGATATGGTTATGTTAGTGTATACTGTGGCTGCAACAGAAACATCCTGTCCCAAAAAGTGTGTAAATGTGATTTAAATACTATTGAGGATTATATGGCCACAAAACTTGTGTTGTCTCAGCAGTTTATAATTGTGTCATTTGACTCTATTTAAAAACCAACAAACAAACCCACTGCATTATCTATATTATGAAACATGGCAAAAATCCTTCCTTCTTATTGTAAGTCTGAAGTAATCATTAAGAAATGTCAGGCTAGCCTTAGAGGAGGGCAGAAAAGATGTGTTAATTTAAACTACATGAAAGGCCAGTATGAATTTCAGAAGCAAGCATCAATTCAGATAAGCATTTACTAAGCACCTGTACTGTGTCAGACATTGTTAGATGCCAAAGATAAAGACAAAAAAAAAGTTATTAGAATTTTAAGGGAAATTCAGCTGTCTCTTTTACTGTATGTATGTTTGTGTGTATATTACATATGTCTCTACATTTACACATAAAGACACAATACATTTTGTAACTCAGATGTCTTAGAGGATATAAGAGTTGTTTAGTTAAGTGAGAATGGTGAGAAATTGACAAAATTTTTTTTACATATGAAGAGATTCTTAAATTCTTTATGCTTGAAAAAATTTATTCTAAGTACTTTAAATTTCCTGTGTAATCATTTCACATGAGTCATAGAGTATTAGGGCTGAAAGGAATGGTCAAAATAATGCAGTCCAACTCCTTACTTTGTAGATATGGAAACTGAGGCCCTTTATTAGACACCTGCTATGAACTAAGCACTGTGCTGAGCTCTAAGGATACAAAGAAAGGCAAAAGACAGTCCCTACTTTCAAGGAGCTCATAATCTAATCAGTGAGACAGTGTGCAAATAACTGTAAAAACAAGACTTACATACACAAACACACACACACACACACACACACACACACACACAGAGGATACATTGAGAGTAGTATCAGAGGAAAGGCATTAAGATTGAGGATTAGGAAAAGCTTCTGGCAGAAAGTGAGACCGTAGCTGAAACTTGAAAGAAGCCAGGGAAGTCAGGCGGTGGAGGTGACTTGGAAGACGGGGAGCCCCGTGTGCAAAGAGGCATAATGTCCAAACGAAAACATTCTGTATTGGTCAATATGGAAGATTCTCACTGCATCAGAGAACCATGGAGGAGAGCTAACGTGAAAAGTAGAAAGAGACTAGGTTATAAAGGGCTTTGAAAAGTAAAAAGAACATTCTAAATTTTATCCTAAAGGTGATAGTCATTGGAGTTTATTATTGAATAGGAGAATAAAACCTACATTTTAGGAAGATGGATTGGAGTGAAGAGAGGTTTTGAGTCAGGGAGAACAAAGCAGCAAGCATTTTCAGACAGTCCAGATGGGAGGTAATGGAGAACTACACCAGGGTGCTGGCAGTGTTAGAGACAAGAAGAGGGCATATTTGAGAGCTATTAAGAAGGTAGAAATGACAGGCCTTGACTATGGATTTGGATGTGGAGGGTGAGAGAGGGTGTAGAGTTGAGGCTGACATCTAAGTGGGGAGGGTGACTGGGAGGATAATGGTATCCCCAGAAGTAAGGTGAAGTTAGGAAGAAGGAAAGGTTTAGGAGGGCTGAGTTAATGAGTTCAGTTTTGGACATGTTGAGTTTTAAGGTTTTCTTGGGATAACCATTTCAAGATGTCTAAAAGGCAGTTCCAGTTTGAGATTTCTAAAAGGTAGCTGGAAATGCAAAACCAGAGTCAAGAGAGAAGTTGGAGCTATACAAGTCGATCTGAGAATCATCTGCATAGAAGTGACTATTGAAACCTAACATCACCGAGTGAAGTAGTAGAGAGGGAAAAGAGAAAAGGATGTGGGACAGAGCCTTTGGGGGCACCTGTTATTGGATGTGATATGGGTGAAGACCCAGAAATTTGCCCAAAGTCATACAGTCTAGTTAGTGGCAGAGCAAGGATCTTGAAGTCATGTCTTTCTCCTATAAATATTTGACAAATGACTGATACTCTGCTTTTTGTTCTATAAAGCTATCTACAAAGAATTTGTTTAGAAGAAGTAAATTGCTTATCACATGTTTCAAAATAATGATTTATACTAAGGGTTATTTGCTTAGATCATTGGTTCTCAACCTTCCTAATGCCACGACCCTTTAATAGTCGTATGTGGGTGTGTCTTCATGTGGGCAGACCCACCTGGAGACGGATAGAGGAGGTTCCTAAGACCATTGGAAATGTGTTTTCCAGTGGTCTTAGGCAACCCCTGTGAAAGGGTGGTTTGACCCCAAAGGGGTCGTGACCCACAGGTTGAGAACCACTGGCTTAGATGGTCCTGAAACATATTATTTGATAGCCCAGTAAAATTTCACCCTCAAACTGAGGCTACAGTTGTAAAAGATCTTATCCTAAGCTACAAGTCTATACTATTCTTCACTTTAAAATTAAAATGTAGCAATAGGAATGCCATTATATGATTCTAAAAATGGAAGAGAAAGGAGTGGCCAAAAAATGAACTTGCTAATAACTAATGTCCAAATAAAAACATTCTATATTGGTCAATATGGAAGATTCTTAACTAGCTATGGAAACTATTGTGTATACAGCTTACTATAAATTAAGTGGACAAGTGTTGATTTTTTAAATAGGTGAATCATGTTATCAGGAAATATTATAAAAATAATGCATGTAGCATAGAATAGAGGAGATGCTTCATCCTTATCTGAGTCAGAGAGATATGGGTTCTAGTCCTGTCTTTACAACATCCTGGTTGTGTGACCCTGGAGAAATAACAGCTTCTCAGTGACCCATGGCACCGAGGCCTCTCTGAGGCTCTAAAGTGCAGAGCTGGTGCTGATCTCTACTAGTTAGTAGGGGAAGTCTGCTCACCTAGAGTTCCTTACACAGTGAAATCCCATGTATTCTGTGTGAAATGATTTAACAGTATAGAGAAATGCCAGTAACAGCAAAAAGCAAGACTTGTTACTTGTCCTTTTGACATCTTCAATGAAGGAAGCAGATATACAAGTAAATGCTACATTGTTAGTTAGGTTCTTCAAAAAGATCACAATGTTCTGAGTATACAAGTCAAAGTGCCTCCTGTATTTAAAGGTACTTCTTTTCAATTACTGAGTATCTTACTCAGTGCTAGCATGTATAATTGTGACAAGTGGGTTCCATGTCTTCATTGTATGTTCTGATATTTTTTTCCCCATAATTCCTACTTAGTTTACTATTAGGAAAAAAAAAAAAGATTTTCACTACACATTGGAGGAGCAGTCATATGTACTATTTTTTCGTTTGGGGTTCTCTTTTCCTTGTCTCTCCCACAGCTTTTAGCCTACAGAGTAAGCTGTTGAACATTCTATAGAATAGAGCCACTTATTATAACTAGTCAGATACTGACAGATAGCTGACCACCCTGAGTTTTCAGATACAAGAAGCATGTCATAGGGAGGTTTTGTTAGTTTTTATAACCTAGGTCTATCTAGTTTACTTCCCCTTAAAAGAGGAAGAAGATTCACTATTTGGGATCTATAGAGTTTTCAAATTTAAAAAGGTGGCAAATATCATAGAAGCCCCATTTCAGATGAAGAAATCTGTGATGCTGTTAACTAGCTTTTCTCTGCTACTGCTTCTGAAAATGTGAAAGTTGAGCTTCAGAGGGGATCTGTTACTGCTCCTTGTAGGCCTCAAAGTAAATCAGAGAGGAAGCAGGAAATTCTAGATTATTCAATACAGAAAGGATTTGCTACGCCCAAGCTCCCCTTCTTTCACATTACATTAAGCATAGGGCCTACAAGATCCAAGATGAACATTTCTTAAATATTTCTGATATAGAATAGGGTTTGTTCCTCTTCATGAAATCAGTGTACATGGAATAAGTCAGGCTTTGGAGTAACAGTGGGGGAATATGCAAGATAATACTGACATTTGAGTAGCTAGAAACAGTAGGATTGCTCCTTGATAACCGGGGCAGCTGTTAATATCCCTGGGCCCACACAGTCCTTAACACTAGAATTATTCCTACTTGGTTTCTTAAAGTTTAAGGTAATGTGTGCCTTTGACAGATGACAACAAGGAAGTTAAGTTACCATAGGTAGAAAGCCAAAAGGTAAGTAATAAATGTGAGGTATGCCAACAGTCTTTTAGATGTTAGTAGTTAAAATTCTTTAGGGGATAAAAAAGCACAAAACTTTACCTGAAAAGACTTGTTGACTTAAAGTCTACCTGTTAGAAGCCTAAAAATAAGTTGGTACTTACTTATAATCCTTTAGAAATGGTATTAAGTATAACACTAATGTGCTTTGTTGTTTTGTTTTTGAAGGTATCTGAGCGTTTGAGTCAGCCAGGGGTGGCAATAGGTTTAGTCTGGAGTCCATTAGGTGGGGAGATCATGTTTGTGGAAGCAAGTCGAATGGATGGTGAAGGTCAGTTAACGTTGACTGGACAGCTGGGAGATGTCATGAAGGAGTCTGCACACCTTGCTATCAGTTGGCTGCGCAGCAATGCAAAGAAGTATCACCTGACTAATGGTATGTGACCCTTAGATAGCAGTGGTATATAATTCAGTGTGAGATCTGCAATATTAACTATCCAGATGAGATGTTTTTTTCAATCATATTTCTCCAAAATTCCTTCACCAAGGTTAAAATAAATTTGAAATAATGTATTGTGATAACATTAAGGAGGTCCCTTATAACTGAGCTTTGAGTCTCCTACTAGTGGTGATAGGTTTCTTCTTAAATCAGCTATACACTAACTACTTCTGTAATGATAGTGATTACAAGGAATAATTTTGAAAGATACAAACACATCTATGAGTTGGTTAACCTATTTTTAGTATAGAAACGTGATTACTAAAAAGGATACAAAGTTCTAATCCTCCATCTTTAGTTTTGTTGTTGTTGTTTTGGTGGATTATGGCATAGCTGGAAAACTCAGAAGACAATGTTATTTGTAAAAATAAATATCAACTTTGTTAGGCTCATTTGAGGTTTCAAAGGGCTTTTGGATCCAATGTAGCATATACTAAAATGATCTTAAGACTAATGGGAATGGAAAACCCTAACTACAAAGACCAAGAAAATACAGGTTTTGATTTTCTACTTAAATTTTTTTTCCTTCTTTAATAATAGCTTCTGGAAGTTTTGATCTGCTTGACAACACAGACATCCATCTGCACTTCCCAGCTGGAGCTGTCACAAAAGATGGGCCATCTGCTGGAGTTACTATAGTAACCTGCCTTGCCTCACTTTTTAGTGGGCGGCTGGTGCGTTCAGATGTAGCCATGACTGGAGAAATTACACTGAGAGGCCTTGTTCTTCCAGTAAGTATCAAGAGGGAACGCATTTACATTGATTCAAATTAAGAGTTTTCTCAGTTTCCCCGTGGAACCACCTAGGTATAGTGGGTTTGTCATCTTTACCCTCACTGCCATGTTGTAAGAATTTATTTACATAATTCATTCAACAAACACGTGAAGCACTGGAGATATTTGGGAGGGATATAGTCTCTTCCTTCAAGAAGCTTATTTTCTGCAAGGGAGAAACATCTACACAAAACAGAGAATACAGAACACAAAAGTTGTAAAGGAAGAAAAATGCAATCTGAGGAGGCTAGGGCACCAACAACTTGGAGAAAAGGCTTCGTGTAGGAGGGTAGGAGGAGGAAGAATGTTGTGTATGGAGAACAATAGGCTAGCTTTACTAGAATAAAGGGGAAGAGGGTAGAAAATATAAAATCAACCTGGAAAGATAGGTTGGAGCTAGATTATGAAAGGCTTTAAAGCCAAATAGAATTGTTTGTATTTTATTGTAGAGGCATGTGGGAGCCACTGGAGTTTCTTAAGCAGGAGAGTAATATGGTTAGGTCTGTGTAGGAATATCAATTTAGTAACTTTTTGGAAGATGGAAAAGGGAGAGATTAGAATCAGGGAAACCAACTGGAAAAGCTGTTGCAGCAGTCTAGATGAAAGATAATCAGGCCATGAAAATGGTTATGTGAGTAGAAAAAAAGAATGATGTGGGAGATGTAGAGATAGAATCAACCAAACCTAGTAATTGAGTGGAGGACCTGAATGAAGTAGTGCCCTTGACTGAAATAAGGAATATATTGAATGAGGGCAGGGGAAGAGAAATAGTACAATTTCTGTTTCTGTTTAATATGAGAGGTTTAAAAAAGACATCACATCTTGTTTATGTCTCATACAGTTGGTAAGACAGGCCTCAGGAGACTGTAGATGAATACGTAGATCTGGGAATCTTGCATAGGCAGAATATTTGAACTTATAGCTGTAGAGAAAGAAAAGAACAGGACCTAGGGCAGCACCTTTGGATACTCATGGTTAAAAAATTGGACATGAAGATGAACTAGCAAAGAAGACTTAGAAGGAATGAGTAGACAGGAGGAGAACTATGGGAAAGCAGTCACAAAAATCTAGGGCAGAAAGATTATGTTAGGAGTAAGGGGTTTGAACACTGTCAAAAGGAGCAATAGAGTCATGAAGAATCAAAAAGTCATAACATTTAACAATTAAGAGATAATTAGTAACTTTAGAACAGATTCAGTTAAGTAAAGTTTGAGATGTGGAAGAAATGGGAGTAGACTGATTTTTCTAAGTTTGGCAGTCAGAGAGAGAAGATAACTCGAGGGATCAAGTGAAAGTATTTTTAATGGAAAAAAAGTATTTTTAATGGTTGGGGAGAACTGGAAATGTTTTTAGAAATGATAAAGATGGGGAATAATTGAGGGAGAAAGTTAATGGAAGAGATAAGAGGGCATGGGGTCAAGGAGATTGAGATGTAGAAAAGGCAGCTCATACCACAAGGCTTGTTTTCTTAAGTAGGAGGTTAAGGACCTTCACTGAGGAAAAGTAGGAGATAGGAAGTTTGAAAAGACAGGGTTTGAAACAGCAGGTATTGTGTCAGGAGAACAATAAAGTAAGGAAGAATAAAAGCAGTGCCATAAAGGTGAGGGCCTGGTAGAAATTAGGTAACAGGTTTGTAGTGTGATTTCTGACACTGTTCAGCAGCACGTAAGTAGGAATGGAAAAAATCCCTTAGTTTTAATGGGGTTCACAAAGGGAAGAGTAGTGATAAAGGAGAGCTAGAGCTTTCAGAGTTAGTATAGGACATGGTTGAACTGGTTAACTAACTACAGGGGCAAGATTGTGGAGGAAGAAGATTTTGCCATTTAAGCTTTTTTGGTGGTTTTATGGAAAAATGAACAAGAGGAATAGCTTGAGTGAGCACTGAAGTAATTTTAAATCACAAGTAAGAGTAAAGAATATAAGGGCAGCCAGGTGGCACAGTGGATAGAGCACCAGGCCTGCCTGGAGTCAGGCAGACCAGAGTTCAAATCCAGGTTCAAACACTTATTAGCTGTGTGACCCTGAGCAAGTCATTTAACTCATTTCCTTATCTGGAAAATGAGCTGGAGAAAAAAATGGCAAACCACTCCAGTATCTTTGCCAAGAAAATCCCACATAGGGTCACAACGTATCAACTGAAACAAGTGACTAGCAACAAAGGATAAAGAATAGGTTTAGGATTGAGGCAGAGATATAGGATAGGTGGTTATAGTCAGAGGAGTATTAATTTTTAATCTTGAAAGTAGAACACACGATCTGTTCATTAATATTGACTGTCAAAGATATGGATTCAGATTTTTCTATGTATTTACTACTTCATGTCCTCGAGCACATCAGTTAGCCTCCTTTGGCCTTAGCTTCCTGGTATGTAAAATGGAGGCATTGAAGTAAATGGTCTCTGAGGTTCTATTATCTTTGTGTCACTGAATGAGAGTTGAACACTGATGAGCTGTCAGGGTTTGAGAGGATGTAAAACTGCGTCGTTTTTGTTCATCTTTTGTTCTTGAAGAGGACCAACCCTCATCCATGAGGGTGATGTCTTGATTTGTACATGCAATTGGATTTAAATCAGGCAGAGCCAAGCAAAGTTGTAAGCCTCACTTTCTCCTACGCTGTCGTTTAAGTCCAGTGGCAAGACAAAAGTCAAGGCAATTAGTGATGGCTATGGATGCAGTGGATGGCCTTGGCCTATCTAAATTAAGTTCATTCCCAGGTCTGTTTGTCTGAGGTAATGAATAGAACCTCCACAGAGGAAATGCTGCTGACTGATTTTGATAGAGGGAGGGTGGGGCGCAAAGCATATTCCTTTTTCTCTGCCTGGCCCAGGATGTGATGATAGGACACAAAGAAAAAGGTACACCTGGTAGTTAGAAAGATAGCCACAGACACATGCAGGTATTGTTTAGAGAAGAGAGTTTTAAAATGAAGGAAAATTTATTAATGATAGAATAAAGTTAAAGGGAGGGCAAAGGTGGATAGAATCCTGGAAGGAGGGGTAAATCTGAGGGGATATAGGGATGAGAAAGCAGGAAGTATATGGAGATGGCAGGGAGGGTCATCTGACCACATGATGATTGTGTCTCCAGGATTAGGAGAGGAACATGTAGGAGTGATGATAAATAGAAGTTTTTCTCCAGACAAACCAGACCATTTGGGCAAACTATTATAGGTAGACTCTCCAAGGATAAATTGTTCTTTATTTACCTTCTAATTATTTCTTCCCATAAAGGTATCTTAAAAGTGTTTAGGAGAATGTTTTTCTTAATTTTTACATAGCAGCACCTGGGGCCCTAATTTAAACGTTGTTGCATCTTCATGCAAACAAACACATAACTGTTTTTAGCCAAATTTTAAAACTTTTAATGCAGTCCTCACCTTTCCAAACCTATTTACAAAAATCCTCCATTTGCCACGAATATACACACACCAAATACATTGTTTATACAGCTAGAAGCTATAAATCACCATTATTAAATATGAAACCCCATGACTCTTTAGATTTTAATTATCACACTACTGTGGGATTTATATGAAAGAGTAATGGTTCTACAATCAAATACAGAGTATCTGAGTGGAGTTGGGGGACCATGATCCCATTTGGTTACTTTTCAGGTTATACTGTAGAGCCAGCATGCCCAAGTTCAGATCCCAGACCTTCATGTATTTCTTATACGACCCTCAGCAAGTTACTTTACCTTTCTGAGTCTCCTCAGTTTATTCTTCTGTAAAACAAAGTTAAACTAAAAATAATTAAAGGTCATTTCCAGTTTTAAATTCCATGACCTTGGGACTTAAAATAAATTGACTAACGTTCACAGAATTTTGGAGTTGGCTAGTTAGTCCAACCAGTACCCAGTAGAATCCCGTCTCCAGGAACATCCCAGACAAGACACCATCTAGCTTACTCATAGCTGAATGGTTCTTGTGGGGGAGTTGCTGCTTTTACCCTGCACCTAGATTTGCCCAGTGTAACTTCCTTGCATTGTTCTTAGTTCTGCCCCTTCAGGGCCAAACAAAAACCTATATAATCCCCTTTTTTACTAATTAACCTTCAGATACTTTGAAGACAGATACTATGTTTTCTATGCCTCCACAAATCCTTTCCTTCCTACACTAAACATGCCTAGGTCCTATAAGTATACCACTACATGAATTAGGGACTTTTAATGCTTCTGATGGTTTTTCATCTGTTTTCAAAATTAACTTTCACAATTCATCGTAACAGAATTTGATTATTTAAGTTTTTAGATGTTCTACATTTTGGCTAAATATGAATTTTCATACTATAACTCAAAATGCCAATGTTGACCTTCACTCACATTCTACTTTATTATGTGTAAAGACATAGAATTGTAAAGTGTGAACTTCTACAGGGCAGGAACTGTTTTTGTTTTTATGTCCCTAGTGCCTCACACGTGCTTACTTCCTTTCCCCTGTCCATATAAGGAATCATATACCCTTACCTATGGGTGTTCTGCCCAAAGGAATATAAATCTTAGCAAGATATCTTGGAGTTTACAGGCTAGATTTCTTTTTTAGGGACTATGCCTTAAACCCAAATCACTCTGGTTCTCATTGATTGGCCAACAGTAGGTCCCAGCCCAAGCCTCACTGGGTGGTTGTTTTGGGTTCTGATGGCTCAGAGGGAGTATAAAATAGGAATTGTTAGTTTTAGCAAGCAAACCCTGAGGGACTTCTCCCATATTGATTTTTTTTTTTTTTTACTAAGTACAAGAAAGAGGACATTCTTTGCCTCATTTTTACCTAATCGCATCCGGGCCATCTCCAGTCACACTGATCTATATCCTGCCTCTGGACCCAGATGGCTCTGGAGAAAAGAGTGAGGTTGGTGACTTTGCATAGCCCCACCTCCCTTAATTCACTTGCAAGTCATAACATCACCTTCCTGATGCCAGGTCCTCTTTGAGAACAGAAAGACAAAAAATAACAACAGCCTAACACATAAACAATAAGATATTTTTTTAATCAGTTTGTCTTCTGAAAGCATAGTTCTGTATTTGTATAAAAACATACAGCCATGAATTGACTATGCCTTTAAAAATCAGCTAAATATCACTTTTACAACTCTTTACTAAATTTTTTATATATGAAGTTTACTGCATATTCTACTATGCATTCTATAAAACTTAAATGACATTTTGTCACAGCTACCAAATCCCATAAAATTGTATACCTACTCCCTTAATCACTATATAATTTTAAAACCATATAATTTTATACACTATAACAAAGTTATAATCTGCAAGACTTTGAGTTTTCCACAGACTATTTACTTCCCCTCCTCTGCACTAGCTTCTTGCTTTAACACACCTTAAGACAGTAAAATAAGAATAATTTTCACTTCAGAAACATATTTTGTAAGGTTCTTTAAATTATTGTTTGTAGTTAGCTCCATTTCTATATAGTTTTTCTTTTAAGTGGTTTCCCCACTTTAATCCCTTACCATTATTATACACAATACTGTATATAACTGAATATTCCAAAATATCTAAATTCCATGGAAGGTCGGGTGTAAGTGTGATTGATGAGGAAAACTTACCTTATTATCTCAACTTTCTTTTCTCCATTATGTTAGGTAGGTGGAATTAAAGACAAAGTCCTAGCAGCACACAGAGCTGGACTGAAACGAATCATCATTCCACAGAGAAATGAAAAAGATCTTGAAGAGATTCCAAGCAATGTACGCCAGGATTTGACTTTTATCACAGCAACCTGCCTTGATGAGGTTCTGAATGCAGCTTTCGATGGAGGTTTTTCAGTCAAAACTAGACTTGGTCTCATAAATAGTAAACTTTAAGCAGACTGACCAGAACTTCAAGTTTTTAAAATTTAAGAACAGGAATGAAGTACTGAAATTAAACTTTCTAATCATTTTCTGGGGGTATACTGCTTGCTGACTGACTAGTCACTAATAAGTAGATCGTATTTAATTACAATAGTAATCATAAGTGATTGTATTAGCTAACATGTAAGCAGATGGTTATTTAATAAACTAATATTAAT
>CM053585.1:229071342-229116113 GCA_028646515.1 Pseudochirops corinnae | reverse complement strand
TTTTAGTTGATTGAGCATAGAACTGCCATCCAGAGCCCTGTAAAATCAAGGTTTCAGTCCTGCTTCTGACACAATCTAGGCTTTGTGACCCTGGGCAAGTCATCAAAGTTGTAGAGGTATTGCCTGAAATGATAGAATGGAGCTCCCTTTATCAATGAAATCACAAAAAGTCCCTATCCCTTATCCAGTTGATGTCTGCCACGTTTAGCCTTCAGTGAACCCAGTAATAAAGGTTAGAATTTAGGAAGTTAATGAGTCCTAAAATAACAAATTAAAGCCCACTACTTACAGAGCACATCAAAAAAATTCACTTACAAAGGGCAAAGCCAAGATGGCTGAATAAAAAGCAGGGACCTGCTTGAGGTCTCCTCCAAACCCTTCCAGGTACCTGTAAAAAAATTACTCTAAACAAATTCTAGAACAATAGAACCCACAAAATGACATAGTGAAACAAATATCTAGCCCAAGACCAGCTAGAAGGTCAACAGGAAAGGGTCTGCTGGACCTGGTGGAGAGAGAAACATGGCCTGGCCTCAGCCTTAGGGCAGCGGCAGTGGCTGCTTCCAGAGCTCTTGGTCCACAAACCCTGGTGGGGAGATCCAACAGCTGGTCAGAGAGGGATTGCAGGGATCTCTTTGCTGGTGCTGAAACAGGATTCTCTTGCTTTGCCCTGTTTGGATCTCAATCACAGTCCTAGGGCAAGGAGGAGCCCTGGCATGGTGGAGCTTGTGGCTGCAGTGGAGAGGGAATCCTCCTCACAGTTCCAAGGCAGAAGAGAGTGCTTGTAGTCACTCACAGACCAGAGCACCAGCCAAGAGGAATAAACACCTCTCCTTTGATCATACCACTTTGGAGGAATTGAAAATTTACAGATCCCTAGAAATATCTCTGAAAACAGCTGTGCAAAACCCCTGAAGCTTAGGACAGTGCACTCTCCATTCTGGAAGCAGAGTGCTACCATAACAAAGTGCTAAGAAGTCAAGTAATTGGCTGGGAAAATGAGCAAACAGCAGGAAAAAAAATCAGACTATAGAATCTTACTTTGGTGACAAGGAAGATCAAAACATACACTCAGAAGAAGACAACAAAGTCAAAGCTCCTACATCCAAGCCTCCAAGAAAAATATGAATTGGTCTCAGGCCATGGAAGAGCTCAAAAACAATTCTGAAAATCAAGGAAGAGAAGTAGAGTAAAAACTGAAAAGAGAAAAGAAGAGTGATGCAAGAAAATCATGAAAAAGTGTCAACAGCTTGCTAAAGGACACCCAAAAAAATACTGAAGAAAGTAACACGTTAAAAAATAGACTAACCCAAACAGCAAAAGAGGTCCAAAGTCAGTGAGGAGAAAAATGCTTTAAAAATCAGAATCAGCTAAATGGAAAAGGAGGTACAAAAGCTAACTGAAGAAAATAATTCCTAAAAATTAGAATGGAGCAAATGGAAGCTAATGACTTGATGAAAAATTCAGAAATTATAAAACAAAACCAAAAGAATGAAAAAAAATGGAGGACAGTGTGAAATATCTCATTGGAAAAACCACTGACCTGGAAAATAGATCCAGAAGAAAGAATTTAAAAATTATTGGATAACCCGAAAGCCATGATCAAAAAAGGACCTAGACATCACCTTTCAATAAATTATCAAGGAAAACTGCTCTGATATTCTAGAACCAGAGGGGAAAACAGAAAATGAAAGAACCCACCAATAACTTCCTGAAAGAGATCCCAAAGAAAAATTCCTAGGAATATTACAGCCAAATTCAAGAGTTCCCAGGTCAAAAGAGAAAATATTGCAAGCAGCCTTAAAGAAATAATGCAAGTATTGTGGAAACACAATCAGGATAACACAGGACCTAGCAGCTGCTACATTAAGGGATCGGAGGGCTTGGAATATGATATTCCAGAGGTCAGAGGAGCTAGGACTAAAACCAAGAATCACCTACCCAGCAAAACTGAGTATAATACTGCCAGGGGAGAAATAGATATTTAATGAAATAGAGGACTTTCAAGCATGATTGATGAAAAGACCAGAGCTGAACAGAAAGTTTAACTTTCAATTATAAGAATCAAGAGAAGCATGAAAAGGTAAAAAAGGAAAGAGAAATCATAAGGGACTTAATAAAGTTGAACTGTTTACATTCCTACATGGAAAGATGATATTTGTAACTCACAGGGTAGTTGGAGGGAATATATATAGACGGAGGGGTACAGAGTTAGTTGAATATGAAGGGATGATACTTAAAAAATAAAATTAAGATGTGAGAGGATTGTACTGGGAGGAGAAAGGGAGAGGTTGAATGGGGGTAAATTATCTCACATAAGAGGCAAGAAAAAGCTCTTACAATGAAGGGGAAGAAGAGGGAGGTGAGAGGGAATGAGTGAACTTACTCTCATCAGATTTGGCTTAAAAAGAGAGTAACATATACACTCATTTGGGTATGGAAATCTATCTTGCCCTACAGGAAAGTAGGGGGAAAGGGATAAGGGAGGGGAGAATAATAGGGCAAAAAGGAAGAGGGGGTAATCAGATACCCTTCTGAGGAGGGACAGGGTCTCCTTTGGCAACTTTTGAGGAGTAAACAGAATTGGGGGAGTGGGATAAGATGGAGGGATTATGGAAATGTTTTGCATGACTACACATATATAACCTGTACCAAATTGCTTGCCTTCTCAATGAGTGGAGAGGGAGGGAGGGAGGGAGAAAATGTGGAAGTCAAAGTTTTAAAAATGAATGTTAAAAGTTGTTTTTACATGCAACTAGTAAATAAGATATACAGGCAGTGGGGTATAGAAATCTATCTTGCCCTACAGGAAAATAGAAGGGAAGGAAGTAAGAGAAGGGAGATGGGGGAGGGGGGGAAGTGATAGAAGGGAGGGCAGATTGGGGGAAGGGGTAATCAGAATGCATGCTATCTTGGGATGGAAGGAGGGGAGAGATGGGGAGAAAATTTGGAACTCAATCTTGTAGAAGTCAATGTTGAAAACTAAAAATTAATTAAAATATTTTTTAAAAGTTCACTTACTGTTTCTAATTGGTAACTACTTTGTATACTATATCCCTCTGTAATGTTTCATCTAAGTGCTGAATTGTGTGGTTCAGTGTATAAACTGAACGGTCAAGTTCATTATGAATTATAATTAAAGGGAAAAATTTTATGGAAGGAATATTCCACATATTTTCAGACTTGGATCATCACCCTGCTTTTTAGGATTGCTTTTTTTAAAAGTCATTTTTTAAAATTATATGGGGAGGAGGATGTGGAAGAGAGGAGGAACACAGCAACAAACATGCATACTCAAGCAAAACATTCCCACTAGTTATATCCTAGAAGTCCATCCCCTCTCATCGGGAGTGAGGAGCATTCCAAGTCAAGCCCCAGGAATCAACACTGTACTGATGAGTTAAATCTTTCAAAAACTTACTGGGTTTTGTTTACAATGTTGTTCTTATGTATTCTGGTATTGGTCACTTCATTATTTGTCAATCTGAAGTGATATTCAAGTGACGTTTGTTCTTAGCAGCCCCTTTACACAGACTTCTGAACCCTGATAATGTGAGAAAAGTACTTCTCCCCTTTTCTTTTTTTTGTATCTTTTCCCCTTCCTTTCTCCTTTTAAGATCAGACCATTTAAAAAGAATATACTTCTAGGACTTCCATCTTTTTTGACTCTGACCCCTGCTGACATCACGGTTGGAAGTTATTTGGTATCATCCTCCCTCACCCATTAGCAGAATGATATCTCACCCTTAAAAAAGTCTTTGCCAACTGCTCACTCGTATACCTTTTTATGTTTCTCTTTACTCACGTTTGTATTTCAAAGTTTTTCCTCCACTCTAGTCTTAATCACTAATGCTTGGAAGTGTTATTTCATTAAAGTCTTTTTTCCCCTACAGTTTTCAGTGTTGCTGGTAAACTATTCTTGGTTATAAGTCTTTGCCTTCTGGAATATCACACACTCCATGTTCTTTATTCCTCAAGAACATGCTATATCTTGCAGGATCTTAACTAGTACCTGGTAACTTAAACTCTAAAAGCTTGGAGTATTCTTTTTTCTCTGAATTTTTGGCTACTACATTCCTACTCTTAATTTTTAGGTTTCTTTCAGGAGTAATCAGTGGATTGTTTCTATTTTCACCTTGCCTTCTGGTTTTAAGTGATAAAGGCAAATTTTCTTCCATGATTTTTTGAAATTCAGGAGATTTGAGCTCTCTTTTTGGTTGTGGCTTCTAGGAAAACCAATGATTCTTATATTGTCTTTCTCTGACCTGTTTTCCAGTTTTTTTTTATATGATAGTTTACATTTTCTTCTTTTAAGAAAAATGTATTATTTATTTTCTCATTGAGTCATTAACTTTCATTTGGCCCATTCTAATTTACAGTCTGTTATGAGGGAAAGGTTTCATACTTATGCAAAGCTGTTTAATTCTTTTTCTAAGGCTTTTCCTCCACAGCTCTCATTTTACACCCAATTCTTTTTCCTGTCACTCTCATTTCACTTATAAATAGCATTTTAAACTCTTGTATCATTTCTTCTAGGAATTCTAACTGATTTTGTGGACAAGTGTTTTTCGTCAAGCCTTTGCTTATAGATATTTTGGTGATATTTTCATGTTCTGGGTTTCTCTTGGGCATCCTGGCTTTATAATAGCTTTTCATCTCCCCTTGTTTCCTCCCCATTCTTACAGCAAACTGCTCTGGACAGCCCATATGCTAGAAGAAGCTCTCTTGTGGGCAATGTTGCTGTAAGAAATTATGGTACCTCTGGAAGACACTCCCCCCCCATGTCATACTCCTGGGCACCCTGCTTTCATTTCTTTTAGCAGTGGTTGGCACATTGTAGACATTTAATAAATACTTGCTGATTGAAATTCTGTCCTACAAGTTCCAAAGAGCATAGGCTCTTTAACCCTGGTTGTGAGGATGATCCTCATGCTACTGAATTGCTACAAAAAAATTACAGAATCACACAACGCTGGTGTGCATATATGCTACACCAACACTGGAAAACTATATACTCTATACACTCTTCCTTCTTTAAGTTTATTTGCCCCTTTTGAGATAGCACTCAGCAGCACACTGTCACAATTTAATCTGCATTCTACAAATTAAACGAATGCCTTAACTTTACCAATACATTGCTATGCTATTACATCAGCCCTGTCTCACCCACAGTATCAAAAAAAAAAAAAGACAATAAAAGGAATGTTGTTTACATAGATCTTAACATGTACCTTTGTCCTTAGTAAGCATTTACATGTTCTTGCTAAACCTCTAGGGCTTTTGAAAATGAAAACATCATGAGAAAACAATCAGGTTGCATCTGACCAGAGGTATACTGTCATTCTCTCGCACTGTGCAGAATTCAGTTTTGGTCAATTCTTCAAGTATCAGGACCAAAATTCAAACTTTCCATGCCTTACAGAGGAGGAAAAAATTAAATTTAATTAGCATGTTCCTGGATCCAAATTAAAGACATTCTTCTTGATCTTCCTGTGCTTGCTGTATTTGCTCTGTGCTTTGTAGATGAACATTTCCATGAAAAGGCAATATTGCCAGAGGCCTTCATGCCAAATGAGAGGAAACTATGGTAATAGTAAAGGGGAGCTACCAACGAGTTTGGGGGGGGGAGGGCAGGGGGGAGGTATCTCAATCATTTGAGACCTACAAATGAATTCTTAGCACAGCTTATGGTCATTCAAGCCCCAGACAGTAATCAACTCAAACAGTAATTGGGGCCATACTGCCACTGCCCTACTTAGGAAAATCCTTGCCTCTCAGGGTTCCAGTTTCCTAGCTCTGATTTTCACTTTAGAAAAATTTATCAAGAACTGAATCAGTTACTCAAGACTATGATACAGTGCCATTAGGAAGGAAGGAAATAATTGTTAAACACATACAAGTATCTCATTTGAGGTGATAGCAACCCTGATAAGTGCTATTATTATCCCCACTTCACAACTGAAGAAACTGAGGCAGAACTGGGGCTCAGTGTCACAAAGCTAATGTCTGCGGCCTCATTTGAATTCAAGTCTTTCTGATGCCAAGTCCTCTACCCAGGAATGCGTACAGACCTACCATCTGGTTAGTTACTTAGCAAACTAGTGTGCCAGTTAACCAGTCTGCTTTCCAACTCCAAGGATTTGTTGAACTGGGGTCCATTAAGAGCCCTTGAATATCAAAGGATATCATATCAGAAGGTATTAACCACCTTAGAACAAAAGTACACCTAAAGCCAAAAGAGGGTTTCACTCTTTTTTGGCCAAAGTGTTAACTAATGAATGGCTAAAAGAAGCCCGATAAATGTAAACACCAATTAATCCTTTAGGTAAGAAACATAAACTACATGCAAGCATATTTCAAATACCCTTCCTAATAACTTATACCCATAATTTTTTATAAAATACAGTAAGGCACCTTCGTTACTAAAATTTTAGTAAGATGATCTAAATATTGGAAAGAAAACAAAAGGCCTATACCTCAAAAAAATGGTCACAGTTGTGTATATTTTATTAGAACTTAAATAAAATTATTTAGGTTTTTAAAGTTTCAACTCAGTATAAGCTTTAGTTATCTGGAAAATGCATTTATCTGGAACATTTCATTTTCATGATGTTATACAGAATTTAAATTTCTAAGTTACAGATTTTAAGCATAAAACTCAGGCTAAAAGTCACTTGTCTATTAGACATGTCTCTCCACATAACCCAAAAGGAGATCACATCATTCAACCTGATGATCCTAGAAATTCTAGTCTCAGTATTTTAAGCAATTACATCCTTTTTAGCATTTGAGTTTTCATAAGTTACTCAGCTGTCTAGATAATAATAATCCCACAAAACTCAGTCATGCTTTACCAACAACCGTTTCACCAACATGTAACTGACACATCACCAGAATTTAACAATATTTAGCATAAGTATTATTACTTTGTTGCTATTTATCTGTTCAGTCATGTCTGGCTTTGTGTTAGTGTCTGGGGCTAGATTTGAACTCAAGTATTCCTGGCTCCAGGTCCAGCACTCTATGCAGTCAGTCAGCTAGCTGCCTCATTTGTTATTTAGACTTCCACAATTAATAGTTAATTTCTTTAACTCTTTTATTCAACACAGAGGTTCTTAACCTTTCATGTCAGGGATCCCACTGGCAGTCTAGTGAAACCTATGTATCTCTTCTTCAAAATGTTTTTAAATACATAAATAGGATTATAAAGTAAACCAGAAAGTGGAAATAAAGATGTCATTTTTTTCCCACCCAACTTCACAGCTCTGCAATCTAGTCATGGACCCTAGGGTTGAAAACCCTTGCTCTAAACTGGAAACTAAGGGAAAGCCTATCAGTTGGGGAATGGCTAACAATTTATGGTATGTGAATGTAATGGAATACAACTGTGTCACAAGAAATTTAGACTTGTATTAAGTGAAGTGACCAGAGCCAAAACAATTTATAAAACATGGTAAAAATTTAAAGTCATAAATTTCTAATTTAACTATGATTTTCCTGAGCTCTGACGATAAAACACACTACCTAAACAGATGAATTCAGGGTACAGAAATGAGGAATATAGTTTTTTTGGATGATGTAATAATTTGTTTTGCTTGACTATGTATATTGGTTGCAAGGGTTCTTCCCCACTCTTCCCCTCCCTACCCCCTCAATTGAGAAAGAGGTGTCTGAAGAGAGAAAAGTCAAAAAATAACTGGGGGGGAGCCCTATTATAATACCGATGCTTATATTCCTTCTAGAAAGATCCATGTTACCAGGCTGCAGTCCTACTGATCTGGCAAGAAGTCAAATAATTTCAATTTTGTATTTTGAGTATACAGTGCTTAATAGAATTACATGTTCTTCTTAATAACTTTGTTACTATATTGTTGTGACTTTGAGAAGCAGCATGGTATAGTGGAGGGGTGTCAAATATATGGCCCACCACACTCCTGAGTGTGGCTCAAACCAGATTAAAATGTAGTTGGGAATTATTTAACAAAATAAATAATACAACAAAACAGATAGTATTATATGGTTTTCTAAGTCAATACACACAGTCCATAAGATTCTTACAGACAATCCAATGGCTCCTGTTTCTATTTGAATTTGACACTACTAGGGTAGTGGTTAGAGACCTAGCCATGAAAACCTGGGTCCCAGTCATATTTGCCAAATGAGGTGTAAAACTGAAGGCAAGAGACTTAACATTAGATTATATGGCCTTCGATGAAATTGTAGGAAACAATCACACATATACATTATGTATACAGATAATTTTATAAATTCCTAGCATAAAGCTATTCAAGATTTCCACCAACTCACCTTTTACCTAATACTATATTTCTTTCAAACAAAATGGGTTGTGTCCTTCGTAGTCCCTTAAGAATTGCCACTTTCTAAATAGACTGACTATAATAAAAACCCATAGACTAGAATTACACTGAGCAATACATAAAAAACAAGAAATTCCTACCACACTCATGCTTTTTTCTACTACTAGAAGTTATTTCATTAAGTTACTTTCCTTTTATTCCATTCAAAGGTTATAGCAACACATCTGACTTAAAGCCAGAATTTCATAACCAAAAAGTAAAACACTGATCAAGATTTCATCCTAAACAGAAATGAGATTTTAGTGTATTAAAATAAATTTTCATTAGAATCAAAGGCAAGTTCCTTCTTTCACAGGAAGCAAAAGGAGAGTCAACCCTCTCAAGACGAATAAAGTAATTTTTAACTTATCTGTTACAAATTTAAGTCACTAGGATAATGAAGCTGCTGCTGTCATTTAGCTGCTTAGTCCCTCAAATTGGTGGTCTTCATCCCATTTATTTTAGCAGGACAAAGTCAGTATACAGGGTGGAGTCAACAGGTTCTTCTCTTACCCCTGGAAGTACTTTATCCAAACAAAGAAATCCATATGAGGAGAAAGCTGGCATTGATGCTGCCCGCTGTGCCACTTCCTTTGTGGTGATATACCAGAATCTATTTCCTCACTGCTGTCAAGCTAATTTTCACCAGCACAGGACTCACTAAAAATGAGGAAAGCAACAGAAACAATTTACTATAGTCCATTGACTTGCTTAAAACAAAGGCTTATAATTGAACAAGACTGCTATAAATGCAACAAACACACCAAGTTATTTAGTTAGTTGTGCTTTATACTGGGGTAGGAGGCTGTGGTTATTGGAGCACACGTATATATATATGTATATATATATGTATATATATATATATATATATAATATAAATGTTGCAGTCAGTAGCAGGGATGAACAATCTAGTCCTCAAGTAAATGCACTACTGATAAGGAAAGAGGTCCTAATCATAATTTTAATTTGTCCACTAATCCACATAGGAAAGTGAGTAAAACCATAAAAATTTAACCTATAGACAAACTAAGGCAAATTACAAGTGCAATGGGTCAAGTAGCAGAGGTCTCTTGGTAATTAGTAGGTTGTATCACACTGCCTCTCTTGGTTAGATTACTTGGACACCAGAATTTGAACTTCATTTTTTAAAAGGCAATCTCTTGATATAGATCAATAGTAGACTTCCTGAAACTAAATATTGGAGTATATCAACTATCATATGGATCAATATGACACTCGAGACAAAAAACTTGGTTCAAGTTCCAGTTATCGTTTATTACTGTGACTTTTTGCAAATACCCTTACCTCTCTGGCCTTCTATATGCACATCTTTTAAACGGGCATAATCCCTACTCTACCTCAAAAAGTGGGTCATTAATCCAATGAGATTATGGATATGAAAGTGCTTTGTGATCATAGTAAATTACATTTTATAGTGATTCATTAGTATTGGGGCAAAATATATTAAGATGACTGATAGTGAAGAAAAATTTTTAACAGCACAAAAAATATACATAACAGATTATATCTTTAAAAACAGTGGGGGAGGAAGGGAAGATATTAAGGATACTCTATCAGTATGATAAATTTAAGAATTTCAAGATCTTTATATGCCAGTTGGGGAATAAGCTAGTTAATTAAGTTGGAATTTTAAGATACCATTAGTACAATATACAAATTTGAAGACAGGATAGCAACTTTAGTAGCACAACAGATGAAGAACCAAGCCCTGGAATCAGGAAGTCCTGGGTTCAAGTCTTTAACATCTGGCTATGTGAGCCTGAAACAAATCACTTGACCTTACAGTGCCACAGATAACTAACAAGCAGAGAAGTTGATGATCTTCTCTTATGGGCATTTCCCTACACAAAGGAACGGAAGCCCAGACCTCCCCACTTCATGTGTGCTTAATTATGCACACAGACATTACTCTAAATGAGAATTTAAATGAACTGGTAATGAAGCTGCTTTTCTAATAACATAGGCCAGTTACATCAAGTTGAGCCAACAGATTCTGTTAAATATGCAGCCACCTTCTTTATTATCTCAGAGTAAAACAGTAATCACACTTGTAAGCAATCTAACTATGAACCTTTGCTCTACTAGCACAAAGTGAAATTCACAGTAAACAACAACAAAAAAAAAACCACTTCATTTTATTCAGTTTCTGCTAAGCAATTTGGGCAAAAAAAACCATTCAAGTTAACATAGTAAACTTTTGTTATCCAACCTGGCTGGGAATGAGTGTTCTAAATGGTTTCAATAAATACAATACATAAATTACCAATGTTCAAAGAATTAGAACATAGTGACAAACCATGATGAATATTATTTTCTGATTTTGAAGACACTGATCCTTCAGTATACCTCAGTCATTATTAGCATCAATTTGTAACTAACTATAGTGCTGCATTATTAATGGGATTCCAGAGAAAAGTGCTCTCTTTTCCCTTAGTCACCCCAGTGGAATTACCAGGAAGAAGAGAATTTAAGCAAAAGTAAGTAACTGCAGGGAGAATAAGAAACTTGGATAATAACCTAAGTAACCAAGTTAACTATACAATCAAAAACTGTATTCTTATTGTACATTAAGTAACTATACCCCTTCAAAAAGAGCTAAAAACAAAAACTGACATGAGGAAGATAACTTTGGGGATACAATAACACTAGAAAACTGCACTAAAGCAAGAACACACAAATTTTTAGTTTGCCAGATATTTTTAATGACAATTATAAAAAACCAAAAACATCTTTTTCCCCCCAGACTGCCTTTTTTTAAACAAATGATTTGCTTTCAGTTACAAATACTGTATGACAATGCCTTTTTTTTCCAAAACTAATACAAGAACAATTTTTGAACAAAATGTCTGATTTTTTCTAAATTCTTTGGGAGTTGGGGTGAAAGGGTAGAGAAAAAAGCCTGATCCTTTAACATTTTTTAATCAGACCTTTTCTCTAACCCTCTAACAAAACTGATCTCAGGATATGAATGATTTTTTTTTTTTTTAAATCTACATCTGCTTTAGGAGATTCCCTTGGTCAATTCTTCCAATATAATTAATTGCCCTTCTCTAACTGTTCAGATCTTCACAATAGTTGAATTAAAAACAATATTTCTAACAAACTGATTACTGTGGGGGAAAAGAAAAATTCAAACATACATATGTATATACTTTACCATAAACAATTATGCATATCAAAAAGATAAGACACCTGTAATTAACTTTTAAAAGGTACAAAAAAGTGAGAAAACCTGAATTACAGAAAAGAAAGTCAAATTTAATGAAAAACTAGAAGTTAATAAAAATTAGCAAATACACAAAAAATATACACAAACAGCAGCAATACTATGTAGTGACTTACAGAGGGGGAAAAAGCAGCAGTCAAAGACTGCTCAACATGGCTTGTCAGTCAAATAAAAAAACACAAAAAACAGTATTCTCTTCAACAGTACAATCAATCTACAAATACAAGTTTAGAATTATTTTACAACATTTCTTGTAGGATCAACTTTCTCAATACAAAAGATGCCCATTTTGGGTGTATATATATTTTCAGTGGTTTACTGTTGACTTATTTTTAAATATATTAGTGTTATTACATGCAACTGCTTCCTGCATTTAACAGCCTTTCCTTTTATTTACCTTCATTATGTCTAGCTTCCACCTACCAAAAGAGTTTATATTTGGCAGTCAAAGATGGTTACCCTATCTTCTGTGAAATTAAATGATGCAAAGGTTTTTAAACACTGGCCTGAAAACATCTGATTGCCATTTCAACACATGGAAATAGTTACATTGATGCCTAAATTGCCATTTTCTGCAAAAAGCTGTGCAATGCTGGTGTCAAAAACTAGACAGTCACTATTCATAATAGCTGTTGCAATTCCCTCATGAATAGATCGAGGAGTAGCTTCCCAAGTCAATCGCCGTCTATGACCATTTAGCTCAAGTCGGTAAGCAAAATTTTCTGCTTGTTTACGTGTTCCTATCAGCTGTACAATTGCGAAGAACTGCTGGTGACCATCATATTTTTCCTGTTTCTCTAAGACTAACATGAAGTGAAAGCCAAAACAAGACTGCATCATAACCCAGTCAACAGCACCAGGAAGATTAATGTCTGTAGCAAGAAAAACTATATCTTCTCCCTGTAGTGTTGTAATAGACTTATGCTGATGCATCAAATGTGGCATTACAGCATCCAAAGAGCCTTGCCATTTACACGAAGCACCAGGACACGGACACGAATAAGGCCTAAACTCACACAGCTCTTCATGGTCTGCTTTTTCTGTGTGTGGCAAAGTTATCTCACATCCAGAGGAGGCATATTTACAAGGGAATAGTACTGAATTGGCCACTTTCTCCATAGCCAAGTTGCGAATAGACCCCAATGGGCCTCGGCAAGTTGGACAACATGTGAGCTTTGGACGACAGTTGCTACAAACAAGATGGCCGCTCTGACACTGAAGAATAGGGGGTAACACATAGTCAAAGCAGACGGGACACTCAAACAGACTAGCCAAGTCATTGTTCGATGCTGTTGTGCCAGTCAATGCAGGCACCCTCTGGGATGGTGTACACTTGGAAGTACCAGTAGGGAGGGCTGTAGCAGTCTGGCGGCTCATTTCTGCAATAGAATGAAGAAAAAAGTCACCATACAAAAGAATTAATCATGGGTCCCCGTTCCCCCCTTAAAATGAATTAAATTCTATGCACATACTAGAAATCCTATGTTTTTACACAAAGCTTCTGAAAAGTTTGAGGAAAACACAAGAGTTGATTAGGAAAAAACGAAGCCAATTCTAAGAGGCAAACAATTATTTTTCATTAAAATTCATTGTACAAAGACAATGGGAAACTGCAGACTCCAAACTGCCTAAAAGAATTAAGTTTTAGAATAAATCAACCAGCCAAATAGTGTTACTGTGTTTTATATTCCTTAACCAAAAACTACCCATCTGAATTTAATATTTGGTTTAAAATGTTTTGCTGATGCCATTTGTTTTTATACCAGTTGTTTATAGATAGACCAACCCTCCCCCAGGAACAGAAGGAAGCCTCTTTCATAAACAAAGAAAAACAGTTAAACAAAAAGTGCTACACCTGAAGGTATTCAACATTCTGCCCCACCCCATTCTTGTCACCTTAAGACTTAAAGTGTTCTTAAACAAATTTCTCTAGATTTAGAAATGTAATAGTATGTATTGATCTGTATTAAAGTTGTATGTGTGAGAGTATGGGGTGGAGGGGTAATGTGTTTAAGTGGGGTTTGAGTATAGTTCTACTAAATGCAGCACGCTGTAAAAATCACCTCTGAGTATATCAGAAATAACTGAACAAGTTTAAAAGTTTAGTTTCCAGTCACAATACAGTTTGAAAAACTACTAGGTCTGTATGCCAGAGAGTCAAGAAAAAAGAAAAGGACCTATATGTAAAAAAATAATCATAGCAATTCTTTTTGTGGTGGCAAAGAATTGGAAAATGAGAGAATGCCCTCAATTAGGGAATGGCTGAACAAGTTGTAGCATATGATTGTGATGGAATACTACCGTGCTATAAGAAAGTGCTTTCAGATTTTCATGAGCTGATGCAAAGTGAAATGTACTGTGTACAAAATAACAGCAATACTGTAGGATGATCGGTTATGAATGACTTAGCTACTCTCAGCAATACAATAATCCAAGACAACTTGAAAGGACTTATCATGAAAAATGCTATCCCCAGAGAAAAAGGCATACTTTTTTTTACTTATTTTTCTTGAGGGCTTTTTTTTGGGTCTATGTTTTCCTTCACAACATGACTGGTATGGAAATGTTTTGCATGACCACACACGTATAATCTATATTGAATTGCCTGCCTTTTCAATGAGGGAGAGTAGAGGGAGAAATGAAGAGAATTTTAAAAGTGAACGTTAAAAATTGTTTTTACATGTAACTAGGAATAAAATACTAAATAAAATTAAGTGCTTTCAGAAAAACCTGGGAAGACTTATATGAACTCATGCAAAGTGAAGCAATCAGAACCAGAAGAATGTTGTACATGCTAGCAGCAATACTGTATAATGATCAACTGTGAATGACTTTGCTATTCTCAATACAATGATGCAAAACGATTCCAAAGGACTTATGGATGAAAAATGTTAACCACTTCAAGAGAAAGAACTAATGGAATCTGAATACAGATGAAAGCATAATTTTTTCACTCTCTTTATTTTCTTGTGTTTTTTTGTTGTTGTTGCAATATATCTAATATGGAAATACACTTTGCATGATTTCACATGTATAACTGACATCACATTTCTGGCTTTGACAGAAGGTAAAGGAGCAATGTGAGGGAAAGAATTCAGAAATCAAGATTTTAAGAAGAATGTTAAAAATAAATATTTTTAAAAATACAACTTGGAAGATAAAATGTTTAAATACATACTTATAAATGCCCCCTAACCCTCCAAAAGAGAAAAAAAAAAGGGGGGTGTGTGTGGTATATTACCCTAGGGACCTCATTTTTTTTTTGTCTCAATGTTGCCACTACCTATGTAAACCTCTGGTCCTCAATGCTAAGAACCATAATAAATAGCTCAAAAAGCCTGAGATTCTAAAGAAATACTGTTTCAGAGAAACACACACTACCATACACTACTTTGGGAAAGTCTACTATAGCTTTGGTGACCAGAAGCTCCACCAGGACCATATCTTCCCACCCACTGACTCAGCCATACACAGCCAGAGTTACTACTGGGAAGTAGCCAAGAAGTGATTACCAAGTACTCCTAAGAATCACATTTAAGTAGACCTTGTTTGATGTGGGGAAAAGATCCTCATAAAAGAATTTTCTATAAGTTACCCCCCCCCCCCCCCCAACACACACACACACACACGGATGGGAAATCTTATTTCTGGAATGGTGCCTTGCACATGTCCAAGTGAAGGCCAATAACCAACAGAAAAAGATGGTTTTAAAAACTGGTTTGGGTTTTAATTTTTAACTTTACAGAAAAAAAGCAGCTCATTTTTAAGAGCAGCGTATATAACATAAAATTATATCCAAAACCAATTTTTAAAATGTCTTCATTTCATGTTATGGTCAATTAAAGGAAATGAAAGCAAAGGGAAGGAGAAAGAAGGGACAGACACAGATTTATTAATAAGCTCTGAGGTGAATGTTAGGCAAAACATTCATTATACCCTAAGGTTCACTTAGATTGTGGGTCTTCAGAACATTAACCATCTATCACTGATACTGAAAGACTTCTTCCACTGTTCTGTGTATGCACAAGAGTCAAGAGGCCATGAACTGTAACAAAAGACATAAACAAGCCTCTTTTTTTACCAGCCAAAACCTCACTCCTCCCACTGATGCAGGATAGAACGCCAGTTATGATGTCCTCTTAGTATAACACACAAATCTTCAAGTATGGCCTTTTAGCCAACTGTGCATGGATTTTTCCAAGTTTAAAGTGAGGGAAAAGACACTAAGTAAAACAGACTCCTATAATAACAAAGCTTATTACTATATGAATTTACCTATATTTTGTTTTAATATGTAAAAACTACAAAGGCTAAAATAAAAGCCTGTTATAATAGTTTAGTTTTGCCACAAATACCAGGGACATAAAGTGTTTCAACTATAACTGTCATTTTCTGCTGTGTAAGGCTTGTGTTCCTTTAAGACTACACACACACACACACACACACACACACACACACACACACACACACACACACACACCCCACAATACTATGTCAGGTGTCATAGAATGGAGTTAACATTACACCAACCTAGTCTATAAAAATCATTTGCACATCCATTAGCATGGATCCTTAGAAGACACGGAAAGTGCTCAGGTGAACAGTGACAAAATGAAAAGTGGTTTTTATGCACTATACGCACTTTTATGTACTATTCAATTCATCACACCCAGTAAACAACTAAATATAACTGTTAAGCTTTGTTTCCATTCTCAAAAAGTAGTTCAATATATTTGTAGTATAACATGCCTGGTCAGAGACAATGTTTCTGTAAAATACTTCCTTCTTAACCTCACTGTTCCACAAATTCCACACAGGGCAGTATATGAAAAAGTTAATTTTTTCCCCATAAAAATTCAATTATAGACTTATCACAAGATCAAAACCAAAACCTACTATTTCAGTACAGTCTTTCTACCAAACTAATCTTCCACGGATTTTTTTGTGTTGTTTTTTTTAAGTAAGATAATGAAGTGCATAATTCTAATTCCTGTGGTAAAGTGAAAACATAACATAGTATTTCTTGGAACTACCAACGCTGGAAAGATGTTCAAGTCTGTATCTAATCTGAAGGACAAATTTAGCATATTTACAAAACATCAGCACTGGGAATATTTTAGCACAGGCACAAAAGAGGCAAAACAGAACCAGGTGCCTCAAAATAAATGGGCAATAGACCACTAACCACTACCCATGCACAAAACAAACTAGCACTTTTGTTTAATAAAATGTTAGACAGACTCGAATTTGGTAAGGAATTCTTCATTTTACCATGAAAATAAATAAAGTTGGGGAAACTGACACAGCCTGTCAAACATTACAAGTCATACACATACACATACACATAAGTGGAAGTAGTACTTGAAGTGAGCAAAGAGATGAGTTATTCTAACTCCCATTCCTTTACATTACACCATTCAACTAAAGTCTAAAGAACAGTATTTCTAAACTTTTTAAAATGCTAGAGGTAAAGTAGTAATTCAGAAAGTCCATGTGCCTCTTTAAACAGCTCAATAGCCTTTTGACAGTTTCAAAGAAAAAGCCACCCCTCAAAAAAAAAAAATCCCAAAAGTTTAATACCTTTTCTCTTTCTTGTCCTAGATGCTGGTAAACATGTAAGCAAGACTCCCTTCCACGAATACAAAAAATGAAGAGCAGGTTTCCCCGTCATGGGAAGTCAAAGAGTTCATCCCCTCTCCCCGCAGAATGGGAAAAAACCCATAACAGAGACACCTCCTGGACACCTCCAGTAACCAGACATCGAAGAGACAATCCCCGGAAAGGATCAGGCTCTCAAGCGATAAGGAGGATACCGGTCATTCTTCATGAATCTCATCTCCCGAAAGAGGACACCTGCTGTACAAGCAGAGAAGTGACGACTTTCCTCCCTCAAAAGGCTTAGACAGAGTTGGCGATTACTGGAATTTGCAGGAGTCTCCTACAAAATGCAGACAGAGTGCTTCAGGTTCCAGCGCGGCCTCTCCGAGCACTGAGACATAATTGTCTTGAAAGTTCCTTTCCTCTTTTCCTAGTTTGCCACATAAAACACCACGAAGAAGATTCTTGTGAGGATCCTTACCTCACTACCAATTCCCCCCCCCCAAAAAAAGGAAAACTATCTACCTCAACTACAGTGGTCTCTCGCCCACAGTAAGTGCCTTTTGCAAGCAGGGAAGAGCAAGGGCGACGGCCAGATTCCCCAGCTAGGCTAGAGCTCCTCCCAACCAAGCTTCACAGCCAATTGAGAAGGAGAAAGAAAGAAGGGCGTGTGCTAGACACACTGCTGCCCACGGCCTCGGCCGGCAGCATCACGTGAGGAATGGGCGGTACCAGGCAGGACGCTCTCCCCTAGGCTCTGGCCCCACCCAGTTAAATCAACAGCAAGTGGAAGTCTGAGAGCCAGAGACGCTGGCCAGTCCGGACCGAAAACAGGCCAGACCAGGTAGGTATGGGTGGCACTGAAAATCTGGCCCGCCCTCATAGCAAAGCTACACCAACAACTCACATAGCAGCGTATAGGTTCAGTGTAGGGAAGTTAAGGACAAAACAGGGTGACCTTTAGCATCTTTAGATCGTTAGCAGTTATCCTACCCACTCTGGATTTTAACTCCACTTGACACAATGCTGTCCTGTGCATTATAATCAGCACCATGTGCAAAGAAATTAAGCTTTATTACTAAAAGTTCATTTCCTGGAGTAAACAATTCAAAATGAAAAACAGCTTCAAAGAAAAACCTTGCTTCCTGAAATGTTAAGCTGTGGTTCAATTTCATTTTCTCTATTTTCTGAAGTCATATGAGAAGTTTAAGTTTACTAAATAAGGACAAATAAACCAGGACAGAAATCCTAAGTGTTACCATATTTGCAGAGAAAAACATAAGAGAGGTGAAGATGATTAAGGGTAGATAAATGGCTAGAATGAGGACATCTCTTCAAAGAGTTAAAAATGACTTGCAGTGAATACAGTGTACTGTAGTGCTCTGAATTTATAGTTCACCTTGGGTCAAATCCCAGCTCTGCTATGTACCTGGAACAGTAGATAAGAGCAGTGGACTTTGGAATTAAAAAGACCCAGAGTTTAAATCAGACATTTGCTGTGTGACACTGGCCAAGTCTTAAACTTCATCTGTCTGTTTCATCATCTATAAAATGTGGAAAATGACACCTACCTTCGTTGTAGTTGTTGTGAGGATAAAATTAGATATTTGCAAAACAATTTTTGAATATTAAAGCACTATAGAAATTCTAGTTATCATAGAGGTCAAGTCACTTTCCCTTTCTGGGCGTCAGTTTCTTCATCTGTAATATTTTGTTGTTCAGTGATTTTCAATCGTGTCTCCAACTCTTCATTGACCCACCCCATCTGGGGTTTTCTTGGCACAGATACTGGAGTGGTTTGCCATTTCCTTCTCCAGCTCATTTGAGAGATGAGGAAACTGAGGCAAACAGCATTAAGTGACTTGTCCAGGGTAACATTAAGCTTATGAGGCTGAATCTGAACTCAGAAAGATGAGTCTTCCTAATTCCAAGCCTAACGCTCTATCCACGGTACCACCTAACTATCCCATCTGTAAAATAAGGGGCTTGAATTAGCTGATCTTTAGGTTCTCTACAATTCTCAATTTTACAAATTTTCAGTTTTTGGCTGTTGTTTTATTGGGAGATGGGGGAGAGAAGACCTGACAGGGTAACACAGACCCCCACAGACCTAAGTTCAAATCCCACAACTGATATTGGATCAATTAACCTCATTCTTAAGCAATTTTCAGAAACTCATCAATAAACTTTGTAAATAAGTTATTTTACACTAGTGGAAGGAATTCCACCCTAGTGAATGAAATCACAGATCCCTGCTGTAATAACAAAATTCTTCAATAGGTTTAATGTGAGGAAAGGTAAAAAGTACTGTATGATTAATACTGCACTAAAATACACCGGAGATTTTTAAAAAATGAGCAGTGAACAAACAGGCATAGTCAGCTCTTGATTATCACTTTAAAAAATTATAAGTAATCAAATTTCAACCAATCTTGGAAGTTATTAATTCACCTCATTCAAACCCCATCTCCTTTGTACATTGGTACATATGTGTTGAGTGAGGCAAATTAATGCTAGTATCAGCCTATATAAAATACAACCAGAAAGACAAATACCCAATAAAATTCATTATTCATTACAATATTTTCATGATCTGAAATTTCAAATTATTTGCACTCTAAATAGCAGGATTTTCTAACAGAAGTATCTTGGATGCTATCTAGTTCAACAAGTCAACTATTCTCTCATTTTCTGGATAGGAATCTGAGGACCAAAGAAAAGTAATTTGTCCTAAGTGGCAGAGCCAAGATTAGCTCCCAGAATGCCTGACAATTCAAAACACTATTAGTTCAAATAAATGTCACAAAAATTAAAAATAAGAAAGATATCTAACTACCTTTCAAGAAATTAATTTTATAAAGTTACAATGGCTTGTAAAGTAGTCAAAAATGACTATCACCCTAAACACTAAATGTGTGAACCTAGACAAATCACTTTATCCCAATTGCCTCCAAAGTTGAAAAATGCCTCAAAGTTGAAAATAATTTTACCAGCAATGTTATTTCCATTAAAACAAACTAACAGGGTAGTATACCAGGAAGAATCAGCAAAAATCAGATATCATGGCAGTTTTTAAAGATTCATTTTAAATAATTTAACTTTAGTGGTAAACAAAAAAGCAAATTAGCATATTAATTAATGCCAAGTCATTCATCTAGGTTTTTTAACTAAAATTTGTTCAATTTCACACTGTTACATTATAACTGAAAGATGAAAAAATTTATCAATTATTATTCTATTCTATTACCTTCATTTTTCAATGCCAGGCCACAGCCAAGTTTTGTTGTTGTTTTTTTAACCTCTCAATCTATAACAGTATATAATTCAAGCTAAAGTCAATTTAAAACAAATTTCAGAAGCAAAAATAAACAAATCATAGACACAGAATTATAAATTACCTCAGAGGCCATTAGTTCAATCTCTTCATTTTACTAATCAGGAAATTGCAGCCCAGGCACTCGTAACTTGTCTAAAGCCACACCACAAGTACTTGTCAAAGATGATTTTTAAACTCAGGTCTTGGGGCCGCTAGGTGGCGCAGTGAATAGAGCACTAGCCCTGGAGTCAGGAGGACCTGAATTCAAATGCGACCTTAGGCACTTAACACTGGAAAAAAAAACAAAAAACTAGCCTGCGACCTTGGGCAAGTCACTTAACCCCAACTGCCCTCCAAAAAGCAAAATAAAAATAAAAATAAACTCAGGTTCTCTCTCTGACTCTTGGCCCAGGGTTCTTTCCGCTCTACCACAGTGCCTCCCAAAGAGGGCCTTTGACTAGCTGCTCAAACAACATCACATTTGAAAACTGCTTTTCTCCTTAAAACAAATGTCTTTTATTTTTTCTATTCAAAATACCTCATGTGTCAACTTTGTTTTTCTTTACAAATAGTTAATCAAAATGTTGCAAAACAGAGGGGGGGGAGGTAAGGGAGAAAGGACACTAGTAAATGTTTCTAATTAGTCACCATCATAATATAACTAATTTGCAAGGTTGTATTGAGTATTTTTTAATATTTTTTAAAAGTTATTCCACATTATTTCATTTTTTTAGTAAAACCTTGTCTATAAAAGTTATATGTGCAAAGTAAACACTAACACACAGCTATAATAACTGGGATCAAACGAGTCAGCAAATGCAGTACTTACTTGAATAATTTGAGACACTAGGAAGAGAACCAGCTGGACAAAAACTGGCATCCGAGATGCAGCTATAAAATGGCGGTATGGAGATTAACTGCCAAAGCCCAATTTCTTAAACCTATTCCAATTCCTTAACAAAGCAAAATGGATGCCTCCCTCCCAAGTCAATGAAACATTTTTTTTTAATTTGATCCTTTTTAATGCACAAAAGGAAGCACAGACAAGACTGTATTGAAAGTAACATATAGAACTACATTTTTTCCTCTACAACAGCACGTGGTATAAAAAGGAAATACACAATTTTTAAAAGAATATTTTTTATATTTTGCTGTGTAAAGGTACTTTTGGTGTTTAAGTTCAGAACTTTTAAAAAGAGAGGAGAAAAGAATGATGTACTCAAGATAAATGCTGTAAACTGACTTTTATTTGTATAGATTTTTTTTGGAGGGTGATAGTGATCTCTACAACTAACACCTCTAGTAGTTCTGAAAGTTAAGAAATGTACTGAATCAAGAAACATCAGCCTTTTTTTAAGGTTATTTGGGAATTACTGAACATAGGCTTACATGAAGATTTTTGCTGGTGCATGGGAGCCTAGAGCTCTTTCTGGAACTGGGGATAAGGGCAAACATGCCAAATGGAACCTAACAATTGCTGAGAAGGCGACAAGAGGAGCTGCATCAATGTAAAAGGAGGAACAACTTCCATTCTCAGTACTGTCTTAACTTTCTGTCCTATGAGGCCTATACACCAAAATGGCAAAGAACTGGAAACTAGGGGAGTTCCCTTAGGGAATGGTTGAACAAATTACAGTATACAAATGTAATGGAATACTATTATTCTGAAAGAAATGAAAAAAAAGTTTCAGGGAAATCTGTTAAGACTTGTATGATGTGGAGTAAAGCGAGGAGAACAGGAAACAATCTATACAATAACATTTTAAGAACAAACAACTTTTAATGACTTAAGAATTATGCTAAATGCAATGATCAACCCATGATTCCCAGAGCACCAGTGATGAAACATCCTAGTCATATGAGAGAATGATGGACTCCAGATGCAGAATGTTACATACATTTTTAATATAGCACAGAAATTTATTTTCCTTTACATACTTGTTAGTTTTCTTTTTCTTCTCTTTTTTTATTGGCGGGGGGGGGGAAGGTGGAGGAGTGTGAAGGAAAGAAAATAAATGCTAACTGAGGTGAAATTTTTTTTTTAATTGTTAGACTCTCTGGGACTTCCAGTGAAGAGGTGAGGGGACCTTGAGAAGTCATGGGGGAGGCCCATACAAAAGGCCAGGCACAGCATCTCTTTTTTTTAAAGGTACATGTACTTATATATACATTTAAATAGTCAATTTGCCAGCCTTTTCCTATATCTACTAAAGAAAGGCAAAAAAAGATGCTCTTTTAGTGTAAGATCCTATTACACAAGGACTTTATTACCAGACAGCATTCTAAATTCAGGATCCTGCCCTACTAAGTCAAATCAACTAAAATGTACCAAAAATTACATTCTCCTTCCCCAAGAAGGAAAAAAAAAAATCCAGTATTGCCACTAAAACTAATCACATACCAATGGGAGTCTAGTATGATTTGTCTGTCGCTAATTTCTGTTAAAATTTTTATCCTGGACCCTTACTTTGATGTAATTTCATCCACATGGGTTCTCTCCCTTGGATAGTACCAGCTGCAATCCATTCATGACTTCTCATCTTTTGAAAGTTGTTTCTCCATGTCTTCCCATAGTTTGGGGAAAAAAGGGTCCACCCAATTTGCTATGAACCTTCTTTAGGTTCTCTTCATATTGTATGGATAAAAATGAGGTATTTGGGCCGTCCATCCTTCAGTCTCAAAATGACAGATCCACCTTCTTTTTTGATTATGTATTTCTTACATCTTTACAAATCAAAATTTGCACAAGAGAAATAATGGAACACCTACTCATGCCCACACTTCTTCATTGCCCTTTGGATGACCCTCAACTTTAATTCCTCTGAAACTACTGTATTTCATGACTCACAACCATTAATCATCACTGTAAAAATAATTTTTAAAAAAGAGCCTCAAAAAGTCAGTCTTCCTTTCTAGAAAGGTTCCATATGAACCAAAATATTCACAGTGATATTTTATGGTAGAAGAGAAAGTAGCAGTTGATTCCAATTAACAGAGGAATGGTTAAACAAATGATGCTACATGAATGTAATGGACTACTACTGTGTATTACTGTACATAAGAAATATAAAAAATTCAAGTATGTATGGGAAGACATATGAATTGATGCAGAATAAGGAAAATAATATACAAAACAACTACAACAATGTAAATTGAAAGAGCAACAAAAACAGAAATAAACCAAGAGCTAACGAAGAAATGAGAAACTACACCTCTTCCTCCTTTGCAGAGATGGAGAACTTATGGAATATTGTATATATTGTCAGACTCAGTTCATGTGGATTAGTTTAGCTGAACGCTATGTCTCTTTTATTCCCTCTCAAATTTATTCTTTGTTAGAGAGGATGGCTCTTTGGGTAAGGTGGAGGAATACACTGAGACAAAGATGATATAAAACAAAAAAAATCCTTAAGTTTCTCCCAGCTCCAATCCATCCTTCTCAAAGAGTGCCAAATTGATTTTCCTAAAGTATAAATCTGTCCAGTCATTTCCCTACTCTGTCAACTCCAGTGGCTACACTATTTATTCCAGGAACAAATATAAACACCTCAATTTGTTATTTAAAGCCCTTCACAATATAACCCTAATCTATCTTTCCAGCTGTACTGCACACTAAACCATTTAACAAACACTAAGGTCCAAGCAGCAAGTAAGCTTTCTTATCATTCCCCATATACTGTACTCCATCTCCTGACTTTTTACCTTTGTTCTGGTTGTCCCTTATGCCTGGAAAGTACCTTCTACTGACCTCTGTCTCTCAAAACTCCTAGTTTCCTTTAATGCTCAGTTCAAGTTCCACCTTTTATATTAGGTTTCTAATAACTTCCCAGTTGCTAGTGCCTACTACACCACCACAACCAGCCCTGAAAAAAAAAAGAATCAAGTGCATGTGTGTGGGCACCCATAATCTTTCCCAAAAGAAAATAAAATCCTTGAGGGCAAGAACTGCTTTATTTTTATCTTTAAGGCCTAGCACATTGCTTGGCACTTAATACAATTCTTGTTAACTGACAAACTTTTTTTTTTAAATACGGAATTCACAATAAAAAAATTTTTTTAATTCTAATAAATTGGTTATTAGAAGCATTATGAAATTTCCCAAAGACAACCTGACTGGTTCTCCTCTTCCAACTCAGTTCTGGGACCAGTTTATGTACTGATGGACCAAGTCTATGGGCTGTCCGTCCAACTGCATGTCACTGCCTACCATTCAGGATTTCTTCACCCAACTGTGAACTGATCTAGTCATTTTGGAGAACAATATGGAATTATGCCCGAAGTGTTATAAAACTGTGACCCAGCAATATTTTTTATAATTAATTTATTTATGTTTAGTTTTCAACATTCACTTCCGTAAGATGTTGAGTTTCAAATTTTCTCTCTCTCCCTCTTGCACCCCCTCCCCAAGAAGGCATGCAATCGATACAGGCTCTACTTACACAATCATATTAAACATATTTTCACATTAGTCATGATGTAAAGAAGACTTAGAACTAATGGGAGGATCCATGAGAAAGAACAAACAAAACAATAAAAGAAAAGGACCGCAAATGGTATGCTTCTATCTACATTCAGACTCCAAAGTTCTTTCTCTGGATGTGGATAGCATTTCCAACGTTAAGTCTTTTGGAGTTGTATTAGATCCTTGCATTGCTGAGAAAAGCTAAGTCTATCAAAGTCAGTCATCACACAATATTGCTGTTACTGTGTACAACGTCCTCCTAGTTCTGTTCATTTCACTCGGCATCAGTTCATCTAAGTCTTTCCAGGTTTTTCTGAAGTTCACCTGCTCATGATTTCTTATATAGTACAATAGTAGTCATCCATTATATTCATATACCACAACTTGTTCAGCCACTCCCCAATTGATGGACATTCCCTCAATTTTCAATTCTTGGTCACCACAAAAAGAGCTACCATAAATATTTTTATAATGTGGGGCCTTTTTCCATTTTTATGATCTCTTTGGGATACATACCTAAAAGTGGTATTGGGCACAGATCCAAACTGCTCTCCAGAATGGCTGAATCAGTTCACAACCTAACCAACAATGCATTAGTGTTCCAAGTTTCCCTCATCTTCTCCAACTTTTATCATTTTCCTGTTTTGTCATGTTAGTCAATCTGACAGGTGTGATGTGGTACGTCAGAGTTGTTTTGATTTGCATTTCTCTAATCAACAGTGATTTAGAGCATTTTTTTCATAAGACTGTAGATAGATATAATTTCTTCATCTGAAAACTGCCTGTTGATATCCTCTGACCATTTATCAATTGGGAAATGCCTTGTAATCTTATAAATTCTACTCAGTTCTCTATATATTTTAGAAATGAGTCCTTTATCAGAGACACTGGCTGTAAAAATCATTTCCCAGCTTTCTGCTTCCCTTCTAATCTTCCTGCATTGGCTTTGTGCAAAACCTTTTCAATTTAATGTAATCAAAATCATCCATTTTGCATTTCATAATGTTCTCTACTTCTTGATTGGTCATAAATTCTTCCCTTTTCTATTGATTTGAGAGGCAAACTATTCCTTGCTCTTCTAGTTTGCTTATAGTATCAAGACTTTAATATCTCAACCACGTACCCATTTTGATCTTACTTTGGTATGGGGTGTAAAATGGTGGTCTATGCCTAATTTCTGCCATACCATTTTCCAGTTTTCCCAGAAGTTTTGTTAAATAGTAATCCCAGAAGCAGGAGAGTCTTTGGGTTTATCAAATAGTAGATTACTATAGTCACTGACTGTAGTGGCTAGTGTAAGTAATCTATTCCACTGATCCACCACTATGGACTAACTTCTGAAAGAGGTCTATTCACTGAATGAGTACCTCACTCAGAGTGAGAACCAGAAAAGACCTTAGCCTATAAGGGCCAGGGTCTTCCAATGCATCCTGGGCCATCTCTAGTTGTCCTGATGAATATCTGGCCACTGGCCCCAATTGGCTGTGGAAGTGAAAGTGAGGCTGGTGACCTTCACAGCCCTCCCTCCCTCAAATCCAAGTCAACTGCAAATCATATCTTCATTTCCATGATATCAGGGTCCTCTTTGAGAACAAAGGACAAACACAACCAACGACAATTATTTCTTAGCCAATACAAAGTAGTTTTGATTATTGCTTCTTTATAATACATTTTAATGACTGGAACAGGTAGGCCATCTTCCCTTGCTTTTCTTTTCATTAATTCCCTTGATGTTCTGGACCTTTTGTTCTCCCAGATGAATTTTGTTTTTGTTTTTTCTAGCTCTATAATTTTTTGGTAGTTTGATTGGTATGGCACTGAATAGGTAAATCAATTTAGATGGAACTGTCTTTTTATTATATTGGCTCAGCTTACCCAGGAGCAACTGATATTTTTCCAGCTACTTAGATCTGGCTTTATTTGTGTGAAAAGTGTTTTATAATTCTGTTCATATAGTTCCTGGGTTTGTTTTGGCAGGTGGACTCCCAAATATTTTATTATGTCTACTGTAACTTTAAATGCAATTTTTCTTTCTATCTTGCTGTTGGGCTTTGTTAGTAATATATAGAAATGCCAATGATTTATTTGGGTTTATTTCATATCCTGCAACTTTGCTAAATTTGTTTATTATTTCAAGTAATTTTATACTTGATTCTCTAGGATTTTCCAACTATATCATCATATCATCTGCAAAGAGTGATAACTTTGTTTCTTTTTTGCCTATTCTAATACCTTCAATTTCTTTTTCTGCTCTTATTGCTAAAGCTAACATTTCTGGTACCATATTGAATAACAATGGTGATAACAGACATCCTTGTTTCACCCCTATTCAACCCTCCCCATCTTACTGGAAACGCATCTAGCTTATCCCTATTACATATAATGCTTGCTGATGCCTATCATGTTAAGGAAGACTCCATTTACTCCTATGCTCTCTGATGTTTTTAATAGCAATGAGTGTTGACTCAGCAATACCACTATTAGGTCTGTTTCCCAAGGTGATCAGGAAAAGGGAAAAGAACTTATATAGAAGCAATCTCTGTGGTGGCAAAAAATGCTGAAAATTGAGGGGATGCCCATTAATTGGGGAATGGTTAAACAAGATGTGGTATATGATTGTGATGGAATATTACTGTGCTATAAAAAAAATTATGAATTGGTTGATTTTAGAAAAACATAGAAAGACTTGCATGAAATAATGAAGAATGAAATTAGGAGAACCAAGAGAATGTTGTGTTGTATACAACGATAGCAATATTGTTCAAAGAACTATGCGTAAGTTATTTTGAGTGTTATAAATATTCAAATCAACTACAAAGGACCTATGAAGAAAGACTATCCACCTCCAGAGAAAGAACTGACAAACAGAAGTATGTATAGTATTGTTTTATACACACACACACACACACACACACTGTGTCTAATGCTGGTCTTCTCTAGTGCAGAGCGGGGAAGGAGGAAGAAAAGTGCACAGCAGAACAAAAGAAAACTTCACAAGGATGCACAGAAAAAAAAAGCTTTAAAAATAATGTATAATATTCATTACATTACATGGTTTTTCAAAAAAAAAGTAAGCAGTGTGAAATGGAGAATCATGGTTTCATATTAAATCCTCTTTTATGTAGTGCTGTATACATGAAAATATTTAGGGAGCTTTTACTTTTTTTAATTTAAGTTCAAAATGAATAAAAAATTTGCAAACAAGTTTATATATACTAAATCAATGCTTCAGTCTTGGTTACCATGTTTGGCAAGAAGGATTAAAGATTAAGTTTTTACTGGTGGTTCTTCTCATCTCATTGTGACAAATGATATACAATAGTTAAAGTTCCTTAGGAAATGCTGACAATTGATCTACACACCAGTTCTTTTATTCGTTCTCATTTTTGCTGTTAGCAGGTTTGTCAAAATATGCCACGTAGGAGTTGTCTCAATTGTACTCCATATCTTATTTTTACTCTCTCCTAATTTTGTTACTGATTTTTAGCCTTATTATAACAAGTCAATGGTCTAACTATACAAAGAATGGTGATTCAGAAATTAACTCCCATAACTAAGTAGTTATTCTTGTCTTTAAAATACAATCGGGGCAGCAGTGAATAGAGCACCAGCCCCTAAAGTCAGGAGGACCTGAGTTCAAATCCAGCCTTGGACACTTGACACTAAACTAGCTGTGTGACCTTGGGCAAGACACTTAAACCCTATTGCCTTGCATTCCCCCTCCTATATCTATATCTAGATAGATAGATAGATAGATAGATAGATAGATAGATAGATGGATGGATGGATGGACAGATGGATATAGATATATAAAATCAATTTCCTTTTTTTAAAGTTATCTTATGGTCACTACGTTCACTACCTACTTCTCTTAGTATTGATAACATTTAGGCAAAATACAAATATATCTCCTGGGAAGGGAGAGAGAATAAGCATTTATTTAGCACCTACTGTGTGTCAGGCACTGTTCTGCTCTAAGCACTTTTTACAAATATCATCTCATCTGATCCTTACAACAATCCAGAAAAGTAGGTGCTATTATTATCCTCCTTTACAGTTGAGGTGGGGCAGCTAGGTGGCACAGTGGAAAGAAGGAAGACCTTGAGTTTTAATGTAGCCTCAGATACTTAGTAGCTGTGTGACTCTGATCAAGTTATTAAACTTTTTGCCTCAGTTTCCTCATCTGTAAAATGAGCTTGAGAAAAAAAAATGGCAAACCCATTACAGTCTGACCTGTCCCCCCACCCCCAAAAAAAGCCCACAAACCAGATGGGGTCACAAAGAGCAGGACATGACTAATCAATGAGCAACAACACTTTTAAATCTAGCAAAACACCCTTGGGTCTCACATAAGACTGTTGGCTTCCCACAAAAAGCCATTTAGCACTAAAATGATCCACTCCTAGGGAGCCTCCATATGATCTCTTAACTACCTCAATCCTCTAATCATATGCTCTAAATTAAACTTTCCCAAGTAGTTTGTCAGATAATTTTTAAAGTTACTTTATTCATACTAATTTATTGAAATTTATCTCTTCACACCAACTGCAATAAATCTGAATCACCTAGACTACTACTACAATTTCCTAATAACTCTTCCCCTCCAATCCAATCTATGTTAATATATCACATTCTACCATTGTTTTAAAATTGTAATGACTACAAAATAAAATCCAAACTTCTTAACTTGGAATTTAAGGTCCCCCTTTCTATCCAGCTCCAACCTACCTTTTCATTCTGATTTTAAGCTATTACCTTTCACATACTATGCTAAAATTTATACTTTACCATTTCCTGACTCCAATTTCTACCTGTCAAAATCTTTACTCCTCTTTTCAAAATCCCTCTGAAATGCTACCTCTCCCATGAAGTCTTCCTGTTCAATGGTTAAAAAAAAAATTACTTCTTTTCCTATTCTGAATGATCATAGCATTTGTTTATGATTCCCTTGACATATTTTGCCTTGCACTGCAAATTACTTGTGTAATTATCTCAACTATTAAAAATGTAAGCTCCTGTAGCACCGGGACCTTTCTTTAAGAGTTAGAGAAAAAACCAAAGAACCTGGGAATCAGAAGACTTGGATTCAAGTACTGGTTCTACCATTTATTAGCTTGTGACCTTGGGAAAGTCACCTCACTTCTTTGGAGACTGTTTGTTCATCTGTAAAATGGGGATAACAATACTTACACCGCCTACTTCACAGTATTATTCAGAAAGCACTCTGTAAGCCATAAAGCACTGTCGAATGAGATAATGGTGACACTAACATTAGTAATCATGTCATCCCACAACTCCCAGCAAAATACTTTTGCTGAACAGGCATTTATTAAGCCCCTATTATGTGCAAAACTTCACTGCTGGGCATTGGGAAAATACATATAAAATCTAGAGCTAGGCACTTTGATACACACATATACTATACATATACACATATATGCTATACATACACATACATTTATATATAGACATATTTGTTGTTCGGTTGTTTCAGTAGTGTCCAACTCTATATCACCCCATTTAAGGTTTTCTTGGCAAAGGTACTGGAGTGGTTTGCCATTTCCTGTTCCAGATCATTTTACAGATAAGAAAACTGAGGCAAACAGGATTAAGTGATTTGACCAAGTCACACAGCTAGGGTCCAAGGCCAAATCTGAACTTGGGTCTTCCTGATTCCATTCTATCCGCTGCACTAAGCACGCACACAGGCGCACGCACACACACACACACACACACACACACACACTGAATAGCCATATTAGGAATAGTTTTCAAATCTATCTAGATAACATCTAACAGAATGCTACTCACAGACAGATCTTTTAATAAAAACATATTGCTAATGGTCACTTATCAAATAACTTCAATATTTTCTCAAAAGGAACTACTATATTACTTGAACCATTTATCCAGCTACTCCCTCTACTGATAAAGGCTACATACTCCCCATGGGCATTGTAAGAGTTTTTTGAGTAGCAAATTCCAAAAAATTCAGTAACTGGTAATGTAATGATAAAGCTTCCCACACATAAACAGGCTCAGAAGACAGACATATCCGTACTCAGCGACTGGACTCATACTTACAGCCTTTCCCACTTGGTAGGGCCGGTCAAAGTCTATACTCCTCTAGTATACTAGCCTGGGTCAACCTTCCCAACCACAATGAGCAAACAGAACTTAAGCAGAGGAAAAATGACTAGTCTATAATTAGTACCTTTAGGAGTATAAAAATGCTGTCAATATATAATTAAAATATAATTATGTATTTTGAAGTATCTACATAATATGAATATAATAACTGAAAGAAATCCAAACCAGAGAAACTTTTCTGCAATCCATTATTTCAGAATCCCAAGGTACTAAAATCCAAGTCCCACATAATATCCCTACATAAGCCAATTAATTTTTCTGTTTCAAGGCTATGGACTAAAACCATAATTTTGCTTACATCATTAAACTTTTCTATACAAAATGAGTATAATAATCACCAACACTAGTTGACATCTCAATTCACAGCCTAGTTCAACTAGGTAGCCTACATGTTTTGCCAAGTACAGATAATTTCTGGCCATGGCAAGACAATTTCAATTTACAAAATCACAATAGCAACTTGAGAAACAAAAAGCAGGTCTCTAAGTCAACAGTAATGAACAAATAAAAGGTGTGCTTTCACTGCAAAGGTGAATTTTAGAAAAAGTTAATTTAATGGCTAACCTCAGAATCAAAAAGGACTTCTAAAATCATCTGGTCCAAAACATACCTCAAAAGAAGTCTCTTCCACAATATTCCTGAGTGAGAACTTCCAGTCTCCTCTTAGACAAGGCTTTCCAGTATAAGTATATTCTGCGGTTATCGATTCTACTTTCTGTTTCTGCAACATCCATCCCCTGCTTCTAATTAGGCATTCTATTCTACGTGACAATCTTTCAAATAATTTAAAACAATCACTAGATCAATCATCAAACATTTATTCAGTTTCTACCATGTATCAAGCACTAAGCTAGTCTTCCAGACCTACAAAGATAAAAGTATGAAATAGCCCCTTCCCTAGAGGAACTTACCATCTACTTTAGAGAACATATGTATATCTGTAAGTCTGTAATACACAGATACAAAATTGGGAGGAGGGAAGAGGGGCTAGCAGCTAAGAGATAAGAAAGACTTTATGCAGAAGACAGTGCTTGAGATGACCCTTAATGGAAGGTAGAGATGTAAAAGGGAGAGTGTTTTCAAAGAACCAAGGGACATGCAAATGCACAAAGGTAGGATATAGACATGGCACAGTGCCATATCTTTAAGAGTAATGATATCAATTTGGTTAACCCATACTTAAATTTATTGAGTAAAAGAGAAAAATGGTCAGATCTACCTTTTAGGAAAGTTATTTTGATAACTGTAGGGGACAAACTGGAATGGAAAGAAAGTCAAATTGAAAAGTTTTTTTTTCATACTCCAGATAAAAGATAACGAGGACAGGAGCTCATATGGTAGTCCTGTGGAAAATAGGCAAGCAATGTTAAACGTTATAAAAGCAAAATGAACAAGACTTGGCACATAAATGGATGTGTATGTAAAACGAAGGTGGTGATGATTACAGTGAAGATGGGAACTCCAAGTGACTGGAAGAATGTTGGTGCACTCAACAGGGAAATTTAGAAGGACAGACTTGGGGAAGGGGGAAGATAAGTTCTGTTTTGGAGAGTGGTATCTTGTTCTGTTTGGTCATAGAAGGATCAATAGAAGTTGCAAAGAAGCAAATTTTGGCCTAGTCACGAAAAATTTCCTCTGGTAATTATAGTGGTCAAAAGGTAATGGATTATAGTTTCCCCCTCCTCCTTTCAAGGTGTTTAAACAGCTTGAGGCTGGACAAAATTATTATAGTAAGGATTCCTTTCACATATGGATTGAACTAAACAACAGCTGAGAATTCCTTTCAATTCTCAAATTCTGTGATTCTGGACATGCTGAGTTTGAGATGCCTATATATAGTGGGACATCATTTTGAAACAGCCAATAAGAAGTTTATAATGAATAACTAAAGATGAAGAAGAGCTAGTATCTCTAGACCAGATATACAGACCTGAAAATCATTTGTGTAAGGATGATAATTAAATCTATGGAAGTTGATGAGATCACTAATAGAGAGAAAAGGATCTGGAATAGAGTCCTGGGGTCCACCCACAATTAAAGAGGATAGGAGATAGATGATGATCCAGCAAAGAATGAGAAGTAGTCATAAAGGCAGGAGAAAAAGCAAGGAAGAAAAGTAACAAAAACCCAGAGAAGAGAATATTCAAAAGGAAAGGTAAAGTAACAGTTGTCAATGCTGCAGAAAGGTCAACAAAGCTGAGTTGAGAAAGGGCCATAAGATTTGACAATTAAAAGATCACTAAAGACTTTGAAGAGTAGTTTCAAGCTGATAAAGGTGGATACCAAACTGAAAAAGAATTAAATGCAGTGAGGAGAGGACACAGTGTAAAATGACCTTTTTTCCTAGGAATTTGGCTAGAAAGGAAGGAGAAATAGAAAATAGTAGCTTGAGATTCACATAGAATCTACAGAAAAATTACTGAGGTGAAAAGGAGAGGAATAGGGAGACGTTAAGAGTAAGCAAACAAGGAGAGACCCAAGGGGAAAAGGTGGAAGAGGCAAATTGCCTGAGAAGTCAGGAAGTGGATAAAACTAAGAGTATATGAAGAGAGAGGGTGGCCTTGACTAGAAGGATTCCTTCTAGTCGTATACTAGTTTCCATTTGGAATAAAGGTGGAGAGAATGACAGAAGGCATCAAAAGGTTACCAGGATGTAAAAGAGAAGAGGAAGTCTATAGTAAATGGCCTTATTTTCTCAGTAAAGCATGAGGCAAAGTCCTCGGCATTGAGGGTCAATGGAAGGAAGTAAGTGTGGGGAGGCCTGAGGAGAAAAGAGTTTTGGAACAACTTTTCTGGAATATATGATAAAGGGAAGGAGGGGCAACAAGCATTTATTAAGCACTTACTATGTGCCAGACACTATGCTAAGCACCAAGGATAGAAAAAAAAAAAGACAGTCCCCATTCTCTGGTATTATCCCCATTCTAATGAGGGAAATGACACATATGGAAGTCTTCAGCTATTAAGTCATATGGAAAGGTCCCATGATCATTAGGGTGCAATGGCAAAGCGTGTAGCAATTGTTGTTGTTGAGTAATTTCAGTCATGTCCGATTCCTCATGACCCCATTTAGGGCTTTCTTGGCAAAGATACTGGAGTGGTTTGCCATTTACTTCTACAATTCATTTAACTAATGAGGCATTGAGGCAAACAGGATTAAGTTACATGCCAAAACAGCATCACTATGTTGGGATCAAGGTACAGTGATTCCAACTGTGGCAGATCAAACCAACACTGAGCTCAGAAGTCGGCACAAATTAGCCCATATGAACGTTTGGAGTGGAGATGTCTCTAAATTTGTGCATCTTAAGTTTCTTTGAGCTACTGTAATTCTGCTTTATTCATAGAGCACAGCATCTTCTTTGATTTCAGCAGGCCACACTGGGCAGTCCTGTGCCAGTGGCTTCCATATCTCACAATCAATTCCAAAGTTCTTCAGAAAGACTTCAAGTGTCATAGTATCATTTCTTCTGATCTCCCTGTGGGCAACTTGCCTTGTCTAAATTCTCCATAAAATAGTCTTTCAGGCAAATGTACTTCTGGTTTTCAAAAGATGTAGCCAGCCCATCAGACTTGTGTAGTAAATTTTAAATGGTTGTCAGTTCAGCTCAAGAAAGTACTTCAGTGTCCAGTATCTTATCTTGCCAGGTGATCTTCAGAATCTTCCTAAGACAATCCAAATGGCAGCAATTCAGTTTCCTGGCATGGCATCAGTAGACTGTCCAGGTTTCACAGGCTACAACAATGAGGTCAGCACAACAGCTCTGTAGACCCTCAGTTTGGTAGGCAGCCCAATACCTCTTTTCTCCCACTTTCCTTCAGAGCCTCACAAACTGTGACCTAGCTAGCTCTGGCAATGCATGTGTCAACCCCATCATCTTTGTGTACATCAAGTATACTGCCAAGATAAGCAAACTTATCTACAGCATTCAAAATTTTACCATTTGCTGTAACCAATGGTTCTACTATGAATGGTATGATGCTGGCTGGTGAGGCACCTGTTTCATTGGTGTTAATTAAGTCAAAATTAGCACAAGCAACAAAGAATCAATCCATACTTTGTTGCATTTCTGCCTCAGAGGCTGAATTGAGTGCACAATCATCTGCAAACAAAAAGTTATGTACCAACTCTCCCTACACTTCAGTCTTGGCTTACATGTATAGTCTTTTCAAGTTAAATAATTTACCATCAGTGTGGCTGTTGACCTCAATACTGTTTTCGTCCTCTTTGAAGGCATCTGACAACATTAATGAAAACATCTTACTAAAAAGCACGGGAACATAACACACAGCCCTGCTTCACTCCACTGGTGACTGGGAAAACATGACAGCATTGTCCATTATCCAAAAACCATGCAAGCATACTATCATGAAACTAGCATATGACAAACTTCTCCAGGCAACCAAATTTTGCCAGAATTGTTCCCAGGTTCTTGAAACTGATAGGACAGCGGTTCTCAACCTCTGAGTCACGACCCCTCTGGGGGTTGAATGGGGTTGTCTAAGACCATGGGAAAACACATATTTCCGATGGTCTTAGGAACCGAGACACCACTCCTCTATCTGTCTCCAGGCAGATTCGCCCACATGAAGATACACCCACATATGAGTATTAAAGGGTCATGGCATTAGGAAGGTTAAGAACCACTGTGATAGGATGAAAGACCTTGGGTTAGATCAAAAAACACAGTATACAGATTTCTACTGTGCTCCTAGAATTTCTCCTGGACTTGTCAGGCAGCAAACTCCGTGTCAACTATTCCTTGGCCCTTTCTGAAGCCACAATGGCTCTTGGGTATATGACCATCTTGCAGACGAAAGATCAGCTTATTAAAGGGGACTCTAGCAAGACTCTTGTGGGCATTGAGTAAGAGAGACCCCGCTGTGATCATCACTGGACAACCTATTTCTTTTTCCACAGAGGTATCCTTGAATTCCTGATAACCTCTTCTTATCATATAACCTGGAAAATGTTGGTCAGTTTTTGTATAAGCAATGGATTCCCTGCTTTATAAGTCTCAGCTGGAATAGAATCAGAACCAGCAGTTTTGCCACACAAGAGAAGTCTAGTGGCATTCAAAACCACTTCAGTTGGAAGTTTACTAGAGAGAGATTGACTTCAACCTGAGTTATATGGTCAACAGCTTCAGTATTTCCATAGGGTTGTATCCCAGAATAATGGCTACAGACACTGAGCCATAATAAGTATTACTATTACCAAGGATCTTGGGTTTGGCGTCCTGGTCTTTCTCCACTGAGCTTTGAGAAGAGACATAATCAGTTGTGGGTGATTTGACTTACCTAGTATGTGCTGGCTTCCATCTCTTCTCAGGGCATGTATTGCTTTGACTAGGCTGGGTTACCTGTCTTATTATGGCAGTGGGTAGAGATGGCTGGCCCTTTCTCCACGAGAGTTGTTTCCCAAGATGACGTATATCAAGGCTGGCAAAAAGCAGGACCAAGGAGATAAGGGAAGGGTAATGCCACTTCGTCTCTACCCTCAAGGAGCTTATACTCTAATATTCTAATGGGAGCAATACAATATATAACAGGGAGCTGAAAAGCAGGCACGTGAGCAGGTAAAGGTAGTAGGTAGAAGGTACTAAGCTTGGGGCATACTGGTGAATTCCGGAGTCAGATATACAGCTGGGAAAGGAATGAAGCATGGCTAACCTAAACTGGTATCCAAATCAGAAGCAACTCACCAACAAGAGATAGGGATGGCTTAGCAAAAGGAACGCTCCTTAGTGAAAAAGCCCCAGACATTGAGAGAAAGTCCAGGGTAGGAAGGCAGTTGAGGCAGTAGGCCAAAGAGACACTCAATTAGAGAGAAGTAAAAGGACTATCTTGCTCCAAGGGGTGCCAAGTTGAGATTAGATAATAAATCTGTAGTAAAACTAGTCAGTAATGTTACATGACTTTCTCCAGACCTGTTGAAGATCCAAGTGAGTAGGAACATAAGAGGTAAGGGGTGGGAGTACTCCAGAACTAGGGTTTGGCAAGGCATTCGCAGCAATAAGACAGAAAAGCAAGGAATGTGAGAGTACAGGAAATAACTAAAGGGTCACGACTGGAAAGGATGAAAGTGAAGTCAGAGCAAGAATGACAGTTAGGAAACAACTGAGGGGCAGAAGGTCTGGCAATAGTGAGGACAAAGAACAAGTTTAAGAGAAAAACACACGGAAGGAATTTCAGAGTTGTTGATTATTGAATTGGAACAGTTCTGAGTGATAACAAGATCACAGGTAAATAACTGAAGTAAAGCAGAGGAACAGGTCATGACAGCTATTATGGTAAGTCTTATCTCCAGACTAAATACCCCTAGTTCTTTCAAATGATCCTTATGCTGCAAAGCCTCCAAACACCATTATCGACTATGGTCAGCCTCCTCTGGCCATCTTCTACTTTGTCAATGCCTTTCCTAATATATAGCACCCTGAATTGAAATATATTGAAAATAACTGAATATGGAATATGCCTTTAAAGATTGGGCAAAACTATTAAAACTATTATTTTCCACACAGGACTGAAAACTATCAAAATTTCTAGAACTGGCAGATTCTCAAAGTGACAAGTTTTTCTCCAATAAATCATGTAAGTGGTGGCATTTACAATTTTAACCTGTAAAATTGTATTAGTCAAATCAAAGATGCATAGTATCTCTTTAAATAAAAATATTCTTAACTATGTACTAAATTATCAGATTATCAAAGCAGAGGAGAAATAGGAGGGGAGAAAAATCCCACAGTAGCTGCTAAAAGTAGATTTCCTCAATGTTGCCTACACCTAACTAGTTGGGTGGTGGTGGAAGGGGTAGAGGAAATAGTTCAACAGTTACATTTAGACATGGGGAGAAGACAGAGGTGGAAAATCAAATGGGTGCTGCATATAACCAGCTTCCAGGGTTGCTAAAAAGTAAAGCTACTAGGTCCCAATAGTACAAAGAGTAATAATAAAAGATGTTACAGTCCTCAACCAGCCACAACAGCTATCAGAGTGCCAGTGGCTGGCTGGCTACTTCTCTTGAAGATTAAGGACAGCCTAACGTACTTTTTTAACTTAGTAGGAATTCCTATGTTGTTACTGTGTAAAAGGAAAGAAAAGGCTGTTAATGGTACTGAAAAACAAAGCAGTTTCTGCTAAGGAAATCTGTTCTAGGAGACCCATTCCCTTGCCACCTATTAAGTAAAACATTTGATTAATTCTTCAAACCTTCACAAATTAAATTCTCCTATTATAATCAGCTGTGTAGCAAAATCCTTTTATGTCAACTATAATCACTGGATATCCTTTTCCTTCTAGTCTTTATTTCTAATAAAAGTATTTTTCATGAAGGTCCCATATATATCAAAATATTCACAGCAGCACTTTTTGTGGTAGCAAAAAACTAAAAACAAAGTAGATGTTCATTGATCAGGAAATGGCAAAGCAAATCATAGCACAGCACATAAATGTAATGCAATATTAACTGTGCTATAAAAAAATTAATATGAAGATTGTAAAGAAGCATGGGAAGAAAAATGAAATGATACAAAATGAAGAAAAAGCCAGGAAAACAAGACACAAAATGATGTGCAAGAAACAAACTTCATTCTGTTTTGATTTAAATTTGTCAGAGATATTTTAATTGTTATAAGCAATTACAGGGATAACTGTTGAACTGGTAGAGTTATCCTTTTGCCAGCAAAGGAGCTCTGATTACAATTTCCAACTAGTACATACAGCACAACGAAGGTCAGTCAGGTTGAATTACTTGCTGCTACTAAGTACAAGAAAAACAACATTTCACATAAGAAGAGATTTGGATGGAGTATGCAGTTCTCTAATACTGGTCATCACAGTGATAATAGAACATTGGTGATTAGAACATTTTATGAAAGAACTGTTTAGCAGTTTGGATTCCCAGGGGCCTAGGACACACATCTTCAAAATACATCCTTATAAACAGGAACCTTTGTCCTCAATTGTTTAATTAGACAGAGTGGGATAGAGGAATGGAATAATCATTTATATAATGCCTACCATGTGGTAGGAACTCTGCTAAGCACTTTACAAATACTATCTTACTTGATTAGAGGATCTCCTGGCTCTTTAAAGTTTCCACAATGACTACAACAATTTAAAAAGTAAGAATGGAAAAAATGAAACTGAATGATACGTAACTATAATGGCCAAATCTGTCCTTGAAGTGATAAAGAAACAGACACCTCTCTCTTCTCTGCAGAAGGAGGAAAGAGGGGAAGGAACAGATAAGTGCTGGTGTGCTAACATATACTGTCAAACTCAGTTAACATGTTGGTCACTTTTAATGAATTGCTCCCCTTCTTTCATTTTTATTTTGTTACAAAGAATGGGTAGGGAGGGAGGGAGGTGGTGAAGATATTCTGAAATGAAGACATGAAGGTGATATAAAAACAAAAAAACTACCCAAAAAAATACTTTTCAAAGTTCTGAAAAATTAAAGTTTGGTTTCATTGGGCAAATCAGAGAAAATGAAAGGAAAAGTTAACAATAAAAGTAAGCAACTGTGTAATATAACCCTAGGTGTTGACTGAAGAACAGACATAAACTGAGGTACATATTAGGCAATACAGAATATATGCTGACTGATATACTGACTGAAAGAAATGCCAACAGAAGAAATAAATCCGATTTAGAAACTGGGTCCATATTATATTAACATTTCTTTATGATTACCCATGGGACTTGCATAGTAGACACTCAAATATTTCCTAACTTCTCAGACTGTCAATAAAAGTGTCATTGAAGACTATTAAGGATCCTTGTGTATTTAATACTGCGGTAGGTGCTGTTCGAAAAAATAAAACAACTAGACAGAACCTGCCCTCCTTGGTTAGTGTGCTATTATGATGCTTAGTTGTAAAATATCTAACTGGAAATGGTCTTATTAATTATCTAATCCAGAGAACTTCCCTAAATTACTTTCCTCTTCTAGGCTTTATCAAAAGTCACACAATGGCAGAGCCAAGAATTAAAAATTAGTACTTGTCTCTCCTCCTCTCTCCCCATGTTTTTAAAAGTATGTAGAATATGTGTGTGTGTGTGTGTGTGTGTGTGTGTGTGTGTATGAATGATTAGAACCCAGTTAATATTCATTATGTAGAAGATATGTAGATAGATAATAATATGGAAGGGAAACAAGGATCAAGCAGAATTAGAGTCAAGAAGATAGAACAGTGAAAGACAAAAGACCCAAGATTTAATTAGGGCCTGCTATAGGCCAAAAATTTGGGGTGAAGTGGTAGAATTCAAAAAAAAGAAGGGGAAAATTCATTACTTAAGAAGATACCATCATAGTAGAGGAATAGAATTATATGCCTTTTCAAATTGCATTTTTGCAAATCAACAAGTACACACTAATATGACTACCCAAAAACTGAAGAGGCACAGGTTTGTGAACAAAAAGAGAAATAAGAAAAAAACACTAGGAGGGAAGTGGATTAGCATTAAAAGACTGCTGATATTACTGGAGTAGAATGGGAACACATGAAAGGAAATATCAAAGAAAACAAACTGCAATCAGAAAGGAGCAAGATGAATATTGGGCTAAAATCAGAGTCTGAGTTGAAGAAGGATCTAAAGTAAATACAAGTCCCAGTAAGGATTTTTTAAATACACTTTTAAAAAAAATCTTATTCTTAAAAAGAGATATATGAATCCAACTAGGAATGAAGAAATTTAAGTCTCATTCAAAGATACTATCAAATACATAAAACACTCGGCAATTTTAATTTGCCAAAGCACCCTCAATATCTATATAGATTCAATTACAAAATGCTATTAGTTTTGCTAGATTAAAAAATTTATATTATCAAAGCAAACCATTCTTAAAAATGGAAATGAAGCCCTTCTGAATTTCAAACTATATTAGAAAATAGTAATCATCAAAACTATTTGGTTCTTGTGCCAAAAAAAAGCAAAGTAGATCAATGAAGCAGACTTAAACAGGGAAGAAATCAGAAATAATTTAATTCAATAACCCAGGGTAAAATAAACCCTAAAAATTAAATTATCTAGGAAAAAACTATTTCATAAGAACTATTTGGGAAAATTGGAAAACTGTCTAGCAGAAATTAGGTTTGGATCAACATCTCACACCATATACCAAAATAACTTCAAGAACTGAATATGCAAGAGAAGAAAGGAGGAGGAGAAAGAGATGAATGAGGAGAGAGTAAGTACCTTTCACAGTCTATGGCTCAGAAATAAATTCTTAACCAAAGATGTGATTACAAAAATAAAATAAATTCAGTTACATGATACTGTAAAGTGCTTCTATGAAAAAAGTGGTGCAATCAACAAGCATTTATTCAGCACTTACTATGACCAAAACACTATATTAAGCACTGGGGATACAAGAAAGATAAAAACAGAATCCCTACCTTCAAAAGAGGTCACATTGCAGGGGAGATGGGGAAATCGGTACATGAAAACAACTTTGTGCATAGGCAGTGTAAATGGGAGACAATCTCAAGAAAAGACAATAGTAGGGAAAAGCCTCTTGCAGAAGAAGATGGAATCTAAAATGAGATTTTAAGAAAGCCAGGAAGCCAGAAGGCTGAGATGAGGTAAAGAATTCTAGGCATGAAGTAGGCAAATGAAGTGCCCTATATGAGAAACAATGGGGAGACCAGTGTCACTAGATTACGTAGAATACATAAAATAAAATACCAAGTGCTGAGGCCATAAATAGAAAATAAAAGAATTTCTGCTCTCAAGGAATTTACATTTTAATGAGACACAACATACATGGGAGGTGTTATCTTTAAAGTGGATGGCTTCCATCCAAGGTGTCCCAATCCTTATTGGGACATTAAGGTACAATGGCAAAGCAGATGGTAACACTTCCTCTTCACTGTCATTTCCAATAATAATGTCATATTAGTATGTGATGTTGAGCTATGTGACCATGCCAATGATTTGAGTGACAAGAACTTTCTTTTCTGAGTGTTCAATAGATATGGTTGCCGCACCTGAGAGCAGTTCCCAGGCTGTATCTCCATAAAAGTTGTTTCCCAGAACAGTGACTGCAAATATTGAGCTATAAGCACTGCTTTTCAAAAGGCTCTTGGGTTCAGGGTCCTGGACTGTCTCCATGAGGATTTGAGGACAGCTGGTAGTCAAGAAGATGATAGTAGCTGAACTTGCCTGGTACATGCTCTCATCTTCTCCTTAGGGTTCCCTGATGCTCCAACTAGGCTGGTTTGCCTGCCTTGTAATGGCAGTTGGTAGGGATGACTGGTCCACTTCACCACAAGTTGCTTCCATGGATAACAGCTCTAAGAGCTAGATGGGAAACAGAAGCAGTAATCTGGGAAGAGAGGAGACACTCTAACTCAAAGAGTTCTTTTGTCTATCTGTTGGTTGCAGTTGGTCAGCAGGTTTTACTGGTGGTAATGAGAAATTGAGTCCCTTTTTCCACAATGATTTCTCCTCTTAATGACTGTAGGAGCTAAGATGGAATCAGCTCCAGCATTTGGAGGACACTGACATTATCACGGCTCTTGGATTCAGGGTCACGGGCTATCCCCTCCACCTGGGTCCAAGGGAAGATGGTGGTCAGAGTGGCAGTAGAGCTTCAACTTGTCTAGCATATGCTACTTCCCACCCTTCCCCTCAAGGTACCCTGCCCTACTGCTTTAGCTAAACTAGCTTGCTTGCCCTGTAAGTGGTAGTTGCTTGACAGTGTGGATGGTCAGTTCTTCCTCTACAAGGGCTGCTTCCCTGAATGACGGTTGTAAGGATGAAAATAAGACTAGTAAGAGGGCAGGAGGAATAGAGTATCTGATAGTTTCTACTCTCACATGACATATATAAATTATAAGACTGGAAAGGCAGGAATGGGCTAGGTTGTAAAAAGGTTTAAATAGGCTAACAGAGCATTTTATATTTGTAAGGAACCACTGCAATTTAATGAAGGGGGGTAGGGGAGAAGAAGGAGGTGATACGGCCAGACCTTCACTTTAGGAAGATTATTTAGGAGGCTAAGCAGACAAAAGACTAGAGGCAGACAGCTCAACCAAAAAGCTGCTGCAATAGTCTAGGCATGAGTTGATAAGGGCCTGGGTGGGAGGAGAGGAAAGGGATAAATATGAGATATGTAGCAAAGGTAGAGACAGCAAGATGGGGGGGGGGGGGAGAAAGGAGGAGAGACTGCATAAGACAGAGTGAAGAGTTTTAAGCTGTAGGCCTAAGTGAGCTCATGGAAGTGTGAACTGGGTGACTGGGAGAATGGTGGTACACTCAACAGTAATGGGGAAGTTCAGAAAAGGGAAAGATTTGAGGGGAAGAATAAGGATTTCTGTTTTGAACATGCTATATTTGAGATGTCTGAGACATACAGTTAGAGATATCCAATCGACCGTTGGAGATGGGAGAATGGAGGTCATGAGAGAGTTTAGGCCTGAATATATAAACATAAAAGACAATTACTGAATTCAGGGAAGCTGATAAAAGCACCAAGCCAGAGAGTATTAGTAAGAGAAGGTTCAGGACAGACTCTTGGAGTACATCCATGGTTAGTGGGCATGACCTGGAGGAAGATCCAGCAAAGAAGACTGAAAAGGATCAGTCAAAATAGGTAAGAGAATTTACAAGACCAGTGTCATGAAAACCTAGAGAGGAGAGAAATGAAGAAAAGGTGACTGACTAGAATAAGAAGGAAAGCAGTCAACCAGGGTGAAAAAAGTTTGCATCCAGTATCTCTGACAAGAGCCTGATATATAAGAACTTAGAAAAATAAACTAATGATAATTATATGAAAGAATGCTACAAATCACTAATAATAAGAAAAATGAAAATCAAAGTAACTTTGTAGTCTCACCTCACAATAAGAAAACTGGCAAAGATGCAAAAAGAGGATAACAGTCAATGTTTCAAGGTATTAAAGGCACATTACTGTGTTATTGGTAAAGCTGTGAATTGGTCCAAACAGTCTGAAAAAAAATTTTCTGAAATGGTACAAATCCATGCCCCCAGTCCACAGATTTCCACTGCTAGGCAGATTCTCCAAAAAGTTCAATAACAAAAAGAAAGGTCCAATATACATCAAATCATTTAGAACAATTCTTTTTGTAGAAGCGAAAAGGAAACAAAGTAGATGTCTATCAAATTAGGGACAACTAAACAAATTGTGGTAGGTGATCATCTATTGAGAAATGGTTCAGGAGTGAGGAATCTGTGGCCTCAAAGTCACATGTGGTCCTCTAGGTCCTCAAGTGCAGCCCTTTGACTGAATCCAAACTTCACAGAACAAATCCCCTTAATAAAAGGTTCTGTTCTGTAAATCTTGGACTTAGTCAAAAGGCTGTACCCAAGGACCTAGAAGGCCACATGTGGCTTCAAGGCCACAGGTTCCCCATCCCTGATCTAGACCAATGGGTCTACAAACTTTTTTGATAGTATACTATCAGTAAAGGATTGTGAACATACCTCTAATATAGATTCATAAATTATATATATGTGTGTGTGTTTGTGTGAGTGTATATGTATATGTATGTATACAGACACATATATTATGATATATATAACATATAATATTAAATACAATAGATAGAATTTATTTTTCACTTTAAGGTCAGCAAAGCACTTTACAAATGTTATCTCATTTGATCCTCACAT
>CM053585.1:229039529-229070842 GCA_028646515.1 Pseudochirops corinnae | reverse complement strand
CTAGCTTTTAGGCAATCTTTACGTTTCTTGGAAGCTTTTGGTGCGGGAGTTCTGACTGTGTTGTCTTCCTCCCATTCCCTGCTTTGACCCTTCTTTTCCCCAAAGAAGGAATCTAGAGTTTAGTTGCTGTTTTTACTTTGCTTCCTTTGCCTGCTCATGGTTGGCCAGTCAATGATTTTTTTAGCTCTGTGGAACTCTGCTTCCAAAGGGGAAAGCTCTGTCCCAAATTGCTGGGGTTTTCCCAGGTGCCAGCATTTTAGGAGGCTGCTGTAGCCCCCACCAGCTTTGGCTCACTGAAAACACATCCCAGGACCACCACCCAAGACCACGATCCGGATCCAGGCCACTCAACGCAAGAGCACTTGGCCTCTGAACGATGGCTTGGCCCCCCTGCAGTCTGCAGGCTGGGAGCTCTGAAGCAGCAAAGTGGAGGTGGCTGCAGGGCCTCCGCTTCTGCTGCTTCCTTGCCCTTGAGGCAGTTTGGCCAGACCCACTTTTCTCCCCCAATTTTAGCCGAGTTCCACTGACCTTTCACTTAGTCCTTCTTTTCTTATAGCTTGATAATTCTGGAAACTGCCACAGCTGCCACAGATCTGCTCTCCTGAAGCTCCAGCTGCGGCTCGGTTTGTCAGGCCACCCCCAGGGCCAAGCCGCCATTTCAGGCTGGGATGGTTTCAGCTCCCAACACTGAGATGGTCCCTCCTAGCCGAGCTGCTTTCAGCGGGAAGTATATTTGTGTGCGTTTTAGAGCTCTAAAATTTGTTTAGAGTCATATTTTATGGGCATTTTGAGGTGGCTGTGTGGGAGCTGCCGTACCTTGCTGCTCCTACGCTGCCATCTTGGCTCCGCCCCCCAAAAGTCATTTTTTAAAGCTGCAGAAGAACACACAAGGAAGTTCAGAAAGGGCCAGACAAGCAAGGGAATGCTAATACTTGGGCTAAATTTTATATATACTTAAACAAGCTGTAGATAAAGAGATTTCACTTACAATCCTTTTACTCTTCTTTTCACATAGAAGTGTTCATATCTGCAAAGTTCATAATAAAATTTTACAAAAATTTAAATTTTATAAATTACAAAAAGGAAATTGAGACATAAAGATTCAAGTATTTCCTTATACACCTACTGGTTGTGTCACTTCAATTAGTTTCTCTTTAAACTCTTTAAAACTGTAAACCATGCAAAAGGTCCAGATCTACAGGATGGTTCCTACTAAGTACTTCCTCTACTGAAAAAATCACAGGTCTGGCCCAAAAGAAATGTTATGAGTGACAGACAGGGTGACTTTCAGCTATACAATGGAGTAACTGATCATGACTAAGCTTAAAGGCTCCCCTGTGCCATTTCAGGGAGGTGATGGATGAAGGGAGAGAACGAGACAGCTAAATCATACTATCTGGGTTACTTGAAGATGGATAAAAAATAAACATAAACAAAAGCACAATCCCAGGTATGGGCAGGAATAAGTATGGGTGGGAGTTAAGATTAAGATGGAGGGAATAATTATGATTGAATGTTATAAAGTAAGATCAATTTTATATGTGTTTGTTATAGACATAAACTCAAGCTGATGTTAGAGATTACCAGATTTTTTTCCCCATTTTTTCTTAAACATGAAATAAAACAATCATTTCCATATAAAAAGGAGAGGACTGTGTATGAAACTGGGAAGTCTCCATTATAGAGCTTTTCTTTTAAAGTAAATTCAACATGTAATTTTCCAACTCATTGGGGGGGAAAGGAAGTGAAAGAGGACGACAAGAAATCCTATCCCTAGGACCATCCTCTCTACCTAATTGAAAAAAGGAAATGAAAACCCTTGTAATAAATACACAAAGTCTAGCAAAACAAAATCCTACATTGGCCATGACCAAAATCCCTATGTCTCATTCTACATCTTGAACCAAACACTTCTATAGATACTGTTGAGTGATACTCTTCAACAGTTGATCCATACTGTTAAGATTGTGCAAGACAATCAAATAGGTCACATGTATATTTGGCCTGTTATGCCCTAAATCCTAACTGCTTTCTTTAAGAATATTTGTATCACGTGGTATACAGAAATAATACTGAAAAGTTATATAATATGTTCCATATTGTTGTCTTTGGTCTTTTAAGAATTTAAATTTCAACTCTCTAAGAATACTTTTAATTCCACAGATAACATTTATAATAGCATTTTACATATATTCTAGGTTCAATTCATCATCTATTAGCAATATCTGTGCTCCAAATCCATTCAAATATGTCATATGAAAGAATAAACATAATTCATTCATTTTCCTGCAGAGATGGTTAAGCTGAATTCAAGAGATTTTTGTATCTCATTTGGGAGGCTCCACAGTGTTCTAGGTCTATATGTAATCAATACAATGTCATCCACAAACAGGTATAGATGTAACCACAACAATAACTAGTATTTATATAGTATCTACTATGTGCTAGGCTAAGTGCTAAGTGCTTCACAAAGATTATTTCATTTTTATCCTCACAACAACCCTGGGAGATAGGTGCTAGTATATCCTTTTCACACTTGGAAAAACTAAGCAAAAAGAGGTCAATTAACTTGTCCAATGTCACAAACATACAAAAATATTGAAGGCTGGATTTGAACCCAGGTCTTCCTAACCTGCACTCTACACACAGCCTCATCTGAATCCGGAGGACATCACAATCTGTAGGGAATTCTTCACTGCAGGAAGATACCTTCCCCGACATTGGTAAATACTTTTATTGAGCATGTGTTCTCATTTTATGCTTCGATTGATGTTAATACTCACAGGATGGTCTTATAATAAGCTCTCTACAATGTCAACGTATTTGGTAAGTGACAGTTTTCAATGACCCTATGCTTTTCCCTGAAACAAAATCCAATGTTCTTCCAGTATTTTCACCAAAACTGTTGACTAATGTCATAGAAGAAGCACAGTTAAAAGTACAAGTCAAAAAGGGATTCTCTATAGAGAGTGAAGTCTTCCAGGTGCTCCTTTCTGTGTATGACATCATACTGGTTGTATCAAACCATGAAATACTGCAGAGCCCCTTGGACAAAATAAGTAACCACTCAAGATTGTTCTCACCACACAAAAACCAACTGGATAAAAAATATCTATTATCCAGATCACGGCTGCAATTAATTAGATGGACAACACATTAAGCTCATCTATCACACCACAAGTAGCCAATAAATAAGTTGGCCTCAAAATTAAACTATGAGAGTCACCTGAATGCTTCTGGGAAATCAAAGCTCTTTAATGACCCCAAACTACTCTCAAAAATCAAGACCTATCTTTTTTGATACCAATATTCTTACTAGTGGTAGGTATCATGTGACTGCAAGTCCTGGGACACTACATTCTCCAAGGAATTAAAAATGTTTGCTCTCAGAGAAGCAGACATGGAGAACCACATGGTGGTTGTGAGAAAGTTGTAATATAACAAAGAATAATTACAATAAAGGATCTCATCAAAGAAATGTATAATCAAAAAAGATAGGTTGATTAATCCCACAGCAAAGTTTAGAAATATTTCATGAACAGTTTATGTGCTACATTAGTTCTTTACACTATCAAGTGAAACTTTACATTCTTAATTTGTGTGAATGCTCTGTGATAAATTTGTGAGTAGACACGGACAAGAATCACAAAGGATGAGCAAACACAGACAGAATGTGATCTAAAAAACATGTACAATAAAGAGATTATAGATCCATTTGAATAGCTGAGTTCTCTTCTGGTAATTCTGGCTATGAATCATAAAATACTACTATCTCCATGAAATTAAAATTTTAGGTCACACAAAAAGCCATAGACACTCAGGGCTAGCATAAGTAAGCTGCACAATATTATAAACTATCAACTGTGAGCACGAAGAAATGCAAAAGATGTAGTACTAGAAAAGGTGGTGAACTGGTCATAAATGAAAGCAAGGGATAAATGATAGAATGGTTGTATGTTGCAAGGGTATCCATGTAATATGAAGAGTCAAAAGGTTTCTAAGCAAATTCTTCAGAACCCCTGCGAAAGATTTATGGAAGAGTTTCACAGGATGAAAAGGCATGCATGGAGTTGCAATCCATACCCATGAAAGGAATATTCACTTCAATAAGAATATGGGTTTGCTGAAATATATATTGTTTCATTTTAAAAGTTATGTTTTACAAATGAGTTAAGTAGAAAAATGGCCCAAGTTGCCATTTTCTGATCCCATACTGCCAACTTTCCTTTGTCTACATTTAACAGTAGCCCCCATAGCCACAATGTACTCCATCTGCCTCTTCTGAAATTTTTCTCTTTAAAAATTACCTCAGCTGCCACCACTTCCACAAACTTCTCACTCTTACCCCACCCCTAGCAAAAAAGTAATCCTTCCCATTCTCTCTCTACTTTATTTTACCTCTTCCAGACACTTCTGCTTTAACTTGTATTACAGTTTTCTGTGTACATATCTTATTCTCCTACTACACTGGCTCTTTAAGGACAAGATTTCATCTCTTTCTCAGATTTATAGCTAAAGATCTTACAGAGTAGATTCATAATAAATGTTGACTTAAAAGTTCTGAACCTAAAGTTTGTTGTTGGGAGGGACCCAGGGAAATAAGACAGATTTAAGAGATCTAATACTGAATAAGCAAAGTTTTCTCACACAGCAGAATTTATGGAAAGGCCTTCAAAGAGAAAGAGAAGCTGATAAGCTTGGAAAATTATATGCCTGCATAACAAAAGCAGCATCTGATCTTGATATCGACAGAAAAGAGGAATATGTAGCATTAAATCCTTCTCTTAGCCCAAATGATTACTGCAGAGTCAAGAACAAACTTTATCTGAGTTGTTATTCAAAATCTACAGGCCCATAGCACTATGGGCTATATCTCCTTGAATCCCAGTAGTCAAATAACACTTATTGCTTAGAGTAATTACTAAATATTAAAATAGGCTGAATTTCTTTTATTTGCTTAAAATTTCCCTGGGTCCCATTTATACTGAGGGCATTCCATGCCCCCAAAGACCAAAATATTGTGGATTTATAATCAAAAGTATTTTTTGGCCAAGTCAGTTTGAAAAATTTCAGTTGCATCTAAATAAAGACTAAGGATACAAGAAGTCACTGTGGAAAAACATACACTTTTTACATGCACACTTTCAGGACATTCTTGACTTCATATATGATAACAATAAATCACAATGCTATATGGTACATGAAAGTTGATTTTATCCATTCTTTCAATTTTTCAGACAATTCTTCAACTTCTTTTCCTAGAAAGGGGATCTTATTTGTCATAGTTGACAATTAATAGAATGCTTTAAGTTAAAAAGCATTTTACTTGAGGACTCAATAAGGTTAAATGACTCAAAGTGGCAGTCAGAAATTGAACCTAGGTCCTCTAACTCCACATTGAGAATTCTCTCCACTACACCACAATGTTTAAGCAAGCATATTTTCCCAAATGAAGGACTAGATCACTTAAGAAACCGTTTTAAATGTGAACTTCTGAAAAGTACCCAGGTAACATTTTCAAAGTTCATCACAAAACAGTGAAGAATTTTTCTACTTTTAAGTGTTACACAATACACTGGATAAAAACTTGACTGTAACAAAATATTAGTCTGTGCTAAATGATTCATCTGTTCTAACCTGGTATAAAATCAGTATCCTTAAAATGTGAAGCATTAAAGTAATAATAAGAAAATAGCTTAAAATCATATTAAGCTTCTTTTCAGGCATGTTCACAGCCTACAAAAGAATCTCTCTATATATCAAAAGCCACATTAAAAATAGAAAGCATTTTGCATAAACTTTTTGAAGAAAACCTTTGCTTAGTGAGATGTTTCACTATTTCTTCCTTCCACAAAACATCACATTTTAGCCTTCATTTATAATAAAAATACTAACATTAAAAGGTATTCAAAAAAACCAGACTTCATAAAATCTCTAACTTACAGGTCCTCATTTTTATAGCAGCAATCTTCTAATAAGTTTTGCTGAACAAAGGAGCTTCTTTTTTACCCTCAAAAGTGCTGGTAGAGGCTGAAGAAAAAAAAAACCCAGAGAGATTTCACATAATTGAGCTTTTTTTTCTTAATACTCATTGGATGGTCTGTATTAACATCACCTACTTTAACAGGCAAACATCGTAAGAATTATTTATTCATTTCTTCCCCTCTTACAAGAGATATAGGATGAGGGGAGAGAACAACTCTGCTTCCTGTAGTAAGTTCACAAAGTAAGATCTAGAATCCTGGGCTCACACACTTACTCTATCATCTTCCCTATAAAATAGGTCAGGGCTGATTCATGGTTATAGCACTACAGTCTAGGATTTAAAACTAGAATATCTAGTTAAATCCTCTTATCTACAAAATGAAGAAAATGAGGCCCAGAGAAGTTCTAAAGGTCACATAGGTAGCAACTAACAAAGCTGGGATTTCTTCCAATAGAGGACTAAACAAAGACAGAAATTAATAACGGTCTGTAGTAAATCTACACAATTCAGTGTGGCCCCTCAGTCACCACATCGAATCCAATCTAACTGATCTTTGGGAGATAAACTCCAGCATAGGATCATTCCCAGGCAAATCCTAAATGTGAACCTGGAAATATTAAACTTAATTAAGCATCCAAGTCTTCCTCAGTGTGGCCCTGAACTTCCACGGCAGCCCCAGATATCCCCAAGGCCACTGTAGACTGAAGAATATTCATTTATCTAGAATTTTAACTCAAGTTTTATACGGAAACCGAGTGAGGAAAGGTTGAATAGTTCCATTAAATTGTCTTTCTTAGTGACTTTAGCAGCAGTACTTTCCCTGGTTTTAATTCATATAGCTGCTGCTTCAATACTAGTAACCTCTACTAGTTCCCTCTCTTAGAAAGTAAACCTAAATAGGCAGAAATAAATAATTTAAACTATGTCACCTCTGATGCTTACTACCTGACTAACCTTGGGCAAGTCACTTAATCTCCCGGGACAGTTTCCTCATCAATAAAATGTAGCAATTAGGCTTCTGAGGGCCCTTCCAGTACTACAACTGTTTTTTTCCCTTTTCACAGAAAAACAAGAATGTTATCTTTGTCTTAGTATCCCCAGCACTTAGCAAAGCCTGGGGCACTTAGTAGGTGCTTAATAATGTTTATTGACTACAATCTCCTATTTCCTCACCACCCAGCCACTCCTCAAACATTGAAGTTGTTTTCTTAACCATTATTTAACAGCCTGACTGCTTTTATTTTCATCTTCCATGGCAATCAATATGGCTGACCACCACCTGCCCTTGATTTTCAGATGCTGAAATATCACTCTGAAGAGTAAATATACCTCCGAATATTAATATTTTTGTCACTGGTAAAAATCCTAATATTGACATTTGGAGTTTTCTCACTGTTATCTTCCTTTTTGTTTCTTAAATATTATCAAGAGGGGGAAATAAGCATTCATTAAAAGCCTACTATGTACTAAGGACTTTATATCTTATTTGATCCTTTGGGGACAGAGGGATTTTCAGTAAACCAGGAAAATCCTGCCCTTTGGACTTTTCTCTAAGTTAGGGTAAATATTCTCATAACTGCATTTCAACAGCCAAGTTAACACAAACTTATGTATCAGGCACTTGTGCAAAGTGCTGAAGATACAAAGAAAGGGAAAAAACAGTCCCTGCCCTTCAGAAAGAACAATGTTAAGGGGGAAGAAAACATGCAAACAGTTACATATGAGAAAGAGACAGAGAACAAATGTAAATTGGAGATAATCACAGGCTGAAGACGCTATCAATAAGGGGGAACCCAGAAAAGCTTCTTTGCAGAAGATGGGATTTTAGGTGAGACTTGAAGGAAACACAGGAAGCCAGGAAACAAAGGTGAGGAGGAGGGAAGAGAATTCCAGGCTTAGAACTAATATAATCCTTGTAATTCTTTGTACTTTATTCAAAATATTCTGAGAAGGGGTCCACAGGTTTCAGCAATCTTATCCATGACACAAAAAAAAGGGTAAGAATCCCTACACTAAGCAGAAAACCTTGGATTTAGATAATAAATTTGCTTCTGACAGCCTTGTGCCAGGCAACTGTTTTTCCCCTACAAACCCAAAAGGCCTTGTAGTATTCAACTAGAAACAGAAGCAACTCTTTATTTCCAATTTCTACGAATAATTCTTGTTTATGACTGCTTACAATATACTTTAAGCAATGCAGTGAAGTAAGTAATGCAAATATTATCCCTATTTTGCATATGAGGAAATTGTAGCACAGACATTAAGTGACTTGCCTAGAGTCTGAGGCGGGGCAGCATTTTCTTTGACCGAATGTCTTCTCTCAACAATCCCAATTTCCTTAAAGAAAAGAAATCCAAGGGCGGCTAGATGGCACAGTGAATAGAGCACTCGCCCTGGAGTCAAGAGGACCTGAGTTCAAATCCAACCTCAAACACTTAACACAAAACTAGCCAAGTGATCTTGGGCAAGTCACTTAACCTCAAATGCCCCACCTCCCATTCTCCAAAAAGCAAACAAAAACAAAAAAAAAGGAATCCAAAATCATTGTAATAATATATAATATCTTGAGAACACAAAATAAAATGCTGAGGTAAGCATTTATCTTCTGCGCCTACTAGAATAACCCCCACAAACCATTAAAAAGATAGTGTACCTTCATACAATATACATCCCAAATCTCCATAGAATATACATCCCAACAACTCTTACATTATGTAATCCACAAGCAAAAATTTACCAGTATTTACACACACCGGGGGTTATCTCAACCAAGCCAAAATTCTAGTAAACTCCATGATGCATTATGTGACTAACTACTACAACTGAATTAAACCATTTTTTTCCCCAAAAAGAACTGTTTAACACAATTTCTGAAGATCAAAAGTAAGCAAATTCCATGATCTTCTAAGTTCAGCAAGGGCAAGGTGTTCACATACACCTTGAATTTCTATATATAAACAAAAGAAGTTCCAGATCATCGGTTTTTAGTCTAAGTAATAAAATAATTCACTGAAATTTTTACTAATATTTTTAATTGAATTAAAAATTGGCATTAAAACAGCTTTTATTCCTATTATTGAATGGATGGAACATAATATAAACTCCTTGTAGGGGATTGAATAAATTATAGTTAAAATTACTGTAAAAGTACACAAACAAGTTTGCAAGTAGGTTGAAACTTTTTTTTTAAAAAAATACTAAAATATTCTAATCAAGACCATAACACTCTGCTCAACAAAGCCCTTATAAGCATATTAGTGTAATTAAACTTTGACTTAGAGATCCCGTTACTGAGAGAAAAGACATAAAGCAGAGGTCAGCAAACTGCAGTTGGCCTAAGGACCAAATCTGGGCAAACACCAGTTTTTGAATATTTTAAAATACAACTTTTACTTAAGATAAAAACCGTTCTTAGCTCACAGACTGTACAAAACAGTTAGTGAACCTTCCGATTTTTTGCTGACCTGCCTAAGAAATACTATGATCCCGGTTTCTGGGACAAGAACTTACTATTTGACAAAAACTGCTAGGAAAACTGGAAAACATTATGGCAGAAACTAGGCATAGACCAACATCTTACACTGTATACCAAGATAAGGTCAAAATGGATCAAAATAACTTAAACATAATGAGGGATACCATACGCAAATTAGGAGAGCAAGAAATACCTGTCATATCTATGGAAAAGGGAAGAAAGTATGACCAAACAAGAGACAGAGAATATTATGAGATGTAAAATGGATAATTTTAAGTATATTAAATTTAAAAATCTTACATAAACAAGATCAATGCAACCAAGATTAGAAGGAAAGCAGAAAGCTGGGAAATAATTTTTAAAGTGTCTCTGATAAAGGCATCATTTCTCAAAAATATAAAGAACTAAGTCATATTTATAAGACTATAAGTCTTATTGATAAATAATTGATAAATGGTCAAAAGATATGAACAGGCAGTTTTCAGATTAAGCAATCAAAGTTATCTATATTCATATGAAAAAATGCTCTAAATCACTACTGATAAGAGAAATACAAATTAAAAGAACTCTGAGGTACCACCCACACCTGTAAGATTAGCTAATATGATAGAAAAGGAAAATGATAAATGTCAGAGGGGATGCGGGAAAATTGGGACACTAATGCATTTAGTGAAATTATGCACTCATCCAACCAGTTTGGAGAGTAATTTGGAACTATACTCAAAAGGGCAAACTGAGAATACCCTTTACTCTAGCAATATCACTACTAGGTCTGTATCCCAAAAAGATTTTAAAAAAGGAGGGGGGAGGACATACTTGTACAAAAATACTTATAGCACCTCTTACTGTGGTGGCAAAGAATTGGAATTAGGGAATGCCTAAACAAGTTGTGGTACGTGAATATAATGGAATTCTGTTATAAGAAATTACAAGCAGGATGCTCTCAGAAAAACCTGGAAAGGCTTACATGAACTGATGCAAAATGAAATGAGCAGAACCAGAACACTGCACACAGTAACAGTAATATTGTATGGTGATCAACTATGAATGACTTAGTTATCCTCAGCAATACAATGATCCAAGATAATTCCAAAGAACTCATGATGAAAAATGCTATACATATTCAGAGAAAGATCTGATGGAGTCTGAATACAAATCAAAGCATACTATTTTCACTTTCCTTACTTTTGTGGTTTTTTTTTTCCTTTTGGTCTGTTTCTTTTTTCACAATATGACTAACATGGAAATGTTTTACATTATTGCATATATATAACCTATATCAAATTGCCTGCTATCTTAAGGGGGGGAAGGTGATGGAGGGAGAAAAAAATTTAATGAATATTTAAATTTGTCTTTGCATGCAATTATTTATTAAAAAAAGAAATACAATACTAAGCACCAGGGATACAGTACAAACTGGAGATGTAATCTTACAGAAAAGGCACTGAGGACCAGGAAAGGCTTCGTATAATTAAGAGTTTAGTTGGGACTTGAAGACAGGAAGTAAGAGGTGGGGGGTGAGAGGATGGGTGGGTGTAGAGACAGTGAAAATGCTTGGGGTCAGGAGATGGGAGTGTGAGGAACAGCACAGAAGAGGGGCTAACACCCCAACTTACCCAGAGAATGCATGTATGTGTGTATGTGTATAATTTGTACATAGTTATCTCTCCCATTAGATGGTGAGCTCAAGAGCAGACTACTTTTTGTCTTTATCTTTCTGGAGCTCAGTACAGTGCCTGGCATTTAGTAATGTGCTTAATAAATGTTTGACTAATATGAATATATAAATGAAAGCACTAAAAAGGCAACTGAATTCAGATTAATTGTAACAGTCTTTATTTTCACAATATAAAACATATTCCTCCTCTCTCTAGAAGTTAAGAGGATTATGAATAAGGAATGTGATATACACTATTGCCAAACTGGTCAATTTTGCTTATCTTTTTCTTGGTTAGGAAGAGGATTAATAGGAAAGGGATATTAGGGCCATAACTGATGGTGTAAAATAGGCATTTTTAAAAAAAAATTATATTAATATTACATCATATGACGAAACTTCCACTCTGCACTTGGTCTCTGTCCCAGAATTAATACCGCTCTAATGACTGTTAACTACAATCCCAAGAATAATTTCACCCCTAAAGGACTTTCTTGATCATCCCATTCAGGTAACAACTTCTTAAAGTTTACAGGGTAGTTAAGGAGTTGTGAATATTCATGTTTCAAAGGACAAATTAAGAGGTGATAATACTATGAAACTTAAAGATAACTAAACTTTAGTCAAAAAGTGGTTTAATAAGATTTCAGAATTGCTCACCAGAGAGCTTCTCCCTAACATTCTACTTAAGATCAGAGAATCACTTATTTAAACCTATAAGGGAACTTAAGAGACCATCTAAATCTACTCCCTTATTTTACAGATAAGAAAAACTCAGAGAACTTAAATTACTTGTCCATGGTCCCACACTTACTAGGGTAAACTTCTCTGCAAGTCTCTCCTCTCTTCCACTATTACTTCAACTGGCCAAAATAAAGATCTTGAGTGTATTTCAAAATACATTCAATAATATAGTCCCTGTCTGTAACTTAAATCTGGTGAGCTTAATCTTATATATCACATTAAGAAAATTATTTTATAACCTTTTAATTAGGAAAAATCCAATAAATTAAGTTGCTACATCTTACTCTCACATGTTGCCTGCTCTACCCTCCATTCCAATTTGTCAAAATTCCTGAAGGGGAAAAGTACATCTTGATATAACTAAACTTCAGTCTCTTATTAAAGAATGCATCATCACCATAGGAAGAAATAAAGAGTAACAACTTATAAATTTATGCACTGGTTCATCTTATTTCAAGAATAAAAATAAAAAGATTTTTTGGAAGAATATAAGTACAACTTCTACTACCAAAAGTATTATTTGTACATGCTACACTTTTGACTACAAATTAATCTACTTTACTTTGTTTTGAAATGTAAGCTCCTTTAGGGCAGGAAACACTTTGTTCTTTTTAAAAGTCTTCCTATTTTAAATGGCTTTAAGGAATCCAAGCAATTGTCTCAAGGAATCCCTTTGTAATGAAGGCTGTAATTTATCTTTCATAATAAGTCCATAAAAATATGAACTGTATTTGATTAAATAAGGGACACATACCATTATATATGCCACAAAGTAGCTGATGATGTGAAAAATGAATACTTAATAACAATGAAACAAAACCTTGATTTTATAATATTGTCTCTGCATAATGCAGACTAATTCAAACCTTAGAAAACAATCCAATTAAAAATCCAAAAACTGCTTCAAAATATTAATCATCCTACCACCACTCTTGAATGATAATGTATGTAAAGTTATTAACTTATTTACCGTCCCTGAACAGGCATACATCATGCTATCACAATACCATTTGTAACCCTGACTCTTAAAACAAAAAATAGGTGCTCTTTCACTTAAGTGTTTAAGCAAAGACAAGATGATTACTCAGGGATGTTGTAGAACAGCGGTTCTCAACCTGTGGGTTATATTCAATTTGTAACAATGAAAATACATCCTGCATATCTGATATTTACATTACGATTTATAACAGCAGCAAAATTACAGTTATGAAGTAGCAACGAAAATAATTTTATGGTTAGGGGTCACCACAACATGCGGAACTGTATTAAAGGGTCGCGGCAATCAGGAAGGTTGAGAACAACTGTTGTAGAAGGACTCCTGTTCAGGCACAGGTTGATTAGCTTTCTATGATGTCCTTTCCAAATCTTAAGGCTCTCTAATCTTATTCTTAATACACAATCAATGCTGCTATAGGCACAGTAAACTTTAGCACACACTCCTTGATAACTTGAGCAGCTCCTAAACTAAGAACTTCCTTATATTTATTTATTAACTAATATTGCTGTTGTACTGGATATCAACGCTTCTGGAAAGTGAATAGATAAAAATAAAATTAAATGCTTGTTTCTCTATCAAAATATAATCACTTTATTACACTGACAGCTGAACAGCATGGTAGACAGAGTCCAGAACACCTGAGTTCAAATCAGATTCAGATTCACTAGCTGTGTAAACCTAGTAAATCTATACCTGACTGACCTGTCTGCCTCAGTTTTCTCAAATGTAAAATGAGAACAGTAATAGTACCCCCCAGATTTGTGGTGAGGTTCAAATGAAATATGTGTATAGTCTTTAGCACAGTTCCTGACATAAAATGGACCCTGAATAAAAGCTTCTTTCCTTTTAGGAATAGTTATTACTCTAGTATCAATCAATAAACATTTATTAAGTACCTACTACATGCTAGGCTCTGTGCTAAGCCTGCTAGGGAAACAAAGAAAAGTAAAAGGCAGCCCCTATTCTCAAGGAGCTTACAGCTTAATGGGAGAGACAGCATGTAAACATTTACATACAATAAAGCTATAAACAGGCTAAATTTTAAATAAATCACAATAGGAGGGCACTAGGATTAAAGGTGAAAGGGAAAGGCTTCCTGTAAAAGGTAAGCAGGATGACAGGGATGATAGAGAGCCAGTCTACGCTGGGTTAATGTCCATCCTCTGGTATACTGGCTGTGTTTTCCTGGCAAGTTACTTAACTTCTCCAGTCCCTAGGCAACTCTCTCGAACTCTAAATTGTAAAACAGTTGTAAATTTGAACTCATCAACAGCTTTATAGATAAAACTGCAGATCTAGACCAAAAAAAATTACATATATGTACTTATACACACATACATAAATTTAAAAATCCAATATATATCAAATTCACCATGTTCTTTAAATTAGTGTTGTTTTCATATTGCATTTGCCCTTAACTGTAATACATTATGTAAATACATAATAGCATCTACCTCCCATCTTTTGTAAAACACTTTGCAAACCTTAAAGAACTATGTAAGTACCAGTTATTACAGGTATATTTTATAGCATCCTTCAGGCTGTTAGCCACACAAGAAAAGGCACCTTATCTAAACTTTAAATCTTTCCAATGCTCTGTACAAAGATTCTTTAAAATGTCTGTTGAATTTTTGAAAGCAAATTCACAAATCATGAACATAGAAAAGACCCCTTTCCCAATGTAATCCATCCTTCATTTGACAAACACCTGTTCTGCATACTTCCATATCACAGTCTACTCCATTTTTCAAATTCTCAGAAAAGGATATTCCACAGCAAGCTTTAATAACGCATTTTTCCATCTTGCAACTCCTAGGATCACAATTTTTTTTAACATCTAAACAAAATCTTTTTACTACAACTTAAGCGTACTTCCTTCCCTGTATTACATAAACAAGGCTACCAGTATTTTCACAATACAGTATACACAATATAGTATTCTGTGCCTTCTTGAAAAAGCAGGTTAACAAGACATGTCATTTCATTAAGTGGCAGCTGCCCTACTTTGCTAATTAGTTGAGCCAAAAGTTCCAAAGCAATCCCAGTAATCCTGGACAAATAGACTTTCACCTAAAATATTTAAATGCTCGAGTCTATTTAAATAATTTTAAAATCACAATATAATAAATTGTCAAGTTACCAACATCACCCTCCTCCCCCATAACACAGTGTCCTGTTACCTCACTTCCCTAATAGGCTACCCAATGAAATCTTTTAAAATGTTGATTTAAAGATTCTACCTATGCACTTACAATGTATTAAGTAGTGAACACACATTCAGTTGCTTATCAAGGAAAGAAAAAGTTTGTTCAACTAAGAAGAAATAAGACAGATACAATCCTTTCATTAATACAGCATGTGCCAGACTATTTTCATACATCAGAGACACAATTCAACTTTCAAAATGCAAAATTACTTTTAAAATAAGTCTAATCAATGCTAAATATCCTTCCAATATGTCACGGAGGGGTATGGGGGATAGGACAACTAAAATATCCAGATGGCCCTAAAAAAAGCACATGTTAACTGAAACATTAGGACGTTCGGTAGATGGCCCTAGATAAATAAAATAATTATGACTCCAGCCAACTCTCCCAAACTTCTAGCCGAGAGAAGATTAGAGAACAGAGTTATCTTGGGCTTTAAACTAAAAGGCCTTATCTTTCTCGTTCAGCAACCCATTCATTCATAGGTTCTTTTCTGGAATAAAGAAGAAACTGCATTCTCTGCACTGCACAATACAAGTCTCAGGCTTGAGTGAGAAAAGGAATGAATGTCGCACACTGCAGGGACGGATGTTTGGGACTTCTGAATTAGAGAAGAATGACGACCACAACCCCAAAATGAGGGAAGTGGAGGGGGCGTCGGAGGGTGCCAGGTGGGGGGAGGGAAGGGGCGGCTTGTTGGCTCACGGTGCAAGACTCAGCTGACCTCCGCCATGTTGGCCGCAAACACACCGGCCCCATCACAACAAAGCCCCGCACGAGGGAGCCGAGCAGAGGCCGGCCGGCACCTCCCCCTCCGCCGAGGCCCGCCTCCCCGGGAGCCCCAGCCGAGGGAAAGTCTTTCTCTGCCCCACTTTGCTCGAGGCTTCCAGGGCTCTCGCGGCCAGGCTCCCTCCCCAACTCCCACCCCAGGCCCGCTCGGGTGCCTGGCGCCGAGGAAAGGCCCCGGGCGGCTAGTGGAAACCCGACCCGGGGGCGGGGCGGGGCCGGCCTCGACTGGGCCTCGAGGCCCAGGCTAGCTCCCCCTCCGAGGCCAGAGACAAAGGCGGACCAGGGGCCGCGGACTGCCCGCGGGGGGCTGCTGTGTCGCTCCGGGCAAGGCCTGCCCTCCTTCCTTCCTCCCTCCCTTGGCGGCGAGGCGGCGGTTTCTCCTCAGAGGAGCCGGCCGCCGCCATTAGCCGAACCTCGAGCCCCGCGCGGCGCCACCTCCCCCCCACCGAGCACCCCCCGCCCCGGCTCCCCCGGCTCCTCCCTCAGGCTGGGCCGCACTTACCGGTGGGCGGAGAGCACGACCGGGGCCCCGTTTCTCGCTCCGTCTCAAACGCGCAGCTTCCTCCGTTTCTTCTTCCTCCTCCTCCACCTCACCGCCGCTGCCTCCAGCCCCCGCCACCGCCGCCGCCACCTCCGCCTCCCCCTCACACAGAGGCCGCGGCGCCGCCCGACGGGACACGCTGCTGCTGCTGCCGCTGCTGCCGCTGCCGCCGCTGCCGCCGCCGCCGCCTCTGCCGCCTCTCGAGAGCGCGCCCCGCAACCGCCGCCGCCGCCGCGGCTCCCTCTGCTGTCCCAGCCGCTGCCGCTTCGCTCGTGCTCGAGCCTGCCGCGCGTTCCCGCTAAATACCACACACTGCGGCGGAGGCGACTGCCCAGGAGAGGAAGGCGCGGCCCCGAGAGGAGGGAACTGGAGAGCGCGCGGTAGGGGGCGGGGGGGGGGGGGGGTGAAGGAAAGTGCGCAGGCGCGGAAAACCCTGGCTTAGTCTGGGCAGCAGGAGCTTCGGGTCACCACAGGTGGCGGTTAGTGTCTCTGCTGCCTCGGTGACCGTTGCTCCCCACACAGACTCACGTAGACAACACAGCCCTTCCCGCTTCGACCCAGCCGTCCCCCATCAAAGGAGAAGCGAGTGCTTCCGTCCCCCTCCCCCACCCAAGGCCTGTCAGAGGCATCCGCCCATCACCCCACCCTGGGGCTCCCTCCCCACGCACTGCAGATGCGTTCTTGCGAATCTCAGGGGCTTTGTTTTGAGGGCCACCCCACGACCCTCCTCTCCCACTCCCCAGGACTTCCAAGGAGGAGCCCATTCCCCTGCCCCTCCACCGTCTCTTTACTAGTTTTTGTTCACTTCGCTCAATAACCCCTCCCCATGCCTGCTCACCTAAAAAAAATAATAAAACAAAAATAAACACCAAAAACTGTGATTGTTAAAGCTGAAGGGAAACCACACCCAAATGTGATTCCTCCTCCCTCCCACCCCACTCCCCAAGGTTCTATCGCCTTCAGCTCCCGCGAAGAAGGCCTTAAGGGTTTATTTTTAAGGGGGCAAGGAGAGTTAGATGCTCTTCTCCGAATTCTCTGATCTTGAAACTATGCTTGCAACTGTTTTTCCTTTTCACTTAAAAAAGTATTTTCAAGACTTCCACCCTTCTCCACCTCCAGCGACTTCTTCCAAGTAGGTTGAAGGCTTGTACCATAGCAAGAGCTACCGCACAATTGTCGTGTCCAGAGCATTGCAAATCTGTCATTTGGCTTTTTGTGGGAGGTCCATGAAAACTGTTGTTCTGTGACCAGAACCACATAACTTCCGCATGTCAATTTAGAACTACATGGCTTTTGTATGTTAATTTGGGGGCACACCTGACATATAGCACATGGCTTTCTTGTGCACAGTAAACATTAAATAAATGTTTATTGAATGAACACACAGGCGCTCTCGCACTCTCTCTCGCTCTCTCTCTCTCTCTTTCCACACACACATCTCAAAGTACCTCTTTTGACACATACCAGCTTTGTGATCCTGGATAGGATCGCAGCCTCTTAGTGCCTTTGACAACTCTAAAACCATACAGTAAAGAGTACCTGCTATCAATCTGGGAAATTTCCTAACCCCAAAAATTCTCTGTACTAATGAAATCACAAATCCAGTCCCAGTCCCTCAATCCTGGAAAAGAAAAGACTGGGGTGTAATTTAAGTATGTATTCGAATCTACATGGATCACAATCCTACTTTAGTCATCAGTCTTTACTGAGTTGCTGGGACAGAAGAATTCATTACCCAAGGCATCCCTGAATTAGTTTGATTCTCCAATGACAAGCACAGTATGTCATTGACTGTATCGGAAATTTTTCCAGCAGAGGTAGAAATCGTAAGCACTACAGCATAGCGTTGGATAGTCAAGGGTCACCTCCATGCCACAGTGAGGCATCAGTCTGAGATTTCTGTAGATGTTAAGTTAATAAATAAATGAGACTGCAAAAAGAAGACCAAGAGGTATATGGGATGAGGGTCACTCTTGATATTTTCAATTGAATTAACCATGTCAGTGGGCCAATAATAGAGACTATAAGGCTTGAATTACAGAAAAGTAAAAAATGAGACATAGGCTCTGTCATTAATGACCCTTAAGGCTAAACAAAAAGGATGACCATATGGATAACATTTTATGTACAATTAAATATATGTAGTGTGTTAGACATATACAGTCTTAATGATGGAACAAGGAATACAGAAATCAAGTTACTTGAGACATGAAGTCGAATTTTAAAAGGAATGTTTCTCAAATATCATGGACTTTGAGTTCAGTTTTTGAATAACATAATAAATGGAGTATCCTGGTCCAAAGCATCTTTGTAAATTATAGAGTTTCACTGGAAACTGTGTGATTGTGATATACTTTTAAAATACTCTACTATTTTTTCCTACCCCAGAATCCCCTCCTCTTTCTATAAACACTGTACTGAAAATAGAGTAAATATAGCTTGACAATGTGGTAAATCAATTTTAAATGCCCTTCTCTGTTATATGATTGGTGTCTGCTCCATTCATACCCAAACTTCTATCTTCCATCATCCCTCAGTACTTTAATTATATTACAATAGTAGTGCTGTCACACGCTATTCATTGAACTTCATGGAGTTTTAAAATCTTTAAAATCAGCCTTAAAATCCCATTATTTTTATGTTCCTAGATTACCATGTATAACAAAAGTACAAACTGTACATACTTCCTATGTAAAAATAATGGAAAGCTTTATGCAAATGCTTAAGCACTAGAGAATTGTACTGAAAATCAGAAAACTTTGGTTTTATGTCCAGTTCTGCCAGTCACTAACTGTGTGACCTTGGGTGAGTCTCTTAAACTCAATGGAATTCACTTTCCTTATCTGTAAGATGAGAGGGTTAGATCTCAGTTTTCTTACAACTCCAACAGCCTATGATTCTGTAACTTCCCTAGATAATCAGAACTTTCATCTGAAATGACCTTTGTCTCATTTCATTATGTGTGATCAACTAGATATTACAACTCAGTTCCAAGGTTGCAATCTTTCTTTGACTATAAGCTTGTTTACCCTGCCCACCACATTGATGGTGTTGATTTGGTTATATACATTAGAATTTTCTGCTTTATATATAATCCTTGGATTTTTAGGAAACCCATTTCTAAAGTCTTTTCCTCCATTAGGCCATAGTTTTTGGATGAGTCACTTGCAGAGTCTAAGTATTTCTAAAGCACTGGTTGATCTATGGGCTGTTGGAGAGAGAGGGGAGGAAAGGGAGGGTTGCTGTACAAAGTCCTATTGTCTACACAGCTAAAATGGATTAGCAAAATGAAAAATCCCCAAATAACCTTGCCAACCTTGATTAAGCCAATTCAGATGATTATAATTTGTTTCTAGTGTCTTGAACTAACCACAGTGTTGTTTTTCTGATACAAACCAGGTCACAAGATCAAAACTTTTAACTCATCTACTTATAACTAGACCACCTTAGAGACACATTTGTCAGGCAATCACCAGGTACTTCTTGCCTAAGAAACTATTGAGTTCTCCTTCCATGTTAGACTATTAATACCCATTAAGCATTCACCTTAGGTGAATAGCTATAAAGACGTGCCTAGTATTTCCTCTCAAGGATAACTTTACAGCTAGCCAAACACAGAGCACTTTTTGGCCTAGGATGATTTTCTGATTAAATACAAACATAGCAGCTTTGGGAGAGGAGGTACATGAATGTTCCCACATGTTAGACACCCTTAAAACATCTCCAAAATAATGTTTCCTTTTTAGACCCACATTTTTACTATAATTTCATATCTAGGGTTATTTAGCTTATTAAGTAGAACAGTACACATAACTTCCTCTATTAAACACTCTGGAAAAGGATTTCAGAGATATTGTATGACCACTCAGGTATGACCAATGAAAGTGAAACTAGGAACTAGGCTTCTTTGAATTTTTCCTGAAAATCCAAACGGTCTGGAAATGTATCTGGTATAATAAGTATTCAAGCCAATTTATGTGGGCAGATTTTCAAATGCCATTCTGCAACTACTGTATTCCTTGAAAATAGACCAGTTTCTTTAGACACTAGGTTAAATGTTGTAACACCAAGTTTTTCAGCCATGAATTTACTAGGTGGGATGAGAATCAGGCACTAATTTGTCTGGTATCTTATTACACACACACACACACACACACGTATATACACGTACATATGTATACATACACATCTCTATACACACATATGTATATACACATACATATGTACACATACACATCTATACACACACACACACACAAGTTCATAGATTTAAGGCTGGAAATGGTCTTAAAGGCCATTGATTCCAACACCTTCATTTTACAAAAGAGGAAACTACAGCTTAGAGAAGTTATGAAATTTCCTCAAGGGCACAGTGAATCAGCAGTAGAATCAGGATTTGAAACCAGGTCCTCTTCCTCCAAATTCACAGTTTTTTCTACTTCACCACACTGCAATGTCATGTAGGTCCTAAAATTTTTGCCTTGAAGCACAGCATCGAAGGAATGATGTTGAACTTGAATGATTGTTGAACTTCCCTTTCAGTTTACTGGAGCTATCCTACTTAAAACACTTTTTCGTTGAGGACCCTGATGTTTATGCCTCATTCAAGCATAGGGTTACTATAGCTCTCTTGGGCTAGGTCCCACATAAAGATAAGTAAAATAAAGTTTGTTGGGTAAAGCCTGAAAATTACTTTCTATATGCCATTCCTATGTTATCGTGGACACAATACTAAACGCAAGTCTCAGTTCTGTATGAAAACCAACTTTCTTTCATTCTTCTTTCTTTCATTTCTTCCTTCCTGCCTATCTTCTATCCTTCCTCAAATATTTTTTGAGTAACTAATGTGTGCCAAGTCCTAAGTGGGATAAAAGAGTACCGGGACACAAAAATACTTAAGACACAATTCCTACTCTCAAGGGGCTTTGGGTTATCAGATGAGTCTAATCACAAGGTTTTTATTTTATTTTACCTATTTTCTTAAATTCTCATAAAATTTTCCCTGTCATTAGCTGAAGAGCCTTTTATTTTTCATCCACAAAGCTTTGGTGCTGTGTTATAAGGAGGTTCTTCTGAAATATTTAATAATTCCTTTGGGTTCCAAGGAGAACTCACTTCAATTTAATCTATAGTATTAGCATAAACAACTTTTTTTCTGATAGAGTTCCATTCATCCAGCAGAGAAAAAAAATCAGTTGAAGGTCACAATGAAGTAAAATGTTTCTCTACATTTAATATAGTAAGTGGTATTATAGTGAGACTCTAGGATGATTCTCTTTCTTTAATATTTTCTTTCTTTTTTCTTTTTTTCCCCCAACTCCTCCCCCTTTGTTTAACTTCTTCCTTTCTCTCTTCCTTCCTTCCTTCTTTATTCCCTCCCTTTCTTTCTCATCACAGAACATCTAAAAAGAGTGAAAACATCCCTGTGCAAATCTACGGGAAAAATATGTATAGTAATTTATTTATTCATCTTTTTTAGATCATTTCTAAGATGAAACTTATTGAACTATATAATTACATAAATCTAAACTCATGGGCTTCTATTTTCTTGCTAGTGTTGAAAGCCATCAAATGTTTGTGTGCTAATTTTGTAGTGGTACCATTTTTGTAAATATAAATGATTGATTCTTTTCTTGGTTACCAATAAATAATAATAGCCAATAACAATACTTATCTAATTTCATTTCCTAATCAAAGACTAGCAGTATTGGTTTCCCTAATAGTCCAGCATAAAAGTTGTTTTATTGGTTTGTTCTGAAAACAAATGTGAGCTTTCCCAAACAACCTGAAAATATGGCCTTGGTTTATACTATTTCTTTTCTAATAACCTATGGTGATATTTTATTTTCTGTCTTACTTTAAACAGCAATAATTTTCAACATTTTTCATTTTAAAAACAATTTACAAGCACTTAATTTGTCCTCCCCACAGCCAAAGGAAAAGAAACTGATATTCATAGTATCTTATCTTGACATTCTTTATTTTGGCAAGACATCCATTGGCATTAAAAAACAGTATTTGTACAACTAAAGTTATTGGGGCTTCTATTGCTCAATCTGTCCTTCTTAGCTAATGAAACCTGGTAATTGGAGATGTTCAAACCGTCATCGAGTCTTAGGTGTAGGCAGAGTCAGCTTCTTTGAGCCTGAAGGATAGATGGCAATGTCTCCCTAAGAGAAATGACAATGCTATTCTGTACTATTCCTGCAAGATAGGGTATGTGATTAGAACCTGTTGCATATTGATTGCATCAGAACTCTATTCAACTATGTGGAATTAGGGCATGATGGATATCAACAGGTAACTATGAACCTCATGGAACTCTGCTCTGCTGAAGTATAGGAGCCAAATTTTACAATGTGATCTTTTCTCACCTCTTCAATGCATGTGAACTCATATATAAAAACCTTGTTCTGCTCATTTTCTAGCTGGAATTGCTGTACTGTATTAGAGACCCTCTTCCTACATAGGGCAATCAGTCACAGAGGACTGCTGTTTCTTTCTGCACAATACTACTTGTTTTTGAACTTTCTGTCCACTACCATCTTAATCACTTTGCATCTGTCTTATTACAAAGCTTCCTAGCTAATTACCCTACTCCACCATTCCCCCTCTCCCTTTCAGTTCAATCTGTATCTAGCTGCCAGGTAACGTCAAACACCACATATATGATAAAGTCCTTTCCAGATCTAAACTTTATGATCCTTTGATCCTATGCTACTACTCTGATCAGGAATTTATGGTAGTTCCTTATTTCTTATCAAATCAAATCTCAATTTCTCAGCCCAGTATTCGTGTAGGATCATTGGTCAGCTGGACACCCCCTCACATTTATTCTACTTCATCTCTAATTTATATTCACCATCACCTCTTTTTGACATGTACCAACCTTTTTCACCCTTTCCTATTTCTACATCAAAATATTCACCTTCCCGAAATGTTCATCCTGCCTCTTTTCTGGCAATCTAAATCACTCAGTTACTTTTAAGACCCGGCTCAGAGATTACCTTCAGGAAACTTTCTTTTAATGACTGCAGGCAAACCAGCCTTGATCACTCCATTGACCTTTCAGTTTCTTGATACTCAGTATACAATTTGACCTACCTTCTCATGCACTGTCTTTTGCTGTCTATTTATACAATTGTATATCTTTTTTTCTGCAACTAAATTATAAATTCCTCAGGGGCAGGAATTGTAACTTCTGCTTTGCTTCCCCTTGTAACAATAATTACTCATCTACATAGCACTCTTTTACCATGTATACATAATGCCTAGTATAGTGCTCTGTACATCATAGATGATTAATATATGCCTAGTGAATTAATCAAGAAATCATTATAATAGGGAAGTGTGACTATTATCAGTGAAACTAAAGTCATTAGGGATGTGTAAGGTTCCTCATGACCCCCAGAACAATTATTGCACCTGGGGGTAGATCTGGAGAAGGGAGACTCCTATGATGTGAACCAGGAGAGAAAACCCATTCAAGGAGGAGTCTGCTATACCAGAGACGAAGCCAAGTCAAGTACTCAGGTAGGAAGCCTAACTCAAGACAATACTATTGGAGCCCTGTATATTTTTTATCTTAGGGCAAAGCTCTATAGCTCTACCCTAGTTGCAATCCTCTTTGAAATAAGAAGTAATTTTTAGCAGCCCATATTTATTTTTTGGATTGTTTGTGGAACTCACTTTCCAAACAAAGCTCTATATACCTACTCCATACATACATATACACATACATACAAACACTCTGCTTTGGTGAAGATATCAGTTCCCTCTGACTGTTTAAATCTTTTCCAACTATACTTTTCCATTCCATGCTCTGAGTTCACTGCTTTCTTATAAATTTTTGGGGAGTAAATTATGAACTTAAATAAGAAACTAGAGGCAATAGTGTCAGAAACATTCTTTCCTAAAGACCCTTATGATCCTCAAGACTAGGAAAGTGTTTTGTCATTCTTATGGTCTATTCCTAAATTTCTGAACCTTTATTGTCAAATATGCCTTTTTCTAAATTCCTCTAAATACTCATATATTTTGATAGAGTCAGGTGACTTAATCAGAGTCCTGTAGGTATGTGAGTGACAATAGCTTTCAGGCAGTCAGTATATACTGAGCTCCGGAATTCTTGGCATATGGAAATGAGACATCTGTGAGTCAAAGTTTGTTATTTAAATGATTTTAAGGCAGTTTTTCCTAGTTTCCTGAGTATTTTGCCCATGTCTGGAAAACTGAGATAAAGGGTACCACCTAGACTGGGAAATGAAATGGGTGCTCAGGGAGGATATTCAAGGATCAACTTCTCATAGAATTTTAAAACTAGAAGAGATCTTGGAGTTTATCTAAAGCATGCTGTCTTGAATTTTGTCAAATTGAATGTAATCAATGTCAATCAACTCCATCTTGCAGATGGGAAATTGAGATCCAGAGAAGAAACATGACTTTTTCAGTCATTGTTGTTTGTCCTTCATCCTGAAAGAAAACCAAAGACATTGTGTGGGGTATGGGGACCCCAAAAATCCCCTACCCAAGAAAAATCAAAAGTCAGAGGTATCTTGAGGAAGGAACAGGAAGTTTTATTCTTTTCCCCTGCAGGAAGAGGACGGTAGTCTCCATGGGGAGGATCAAGGAGAGGAGGTGTGTTACAAAAGACAGAACAAGGATTTATACCCTAATGCAGTCAAGCCTCCCTCCCCCTGGCTGTCTCTTCTCCCATTGGCTGGGATTTGGGCTCTCAGTCTTGGAGCAAAATCTAATCCAATGACAGATAACAAAGAAGCCCGCCACTATCTCCTATTGGCAGGGTGGTGGGACAGGGAGCCAAGTTATCATCCATGTCCTTATTTGGTAAAAACCAAAGCAAGGAAGGGGAACTGGCCACAAGCAAGGATGGAGGTAAAAAAAACTCCTAATTGCTGATGACAACAAGGGAAGAGGGGAAGGTTCCTAGGTTGTATAACCCAAGGACTCAGTTCTGTCCAGTCTTACAAAAGTCTATCATTGATTTCCAGATAGTTTCTCTCCCTTCTCATTCTGAGGAGTCTTCACAGCGGGTACAGAGAGTATACCCCACTCAACATCATGAAATTGATGTCTTGACTTGCAAGTGAATTGCATTTCTGTGAGGCAGGGCTGCACAAAGTCACCAGTCTCACTCATATTTTGAGTTAAAGGGAGAGAGGGACAAAACCCAAGTCTCTTGACTCCCAGTCCAATGTTTCTCATCACAACATACTGTTTCATAAAATTGGTTAAAAGAGCCTGGTCAAACAGCTTGCAAATCATGATGTTTTTTACTTTGTATTTTTTCCTTTGAAAAAATACAAGGTTTGGTACTATGACATTTTCCCAGAGTATTCAGGAATGGAGCAGGACATTATGCATCTGTATACCCTTTAGGGCCTTGTTGCCATGGCAATGGAGATAGCCAGAGTACAAATTTTCTGATATGCTGGCTTTAGAGACAGTATAAAGATGCACATTTGTGAAACACCACTGGTAAAAGCAAAGGACAAATAAATACTGTACTTTGATTACCTCTAATGGGACCTATACAAAAGAATCCATTAAACTAATTAATGTAGGCCTTGAGGGGGATCTTAAAAAACACCTGTAAGGGTAAGGTTTCCCCATCTCAGTGCCTAGAACTTAATCTCAGGTATCTTTCCTTCACTTTCAGAGACAAGGTAGAGCTTTTCATAGAGTTGGGGACTGGGTGGCTGGACAGTGGGATAAGTGAAGAACACAAAGCCACATTTTCATCCAACTGGAAGAAATCTTCAGAGGTCTTTCTAGTCTTCCACCTATAGCAAAGAACAAGGTGAGAATCTGAAAATGGAATTTTAGTGCCCAGTTCTTCTACTAACTTGTTTAAGCAAATAACTTCCTCTTCCTAGGCCTCAGATTTCTTCATAATTAAAGGTGTTGGGACTGACTAGTGTCTAAATCCCTTCCAGTTCTAAGAGTCTATGTTCCTATATTTCCCTAAGTGTCCCATCTTTATTATATAACACTTCTGGCTTCTGTCTCTTAACCCAAAGGAGCAGCAGAGATATAGCTATATTGAAGTGATCCCTAGGGATACAACCAAATAGCCCCAGATGACACATCATTTATCTTGTTCGCGTTCATAATATTCCAGTATGGCACAAAAAAAAAAGCTGTAGTGCAGCTGGAGCTTCTGCCTCATCCCAAAATATAAAGTATCTAGGGATTTTATTTAGAGACTGTCATAACATTGTACAGTAGCACAAAAGAAAGCCATATTAGCATAACAATATTATTAGGTTTTGCAGCACAAAGATGTTGCCAATTTTACAGCTTACTTTAAGGGAAAAAAAGGAAGCTCATCTGGCATTCTATTCCCTGCTTTGTTTTCAGACACTTAGCTTGTGTAAAAAAAAAAAATTACCTCCTGCCCTTGTACATTTCTATGACTCTTATTTGCACAAGATCTTCTCTAGTAATAACTGTAGGAGAATAGGTAAGAGGAGGGGAAAGGGAAGCAAGAAGTATTTATGAATTGACCTTAAACCCAGAAACCAGCAGATCGTGGATCCCTCCATAGGCCTGCCAGACATACTTGGTTAGAACCAGGAGACCAAGGTCACTAGTTTGACCCCCTCACTCCACTCCCTTGAGCTCATTGGTTTATCTCTATTCTCTACCACAGGAGAAACAACATCCTTTAAATAGGAGGGTAATGATATTGACTAATCATTAGTAGGGATGTAAAATCTTATTTAATTAGTAGGAAGAATGAGTTGCCCTGATCTATCTACATACTCTCATCAGGTCCTCTTGGTGAATCAGGGAATCTAGCTTTAGGTATACAATACGTAGATGTGGCACTCAGAGAAAAAAAATTAATTGTCCCACAGGAGACTGAATCCTTGAACTTGTCCTCATTAATCCTTTGTTCTAATCAACCCAGCTAGCCTGGCAATCTGTAGGGGGATCCTAATGTTGAAAATGAGGATCAGACCTGAAACATTTAGTCCTTCTATGTGATACTTTTGCAACTGTTCTATCAGGGTTCAGTTTGCAGTTTTGTTAACAGTAGCAACAGAAGCAGCAATAAGGCATTGTAGTACAATGGAAAGAACACTAAGTTTATACCCATAAGACCAAGATGTGAAACTCAATTCTATCTCCTAGCTATGGAATCTTATGGAAGCACTGCTTTCTGGAGCTTGTTTCCTCATATATAAAGTGCAAATGATAACCCCTCAGATACCTTTCTCTTAGAATTATTTTAAAAATCAAGTATAATGTATGCAAATCACTTTGTACATAATAAAACATAATGTATCAACTCAATTCAAGATTTTGTGAATATATGATCTCAGTGGTACTCAGCTACTCCATTCAAGCAGATTGCGATTCCCTTCTAATCCTGCACAATTCTTTTACCTGTCTTTTCATGAATCATCCATACAGGACTTATCTAACATGATGGAAAACTTCCTTGGGTCTTTTGGTGTTTCATTGATTACATTGCAGCACTTGGGCTTTCCACCTGTTTATCCCTCACTCCTTATATATGGTGAACCCATCTCCTTTTCTGATTACAAATGTCACTGATGATGTCTTGTAAACTACTCCTCATGCACAAATCTTTCTATTTATTCTATATTTATGCTGCAGTCTGCCTACATCTGCCATGTGGCTTTGCATTCACTCTTTGGTCATCGATAATTCTGAGTATTCTGAGGTCATGGTATTCCCATCAATCATAGTCATAAAATATCACCAACAGTATAGTGTTATCCAAGAGATAAGACTTTTCTATCAGGAAAAAAAATTGAGATCACTAAAGCTGCTACCTGATGCCACTTTCTTCCTTTTATTAAACTCTGGATCCAGATGGATGATCCAGATGGCTCATCCATCTACAGAATCTAGAAAGATATCTAATCACATGCTATCTGGGCAATATGGTTTTTTTTTTTCACTTACTTTGTTTCTCTAATTTAAATGACTAGGCAATCTTTTTTGAATGGCAATGGATCTGGTGGTAATTAGATATTCCAGAGCTCAATGAAGTAAGAATCATTACTTGTGGGAGCATTTGCCATCAGTAGGAAGTATCTTTTCTATTATACTCATGAAACTTTCCATGGCATAGGTGTCAGATATTATCAGTTTTGTAGTAGTAGTAGTAGTAGTAGTAGTAGTAGTAGTAGTAGTAGTAGTAGTAGTAGTAGTAGTAGATTAGTCATTGTTGTAATAATAACTGGGCCCACAAATTTTGTTATTGTTCAGTTATTTCAGTCATGTCCAACTCTTAGGGACCCCATTTGGGGTTTTCTTGGTAAAGATACTGGAGTGGTTTGCCATTTCCTTCTCTAGCTCATTTAATAGATGAAGAAACTGAGGTAAACAGGATTGATTCACCCAACATCACACAGCTAGTAAGTGTCTGAGACTGGTTCTGAACTCATGAAGATAAGATTTTCTGACTCTAAGCTCAGCACTCTATCCATTGTGCCACCTAAGTAGCCTGGACCCACAAATAGTTTTTTTGTAATCATAATTTCATGCATATGAAATTCTTATATCCATCCAAAATAAAGCCAGTTTTCAGTTGTCCAGGAACTATGAGATTTTAATTTGTTTCTCAGCTACGTGTTGGAACAAAAAATATTAATTGGGTTAATCCATTCAGTCAAAGAAACAAATTGGTTTGAACTGTTCAATAGAATGACACTACAAGTTTGTGAAACCAATCAGCCGTGGAAAACATGTTGCCCTTTCACCTAGCCAAAAGGGGGAGTCATGGGAGATGCATACTTGGAGAGGGAGGAATTGGAGGAATCCTTTACCTATCTTCCAATTTTAGAACCTTGATTCATCAAAGTTCTAAACTTAATCTCTTGGCTTTGATGAATTCTAAGACCAAAGTGCTAGTGTTTCTTTTTTAACTCTTAGCTCACAGAACTATATCTTGATACTGAAGTACCATAAAATGTAATAGCTAGTAAGAACACTGCAGGCAAAATAGTACAGCCCCTTCATTTTATGTCAGATGTTTTGTTTTCCCCTGATTCATATGTTTTTCAAAGTGGAGAACACTTTCTATAATCCAAGACAGAAAAAAAGTGTATTTTTCTAAAAGGAAAAATATTGTTGCAAGATCAGATTTTAAAAAACAACACTTTATGCTATTGAAATGAAGAAACTAAATTCTTGAAATATATGAAATATTCTAAACTGACTCCCCTCATACAAAGTGCTTCTCAAAGTGGAACATAATCCCTGCATCTGGACAGTGCTGCAATCAGGGCTCATCTGTTACTTGCATGACTCAATGAAACACTGTTTTATAATCTGATTGCCCAATTTGCACCAACAAATCATAAATAGGTTGTGGCTAATGTTGTACAAACTTGAGTAATGTTCAGAAAGAGACTAAAAGGTGATTGCATGCCTTTTCTTCTCCTCAGTCTCCTCTCTATGTCAGCATTTATGCCCACCTGCTTGGATCAGTCAACACTAGCTGGATACTCACCGGTCTGATGTGCTGATGTAATTCCCAACATTTGTGAGAAACTAATCATGCCATATAGTTTCTTCTGCTTTCCAGCTTGGAGGGAAGGCTGCCTTCTTTGTATAGTCCCTCCCCTTCCTTGGCAGACAGGTAGTGCTTGGTATGAAGTGACATCACTCTAAAACTCCCACACATTAATTACAGACATGAGTCCTTAAACATGACTGTCATTTTTACACTGAAAAAAGACTGAAAAAAAATCCAGACAAGGCAAAAAGAGAAATTGCACAACTCAATCAGTCAGTTCTTTTTCTAGAGATTAATGACTTCAGGTAAGATGACCTTTCTCAGAAACTTAGAATCCAAGAACTTTAGAATTAAAAGGGACCATAGAAATCATCCAGTCCAACCTCTCATTTTACAAATGAGGGAGCTAAAAGCTCAGAGGAGTTAAGTAACTTGTTCAAGATCATAGAGTAAGTTGGAGATCTAGGACTCCAGATCCTTAGCCTTTTATTCTCTTAACTATATTAGGCTACCTCCCCAAATTCATGATTTTGCTGAGAGCTAACATATGAATTCAATTCAAATTAATTCAAGAAATATTTATTCAACAACTACCATGTGCCAGTTGCTGTGCTAAGCACTGGGGATACAAATAAGAAAAAGAGACAGTCTGTTACCTCTAGGAGCTTACAATCTAACATGGAAAGACAATACACAAAAGGAAGCTAAAAAGGGGAGGTGGAGTACCAGTGGGTACCTGGCACAGGGACATGCTATTCTCTCAAAATCAAGTTAAAATCAAAGCCAAGCAGAGCAGTTGATGGAAAATGTAGTTATGAGGAGGATGATCCTCTTTAAAGGAATATATATGAAAATAAGACCCTTCTCTTATTGTGGGTGGGAACATATTACTGTATGTTTAATATTTATGTTCTAAGCCATTCTTAAATATAAGCAGTTGTTACATAATTTTTTTTAACCAGGCCAATGATCTCATCGGATTAGGGAAAACTAGTTAGTAGTGATTTATTTGTTTAAGATAAATTTGTTAAGTTGTTTAAATGCTTTGCGCATTTTAAAATCAAATAAACAAATCAGGGGAGGAATCAATTTAGATACTTAGTGTCAGTGGTTATTGAGCTTAGCTGGTTGAAGCTTGGTCCAGGTTTTCTCCTCCGTAGAGGTCAGTTAGCAACATTCCAGCCCATGGCCATAAACTATACTTCTAACCTCTGGGTTGTTAATTAGGTCACAAGGGGGACTGAGTAAGAGAATATGAATATCTTGGTACAAATCCATCTCCCTGTTATGGGAATCTGAAGATCTTCCCTGCCCCTAGGCCCTTTACTAAAGTGGCTACGTGACTGAGGACCCTTGGATATTTGAAAGTATACTCTGTTCCCTAATAGGCTGAATGTGGTC
>CM053585.1:229024359-229039029 GCA_028646515.1 Pseudochirops corinnae | reverse complement strand
CCTGAACTAGGTAAATGATATATGTTTGATTGATTAAAGTGAAACCGTTAACCCATTTTGAGTTGCTTTCCTTTAGAAAAGCAGATCTAAGAACCTGTGCTAGTAGCTGCCCTAGGTATGCTAGGGTGCTTGCTGTTACACTCCCAATGACACATTTCCTCCTGAGAGTGGATTCCATAGACCTTATCTTACGTGTACATCATCATTACACAATAGCTAGGCCTCTACTATTTGTGATCAAAATCTATAGTAACACACATGTTATTTTCCATTTTAATGACCATTTTAGATCCTTAGAAAATGCTTTACACTCTGCCCAGATACCACTAAGTTAAAGTTGGTCTGCTTGACAGACTCCCTGTAAGACCTTTCAAAGGATATTCAACATTTTGTGAGTACAGAGTTCAGTATTTTGATGGATCTGTGATCTCATCAATGTGCTTGTTTTCTCCAATGGTGCAGTTCAAAACCTACCCATATCTCTTCATTCTGTGCAACTCTTTGTCTTTGTCTCTTCACAAATCCTCCACTGTGGATCCACCCATCATACTGGGAGCCTCATTTTATATCTCTTGACTTTAAGCAGCTACCCCTCCAGGACACAAGCTTCCCATCTGTTACCCCTCACTCACTACAATATTGACATCTCTTTTCTGACTATATCAAAAAAGATTTCTGATTATCTCCATAATTTCTTTTAGTTCACTTCTTGGGCACTCTAGCTTATTTACACCCACCATGTACTTCTTCATTGTCAGCTGACCAGCAATTCAAATTTTTCAACAACTTGGTGTTTACAGTCAATTAGCATGACTAGAAGTATTTCTGTTGTTAAAAAAAAAATAAGCTTTTGTTTCAAGGAAAAGCTTGGGATCACGTATGTAAAAGTGCATTGCAACATCGTGAAGACAACCTAGACGTATCTTTTATTCCTATTCAGAGCTTTATTTTCTTTCTGCCACATCTGTCCGAGGTATATGGGCTGAGCTTCCAGGTGTCTAACAATCTGGATCATAAGTGTTCTTTATCCTCTTGTTTTTGCTAGGTCCGTAGATCAATTTCTTTTGAATGATTATGAATCTAATTTTGGAATCTTTGCAATGCTACAAGTACACACAATGTCATACACAATCAAGAGCATCTGACAAATCTCAACTTCTGCTGGAAATTTTTTCATTTAAGTCCTCTTATTAACCTCTTCCAAGACAATGACAACCATCTTTCTTGAGCATGTCCCTTATGCCCTTTGACCAAGCAATACCATTTCTAGGGCTGTATCCCAAAGAGATCATAAAAATGGGAAAAGGACCCACATGCACAAAAATATTTGTAATAGCTCTTTTTTGCAATAGCCAAGAACTGGAAATTGAGGGATTGCCCATCAATTAGGAAATAAGTGAAAAAGTTGTGGTATATTAATGTAATGGAATACTGTCATGCTATAAGAAATGATGAACCGGCAGACTTCAGAAAAACCTGGAAAGACTTATATGAACTGATGCTGAACAGAACCAGGAGAATAGTGTACACAGTAATAGCCAGAGCGTGTAATGGCTGACTTTGATAGACTTAGTCTTTCTCAGCAATGCAAGGACCTAAAACAATTCCAAAGGACTCATGATAGAAAATGCCATCCACATCCAGAGAAAGAACTATGGAATCAGAATGCAAAGCAAAGCAGACTATTTTCTTTTTTTTTCTTTCTCATGGTTCCTCCCATTCGTTCTAATTCTTCTATACAACATGACTAATGTGAAAATATGTTTAATAGGAATGTACGTGTAGAGCCTTTATCAGTTTGCATGCCATCTTGGGCAGAGGGGAGGGAAGCAAAGGGGAGAATGTTCAAAACTTATGGAAGTAAATGTTGAAAACTAAAAATAAATAAACTAAAAGAAAAAAAAGAACATGTCCCTTTTCTTTATGGTTCACTTTATGTTAATACTTGTAGGTTTGTAGAACAAGGATTTCTTTATTGTTGCATATGATTTTAGTACAAGACATTGTTGAAAGAGAGTCTTTTGGGGGTGGTGGTGAGACAATCAGGGTTAAGTGACTTGCCCAGGGCAACACAGTTAGTAAGTGTCAAGTATCTGAGGCCAGATTTTTTTAAACTCAGGTCCTCCTGATTCCAGGGCCTGTACTCTATCTACACCACTTCACTACCCCAGAAGGAGAGTCTTGAAGAGGACATTTTGCTCTATTTAATCAAGTTCTTTTTATAGTCAGCAAATAGTAAGCCTAGTTGGGTCTTGTATTCTCTACTCCTTTTGGTCAGTCATATAACTAACAATATGGTCTATTGTAGAGAATCATTGATCTGTCTTTTCCTTTCTTATACCAAGTAGGGTCCCAGAATGAGTGTAGATTATTCTCATAAAGACTTTAGAGAATAGGAATGTAGATATTCTGATGAGTAGTTATTGATACTTTCTTATTCATTTTTTCATATGTAATATGAACTAGAGATTTCTCTGAGGATATCCTTTAACCTCCTTATACCTCTCTAAGATTCTCAGGGTAGGGCTTTTTCACATACCCCTTTGTTCCACTTTTTCCTATGTAATGTCAGATTTTTATGTTAGTCAAATGTAGGGAGTATGTCTACATCCTTCAGTGAAATTTCACTGGCAATTCTCATTACTTACCTATTATATATTTCATTTAATGACACTTAAAATAATGTGCTGTATAAGAACTTTACTCAGAATGGTAGAAATATCACAGAAATTTACATCAATGCATCTAGCACATGTATTTCCAACCTGCAATTTCTATGTTAACCTTTCCTCCCCTCCCTGCAAACAGCCAGCAAAACAAAAGCTCCAGCATTCAAGTTAACCATTGCTTCCCTATGGGACTGGGCAAGGGCTTTTGCTGAGGCCTTTTTCACATCCTCCTTGACAGGATAGACGAGCTTCATATTGACACAAGGGAACCTTTGGTGCCCTGGAGGTCTCTGCTGAATGTCGCCCAATTTGAGTAAGTACAACGGTTCCAGGCATTGGCTTCACTTCCCCGTGGTTGTGTTTCTGCTCACAGAGAGCTGGTTCTTGTCTTGCTATTAGGTTAATTGTTTCTCTGACCCATGAATACTGATCAAGTTTGATGGACTTTCCTTCATGACATGTAAACTGCCTAAACATAGTCCTTCCAAGGCAGATAGTGAGAGGACTGTTATAAGTTCAAATGCCATTTTCTTAACCTTTCCCTTCATGTTTGAACTTAGAATTTGATTTTAAGTCCCTCACCCTGCTTCCTCCCTAACTTGCATATAAGATTATAGGGTTTGGGACACAGGCCTATGATTTTTTCTAAACCTTTGATATTCTCTCCTCAATGTGATTCAAATCATGTAGCCTCTAGTATGGACCCGTGTGAATACGTCATCCGGTCTAGCGGCTCTTCTGATCAGATTTCTTTAGTGCCATTTCTACTTTCTCAGACAGCACATTAGAACTGTGATATTAAAGTCCAAATGCGGTGACAGTCAGTCGTTCAGTCTATAAATGTTTATTAATCACTTACCATGTGCCAGGCACTGTGCTAAGTGCTAGGAACACCAAAAAAGGAAGGGGGGAAGGTCCCTCTTCTCGAGAAATTCACAGCCTAGTGGCATAGACAACATGAAAACAATTCTGTTCAAACAAAACGAACACAGGATAAATTGAGGATAGTTTCAGAGGGAAGGTACTAAGATTAAGAAGGACTAGGATAGACTTCTTGTAGAAAGTGGGAATTTAGCTGAGACTTGAAGGAAACTGGGGAAGTCAGGACGGAGAGATGAGAAAAGAGAGAATTCCAGGCATGGGGGACAGCCAGTGAAAATGCCCAGAGTCAGGAGATGAAATGTCATGCGGGAAAAACAAGAAAGGAATCCAGTGTCATCAGATCACAGAGGACAAGTCAGGATGTAGGGTATAAGAATCCTGGAAGGTAGGAAGAGGCTAGTTTATAGAGAACTTTAGAAGCAAAAGAAAGAGAGGATTTTATATTTTATCCTTAAGATAATGAGGAGCCAATGAAGTTTACTGACTAGGAGTGAAGGGGTAGTGATACGATCAAACCTGTATTATGTTTATTTTTACCATCACATTATTTATCTGAGATTTTCTAGGTCACTTGAAGCATAGCAAATGTTTTCCAGTTCCCTTTTTTTCCCACTCTATGTGAATCTTTAGGTTTCAAGTATGTTTCTTACAAACAATAAATTATTGAATTTTTTCTCCCTTTAAATTCAGGAAACATTTCTTTAGTGCTTACTCTATTCATAGTACTGTATTTTAAATTTTAAATTTTCATTTTATTTCATTTTTTATTTTAGATTCTCTCCCTTTCCCCATATTTCCCCACTTGTTAAGAAGGCAAGAAATTAAAATCCCATTACAAATATGTAGTCATGCAAAACAAACTTCTACATTAGACATTCTAAAAAAGAAAAAGAAACATAGATACAAAAAGTATGCTTCAATCTGCACTCTGAGTCTATTCAGCTCTCTCTGGAATCAGATGGCATTTTTCATTATGAGTGCTTTAGAATTGTAATGGGTCATTGTGCTGATCAGTTACTAAATATTTTACCATTGATTATTTTTTTATGATATTGTTGTTATAGTATAAATTGTTCTTTTGCTTCTGCTCACTTCACTTTGCATCCATTCATATAAGTTTTCCTGAGTCTTTCTGAAACTATCCCTTGGATCATTTCTCATAGCATATCACATTCATAGACCATAACTTATTCATCCATTTTCCAATAGATGGGCATCCCCTCAGTTTCCAATTCTTTGTCACCGCAAAAAGAGCTGCCATAAATATTTTTGTACCTATGCGTCCTTTTCCTTCTTCTTTAGTGTGTTTGCAGGTACAGACCTAGCATAGGTATTGCTGGGTGAAAGGGTTAACAACTTAATAACTTTGGGGGCCTAGTTCCAAATTGTTCTCCAGAATGACTGGAATAGTTCACAACTCTACCAACAATGCATTGGTGTACTTATTTCCCCTCATCATCTCTACAGTTTGTCATTTTCCTTTTTTTATTTTCCTAGCCATTCTGACAAGAGGTGGTACTTTAGAATTATCTTAATTCATGTCGTTCTAGTTATTAATGATTTAGAGCATTTTTATATGACTATTGGTAGATTTGATTTCTTCCACTGAAGACTGCCTGATCCATTTATCAACTGTGAAGTGGCACTTTTTCTTATAGATTTGGCTCAGTTCCTTATATATTTGAGAAATAGAATCTTTATCGAAGAAACTCACTGCAAAAATTTTCTCCCCCAGTTTCCTGCTTTGCTTCTAGTTTTGGCTGTATTTATTTTGTTTGTGGAAAACTTTTTAAACTTTATGTAAGTAAAATCATCCATTTTACCTCCTGTGAACCTCTATAGCTCTTATTTGGTCACAAACTCTTCCCCTACCCATAGATCTGAAAGATAATTTCTTCCAGGTTATACTAATTTGCTTATGAGTTTATCTTGGTTTATGGTTTGAGATATTAGTCTAAGCCCAGTTTCTGCCTTACTACTTTCCAGTTTTTCCAGAAGTTTTTCTCAAATAGTGAGTTCTTTCCCCAATAGCTTATATCTTTGGGAAAAGATTGTATTCTGCTTTGTGATCCATTCTGCTGCCTCTTTCTCTTTATAGGTGAGCTTTTCCCATTCCCATTCATGGTTATGAATGCTAATTGTTAATTTCTTTCCACCCTATTCTATTGATTTTTTTCTCTCTTTGCTTATACTTCTTCTTTATAAAGAAAAAAGAAGAGAGTAAAAAAGAACATGTTTAATATTAGGTCTGTAACTGAAGTAATTTGTTTCACCTCTACTGCCTCATTTCTATTCCCTTCAATCCCATCCTTGTTGATAAGGTGTTGTTTTTTTTTTTACTCTATTTTTCTTTCCTTTTAACTCCATCTTCACACTCTGCCCCCTAGCACTGGAATTTATTTGGTTTGTGGCCAAACCTTTACTAGTCCTATTCTCCCTTTTAAACTCCTCTCTTTTCCTCTCCCTGCCCATTTCCCTATTGAGTTTAATATATTTCTCTATTACTTTGCCTGTGCATGAGTGTGTTCAACCCTCATTTGTCTCAGATGAAAGTAAGATTCATGTAATGCCAGTTACCTTCACCTTTCCTCCATGTTTCTATTTTCTTCTTTTTTTGTATCCTTATGTGAGAAACAAGTTTCCTCCCCTTCCTCTTCTCTATTTCCTTGTACATTATCTTTTCTCTCTCTTTTTTTTTCTTCTTGTAAAACCATCAAAAGAGGGGGTAAAACCCCAGACCTTCTGTTTATCTCATTAACTCCTTCAATAATTCTTGAAGACATTAGGGTTTTGAAGGGATACTTGTTTCTTTTTCCCTTGTCATGACTGTATAGTCCCTTAGAATATTTAAATGTAGTTACTTTTCTAGTTTTCTCTTGATTCTTATGTTTGCCTTTCAAAAGTTCTCTACTCAGCTTCGGGTTTTTCATAAAGAATTATTTGGGGGCAACAAGGTTGCACAGTGAATAGAGTACTGGCCTTGGAGTCAGAAAGAGTTAAGTTCAAATCCAATCTCAGACACTTAATACTTACTAGCTGTGTGACCTTGGGCAAGTCACTTAACCCCAATTGCCCTCCCTTCCCCTGTTTCCTCCCAAAAAAGAATGATTTGAACTCCTTTATTCTGTTAGAAAGTCTTTTTCCCCCGAAAAATTTTACTGTTTTTCAGGGTCAAGTATCTTGATTATAAATGTCTTTATCTTTTTCCTTTTAGAATATCATATTCCAAGATCTTTTCTTTTTCCTTTATAACATTAACTACTGAATTTTGTGTGATACTAATGGTGGTTCTGTGGTACTTGAACTCTTTCTTTCTAGAAGCTCATAGTACTTTTTCTATGATCTCAAAGTGCTGGGTATGACATTTTTGTTAATTTTAATTTCGTAGTGTTTTTTAAGGAAGTGGCATGTCTATTCTCTCTAGTTTTTCTTTACTGTCTGGTTATAATAGTCCTGGGCAGATTTTGTTGGTGATTTCTTGAAGTATGATAATCAAGCTTTTTTTGGTTTATTTTGTTTTTCATGATTTTCAGATAGTCTGATAATTCTTAGATTATTTTGTTTTAAACTTGTTTTCCAGGTAAATTGCTTTTGATAGTACACACCTTTCATTTCTTCTGTTGTATTTATTGTTGACTCATAGAATCATTGCTTTCTGACTGACTCATAATTTTGGGGGAGTTCATTTCTGGTTTACCATCCTCTCCTCCCCATCCTTTCCTTCATAGCTCTTATTTAACATGATATCATGATCAGTTTATTCCTGCTACATGCCCTTATAATCCTTGTGGTCATTCTTTTCTTTGAGGGTCTATTTAAACTTGTAGAGTTACTTTCTTCTTCTGGGTTCTCAGATTTTTCTCAATCCATAGTACTACTCTATTGTATTCAACATTTTCTTCTTTTTACTCATATGTATATCCCTAATTTCTCAATTAGGACTTTATTCTTGCATCAGACTTTCCTAACTCCTATAGTCCTGGAAAGTGTGGGCAGAGACATTGGTCTGGCCCTGGCTTCTGCTATGTTATGGGCAGGGGCTGCGTAGGATCTGGGTCTGTTTTGGGCTACCTGGATACCGGTCTGGTCCTCTCTCCTGCTATAGCACAGAACTGCTCAGATCTTTTGCTAACTGATTGTCATTCTGACCCTGGATTCTACTACGATTAGGAAAGAGCTATCTGGGCCATGTGCTACCTAGGTACTACTCTAGCCCTATTTCTTACTGAGAATCAGGCCTAAGCTCTCTGGCCTCTGTACTAGGCACTGGTACTAGTCCCATTTCTTCTTGTGGGTCCAGACTGTAGTGCCTTCTTCCTACCCTCACTTGTCTTTGCTCAGTGCCTCTGTAGGCTTTTTGTAAAGTCCCGGGATGGGTGTTTATAGATATTTCTCTTTGGTTTTCTTTATAATTATTCTTTCTGGTACATTTTTTTTTTAAGCATCACTGTGGTGTTTGTGGAGGATCTGGGCTCCTAAAGCTCCCGATACACATCAATGTTAATATGACTTCTACTACATTATCCATAAAGCCTTCTCTTTCTACTCTAGTTCATACTAATCTCCCCTTTCACTGAACTCCTGTAGCATTTGTAGTTTGTACCACATAATTTACCACTTCATACCATTCTTTGTTGATGATTAGGAGCTTTGTATTTGTTAATTTTATCTCCTTGACTAGATTAAAAGTTCCTGGAGGGCATGGATGTATCCTTTTCTTAAATGCTAAACTGCATACATAATAGGCACTTAATAAATCCTTGCTTATTGATTGATGCAAGTTTTTAGGACAAATGATATTTCTTGTTGATAACCTCAATTGCTGGTAATCAGTCTTCCATTTGGAAATTATTTATAGTACATCACACTTTAGTACAGAAAGATACTATTCAAATGTAATTGATCATTTCACAAGAGAATTAAATGACCTTAAGTTTCATGTGAGTAGAGGAAATAAAGTATCACCCAAAAGCAAGATAAATCAATTAGTCAATTAACACATACGTCAATTAAACAAATATGTTCTATTATCTCCTTGATTCAGGTATCATTTCCATTGTTACAGATCATAACTCATCTACCCTTTCTCATCAGGAGGAATTTCTTTTTTCATCGCTGTGGATCTACCTAAAATGCAGGTCCAACCATGTCACTCTCCTATTCAATAAACTCCACTGGCTTCCTATCATCTCCAGAATCAAATATAAAAATCTTCTGTTTAGCATTCAAAATCCTTCATAACCTAATACCCTTTCTCCCTTTGCAGTCTTCTTATACCTTATTCCCTGCCACACACTCTTCAATCCACGACACTTGTTCCATGAACAAGACACTCCATATCACAGCTCCAGGCATTTTCTCTGACTGTTCCCCATGCCTGGAATACCCTCCCTCCTCATCTCTACCTACTGGCTTCCCTGGTTTCCTTTAACTTCCAGCTAAAAATCCCCGTCTTCTACAGGAAGCCTTTCCTAACCCCTCTTAATTCTAGGGCCTTCCCTTTCTTAATTATATCCTGTTTATCTTTTTTTTCCTTCAATATTATTTTATTAAATTTCTTTATCTAGTTTTAGTTTACAACATTCAGTTTCACAACCCCTTGTGTTCCAAAATTTCTCTCCCTCCTTCTCCTCCCCCCTTCCCACCCTGGCGGCATGCAATCTGATATAGGCTCTACAAATACTTTCCTATTAAGCATTAGTCAGGTTGTAAACAAGAATAATAACCAATGAAGTGAACAACGGAAAAGAAGGAACAAAACAAACTAAACACAAAAGAGAAAGCAAGTAGTTTCCTTCAATCTGCATTTGAACCCCAGAGTTCTTTCCTCTGGATGTGGATATCCTTTCTATCATGAGTCTTTTAGAGATGTCTTATAGCCTTGCATTGCTGAGGGGAGCCCAGTCTATCAAAGTTAATCACACATATGATGTGTCTGTAATTGTGTACAAAGTTCTCCTGGTTCTGCTCTTCTCACTCAGTATCAGTTTATGTAGGTCACTCCAGGTTATTATGAAGTTTGTCTGTTCCTCATTTCTTATAGCACAATAGTATTCCATTACATTCATATACCACAGCTTGTTTAGCCATTCCCCAATTGATGGGTGTCCCCTTGATTTCCAATTCTTTGCCACCACAAAAAGAGCTGCTATAAATATTTTTGTGCAAATAGGTCTTCCTCCCATTTGTATGATTTCTTTAGGATATAGAAGTGGTATTGCTAGGTCAAAGTGCATGCACATTTTTATAGCCCTTTGGGAATAGTTCCAAATTGCTCTCCAGAACGGTTGAATCAGTACACAACTCCACCAACAATGCATTAGTATTCCAATTTTCCCACATCCTCTCCAGCATTTATCATTTTCCTGGGTTTTTTTTGCTAGTTATAACTCTGGTTGTACCACTGTATAGAAAAACTTTGATGGTACATTTGGCTAAATGCTCTAATCAGAATATATAGACATATATAACAGCCTCAGTGATTTACTTCAATGATAGGAAGAGTATGCAGACATTTAATGTATTTTTTTTTTTTTTTTTTGCTTTTTAGAGTAGGGAAGGCAGAGCATTTGGGGGTAAGTGACTTGCCCAAGGTCACATGGCTAGCAAATGTTAAATGTCTGAGGCCGGATTTGAGGCCTCAGGTTCTCCTGACTCCAAGGCCAGTGCTCTATTCACTGCACCACCTAGCTGCCCCAATTTAATGTGTTCTTAGTGGGTAAAGCATGAACAAATGAAATCCACACATAATCCAGTAGTCTCCTTTTGTAAAATTTTTGTTTCCTTCTTCCTACTTCAGGAAATCTGTTTATCATGAGTCACAAAATGGACTTATTTCACTTTCACTACCCCTGCTCACATTCTGGTAAAGGTTGTAAAGAGCTACAAAATACACAAATATATTGCAGGCATCAAAAGGGCAATGAAAGCCCTGGGTAATTCACACTAGTCATGTGACTTTGAATATGTCACTTCCCTTCCTGGGGCCTCAATGTTCTGTTCTATACAATGAGGAGTTGAACTAAATGATATCTATCGCTGCTTGTGGAAGGATCCATATTCTGTGAGTCTATAAATTTTGGCATTTTGATTGCTTGTGAATTTCTTCATAAGATATAGTTCTCAACGTTAAAAAATGATGATCTGTATATTATTCATAGAAGTGACACATATGAACTGAAATTAGGCAAGACTCAAACACCTAGAATGTGTAAACCTTTTCATGTATTTGAAATACATCAGTTGAGTTTTAAATGGTAGCATTTATATAGCCTTCCGCTATATAAAAACAATTATTTTCTGAATTATTTGAAGGAGGATGTGGTACAAAAATAGACTAGAAATTAAACAAATATATTGTAGGGGTCTCACAATTTCAGTTTTAACACAATATATTTTCACAGAGTGAACAAGCAAAAGCTGTCATCTGAATAACTACCTTCCTAAATAAATATGTGCCTTGCCACGTAATATGTATTAGCTACATAATGTGAGGATACAAGGACAGCCATCATTTAAAATAAGAAATAAGTTATATAACGTAGATATGTCTTAAGGGAGAAAACTGCTACACAGTCAAAATCCCAAAATACCTCCCAAGTGATGTTTGGGATAATTATGGTGTGATGTTTCCACTTCATAACAAGACAAGAAAGAATGCAGATAAGCATGGCCCGTTCTCTTTTTATGCAGGTACTTGTTTACCTTTCAGGAAGGAAGCAAACTAAGTTAAGGATATAGTAATTTAGGCAGGATAATCTGGCTGAGTTTTTCTGAAGGCAGAGGAACACTTGCTGACAGCCATCTCTGACAACCTTTTAGAAGAGGCAGACATTTGTATAGATCTAATAGGAGAATCAACATCTGCTGAATTGGCTAGTGAATTAAGAACTTGTCCTAGGAGGACCTAGCAAACATTAATTCAGGAATTCTTAGCTCCTGACACTGGAATAGGTGACTCTGCATTTTGAAAGCAATGAGGATGGAATAAAAGTTCTCAAAGATCCCACTAAGCTGGAAGCATTTTGAGTTTGGGCCAATAACTTGACTGTGTTTGTCATCTGAAGTCATTTTAGCTAATCAATGAGTCAATAAGCACTTATTTTTATTTTTATTTTTGTCTTTTTTGGAGGGGAGGAAGGCAGGGCAACTGGAGTTAAGTGACTTGCGCAAGGTCACACACCTAGTAAGTGTTAAGTGTCTGAGGCTGGATTTGAATTCAGGTCCTCCTGACTCCAGGACCAGTGCTCTATTCACTGTGTCACCTAGCTGTCCCTCAATAAGCATTTATTAAGTACCTACTAGGTGCCAGGCATTGTGCTAGATGGAGGCACCTGGTGACACAGTAAATAGAGCGCTAGGCCAGGAGTCAAGAAAACCTGAATTTAAATTCAGCCTTGGACACTTACTAGCTGTGAGATCCTGGTGAGGTCACTTAGCCTTTGTTTGCCTCAATTGCCTCAGCTGCATAATAATAATTATAGCACCTTCCTGGCAGGGTGGCTGTGCAAGTCAAATGAGATAACATTTGTAGAGTGCTTAGCATGATACCTGTCCCATTAGAGGTGCTCTGTAAATGCTTGTTCTCTTTTCTTCCCCAGATGCTGGGGAAGAAAAATTCATCAATAGAAAATTGTCACTACCAAATTGGGGCCAAAGTCATTCTGGAAGACCTGTGCTCAAGGAAAAACTCCCCACCCCAACTCTACCCTAACCATCAATGAAATAATGGACCTTCAGAGATATGAAGCACATTTAGCTAAAAAAAGCATTTATCTTAAAAGGTAATTCTCATTGTCTTCATAGGAAGTAAACATAAAAAAGATATTTAGAGGGACTTAATACGAATGATGATTATTTCTACACAGTTTGGGGGGGTATATACTTATTATTTCATCATCAGTTCCCCTTATAGAAACTCCTTTCACTGTCTGAAGTTCATAGGACAAATTATAGGTGGTCAAATCTTGGGTGGATAGTACGTGCTGCTCTTAGACCCCGGCTGGGTGCTTCCGAATGAAGGACACACTCTTCCAGGTCTATAAAATTTTTTGGATTTTGTGTCAGCCTTCTCTACTACACTGATACCTGTATCCATGTGAAAGATCCAGGATGTCTTTGGCTACAGTATCATTTGAAGCTGGATTGCTCCTACTTACATAGTTTAAAAAAAAAAAAAGGTCTGCTTCTGTTATCAATCCTTATCAGTGAGCCCCCTTTCACTTCAAGTGCTCTGGAAGATTTATGAGTGCCAACTAACAAGGTGTCATGAGCCTGAGCTCTTGAGGATAGTCTTTTTTGAGTGTTAATTTTCCAGAGCACACAAGCCTAGCTTTTGAGTGTTCCTTTCAGTAATCATGCTTTGTCTCTGACCCCCAGTGACCTCAGATGCAGTTGGTTGTTGTCTGGGGTAAACCTGTGATGGAATGGTTCCCATAATTAACCTAAGGTTATTATTTAATCAATGAAATTATGAAGTGGCAGTTATCTTAGAATGGTTAGTCTGCTAATGCTAATTCCCTGAAAGGGAATGTGGATAGATTTCAAGGCATCTGTGAAGTTGGAACTTTTGATGTTTTGATAATTGAATTCAAATGTTTTCCTTTGTAATCCTTTGTACTTTATTTTATGCATTTGAAAGCATTATTCTGAGAAGTGGTCCATAGATTTCACCAGACAAAGTCACCTAAAGGGTGACTTTAACAGGAACTATTGTTATTTTAGAGTGGAAGACCAAACTTTTTTACAAAATTCAAAGAAAAGCAAAAAAAGGGGCAGCTAGGTGGTTCGGTGAGTAGATGACTGGCCCTGGAGTCAGTAGGATCTGAGTTCAAATGTGGCCTCAGACACTTAACACTTACTAGCTATGTGACTTTGGGCAAGTCACTCAACCTCGATTGCCCTGCCTTCCCCTGTCCAAAAAAAAAAGTAAAAAAAAAGGTTGCACTTTTGCCAAGCAAATTTATGAAGTTAAAAGCAACCACTTTTTAAAGAAAATTTAAACTCAACGTTTGAGCAAAGATGATTACAATAAACCATGTTTAAAACAAAATTTTCTTTTACTTAGGACTGGAGTTGTCCAAAAAGAGGATTGCATTCGCAATTTCAGTAGATAATATGAGCAATCTTGAAAGTACCAATTCACTTTTACAGACTTGATCCATAATTTCTCCAGGCAGGAATTTCTACTTTAGTGACATCTTGGTGGGTCATAGCACTCCAAAGGTACTGTCCAGGCACCTTAGGAAAAGAATGGCTTCTCAGGACACCCATTGATACAGATGGGCAACTACTCATCTGTAACAGCTTTATTTGAAGACACAGAGAGGTTAGATGACTTCCCATGGTCACACAGCTAATATGAATCAGAGTCAGGACTTAAAACCAGGTCTTCATGACAATGCCCAGGGCTTAGCATATTGCCTGGCACAAAGTCAGTGCTTAATAGTTGTTTATTGATTGAGTGACTCCAATGGCAATCCTTTGTCACTATGCCATGTTGCCTCCTGTTATGGGAATCTGAAGATCTTCCCTGCCCCTAGGCCTTTTGCTTAAGTGGCTTAAGTGACTCTAAGAACCTTCCCAGATTTGAAAGTATACTCTGTCCCCTAATAGGCTGGATGTGGTCACATGGAGCCTATGGTGGGAAGTTTGTTCTTCAGGAATGCCTGCGCCTTATTACTTTGTGATTGGGCAGTGCGTCAAGAGGGCTGTGACATTCTCTGAGCCAGGAGAAGGCTATATATACTGCTTATGTAAGATTTTGCTTTGGGGCTCACTTTGAGAAGAGTTGTGTGATTTGGCCAGATGAGACTCTGGGAAGCGTTGAGCCCTCTGGGTTTGAAAAACCCAGATGTTGGTGCTTCCCTCTCTGGTAACTGAATAGGTATGGATGTAATGGTCAGATAGTTGGAAGCCCGTCTGCTGATCTGTCTCTTTGTCTGCTTGTTAACTTGTGTTTGTATTCTGTTTGTATTCTCTGAAGTTCAGGGTGCTGACTTTTTCCCCTGAACTAGGTAAATGATATGTGTTTGATTAAAGTGAGACTGTTAACCCATTTTGAGTTGCTTTCCTTTAGAAAAGCAGATCTAAGAACCTGTGCTAGCAGCCACCCTGGGTA
>CM053585.1:228989979-229014843 GCA_028646515.1 Pseudochirops corinnae | reverse complement strand
ATAGCACAATAGTATTCCATTACATTCATATACCATTGCTTGTTCAGCCATTCCCCAATTGATGGGCATCCCCTATATTTCCAGTTTTTTGCAACCACAAAGAGAGCTGCAATAAATATTTTTGCACATATGGGACCTTTTTCCCACCTATTACCTCTTAAAAGAAATCCCAAAAGGAAAATGACCAGGAATATTATAGCCAAATTCCAGAGTTCCCAAGTCATGGAGAAAAATTGAAGCAGCTAGAAAGAAACAATTCAAGTATTGTGGAAACACAATCAGGATAACACAAGATTTAGCAACTTCTACATTAGGGTATCAGAGGACTTGGAATATGATATTCTGAAGGTCAAAGGAGCTAGGATTAAAAAAAAAAGAATCACCTACCCAGAAAAACTGAGTGTAATCAATGGTGGTGGGGTGGGGGGGAATTGATAGTCAATAGCATAGAAGAATTGAATGCATTCTTGAGAAAAAATGGGAGCTAAAGAGAAAAACTGACTTTTAAATACAAGACTCAAGAGAAGCATGAAAAGGTAAACAGGAAAGAGAAATCATAAGGAACTTATTAAAGTTGAACTGTTTGCATTCCTATGTGGAAATATGATATTTGTAACTCATGAGACCTTTCTCATTATTAGGGTAGTTGGATGGAATGTGTGTGTGTGTGTGTGTGTGTTTCTGTGTGTCTATGTGTGTATAGACAGAATAGACAGAAGGCACAGGGTGAGTTGAATATGAAGGTATGATATCTAAAAAATAAAATTAAGGAGAGAGGAATGTACTGGGAGAAGGAGAAAAGGAGAGGTAGAGTGGGGTAAATTATCTCACTTAAAAGCTACAAGAAAAAGCTTTTACAGTGGAGAGGAAGAGAGGGGAGGTGAGATGAAATGAGTGAACCTTACTCTTATTAGATTTGGTGTAAGGAGGGAATAACATATTCAATTGGGTATAGAAATCTTTCTTACCCTACAGGAAAGTTGCAGGAAGGGGATGAGGGGGGGAATAGAAGGCAGGGCAGATTGAGGGTGGGGATAATCAGAAGCATATTATTTTGAGGAGGGACAGGGTCAAAGAAGAGAATAGAATAAGTGGGGGGCGATAGGACAGAGGGAAATATAGTCAATCTTTCACAACATGACTATTACAGAAGTGTTTTGAATGACTACACATGCATAACCTATCTCAAAATGCTGGACTTCTCAATGAGGGTGGGTAGGGAGAGAGGGAGGAAGAGAATTTGGAACTCAAAAGTTTTTAAAATGGATGTTAAATATTGTTTTTACATGTAACTGGGAAATAAGATATATAGACAATGGGGTATAGAAATCTTTTTTACCCTACAGGAAAATAGAAGGAGAAGGGATAAGAAAAGGGAGAGGGGGAGATAGAAGGAAGGGCAGATTGGGGGAAGGGGTAATCAGAATGCAGGCAGTTCTGGGGTGGGGAAGGGGAGAGCTGGGGAGAAAATTTGGAACTCAAAATCTCGTACAAATGAAAGTTGAAAACTAAAAATAAATAAATAAATGAATGAAACAAAATAAATTATAGTGCCAACTTTGGAGTCTGAATACAGATGGAAGCATACTGTTTGCTATCCTTTTCTGTTATTTTGTTTTGTTTCTTCTTTCTTGTGGTTCCTCCCATTAGTTCCAATTCTTTTTTACATCATGACTAATGTGAAAATATGTTTAATATGAATGTATAAGTAGAGTTTATACCCGATTGCACGCCGTCTTGTGGAGGGAGAGAGGAGAGTAAATTTAAAACTCAAAATCTTATTGAAGTGAATGTTGAAAACTATAAATAAATAAATTATGAGTTAAATAAAATAAAATATGGTATCCAGAGCTGATAAGAACCCCCAGATGTGGTCTGACCAGTGCTGCCTTTCCCAGTTTCCCTTTTGAATTAATGGTACATTTTTGTGAAAGAACTGCCTAGTGGGAGAGGAGGGCAGTCTATTGGAGTAGTACCTATGGTTACCTAGAGAAGACTTAGGAAAGAGAGAGGACATGATTGTTTCCTATTGCTGTTGAAGTATTTGAAGGACTATCATTTGGAAGAGACATTTCTGCTTCATTCCAGAAGGCAGAAAGAACTAGGAACCAGACGGTAAAACTATAAGGAGACAGACTTCAGCATGATGTAAAGGAGCATTTTCTAACAATTAATGCTGTCAGAAAGTGAAAGGGCTTGCCTTGCGGGATAATGGGTTCTCCATCACTGGAGGTTAGATGGCCAATATAGAGGGGTTGTGGGACCGAATACAGGTAAGACTATATGACCTCTAAGATTCCTTCCCACTCTAAGATTCCATGTGTATGGTTTGGTTTTGTTTTTGTTATATCTCATTACCTGGGGGCTCCAGCCAGTTGTATATTTTATATGAGAACAATTTTCCCTTCAAAGCAAACTCTCCTGAGAAAAAAGGCTCCTCATCAATGACCAGTTCTAAAGCAGGGAGAGTATTCTCTCCAGTTCAGTATAGCCTCTTCCTTTGAGAAGCAGAGAGAACGAACATTGATGTCTGATACTTGGTACCCACCAGACACATAAACCAAGTGGTCATCTATGTAGGTTTAAGGGGAAGGTCTCCTGCTTCCTTGGCCAGGTGTCATGATGACTAAAATTCTGCCATTTATGATTCATTCTTTTGGGCCAAACATTGTGCTCTCCTCTGATCATCTTCTAAACTATAAATATCCCTCTCTCAGAGGTAATACACAAATTAATTCAAGCTATAACATGAATCACTTATTGAATCCACTTTCTCCCTAACCAGAGTAGAAAACTAGAGCACCAAGTATGGAGGGGGAAAGAAGAGGGAGTAGACTTTTGGGTATAGATAAATGGAAGGTGAGAAGATGCAGAAGACAAACTCCATTAATTTCACACCTTCTGTCTCTTCTTCGAAGAAGAGCAAGTAAGATTATTTCTTTACTCCTATTTCCTTGAAAGAAACAAGCTACCTATTCTTAGAAAGGCCAGGTTGATGCCAGAAGACTCTCCTTCTCCTCCTCAATTACACATATTTGCTCTCCTTTCCTGCCGCCTATGAACCAAGCCAAATGAAATGCATTCTGAGAGTGTAAATCTTGGGAGTAAATCCCCGTTCAGCCTTTAAGCAGTGACATCAGCCTAACAAACAGCTGGCAAAGCCACTACAGCCACAGCAGATGTTAAAGAGAAGAAGGTTTTCTGTGAGCTGAATAGGAGACTTCAGTGTGAGAAGGAGAAAGAAATGTCTGTACATTTTCCCTTTGGGAAACCAATCCCTCTCCACAGCGATTTCCTAAATCTGTCTGCGGTATTAACGGATTCATTGCTGATGAAAAGCTTCAACGTGCCAACAACATCCTGGATGTACATGCTGTTCCAAAATCTTCCTTTCTCTGATGAAAACAGCCTATGGTTCCTTGGCTAAGGAAATAAGTCTCCATTTAGGATCCAGCTAGAATAGGCTCCCCCAAAGCAGAGACCCAGAAGTTCCTTTATTTCATCATGACTTAATAACAAAGTTTAGCATTTGTATGCTGTGCTTTGTGATCTTGGGGATGTCACTTAACCTCTCCGAGCTTCAAGTTGCCTATGTGTAAAGCGGGCTAAATATTATTTTCACTCTTTACCTTCACAACGTTGTTATGGGAAAATCTCTTTGTTGAAATTTTAGACTTCAGTGTGTTATAGAAATGTGAGATATTTTTATATATTTTGAAGCTTTTCCATGATCATTATCCTCACCTTACAGACCCAGAGAGGCAGTGTGGTATGGACAGAATACTGGATTTGGGGTCAGGCAAGACCTGGGTTCTAATCCTGTTTCTAGAACTTATTTACTCTGATATGGGTTAGTTGCTAACCTTTCTGAACCCTGGTTTCCTCTTGGGCATTATGTCATCTATAGTACAGAGTTTTTGTGAAGACCATATGAGTGTGCATATCCCTCATAAACCTTAAAGAGCTATAGGAATGACCTTTATTAGAGACAGGAAAGTGACTTGCCAAGGTTGCTCAGTTCTGTATCAAGACAAGACTCTAATACAGGTCTTCTTAGTCTCAACCAATCCCTGGCACTATGCTTAGCCTCATAGAACCATGACCTTTAGAAGTCATCTTGTCCAACATCTTCATTTTACAGAGGAAGAAGTTGAGATCCAGATAGTAGAAGGAATTTACTCTGAATTATGCATCTCAGTCTATGTTGTTGACTGAATAAAACCTAAACAAAATGGAACCCTTAACATTTTATCTTCCTGGAGTTAATGACTCCAGAAATCCAAGCCCAGAGTTTAGCCAGACTTGCCTGCCCTGGTATCTGTTGAATGTCCATATGGATCAATGGTGACCTTTCCCAGCTTCTGACAGTGCTTTCCCACATACTGATAATCACTTCAAATTGGCTAGTCTCTAATCAAGTAGAAGCTCCATGAGAGGCTTCCATCAGGAACCTACAAGATTTTGTTTTGATTTGGTCTGTGCAACATGTGTGACTGGTTAGCCCAGATAGGTAGAGATCAGTGCTATTGAGGTTCCAAATGGTGGGGGCTACCTTGGTTCCACCCTACAGCCACACTGCATGGAAAGCATGCCAGTTCCATGGCTCTGGCTAGGGGAAGCCAGGGCTAACAAAGATGTGCAAGACCACTGGCAAAGTTATCCCAAATAATAAGAACAATTTGAAGGACACTTTAAGAAACAAATTTACCAAGTCTAGACAAAAGAGACTGAATCCCTATCTGCTTCACCAAGTTACGCATCCATCCATTCATCAAATATTTGCTCACCTTCTACCAGGTATAACCTCTGCTTGGTGGCATATGGTTTTCCAGAACACAGGAAATGGGTGAATCTACCTTTCTTTTCCTCTCCCTGGTGAGCTCCCAGTGACTTCTTGCTCTGACTCTTTATTCCCACTACAACTTGCTCTCAGGAAAAAAATTTTATATATTTCTCTTCAGAGTGTATCAGTCTCTGTCCCCTAGAAAGAGGTTTATTCCCATACTAAGGAGATGGTTGGTATGAAGAAATGTTTCTCAATCAAATCAGGGATTCTTGGAGTCCTAGAAATCACAATAGATAGCCCATTGGCGTGGTGGGACTGGCCAGCTCCTATTATTCTCTAATTACTTCTAGAGCAGAGATTTGTAATTTCTTTTGGGTCCTGGACCCCTTTGGCAGTCTGGTAAAGCCAATGGACCCCTTCTCAGAATAATGCTTTTAATGCATAAAATAAATGCCATTGATTACAAAAGACCAATTATATGAAAATACAGTTATCAAAATTTTTTGTAGGTTCTTAAACCCCAGATTCAGAATCTCTCCTGCAGAGTCTTCCTAACTTTAAGCTCATTGAAATTAAGGAGTCTCTTCAAAATATTGAATTAAATTTTTCTCTTATTCCCTACAGTATCTAGCACAGTGTTGGATACACTGCAAGCACTTAACAGATATGCATGGATTTTTATTTGGTTCCTCTGCTCTATGCTTAGATGGCCCCACTCCCAGTCCAAAGCAGGAAGCTACAAATGGGTAGTTGGCTTTGCAAAGAGAGAGGTGGAGGAAGCTGCCACATGGAAAAGAAAGCAAAAGACCTGATGCAGAAATAAGAGGAGAGCTCTAACATCTTCCTGGGAGTACACTAAGTAATTTTTGTTCTAAGAGAAGATTCACAGAGGACATTTTCACTGTCAAGGTGGGCAAACATTTGATCATTTTGACAGCTAGACCTTAAGTTAAAAATATAAAGACAGCCCATATCCACATTATTTAAAAACCAGCCCAAAAAACTCCCCCTATCCTATTTGGCTAAAGGCCTGGGTGACACCTTAGAGTATTGGGGAGGCCTAGATTATTAATGTACTCACTCAGTAATGATTGGCTGCCCCTGGGAGACATTTGTTAATATTTTATTCCATGTAAACATCTGGAACCAATTTAGCAAGAGGGGCGAGAGAGAGAGAGAGAGAGAGAGAGAGAGAGAGAGAGAGAGAGAGAGAGAGAGAGAGAGAGAAAGAGAGAGAGAGAGAGAGAGGGGGAGAGAGGGAGAGGGAAAGACAGAGAGAGAGGGAGAGACAGAGAGAGAGGGAGAGACAGAGAGAGAGAGACAGAGAGAGACAGAGAGAGAGAGGGAGGGAGAGAGAGAGTGAGAGAGAGAGAGGGAGGGAGGGAGGGAGGGAGAAACTGGCATTTGTTCAATTCCTGGCAATCGTTTGTCTGGTGATTTGAGAGTTCCACTCACATCACTCCCAGAGATAAAGTTACTGTGAATTCAGCTCACAAAGATTCAGTACAGACCCTAGTGCTCCCCCACCCACCAGCCTTCTGCTAAACATCACAAAGAAGATGGGAAATAAAATGATCATTCCCTTGGTGGTCAACCCTTTGTTCTGAAAGAAGATATCAGTGGTCAAATGTGGTGCATATTCATTGTTTCTTGCTTTCCAGTGAAATAGCAGTGGTATTTCATATCCCCTAACGTATTAATTTACCTTTATTCCCAGAGACGCCCTTCTGCACTTTGGTGTTCTCCATTTGTGTGCATATATCATATTAGATTAGATAGACAGCTTGATTTAGAAATTGGAAAGCCTGGATTAGAATCCCAGCGTTTTTTATTTATTACCTATGTGATGGGCAGCTAGGTGATATAGGGATAGAGTACTGGGCTTGGAGTCAGAAAGACTTTCATCTTCCTGAGCTCAAATCTGGCCTCAGATATTGTCTGACCCTGAGTTAGTTATTTAACTCTGTTTGCCTCAGTTTCCTTATCTGTAAAAATGAACCTGAGAAAAAAATGGCAAACCACTCAAACATCTTAAAAAAAAAACCCTAATGAGGTCATGAAACATTGGATATGACTGAAAAATGACTGAAGAACAACAAAAAACTTATGTGACTTTGGACAGGTCCCTTTATGTCTCCGGTATTCTGTCTCCTTATCTATCTTGTGGCTTTGGCTTAGAGGCAATTGGTTTAGCTTAATATATGAGTGCTGGGCTGGGAGTTAGGAAGTTCAAATATAGTTTCAGACAATAACTAGCTAGGTGACCCTGGACAAGTCACTTAACCTCAGGTACCTTAGCCTTAAAATGGGGATACTAATAGAGCCTACTTCACAAGGTTGTTGAGAGGATAAAATGAGAAAATATTTTTTAAAAGCTGTTATCGCGGTACCTGGCACATAGTAGGTATTAAATAAATGCTTTTTTTCTTCTCTTCCCCTTAAAGATAACTGTCTGTCTTTATGTTTCATTTTGTTTTTTAATTTGCCTGGACTGGGAAACGATATAGGAAGAATTTTCCTAGCAGGTTTTATTGTCGTGTACATTTTTCCTCACTTCAGAATTCAGAGTTTATTGAATCTTAGGTGACAGGAATTCTAGTCCTACTGTGAATTTCTAAATACATGAATCATTTCTCCAATGCTCCAGAAAAATGCTTGACCAATTTCTGCTTTCTACCAGTGGTATGGAATTCATTACCTTGCTAAACAGCCCATTCCATTGTTGGTTAGAAAATTGTTTGTTTTTTAAAATTTATTTGTAGGCAAAATAGCAATCTTGTTTGCAGGAATGTAGGTCAAAAAGTCACTTGCTTTGCTCTCTCCCTCCAGTCTTGCTAACAGAAACTCCCAGGGTGGAGAATGGCATTATGAGAGTGGAAAGAGGCTAAAAGGAATTTTCTCACTTTGAATCAAACATGGGACTGAACCCAGAGTGTCAGCTTAGATCAAATTACAGGAGTCCAAAAAGCAGATTTTTAGCCAGCTCACTAGGTATGGTTGCCTGATATCTGCATCATAAAAGAACTAAAGACAATCCCTGGAGCTATACACTAAAGAGTTGATAAGCTCCTCCCACTAAGGGAAGGGAATGCTACACAGCTAAAGGAGCAGAAGACATGTAGCAGAAAGCAGAAATGCCTGACCAGGAGCAGGGCAGTGACATCACAACACCACGAGAGAACAATGGCAGATCCGTAGCATTATGGGGATGGTGGGGATGCATTGCTCAGATCCTGTGTGCTCCCAACCACATGTGTTCTGTTTTTTCCATAGTGTTTAACTAAATTTTACATAGTGCTTTAAACTAATTTGTTTTCTAATTGGTCCAGTCAAGGAAACACATCAGTGGAAGCTACAATCTGGAGTAATTTTGGAGGGTCCAACAAGTGAAGGGAGTCACCAGTGTAACATATTAAGCCAAAATCTACTTTCTTGTAAGTTCTATCAGTTGGTTCTACTAGTTCTTGCCTCAAAAGCTACATAGAAAGTCAGATTCTTTTGAAGGGCAAAGAAATGTCACGTGAGGTGATAGATTTTAAACCTGAATAACTAGATTTGAATCCCACATGTTCTCTTTTTTAAAATAAGTTTTACTGATACCTTTTTTAAAAATCACAATTATTTCCAGATATATCCCTCTTACAGACTATTGATACCTTGTTTTTTATATCACAATCATTTCCAGATATGTCCCAATTGAGCCAAAGAAAGGCAAATACAACTAAGTTAACACATGTGGCAGAGTAAACAGCATTTTGCATCCATAGTTCTCTACATCTCTATTGAATGAATAGAGATGCTTCTCTATTTCTCTTCCAGGGGTCAAGAGAGTTCATTATAATTATTCAGCAGTCTGGATTTTTGTTTTCTTTTTATTTTCATTATTGTATTCATTGTGCATATTATTCTCCCAATTCTGCTTTCACTCTGCATCAGTTCAGATCACTCTTATTATAATATTGTGCTTTGGGAGAAAACTCCTACAGACTCCTGGAAGAAGGGCTAGGCTCAGTGAGACTTGGATGTCTTTAGAATCTTAGCACTATCAGAACTTCGAGTTGGCATGGATTGGTTACATAATCAAATGTGCCACAATTTGTTCAGTCATTCCCTATCTCTCAATGGCTTCTTCAGATTCAGCTATCTACTCACCCGGTCTGGGATCTTTGCCTTTACGGGGCCAAAGTTGCTTAATAAAATGCTTTTGTTTTTGGAAAGATTCTTCCAAATAGAAACGTGGGGAGACTTGCTGTTTTTTACTGGTGAGTATTTACAACTAAAGACCCAGGATCTACTCATCTCAAGGTTCAATAAAAATGTCAAATAAAGTCTTAAAACATTTTATTTCCACTTTAGCTACATGATCGAGTAAGATCTTGTGCCTACATCAGGGGCTCTTAACCACTTTTTATGTCATAGACCCCCGTACTAATCTTGTGGAGTCTATGAATCCCTTCTCAGAACAATGTTTTTAAATGAATAAAATGAAATATGTAGAATTTCAAAGGAAATCAATTACATTGAAATAAAAATGTATTTTTTTTTCTGGCCAAGTTCCTGGACGCCTGAAATTTAATCAGAAATCCCTTAGGTAAAGTATCCCTATCCTAGATTATAGGCATCTAGGTGGTACAGCGGACAGTTTACAGCGGACAGTGCTGGACTTGGAGTGTCAATGAGATGAGTTTGAAGTTGGCCTCAGGCATTTACTAACTGTGTGATCCTAAGTCATTTAACATCTATCTGCCTCAATTTTCTCTTATGTAAAATGGAGATAATAATAGCACCTAGCTCTCAAAGCTGTGAAGATTAAACGAGACACTATTTGTAGGAACTTTGCAAGCCTCAAGAAACTTTATAAATGCTAGCTATTATTATTACATCAGAATGAGCTTTGGAACCATTAATATGCTAATGATTTTGCATGAGATACTTGATGATGGGTTGTAGCTAGAGTTCACTTTTTCATGAGTCCTACTTTCAAACAGTCAGGACTTTATCTGTTCCCTGCTCTTATTGACTTCAGATACATTAGCATTAGCACTTAAGATTTATTGAGGGCAAAAAAAAAAAAAAAAAAGATTTGTTGGGGCCCTACCAGTTCTGCAAAGTCCCAGAAACCAATAACATCTCCTAATGAAATTTTGGTACATTGCAGGTTTGTTCATTAGATTAAAAGAAGGAGGGGGGGAAATCAACTCCTCAAAACAAAGGAGGAGAGAAAAATCTCTCTTGGAGCCTATTTGTTCCTAGTGTATCATTTTACTTGCACATTAAAAAATGCTCAACAGATAAGGAAAACTGTCCAATTGCTTAGCAACCAGCAGCGTGGAGATAATTACAGCTGCGGAGAAGCAGGAGAGGAAACGCTGATTTAGAGGGAGCTGCAGCCAACGTAATTGGCATTCGTGCGCTCTGGGGTTTTGCTCTGTCTTGACGTTTGGTGGTTAACCCTCTGCAGACTTGTCTACACACTCCATAGCTTTTGGAAAATGCAGGCTATTCTCTGGATAATTCAAGACTAAAATATTTTTTGTTGTTGGAAACACCAATACACAGTTTTCTGTTTAGTGATCTCAATGTGTCGCCTCACTTGCAAGCCCTGTCTGAGGAGTAGAAGGGTAAGAAATGATGCCTGTTTATAGTTGGGGAAACTAAAGCACCAATTATGTCAGTCTAACATTCAACATCTGGATAGAAACCAGAAAATTACCCAGATATTTACAAATATTGTAGCCAGATACTTGTTGCATATGAACTAACTCTCTAAATATTAATCTGAATATTATCTGCTCTTTTGTAGAAATGACTGAAGGGACACCATGACTTCCCCCAAGTCATTAATAATTGAAGCAGTTATGGGGTATAGTAGATGGAGTACTGGGCTTGGAGTCAAAAGACTTGAGCTCAAATTCTACCTCAGACACTTACGAGTTGTGTGACCATGGGCAAGTCTGCCCATGTTTCGGTCTGCCTCAGTTTCCTCGTCTGTAAAATGACTATAAATATAATACTCACCTCTGAGGGTTGTCGTGTGAACAAATAAATAGTTTTCTTTATTTATATAACAGTTTTAAAAATGCTTTTCAAACCTTAAAACATTATAAAAATGCTAGTGTAACTAACGATGGTGGTGGTGGTGATGATGACAATGATGATGATGACGATAATGTCTAGAAGCAAATTTGAAAAATCAAACACTTAGAATCCTATATTCTCAAAACTGGAAGTACATTAGAAATCACCCAACCAATCTTACCTGAAAAGCACAAATTCCCTATAGAATGGTTTTGACAAATGGCCATGTAGTCCCTGCTTATCTGTATCTGGTGATGGGAAGCTCACTTTCTTTCCAAGATAGCCTAGTACATTTTCAGAAAGCTCTTTTTTTTTTTTTTAAGGAAGCATTTTCCTATATTGAGCCAGAATCATTCTCTTTATGCTTCTTTCTTCTCCTTCCCTTCTGCCCCTTCTGGCCCTTAGCCTGATAACCAGAATTCTGTTTGATAGAATTCAAGTGGTTCTTTTCTCAATTGCAGCACAAGTTCCTTGAGAACAGGGTCCATATAATTCTATACTTTTCCATGTCTTCTATAGAATTTAGCACAGAGCTGGGCACATAGATGGCATTTGTTGAACTGATACGAATTGAGGTGAAATGAATTGTTCTTATCTTCTTCAAAACTGTATATATCAGTGGTGGCAGAGGGACAAAGACATTTTGGCTGTCCAAACTAGACCATAGAATAAGCTTTCCTCTTTATCACCTTATATTTTTCCATGAGAGAGGGAAAGAGCGGGGTGGGATGAGGACAGAAACTAAAGCATAATTTGGCTGTTGAGGTGGCTAACTCATAATTGATTCTGCTAGCAATAACCCTACAGAGTTTTCCTCTATGCTGGGATTAAAATAGTTCCCCTTTGCAACTATTTCTCCAAATGGAACCAGTTCAGCTTTCTGAAACAAACAAACAATATGTGTGTGTGTGTGTGTGTGTGTGCGTGCACACATGCTCTTTTCTCTGTCTGTCCATTTGCAATTTGAGGTTTGCCTCTATAGAAAACATATCCATCAAAGGCCAAGGGAAAAGTTGTTGTTGGAGCTAAGCCTAGTCTGTAGTGGGCTGGAATCCATAGAGTCTGGGACTCCCAGAACCAGCAGGGAAGGTGGGTACATGCATGAGCTGATTTTAAATAAAAATAAACAAATGGCTTGTTTCCAATGCTGCTGAGACTTTCTTGGCGTTTTACATATTGACCTATATATTCCTGGACCTCTGAGGCTAGGCCTGAATTTAACAGTTGAGATTCAGTTAATGATGTTTTTGATACCACCACCCCCAGGAATGGGCCAAGGCAGAAGAAGATTATCCTAGACCCTCCTGACCAGCTCATGGCAAAGAATGGCCAAATTAAGATGTGTTTTCCTTCGTGAGTACAACTGCCCAAGTCAATTATATATACACAGGTACATAGAGTTCTAACATTCTAAGACCAGCAGACATAGTACATGGTTGTGCAACAGCTGATCTTTGATAGTATGATAGAATGAAAGACAGGATTTTCTCTCTTGAGCAAAGTCTCTGATGATGCAAATATATATGAATCCTTAGTACAGATAACTCAATTGTTTAGCCTTTTGCAAACGTGTAGAAAATTCAAACCAACAGCAATCCAAAGACAAATTATATTAGGCTTGGGAATTATTATTTTGATTACATTCACCTTCATAATAAAAATGTTAGTGAAATGTAACTTCCTTGAGGGCAGGAATTTTTGTTTTGTTTTGTTTTGTCTTTGTGTCCCTAACATCTAGTACAATAGTAGGTATTTAGTAAACATTGAATTCAAATTTTCTTTTCCATTCATTTACACCGTTTGGTCATTGCTCAACACATTAAGAGCACATATCCACCAAATGCTAGAACTTACAAATCCTTTTACCAGTTCCATTCAGTGACTTTCCAACTCTGCCTACCACTTATACCATTATTGGTTCATCCCATCAAGTTTGTAACATCCCCAATCCATCTGGGATCCAGTCTATAAATTCTTAGATAAAGTAAAGTCATTACCTGATGGCTAGTCAGATGTCTGTAAGAGGGTTGAGAAATACGGATCTAAAAAGTTACCAAATTTGGCCAAAAACAATGTACCAATTGGATAGTTCATGTGCTCCATGAAATTCAAGAGATCTAAAGGAAAGCCTCTAGCACTTTGTGTGGATCTCCTGTGAAAGATTTACGGGAGGATATGGACAAAGGTCACACAGAATGAGAAGACATAAATAGGTCGTCAGTGGTACTTAAGAGTACCCTCCTCACAGAACCATAAAAGTCATATTCAAAATAGGTAATCCCCCAAGGGATAATTGAAAATTGTCAGTTTGCCAAGAATGTCTGTTCCCAGTGGGAAAGACAAATTCTAAGCTCTCACCATACTGGTCAAGTTAAACATTTCTGGCTAATACGTCCCAGTGGATTCTAGTTGCTAAGTACATTGTAGAGAAATGTTAATATTATTGAAAAGAGTAAGCAATTGAAGAAAAAAAAATGTCTTTTGCACTGAAAACTAGTCAGGCTTGTCTCCCTATAGGCACTGTCTGGATGTCTTGAAAGCTGATCTCGTAGCCAACTACCTCTAACCCCTCCCCCACCAGTCCCAGCCCTAGAAACCACTTAACCCGATCACATAAAGACCCTTGAGGGTCCTAGTTTGTGTCCACATTGGCCAAACTTTCCCTATGGCCTTGTTCCTTTTTTCACAGATGCCAGGCCACCCTGACTGAATGTGCAACTAGAGAACAAGTGTTTCTCTTGAGACTCTTCTGAATTCTAAGGCTTCTTGCCAAGTTGCTTCCAAACCCTTTGTGCTAAAAGTCCTTTATTTAAAAGGTCTTCCTCTCAGGAGGGAAGTTGATGGAGAGGTAAGCTCTTGAATTTCCCTCCCCTTCCTGAACTCTTGTGAAAAGGAGCTTTCAGCAAGGAGATGTACCTTGGGCTAACTAACCTGAAGAAGACAAATATTCACTGCTCTTTATATGAAGGATCAGGGCACTTAAATGAAACTTTCTATGCTTTCAGCCCAGACAACTAGTTCTTCTCTCTGCATGTAAAGAGAGATGATAGGATTTAGAACTGAAGGAAGTCACCTAATCCAGCCTTCTTATTTTGAAGATGTAGTCATTGGGGCCCTGAGAAAGGAAATGACTTCCTAAAAGTCACTCAGTGATGAAACCTAAACCAGAACTCATATCTCCTGATTCTCATAGCAGGGCTCTTTCTGCTGTCCCATGATGTATTTCTGTTTTTCTTGCTCAGAACCACTGCCCTAGAACCCCATAATACCTACTGCACGACCTTGTATAATATTCAATCTAATCCAAGAAGTTTTTATTAAGAGTATACTGTGTGTAAAGTATCATACTAAATGCTGGGGACACAGAAACAAAAGAAAGATTTGCTCCTGCTTTCAAAGATCTTACATTCTGCTGAAATAGTATGTCTTTCTATCAGTAACTAGTTAAATTTCCATCTCTCTTCCCTACCTCTCCACCTCCCTCTGGGCACAGGGATAATCTGTTTCACTTTCTTTATTTTAAATGTTTCATCTATCTTTAGAGACAGCTTTCAGTGATGGCATTTGCTAATCAGTATACACTTACTGGTGATACTATCAGGAAGAAATTACTATCCCCAGAGAAGGGATAAAAAGAAATTTAATACTGAGGTATTTTGCCAAAAGTATATTTTTAGGCTGGGGGCTCAGAACTAACAAAAAGATGATGATAATTGCATATACTTTTATACTACTCCCCAAGTGCAGAAGGAATATTTATACGCATCTAAACAATGTCAGTAGTAGGGGGAGGAGCAAACAGAAATGGATGAATAAACCTGATCACTGTTATACCCCACCTTTGCTATAGTGTGGTAGCAAAAGCGATGCTAGGAATCATGTAATTAGACAATATAAAAGCATGAATTTAACTATTGCACTCTAAATGTGAGATCATTTTCTAGAGACCAAGGAGTTGACATACTACTAGAGGAACTCAATCATATCAATCTTTAAATTCTCACTATAAATGTGAATTTATTGTGTACTCAAAGGCAACACATGTGGTATCTTTGTTTGTCTCATACCAAATTGCTCGTGAAGACATATTTGCAAAAGAACCACCACAATAATAATTGAAACTTAAGAAACAGTATACTATGTAGAAGATAAGAAGGTACTAAAAGTCTTCTAAGAACTCAATATGACTCTAAAATTAAATTAACAAAAACGTTAACACCTGGCAAGTTCAAGGCAAAAGCTATAGGGGACAATAGGGAAAATATGTTGCAAAATATGGTTCAGGAGTAAGAAATAAGAGAGGTCAATAACTCATAGATTATACAGAATTTCCATACCTATATATTGTTAATACTTTCTTTGAGAAAAGAGTTGGGAGGTATTGGTAGTACCAATAATATCACAAAAATAAAATTAGTTTTAGAATGAGGCATACATTGTCAGAAATAGCCAATATGTTGATTTACTTTTCTTAATTGTATTATTGATGGTGGATGGGGGAAGTCATTGGCAATTGACAGAAGGTTTTTAAAAAGCATCAAGGACAACGAAGACAAAAATGCAAAAAAGATCTGTAAGGATTTGTATTAAAAAAAATTTTTTTCCATCAATAAAAGTAGAGCCACCATATTTGAGCTCTAATATCACAGCCTCCAGTTTGCTACATAAGGAAGTAGAAATGAACTTGGGAAAACAAAGATGGGGAAAGTAGCTATACTAGATGAAATATGAACAAAGGAGGCGTTTGATGGAGGTGACAGTTTTAAGAACTTTAAAAAACTGTTTCTCATATTTAAAAGAGTAAAGGAATATAGACGCTAAGGGGGGAAAATCATAGAACCTTTAGTTACTAAAAAAGTGACTGACTATGCATATTTGTTACAAGGGTTTTGTTTTTCTTTTTCAAGGAGGTGGTGGGTGGGAGAGAAATTTTTTTTTTAATTTTAAAATTTCAGTTAAATTTAAAATAAAATAAAATATGTCAACAACAACCACCATCTACTTATCTACTTACCCACTTCTATAGAAATCTTTATGTGAATAAACTGAACAGGCATCAAGTCTATGCTTGAAAAAGATTTGAAAAGAACAAAGAGTTTTACAAACTATGTTCTATAGCAGACCATGTCACATCAGTGACTGAAAGGTATAGAGAATATAAGATCTCACTGGACTTCCTGTTTGTTGACTACGCGAAAGTATTTCTATAAAAGTACTTAAAAGTTCTCATCCAAAAAGGTTTTTTACAAGTAGTTGTTAAAATCGTATGAGTCCTTAAAAGAGGTAGCTTTTAACTGCAGAGACAGATTTGTTCTATAGCCTTTTTGAGTATTATACAAATCAAAACATAAAAAGAGGAAGGATTCTCTCTAAAAGGTGTCTGTCACTTTCATAAAGAAGGTCCAGCACAGGATCCAAATGGAAAAGGAATTGTCTATAGATGATGACGTCTCCCAAGTACTCCTGTTTGCATTGACATGGTGCTGATTTCACTAGGCCCTAGAACAGTGGTTCTCAACCTTCCTAACACCACAATCCTTTAATACTCGTATGTGAGCGTATCTGCATGTGGGTGGACCTGCCTAGAGACGGATAGAGGAGTGGTGTCTCAGTTCCTAAGACCATCAGAAATGTGTGTTTTCCGATGGTCTTAGGTGACCCCTGTGACCCCTGTGAAAGGGTTGTTCAATCCCCAAAGGGGACGCAACCCACAGGTTGAGAACCACTGCCCTAGAACTCATTTAGGACATACTCAAAAGAGTCCAGCCTACTTATCCAAATTGGCAAAACCTAGCGGATGAAGAATTACAATAGTCTGGATGTAATTAGATCAATAGCCTATCAGTATCTACATATCAAGCAGCTAGATAGCTCAATAGGTAGAATGTTAGACCTGGAGTTAGAAAGATTCCTCTTCCTGAATTCAAATCTGGCCTCAGACATTCTCTAGCTATGTAACCCTGGGCAACTCACTTAATCCAGTTTGCCTCAGTTTCCTCATCTGTAAAATGAGCTGGAGAACGAAATGGAAAACCTTCCAGTGTCTTTACCAAGAAAACCCCCATGGGTTCACAAAGTGTCAGACTTGACTGAAAAATGACTGAACAACTATCTGTATCTTGGGAAAATATTGTGGATAGAAATTTAGTTGGGCCTGAAATCAAGCAGAAGGAGAAGAGGGGGTTGAAAAGCCTTTGGGAAACTGCATAGTACTCTTGAAGAAAGTTCCTGCATGAAACAAAGATCTGTATTGCTAAAGGGAGATTGATAGATCCTACTGAAATATGCATAAAGTACACATACATATTTTTATCTACATTTATATCTATCACCTGTCTATATACCTAACTTAATCTATCTGTTGAACAAATAAGACCTTCAGAATGAAAAATATAGAAAGGAAAGTTTAGGATTCTTATGTGGTAGGAGAGGCAGCATTTTGTAGTTCTGTCTCTGGACAAACAAAGACAAAAATGAACCAGTCTCTGCCCTCAAGCAGTTTTCATTCTATTGGGAGACAAAATGTACATATATCCATATATTCCTAGATAGGGAGATAGATATTATATATAACTGAGCAGAGAGGCTCACAGTACCTGTGAACTCTGTACCTCAGTTTCCTCATCTTTAAAATTAGATTAGATTGGATTGGGTGAGATTGGGCATTCCCTAAGATTCATTCTTCTCTGAAGCCTAGAACCCAAACATGCAACCTCTCTGTGCCTAGGTTTCCTTATGTTTAAAGTGAGGAGAGTTAAACTAAATGGTTTCTGATTTGCTTAGGTCTCTAATCTAAGTTAGACTAAATGGTCTTCCATTTTTAAATTCATGACCTATGATACCAAGCTCCAGAACAATTATAAAGTGGAATGGGATGGGTAGTATTTGTCTTAACCTGGAAAGATATGGTAAAGGGTGAACAACCTGTCCTCCTCCAGCCCCATTCCTCCTCCCCACCATTCTTCCAGCTCTGAGATAACCTGTGGAAGAGGCTGGGGTTTAGCCAGCCTAGCATATCTGATGCTCTTTTCAGTAGATATTGGAAATGAGATGAGAAAAATAATAATTTTGGTTCCTCTGTTTTATCCACTCCCCTAAAGTAGAATTACAGACTATCTATCCACTTTTTACACTCACATTTGGGTTCTGGTACCAGATGGCACTCACAACCCACTAGGAAGTTGTCACCATAATATATCCTTAATGATTAAGGTAATGTTAATAATGTTGACAAACCAGACCAACCCCAAGCAAAACTGTGAAGGCTTCTAAGTTTGTGTCTTCTATTCTCAGGCTTCTTTTTCAAGTGCCCTTTTCCACTTTCCTGATCAGCCCCTCTGCCCACAGCATATACTGTCTTGTGTTGTCATTATTTGTGCCCCTGTCAGGGGCTCATGTTTTTAGGACTAGAAGAGACCCAGGAGGCTACCAGGTCCATTTTACAAATAAAGAAGCTGAGTTCCAGAGAAGAGAAGTGATTTGTCCAAGGTAACTCAGGGAGTAGGAAAGGGCAGGTTTGAACCTAGGTCCTCTGACTTCAAAGTCAATATTTTTCCAATCTACCATCCTGCCTGTCTTATTAGATCAAAAACTCTTTGATGGTAGGGATTCCCTTTTATGTAGCTCTCATCCTTGGAAGAACCTCAAACAGGACAGAGTGTATAGGAGATGCTTATTATATTTGAAAGAGGGAAGGAAGGAAGGAAGGAAGGAAGGAAGGAAGGAAGGAAGGAAGGAAGGAAGGAAGGAAAGAAGGAAGGAAGGAAATAAGGAAAGAAGGAAGAAAGGAAGGAAGGAGAGAAAGAAAAGAGAAAATTCTATATAAGATTATACATTACAGATCTGGTGATTATCTCCTTGTAGGAAGTTTCTTCATGTATTCCCTATGCCAATGGAATCACAGTATTTGCATTGCAATAAGAATAATGAAAACCCTTCCAGACTTAAAAGGGAAAAAACAAAACAGACATACTTGATGTTTTGGGGGTGTGTTCTTGTTTAAGATATGCTTATTCTGGGTCTACTGACAAGGCTAGGGCCAGAGACAGTTCTTTCTGCTCCCACTCAAAAAAGAAAGGCACCATGTCAAAGTTCAGTGCTAGCTCAAATCCAGCAAACAAATCAAAGGAGAGAGATTTACAGGTGCCTTAAGTTTTCTCAGGCTGACCTTATCTTGGAAACCTCTCACTGCTTTCCCTGGAAGTCTCAGGATTCTTCAAAAAGAGCTCTAATCCCTTTCCCTTTGGAATGGTGTGAGGCAGGGGGCCTTCCCCAGGGCTCTGCATGGCCTAGAATCCTCTCCAGATCTCTGGGCCTAGGGCTTGGCATGCTCCCAGCTGCTGTGTGTCCTCTTGCAGTCTGGCCTTTAAATCTGGGACAGGGAGACAACTCTCCTCTTCTGAAGTGCTTAGCTCATTTCCCCTAGAGACGAATCACTTGGCACAGGACAAGATCTCCAGAGGTTTTTGATGCAAGTGCCCCAGTTCTGGAAGAGAGAGGAGCGGGGAGAGAGGAGAAGGGTGATGAAAGAGAAGAAAGACAGAGAAACAGCAAGAGAGAGAGAAAGATATGTAGAAGAGATAGAAAGAGAAAAGAGAGAGAAAGAGAAAAGAGAGAGAAAGAGAGAGAGAGAGACAGAGAGAGAGAGAGACAGAGAGAGAGAGAGAGATAAAAGAGAAAGGGAAGAGGCAGGAACAGAGAAAGTATCTCCCCACCCATAATGAGGTGGAATGTGTGTGTAAGTGACACAAATGAGATTAAGTGAACATCACAGGCTTGTTTTCTGCCTCCCCCAGGAGGGCTGATCTTTGATCTTAAGGGTTTTTGACTGGCACGTGAAAGGTGGAAAATTCATCTAGAAGTCTTTGAAGCACTGAAACAAGATCTAGGCTAACACTTGAGAGTCCCTATATTTTTGAACACCACAAACAGTTGCTATGTAACCAAGACAGAGGTTGCAGGCGCTGTTCATTTCTACCCTTATATCTCTGGCAGAACAGTTCCATAGTTCCTTTTTAGGGAATCATAGAATCTAGTTATTGGAGAGGACCTTAGAGGTAGATCATTTAGTCCAGCCTCTCCCAGATCAGGAATTCCCTCTACATTTCGAGACAAAGCAACTCTTGATATTAAGCAACTCTCAACTTGGGAGCTTGTGTTCCCAAAGGGCAAGACCATTATTCTCCAGAAGTTATGTGTCTTCATAATTTTTAAGGGGGAATCAGCTGGGAACCCCCTTCTCAACTTTAAAATAGCTTAATTATTTTATTCAATTAAAACATAATTTAATTAATTTATTTTAATTATTTAATTTTAATTATTTTTTTTTTTAAGATTTAAGTACAGAAAAGGCAAATTAACTTTGTGATGACTCTTGAATCAAGAATCTTCTCAACAAGAATACTCAGTTGAGAAGGGAAATGAGGGTAATCAATCTAGAATGACCTGTTCTTAATGAATCCTTTATGACTCTTGGTGATCACCACTTCCTTTTCTAGATGTTCCCTCATCATTCCTCTAATACATTACAGAATTCTGTCAGGAATCTAAGTCAGACCTATGGGATTACAATATGCAGACCCTGTTCTCTTCCCTTTTTAATCAATTGTATCAATATTTACATTTCTCTCATCTTGTAGATCCTTTCTCTTTTCCACAATATTTTAAAGATCATCAGCCATTGCTCAGCCAATAGGTCTGCCAGGTCTTTCAATACCCAAGGGGGTAATTCGTCTCAACCAGGAGACTTGAATTCTTCACAGACTACTGGGCGTCTGAGCAAAACACTAAGCTGATCTTGTGAAAAGTCACATCTTAAGAAAAGCTTTGCTGTAAGGTTTCAAAGGAGCTTCACATCTGGGCTTCCTCATCTAGCTTTCATATTATTCTATATCAGCAGCTCTATCAGTTCAGGATGCGACACTAAAGGTGAGAATATTTCTGGGATTGAGACTTCTTCACTCAGAGACCAGCTTTTCTTGGTTGTTGTTTTGACTTGGGGAGGGGAGGAGGTTGAATTGATCAAAACAACTGGCTATTTTGCAAAATAACAGGACTTTCTGTGGCAGCAAAGAGTTGGCTATGTGGAAGGTCCATGGTTACCCAGACCCTCCCTAAATCTGCCCCCTCCCTCACCCTCATCAACTTGTATAAATAGGCTTATGTATACATATATATATATATATATATATATATATATATATATATATATATATATATATTCTGGCTTGAACTAGCATGTAAACTTGTGTGAACTCAAATTTGAATTTCTCTTCATTTTTTTTAAAAAGAGCTGTAATGAGGGACTAAACTAGGATTGTCACTAATGGGAATTGAAAGTAGATTAAAGAAAGCAGATTAATTAAAGAACATTTTTCGAAGACAGACTAAACAGGACTTGCAGATGGGCTATGAGAAGTACTAACTCTGAGGCTTGAAGCTTGAGTGACTAAGATGAAAGTAGTACCATTCCATCCTATATAATTTTTCCCAAAAGGAATTTGAATGATGGTATAAATGAAGGAGTACAATAAATAAAAGAAAAATGGAAAAGATCTGCAAATATTTTTAGCTTTTTTTTGAAAGTTTTAAAATTTACTTTAAATTTAAATATAAAATAAGAAAAGAAAAAAAAACATTGCCATGTACACAGCAGAACATGAGAGAATTAAATAAAAGTGAAGTTTCCATTTCAAGAAAACCTATATAATAAATACTACACATTATTTTCAAAGCTGTTCATCTTTGCTTCCTTGTAGGTTTTCTTTTGTCCTCTGCAGTGCACTTTTTACTTTTTTCCCCTTCCTCTCCTCCCCCACCACAGATGTATGTGTATATGTATACATACACATATAGACAGACGCATATACATCAATATCCATAAACATATACATAAATATACCTATACACTCAAATGTGTATACATATACATATATGACCAATAATGCTTATTTCTGCTTGTCTATTTCTCTGAAAGTGGATAGTATCTTCCTTCATAAGTCTAAGTCTTTCCATATTTTTCTAAATCCACCAGCTCATCATTTCCCATACCACAACAATAATTCAATTCTATCACATTCTGTGTGAGAGATTGTCTATGAGAATTTTCTCCCAATTTTCTGCATTCCCTCTATTCTTGGCTACACAGGTTTTATTTACACAGAAAATTTTTAATTTAAAATAATCAAAATTACATTTCAACATGGCTCTCACCTTCTGATACTACTGAATTTAGTTCCTTCACATCTTTCCACTCTGGTTTCCTTGAAGTTCCTGATCCTGTGTTTTTCCAAATGAATGCTTTTATTATTTTTTCTGATTCAGTAAGATAATTTTTTAAAGTAATTTAATTGAGACAGCATTATATAGATTAATTAGGTAAAATTGTCATTTTTTATTACATTAGATTTACTTGCCCATGCACAATAAATGTTGCTTCAATTATTTAGATCTAACTTTGTATAAGAGGTGTTTTGTGTTTGTATTCATATAGTTCCTCTGTCTGTTTTGGCAGGTATGCTCTCATATTTTTTATACTGTCTAGTTATTTTATGTTTTCTAAAACTATTGATTAAAGTGGTTGACAAATTGTGTAGTTTCCCTATTTTTCTCTTTTGTTTAAATCTATTTTTGCTGTAACTCTGTGTGAGATCATGATTACTATCCCTGCTTTTTTACATAACAAATTCTATTCCTGACCTTTATTTTATGTTTATGTGTATCTCTCATTTTTTATAACATTTACTGAAAGCAAATATTGTTGAACTCAAATTTTTAGTCTGTTATAAGCTTTCATTTTATGGGTAAATTCATCCCATTCACATTCTAAATTATACTGATTTGTTGTATGTTTTCCTCCTTTCTATTTTCCTCACTATTCTCCTCACCCTATTCCTATCCCTCCCCACAGATTCAAGGGGATTTGTCCTGTGAAGTTTGGATTCAGTTAAAGGGCCACACTTGAGGACCCAGAGGGTCACATGTAGCCTCCAAGCTGCAGGTCTTCCACCCCTGAAGAATTACTCAAAGTGCTGATAGTGAGTGTGAATAGGCTTAAAGACATAACAAATAAGGAATTATGAGCAAGAATTATTTTTGATCCCATCAAAGAGATTTATAATTGAAGAAAAGATGGATTAACAACCTGATAAGAATGAGGGATGATGATTGGATAGCCTATGTACTCTGCTGGTATTCTGGAATTGTCAGGAGAAAGCAAGGATGGCACCAAGTATGTTGGAGAGGTCCCCCAATGAGGAATTGATGGGAAGGCATTCACTAGAGTCAGAGATGATGGATAGGTATCAAATGGTTGCTATTAATATCATTAAAAGAAGCAGCCCCATCAAGAAGACTACAGATCCATTTGAGCATCTTAGAAGGTTGGTTAAATTCATGTTACTGGATTTCCCAATTATAGATGGTCATTAATTAATTAATTTATTTATTTATTGATGTTTTAGTGATACTTTTTGTTTTTATATCATATTCATTTCCAGTTATACCCCCCAACCCATCCACCCAGTAAGCTTTCCATAATAACAAAGATAAACAAGAAAAAAAAAGCAACTATGACAGCTCATGTGACATTCCACGTTCCTAGTCTCCAACTTCTCCCGTGAAAGGGGTACATTTCCTCTGTATGGAAATGAATTTCTCTGTCATCATATCAGAACCTACTACTTATAAGTGTCACAGGCTAACTGACATAGTTGCTGAAGCATTCACACAAAATTTAAAATTATTCTGTCTTATTCTCTCTGCACAACTCCTAGGATCAAACATCGTACTCTACACAGTGAGGACTTAATAAATGTTGTTGGATTGAATTAAAGTCACGCTATTATAGAATTTAGAAACGATCTAGTCCAAATCCCCTTCCCCCAGGTTTATTATTTATTTTAATTTATTTTTGGATTAGTACTGCATTTTACAGGTATAGGGAACTTCTCAGGGAGGAAACTTCCTCCACCAAAGCAAATCTCGAAAAGCTCTGAAATTCATGGTCTTAGTTATCTGGATCAGTGAGAGGTTGAATGAGTTGCCCAGAATCACAAAAACATTCTGTGACAGAAGCAGGACTTGAACCCAGGTTATGCCAGCTCACAATCCATTCTGCCATGTTGGCTCATCAATTCTCCGCACAGTACTGACGAGGAGAGGAAAATCAACAAATTAAGTTGAATTGAAATCCAGGGAGGGGAAATTAATTCCCCAAGTGAGGTAAACAATATCAATGGTTGTTTACATTTATATGATCAGTTTACAAAATACTTTACATACACAATTCCATTTGATCCTCACGAACAAGCCTCTATGGTAGATAGGGCAAGTGTTGTTATCCCCAGTTTACAGATGAAGAAACAGAGTCCCAGAGTGCTAAAGGGGCTTGCTCTCCCATACATACCTAGTAACTGTTTAAACTGCAATTCAAACTTAGGTCTTCTAATTAAAATTCCAAACCCTTTCTATTATACCACATTGCCAATTTAAGGGTGGGTCTATGCAGACAGAATCAGATTTACCTATTCAATATTAGTTCACTCTACCTTACTATAATTAGCAAAACCTCAGAAAAACCTTGCTTCTGTCACGTGACTGCTTTAAAGAGCAGCAGCTGGCTAGACCCACAGCCCCTTTGTGTGGGTCCTTTGACTTGGAGATCTGTAAAAATCCTCCAAGTTAACTCTGTCTAGGGATCAAGATCTGGTCTCCCCAAAGCTGACTAGGGCATAGGACAGTGTCAAGGGCCTCTAGTTCTTGTTGTTCTCTACCTCATGAAAAAGGGGCAGTCACTTTCAGGTTCCTACTGGTTCTGTACTCTGTTGCTCTCAGGAGGACTCCTTTCCCAGCTCACACTTCCTCAAATAGATTAAAGTTTGAGAGTCAGGGACCAACCTGGATAAACTGAACTATCCTCAACAATGCACAGCTAAAGACAACTCTACAAGCCTCAAGAAGGAAGGAGATACCTAAACTCAGAGAAAGATATAGAAAGACTA
>CM053585.1:228975405-228989879 GCA_028646515.1 Pseudochirops corinnae | reverse complement strand
AAACAATAACTATGGAGCGCCCCAGGGTACAGTTCTAGGTTCCTTATTTGCCAGGAGCTGCCCCCACGAGAGCCTCAGGGATTGGGTTTTTCAGGAGTTCATTGCTGTTTTGCTTCCTACTGCATTTTGTGTTTCAGTGCCTTTCTACCATCCCTCAGGCTCTCCACCCTTTTGGTAAATGTGAAATGCCAGCTGTTTCATATTAAGAAACTAACCTCAGCTGTTCACAGGAGAAAACAAGACACAGAATTTTTTTTCTTTAAATCCAGTTTCACTCCAAAGTACTAACATTCCCCAGGTTTACATAGTTCATCTTTCTCACTAACCCTACATGTGTCTCTCTGTCAACCAAGAAATTGCTAGTATCTGTAATATGCTCATTCTTGCCTGCACTAAAAGTTCAAGATGCAAAGAAATGTAAAATATAGTGCCGTTCTTATTGAGCTTATGGTCTAGGAGATAGGACATAAACATGCAAAGATAACTAACAGCAATGTTGCTGGGCTACATTGCCAAGGGCTGGTATAGACAATAATTGCCCTAGGGTCTCAGAGAAGGAACACTTCCTGTAATGAAAAGAAACAGCAATAATTTGGATGAAAATTATAAAATTCCATCAACTAACCTTGGGTTTAGGGTGAGGAAGAGTGGTCCTTGGAGTCAGGAAGACCTCGATTTAAGTCCTACCCCTGACACATGCTGATAGTATGACATTAGTCAAGTCACTTAACCTCTCTCAGTGCTCCAAAGCATCTCTCTAAGACTGTGTTTCAGAGGGGTATCCCATTAGCATCATGGAGGTAATTTTCACACCAGAAGTTTCCTACATATGATATACACATAGCTCTCTAAACTATAATGCAACAACAGCAACAAATTTTCCATAATGCTTCAATGGATCCATAACCTTGTCCATATAGCTATTCCTTTCAATAGTACAGATAGCAACCCATCCATCCTTCCTCATCCTGTGGGATCCTTATACATATCCTCCCCTAAATCTTCCAGAGAGATTCTGCTCATGTAACAGAGCCTTTCCTCTAGTCTTGTCAAAAGATTTCATGAGTCCCAATGCAGCACTTGGACTGTCCATCTTTTATTTTCCCCTCTTGCTATCCCACATGACCATTCAATCCCCTTTTCCACTCATGCATTTCCTTGGTGATCTCTTTTATACCACTTCTTCTTGTCTGTAGGTTGTCACTGGTGCTGTAGCCCACTGATATCTACTTGGTGTTTCTCTTTATTGGATCACCCACAATTCTGATTCTGTTGAGATTATGATAACTTACTGTATAGTTCACAGCCATATAACATTATCAAGAGCATATCATCATGTAAACATAGATTTAATCCCTGTCTCTCTCAGTCTCCTTCCCTCCCTCTCCCCATCCCCTTCCCACCACCCTGTCTCTCCCTCTCCTTTTCAATGTAGCCACAGGACAATTAGGTGGTGCAATGAATAGAGCACGAGTCCTAGAGTCAGGAGGACTGAATTCAAATCCAGCCTCAGACACTTGACACTTACAAGATGTGTGACCTTGGGCAAGTCACTTAACCCCAATTGCCTTGCCTTCCCCCCTCCCAAAAAAAAAATACATATACATATACATGTAGTAAATATTAACAGACATGTCCCAAGAGGATAAGACCTTTCCCTTTATGCTGTCTCCTCGACAAAGTATGACATCTTTGACAAGATCTGCATTTCCCTTGTCCTGTGTCCTTATCATTTAACTTATGTGATTCATATTCGCAGCATCAAAGACACTGTAGCATTGAAGATCACAGAGCTGATATGTCAAGAATGTTAGCATTTATACACCTGAGTTCACCGTTGGGCTTGGGGTTTAAAAAGAGTTAGGAAGCCACTAGGAAGGAAGCAGAGACATGAAGATTTAGAGAACAACGGACTTTGGGGGCTCATCCTAGGTCATTGATCTTGTTCTTTTTTCTTTTTTTTCTTTTTGAGGCCTAGACTTTCTGTACTAGCAGTAACTGAATTCAGACAGTACTCTTTCAGAAACTAACACAGGCAGAATTATAGAGAAACAGTGTACAACTGGCAGCTAAGGTGGCACAGTAGATAGAGGAGTAAAACTCAGGAAGACCTAAGTTCAAATCTTAACCTCAGACATTTCCTATCTGTGTGACCTTGGCCAAGTCACTTAACCTTTATCTGTACCAGTTACCCCAACTGTAAAATGGGAATAATTGTAACATGTACTGACTTGCAGTGTTGTGAGGATCAAATGATCTAATATTTATAAAGCACTTTACAACCTTAAAGCACTATATCAGTGTTAACTATTATTACTAACTTTTTTGGTTGTGGTGAAGAATCACTATAATTTCCCAATTATTGGTATTCTGTGCAGCAGCAGGGCTGCCTCCTCACCAACTACTATTGATTTTTGGGGTGCCATTGGACTATGATGAGAGCACCATGAAAAGAATTTTTCTATTGTGGACTCTTCAAGGAAGTGTAAGATACTAAGGAAAGAGTGAGGACCACTTAGTTATTTTATTGTGTGAGTTGCCATGGAGCATTCTCAAGTCCCCAGAGAGAGTCCCAGAAAACGGGGAACTTGAACAGTAAGCAATACGCTGTCTCAGGTCAGAACTGGCTAAGCAAGATGAAGACTCTTGGACTATGGAAGATTTAAGGGTATGACTGGGGAGTGGAACACTCACCTTTTCAGTCGATGTTCAATGTCAACAGAAACATGGGCTCAGACTTTGGGAAAGGATGTCAATCAAATGAACAATTTTGTCATTGTTTAGGGAGGCACTTCTACTTATTTGAAAAGGAAGTCTTTGATTCGCAACTAGAATATGTCACAGATATGATGACTTATTGTCCCAACCTACATGTAAAATACAGGCCAGATGATGTAGGTGTATCTTGGACCTTCTAATATAAAACATAAAACAGCTAGCTTACATGTCACAGACATTGATAAATATCTGATTTGGTATCTGGAAAGCCCACTCCACATCTTCAAAGGGAAGCTATAATGTCCATCTTTGTGAGAAGTAAGAAGAGGACCCTTCCTGCACTGCCAGTAGCCTTGAGGGAAAGGGACAGGCAGGACCCGAGAAAACTATGGCTGAGCAATTACTTCCTCACTCACCTTATCTCCAAGAAGGATGTTGGGCTGGAATTATAGCTATCACACCTAGGGGTAGGTCTCCTAACCCACATCTAGGGGTAGGACTCTTTGGGGGTTCAAAATAAATGCCACTTTCCCTGATCACTCTAAAGGGAAGGGTAACATTTAGCTTATTATTGTCAGCATAGTTCACTCTCATCCACAACTTGGTACACAGAAACAATCTTAGGTTGTGAGCAGTGAAGTAGCTCCATTTCTCATTGAATGGCCAATAACATCTCCCAGCCCAAGCCTCTGTTGCTCATTGTTTAGATTTTGATGGCTTAGAATGAATGTAAATAGCCATTATTTCTGTTCTGGTCAGAAACTCTTAAGAGTCTCCACCTCCCAGATTGAAACTTTTGTGATGGCAAAGTTGGCCATCTTTTCTCTCAATTCTTACCTAGGCTTAGTAATTGAATGGCATTGCCTCAGACAAACTGAGATCTGGGAAAGAATTTAATTTAGAAAGGCCAAGGTCATCCACTGTATCCTGTGCCATCACCAATCATCTTGACTTTTGTCTTGCCGCTGGACTTCAATGACTTTGGAGCAGAAAGTAAAGCTGATAAGTTTAAGTAGCTCTGCCTAACTTAAATCTAATTCATTTGCATTCGAGATATCACCTTCATGATGTCATTAGTCCTCTTTAAGAATTAAGGATAAATAACAACAACAACAACAGATAGTGAGCAAGTGCATTTATATAAGTAAATAGTAAAAGAAGTCTTGAGAAGTGTATACATGCATATATATGAGAAATAATAATAAATAATAAAAATGTGTAAATAATAAAATATACAAGTGTAAATGAGTCCTTCAAATAAGGAGCAAAATGCAATTTTAGTTTAACCAAGAAGAGAAAGATGTCACTGAAGAAGTCTGCCCTTAGTTTAAAATTTAGGTATGCCTTATATCTAGATTGACCTGATATGGACAACAGGGTTTCAAACTCCTATAAGATACTCAAGGTAGAATATAGATATGAAACAGTCATTATTTCATTTGACAGAAACTTTGAAGGTTCACAGGGTCCCATAAATAGATGCAGAAATTATAAATTACCAAAATAGCTCATTAGTTTCCTCCAGAACAGAGCTAAACTTGGGGTTGCTATTAGGACAAGTGTTTATCATTCTGGTGAATTTCTCTTTCCCCCAGAGTCCTGCACAATAGAAGCACACTATGGCTTAGATACTCCCTCTGAAAGAAGACATACTTTATGGGCTGCAACTTTTTGTTGAACTTGTACAGTACAAGTAAATCAGTCTAAGTAAGTTGCTTCTTCAGAATTATGAAGTGAACTACTCTTTTCTTTTTCAAAGGAACATGCTGTATCATTGAATCTTTTCTAAAGATTCCAATAAAGAAATCCTTTATCCCAGAGGAACTCTTAAATATGGAGTTTTCATAAGACAATCCTTGAAGCTAGTGTTGCCTGGTGTAATGGCAAGCAAAGAAGTACTTAGTGCCTTGTTTCAGCTACTTAAATATTTAGCACCTTGTTTGAGCCCCTTGTGATTTGAAGGTGGAAGGAACTTGCTTATACCACAGAAAGGGATGGAACAGGAAGGAGAATCACCATAAATAAGGAGGAGCACAGCTGGGATAGAGCAGAACCGAGAAGGGGAATGGGTGTAGAGGCCAGGCACTCTGTTTCTCTGTTCTATTGTGTTTGTGATACTTTGTACAGAAGCTCTGGGACCTTACTGAAAGCCCTGAAAGAGGATTTTCTTGTTATCTGTTTACAGAAGTCCTCAAGGAGGGTTTCAGAGATCCTGGGACTGACTAATCTGATGATTTGTGTTGAGTTCTGAGACCTTGTTTGTGGGTCTGTGTTGATTTCACAGGCAGATAATGAATTGATGATGGTGCCAGCAATGTGTATGAATGTTGTTTTGACTCTGTTAAGTTTTGTCTTCCCAGAAACAGAAACAACAAAGGACTTGAGGTGAACTGAACACTGTGAGCTTCAATATGGAATGGGAACTGGATGAGGAGCTGGACAAGGAGCTGGATGAGGAGCTGAGAGCTGCCTGTCTGTGAATCCAGGGAGCTGGACCTACAGAAGAAGAACCACTGAATTTGGGAGCCAGTCTTGAGCCATGATGAAAAGATCTCTCCTTGGGTACTTAGTGCTGATTGCCAAGATCCTGATTTACTATGATCTAGGAATGGAAGAACTTTATACTCTGTACCTTGTACCCCTTAAAGATGATTGAGTTAAGGATGATTGGAAACTAATCTCCAATCAAGAAGAAAGAGGATTTTTGATTGAGTGATTAAGACAATGTGTCCTTGGGGTGGGAAAACTTTGATCTTTGTATTGTGTGTCCCTTAAGAAGGCTTGTTCCTTAAGGATGATTGAGCTAAAGACTTGCTGAATATCTTTTTTAAAAACTATGTGGCCACTTTAAGTGAAAACTATGTGGCCACTTCAGTGATAAGTTGTTATGTTACATCATTTTGAATGCTGTACTTTGGTTTCTGTGAATGTTTTGCTTTAGTTTACTGCTGAATAAATAGAGAGTTCACTATACTGTGTGATCAGAATCTTAGAGCTATTCACAGCAGCAGTCCTCTGGAAAGCTGCTTGTGCTTGGCTTTACACCCGGGAACTCTCCCTTCTCTGGCTAGAAAGTATTATGATGACTAGGAAATGTTAAATCTCCCCTTCTCTACAGAGAAGGTTGAGGTTTAAAAGCATTGTCCTGAATTCCTTTCTTAGGCTACATAAAGCATATGTCTGTGACTACCATCTGTTTTTGCTCTAAGTCATAATTACTGCTTCTAGTAAACAGGGAATGAAAAATCCCTTCTTCTTTCTCCAGAAGGAGATAAAAGTCTGCTCCATTGTGCTCTAGAAGTTGGAGAAGATTAGAGAGGAGAAAAGAAAGGGAAGAAGGAGAGAGGGGAAGAGAGACAGACAGAGATAGAGTGAATTCAAACATTTTACTCACCTTTGTTGACAGTCATCTTGGAAAGTCATTGGGAAACAATGAGAAAAGTTCCCTGTGTCATCTCAGCAAAATGCCAGGGTATGTACCTATTGTCCCTCAATAGGAAATGCCCTTCAGATTAAGGCCTAAATTCTATAACCTCAGAAATTTCATCTGGGATTTTATCAAATTGAACAGGGACTCCCATGATTATCCCCTTTCATACTGTTGATTATTACAGTACTTCAGGGAATCAACCTTGAGCATTTGATATGCATTGACACTAGATTGAAAATTACAGTTCTTAAATGTCTTTAGATGTGGGATAACCAACTTGGTGGCAAGATATACTGTTTATGTAACATTCTTAATTACTTCCCAAGAGGAAAGAGAGAGAGAGATTCTCCAGGTGTGTGCAAACATTGGAAAGACTACTACAGAGAACACTAATTAAATATGAAATGACTGTGGAGCACACAATGCAGTGAACTTCAAAAAACATGAAGTCCTTCCCAGGATGATCTCATCACTTGTAATCTCATGCCATGCTGTCAACTCAAGTCTCTCCCTTCTGATTGGAGGGTAGCATACCAAATTCCTTCCAATGCTTGCTTTTATGGAGGCTAGACACTGAACTTTGCTTACTCCACTTTGTATCTGCTGCTCTGCTTGGTTTCAGTTCTTGCCCTTTCATGCCCTTGAGCCATGCCCCCCACCCCCATCACATTCCTCCATGCCCTGCTTTCTTGCCTCCTTTTGTGTATTGTCTTTCCCCTCCCCTATAAGCTTCTTGAGGGCAGGGACTCTCTTTCCTTTTATTAATGATATCCCTAGTGCTTAGCACAATGCCTAGAACATAGTAGACATTTAATACAGGTTTATTAAATTATTGGATTGGAACCATACTCTTACAGACCCAAGCAATCAGGGAAACTCTAGATAATGAATAGCATTACTGCAGTTATGACTGCCTAAGCTGAAAATGTTTCTGAAATTTGATGACTCCTATGCCATCATCACAAAGCTTCATAACAATAGAGAAGAACTCTAAGCAGCAGAACGGAAAGGGCTATTCTGGCCTGGATTTCCTGGAATCTTGTAGAGATCACTGAGATTTAAAAAAAAAAATCGAATCAGGCCTTTAAAGACTTGGTGAGGTAGGCGGGACTAAGACAACAGAAAGAAGGCACTCATCTGAGCTCTCCTCCAAATCTCTCCAAAAACCTTTAAATAATGTCATAAAACAATTCCTGGAGCAGCAGAACCCACAAAAAGGACAGGGCAAAATAATTTCCCAACAAAAGAAATTTAGCACCTGGGTGAAAATGGAGCACAGCCCCAGCCAACTAGTAACAGACCTTCAGAGTCACTGAATCAGCAGCAGCAGCTGCTTTCAGAGCTCTCAGCAAGGAGGTAAAACAACTGATCAGAAGATTACAGAGTCTCTTTGCTAGCCCTGAGGCAGGACTCTGTGGCTTTGCCCAAACTCAGATCTGGCTGGCAGTCTTGTGTCCCAGGGTGAGGAGGAGTACCAGTACACCCCAGCTTGCACCACAGTGGAGCAGAGACCCTCATCACAGTTCCAGGGTAGAAGAGGGCTTGTGGTCACTCACAGACAGAGGACAGGCCAGGAGAATAGTAAGCACACCTTTTTAGATCATACCACCTCAAAAAAACTGAAAATTTACAGGTCCCTAGAAGTCTCTTTAAAAACAGCTGTGCAATCACTTAACCCCAATTGCCCTACCTTTCCCCCTCCAAAAAAAAAAGCAAAAGCAACAACAACAACAAAAACAGCTGCACAAAATTCCTGAAGCTTGAGACAGTCCACCTACCACCTTGGAAGCAGAGATTCACTTTAATAAAGAGTTAAAAATCAAGAAATGGGCTGGACAAGTGAGAATAAAAAAAAAATTCTGGTCATAGAAAATTACTATGATACCACACTCAGAAGATAACAAAGATATCCAAACCTTTCAAGAAAAATATGAATTGGTCTTAGTCCACAGGAAAAACTCAAAAAGGATTTTGAAAATCAAGTAAGAGAGGTAGAAGAAAATTGGAAAGAGAAATAAGAGTGATACAAGAAAATCATGAAAAATACAGGTTTATAGGATTATTTGATTGGAACCAATCCAATCCAACCAAACCAACACACACACAAAAAAGGTGAAGAAAATAATACTTTAAAAAATAGACCAGGCCAAATGGTAAAAGAGGTACCCAAAGCCAATGAGGAGAAGAATGCCTTAAAAATCAGAATTGACCAAATGGAAAAAGAGTTCCTTCCTTCAAAAAAAATTGAAGGAAAGAAAGGAAGGTAAAAAAAAAAATTCATTAAAAAGTAGAATTTTCCAAATGGAAAAGGAAGTACAAAAGCTCACTGAAGAAAATAATGCCTTAAAAATTAGAATTGAGCAAATGGAAGCTAATGACTTTATGAGAAATCTAGAAACAATAAAACAGAAGCAAAAGAGTGAAAAAAATAGAAGATGATGTTAAATAACTCATTGGAAAAACAACTGACCTGGAAAATATATCTAGGAGAGAGAATTTAAAAGTTATTGGATTACCTCAAAGCCATGATAAAAAAAAAAAAGAACCTAGACATCATCTTTCAAGAAATTATCAAGTAAAACTGTCCTGATATTCTAGAACCAGAGGGTAAAATAGAAATGGAAAGAATCCACCAATCACTTCATGAAAGAGATCCCAAAATGAAAACTGCCAGGAATCTCTCAAGTCAAGGAGAGAATATTGCAAGCAGCCAGAACAAAGCAATTCAAGTATTGCAGAGCCACAATCAGGATAATACAAGTTTTAGCAGTTTCTACATTAAAGGATCAGAGCGCTTGGAATACGATATTCTGGAGGGCAAAGGAGCCAGGATTACAAGCAAGAATCATCTACTCAGAAAAACTGAGTACGATCCTTCAGGAGGAAAAATTGGCATTCAATGAAATAGAAGACTTTCAAGCATTCTTGGTGAAAAGACCAGAGCTGAATAGAAAATTTGACTTTCAAATATAAGACTCAAGAAAAGAATAAAAAGGTAAATAGGAAAGGGAAATCATAAGGGACTTGATAAGGTTAAATTGAATGTGAAGAGATCATATCTAAAAAATGAAATTAAGGGTGTGAGAGGAATGCACTAGGATAAAAAAGAAAGGGAGAGCTTTTATAGTGGAGGGAAATATGGGGGAGATGAAGGGGAGTGAGTAAACTTTACTGTAATCAGATTTGGATCAAAGAGGGAATAACATACACATTCAGTTGGGTATAGAAATCTATCTTACTCTATAGGAAAGCAGAAGGGGAAGGGGATAAAAGAAGGTGGGGGTGGGGATAAGGGGGTGGAGCTGATGGAAGGGAGGGTAGATTAGGGTATGGGGTACTCAGAAACAAAACACTTTTGAGGAGAGACAGGGTGGAAAGAGAAGGAGAGAACAGAATAAACAGAGAGAAATAGGATGGAGGGAAATATATTTAGCAATCGTGGCTGTGGAAAAAAATTTTAAAGGAAGTTTCCCTGATAAATACCTCATTTCTCAAATGAGAACTGAGTCAAATTTCTAAAAATCAGAGCCATTTCAAATTGATAAATGATCGAAAGATATGAACAATTTTCAGAGGAGGTAATCAAAACTATCTATAGCTATATAAAAAAGTTTTAAATCACTATTAATTGGATAAATGCAAATTAAAACAATTTTGAGGTACTATCTCATACTTATTAGATAGGACAGAAAAGGAAAATGATCAGTGTTGGAGGGGATGTGGGGAAAATGAGACATTAATGCACTATTAGTGGAGTTGTGAACTGATTCAACCATTCTTTAGAACAATTTGTAAATATGTCCAAAGGGCTATAAAACCATGCATACCCTTTGACCTAGTAATACCACTATTAGGTCTGTATCCAAAAAGATATTTTTTTAAAAAGGAAAAGGACCTATATGTGCAAAAATATTTATAGCAGCTCTTTTCTAGGGGTAAAAAAAAAAATGGAAATTGAGGGAATGTCCATCAATTGAGGAATGACTGAACCAATAATGCTATGTGATGGTGATAGAATACTTTTGTGCTATGAGAAATTATGAGCAGGATGTTCTCAGAAAAACCTGGAAAGATTTACATGAACTGATGCAAAGCAAAATGTATTGTATACACAATAACAGTAACATTATAAAATGATTATCTGTGAATATCTTAGCTATTCTTAGTAATACAATGATCCAAGACAACTCTGAAGGACTTATGATGAAAAATGCTATCCATCTCCAGAGAAAGAACTTATGGTGTCTAAATGCAGATTGAAGCATATTTTTTTAACTTTATTTTTCTTAAGGTTTTTTTTTTTGGTCTATGTTTTCTTTCACAACATGACTAATATGGAAATATTTTGCATGACTACACATGTATAACCTATATTGAATTGCTTGCCTTCTCAGTGGGGGAAGGGGAGTGAGGAGGGGGGAAGAGAGAGAATTTGGAACTCAAAGTTTTAAAAATGAATGTTAGGTGTTTTTACATATAACTGGGGAAAAATAAAATACTAAATACAGTAGAACCTCAGCTTATGAGTAACCTGGTTTACGTATGCTTTGTTGAACGAGGAAAAATTTTTTCACAAAATTTGTCTTGCAGGATGAACAAAAATTTGCAGTACGAACATTATGTTTGGACTTGAACACTTCACAAAGGGATGACACTCAACTAGGGCAATGTTTCTGGTTTTTGGGGGGTTTTCTTTTGCTTTCATATGTCAAACAAAGTAACTTTAGGTGCATATACCACCCAATTGACCTCATTCGTTGTTGACCTTTCACTAAGGCAGCATCGTTCTCTCTTAACAGTACCATTTCAGGTATGTTCACATGTGTTTATGTATGTATGGTAGTACTTTGCATAAAAGTCTACAGTAGTGACTGTAATCTACAACAATATTTGTAACAATGGAGGAACATAGCCAGGAGCTGATGATGGATGAATTGGTGGATCTGCATGACAAAAAACATCAAGAAGTTGCAGAGGGTATCTCATCTGAGGAGGAGGTTGAGAGATCAGAGGAATCCCTCACATCAAATGAGATTAGGGAGGTTTATCAGATGTGGGGAAAAGTGTAAATTTTGTTGAAAAACATCACCCAAATAAGGCTGTAGCAATGAGATCCACGAATACTTTTAACGATAATGCAATGTCACATTTCTGCGACATTCTGAAAAAACGTCAAAAACAAGTGTCATTAAGATAGATTCCTAGTCAGAATTGAACAAAAAGAAAAAAAAATCAGAAAGTCAAAGCATGAAAGTGATTCTAAAAAACAAAAAATAAGTGAAGGCAGTGATTTTAGTCTTACTTTTTTAGTGAAAGTAGTGTAAGAGAGAACACTTCCAACATTGAAATCCCCTGTGTTTTCATGGCAGGAGATTCTCCTTCCAAACAATAACCCTTCCTCCTCCTCCTCCCTCTCGTCTTCCTCACACCAGCCAAGACTCTTCTCAAAGGTAAAGTGCAAGTTAGTTCATTTTGTTTTCTGTTTATATTGTGTACTAATCATTGCTATTGTATTTCAGGTGCATTGGGGACAAAAAACTTACTTAACATTATAAATAATTATTTCTATATGGATATTTTTGGGAATGTGAATCATCCAACTTTACATTATTTCCTATGGGAAAATTCACTTTGCAATACAAACCGCATGATGAACAGAATCTCGGAACAAATTTAACTCAGACCAAATTTCTACTATAAATTTAAAAAGAAAAAAGACTTAAATGAATTGACTTACTTATGATAGAAGGGAGGGTAGATTGGAGTAGGGAGTAGTCAGAAACAAAACACTTTTGAGGAGAGACAGAGTGAAAAGAGAAAGAGAGAATAGAATAAACAGGGGAAATAGGATGGGGGAAAATACATTTAGCAATTGTGACTGTGAAAAAAATGTTGAAGCAAGTTTGTGTCCTTTGTTTATCTGCTCAGGCTCTTACCAGTCACATTTGCTGGTGCAAGACTCACTAAAAGTGAGATCCATTATCCTATCCATGAGCTGAAGAAGGTTTTCACCAAAAAGGTTTGAGATGATTTATATGGAAGTTCAGTCTCAGAAATGGACCCATAGCAACCTATTGACCTATGACAGGGGTTCTTAAGCTTTTTTGTCACAGTCCCCTTTGGCCATCTAGTGAAGCCAAGGGACCCCTTCCTCAGAATAACGTTCTTAAATGCATAAAGTGTGGATGATTAGGTATTACATGTTAGAGGCAGTTAGATGATACAGTGGATAGAATACTGGGACTGAAGTCAGCAAGACTTGAGTTCAAATTTGGCCTCAGATACTTACGAGCTGAATAACTTTGAGCAAGTTATGTAATCTTTGTTTGCCTCAGTTTCTTCAACTGTGAAATGGGAATAATAATAGCACCTACCTCCCAAGTTGATGTAAGGATCAAATGAGATAATATTTGTAAAGTGCTTAGCACTATGTCTGGTACATAGTAGGTACTACATAAATACTAGCTATTATGATGATGAGTTTTATGATTACAAAGGAAACTGAGGGAAACATGTGGCCTTGAGGTTGCAAGTTCCCCACCCCTGATAGTGTCTGTAGTCATCTTGTCTCTACTCTTAGAGGCACCTAGAGATGGTGCAATGAATAGAGTACTGGACCTGGAGTCAGAAAGATCTGAGTTCAAATTTGGCCCTAGACACTTAGTAGTTGTGTGACCCTCACCAAGTCACTTAATCTCTGATTACTTTAACTGTAAAATGGTGATAGTAATAGCACCAGAGTGAAGAGCATGTGCATAATGCCCCCATCTTAAATGGCGCATGTCAGTGTTTGGGCAAGAGTCCAAGCTGCTCATAGATCTGTGGTTTGGAGTGTCTGAGAATGGAGGCAAGAGGCAGTATGTATTGTGGAAGAGGTACTGAACTTGGAGTCATGGACCCCGAGTTTGAAACCTTGCTATGCCACTTATTACCCACATGACCTTGGGCAAATCACTGGGATTCTCTGGGCCTTAGTTTCCTTACTTGTAAAATTAAGAGGCTGGCCTAGTTGATCTGCTTCTTTCAGCTATAACATCTATGAGTAAAAACAAGTATGTAATTCAATCTCAAGACAAGTTGAGGGGAGTCTATTGTCTATCAGAAAAACACTGAGAGGAATGGACAATGATATGAGGCGAAAGTTCTCTGTCACAGTCAAGAGATAAAATCCTGCTATAAGGTCATGGCATCCCTAGAAAACATAAGATCATAGAATGGCAATATGGAGTGGCAGAGAGCTACTCCACTTTGGGAAGTTAATCAATTGGTCCAACTAGAAATCAATAAAATAATTACAGAAAATGGCCAGAGCTCTACAAACATTGAAAACGCTTTTTGTCCGTGGGGAAGCTAATCAAAGTTCTTGGCAAACAGGAATATAGAAGTATGAGGCCTCATCTACTGGTTGTAGTTGGATGGTTACCACCAGGTGATGACCGATAGAAGGAGGATTCAGATGTAAATTAAAAAGTGAAGAAAAAAAAAATAATAATAATAATAAAAATTTTTTTAAAAAGTGAAGAAGACACTGAAACTATACCTTTAGGGAATAGGAAAGGATGATAAGACATCTTTGTCCTAGGAGAAGGGGAAGCACTAGAAGAGGAGCACTAAATATAAATATAAATGCCATTCCTTACCTTCCCACTGTTCCATCTTGGGAAATCTCAAGGGATCAGGGGTCACCTGTAGGAATCAAGGATACCTACATTCGTTCTAAGACATCTATGTGATCCAGAATTGATGCCATAGGCCTGTACAGCTGCCCCCTGTTTTTCTGCAGACTATGAAGGCTACTCGGGTGTTCAGACATGGCAAGACGTCATTGCAGTCATACTTAAACTACCTCATCAGCATATCAGGTGGACTTATAATGTCCAGGGGATGATAATCAAGGATGTCATCAATGTATATTGACGCAATGTGGGCTTGCACAAGGCAGCATACTGTATTGCAGGAAGATGGCACCCTGGTATAGTTTGCAAGGGCTTCAATTTCATTAACTGGAGGATGTAGTAAAAATATGCCAGAATATGCCAAGAGGAATAGGGTAAGCCTCTTTCCTCTCTGGTGACTCCAGGATAAGTCATGAATTTTCCTTATATTCATTGTCACACTTATGTAGCTTTTGTTCTATCACTGACTCAAGTTCATGTGGAAACTTTGGGCAGTGTCAAATAATGAAAGAAAGTAATAAAAAACTGATGAGAGAGAGACAGAGAGAGAGAGAGAGAGGGAGAGAGAGAGGGAAAGAGAGAGAGGAAGAGAGAGAGAGAGAGAAGGAGGAAGAGAAAGAGAGAGAGAGGGAGGGAGGGAGAGAGAGAGA
>CM053585.1:228958389-228969042 GCA_028646515.1 Pseudochirops corinnae | reverse complement strand
GGCTCTTTTTTTGATCATGCCTTTCAGGTAGTCCAATAATTTTAAAATTATCTCTCCTGGATCTATTTTCTAGGTCAGTGGTTTTTCCAATGAGATATTTCACATTGCCTTCTATTTTTTCATTTGTTTGGATCTGTTTAATAGTATCTTGATTTCTCATAAAGTCATTTACTTCCATTTGCTCCACTCCAATTCTGAAGGAATTATTCTCTTCAGCAAGTTTTTGAAATGCCTTTTCCATCTGGCAAATTCAACTTTTAAGGCATTCTTCTCCTCATTGGCTTTTTGGGCCTCTTTTTGCCATTTGAGTTAGTCTGTTTTTTAAGGTGTTATTTTCTTCAGTCAGGCTGTTGACTTGCTTTTCATGATTTTCTTGCATCATTCTCATTTCTCTTCCTAGTTTTTTCCTCCACTCCTCTTACTTGATTTTCAAAATCCTTCTTGAGTTCCTCCATGGCCCGTAAGCAGTTCATATGTTTCTTGGAAGCTTTTGATGCAGGAGTTTTGACTTTGTTGTCTTTTTCTGGTTCTGTGTTTTTGTCTCCCCCAAAAGATTCTATTGTTTGGTTGAGTTTCCTCTGTTTACTCATCTTGCCAGCCAATTACTTGACTTTTGAGCTCTTTGCCAGAGTAGAACTCTGCTTCCAGAGTGTAGAGAGCTGTGTCCCAAGTTGCTGGGGTTTTTGTAATTGTTGTCAGAGTTGTTGTCAGAGCTATGAGGATGGCGCCCTCTCTACAGCCACCACAAGCTCTGACACACTAGTGTTCCTCACCCCAGGACCACCACCCAAGACTATGACCCAGATCCAAGCAGGTCAAAGCAAGAGAAATTATCCTCTAAATGGTCACTTGGTCCTCCTGCAATCCATAGGCCAGGAGCTCTGGAGGCAGCCACATGGCAGCAGTTGCAACTGCTATGCCTCCACCACCTCTGCTACCCTGAGGGCAGGGGCTAGACCATGCCCTTCTCTTGCCCAGTTTCAACAGAGTTCCCTACTGACGTTTTATTTTCTCTTTGGCATTTATGGGTTGAGAAGTCTGGAAACCACCACAGCTGTTGGTGATTCATTCTCTTGAAGTTGGCCCCAGCTGGTCTGAGCCCCAGGTCTGGGCTGGCACAGCTCACATGGGACTGAATTCAGCTCCCAGCCTGGTGTGATAGACCTTTCCTGTCAGCCTGCCAGGCTCCCTGCAGCAGGAGATTTGTTTCTCTCTGTCACTTTGTGGGTTCTATAGCTCTAAAATTTGCTTACAGTCATTATTTTTACAGATGTTGGAGGTGGTTGGAGCAGGGCTCAAGCAAGTTCCTGCTTTTACTTTGCCATCTTGGCTCCACTCGGGAAGCATATTTTAGTAACTATGTGGAGGAGAGATCAGAGAGGGGAAGAGACAGTAAACCTGGAGTCCATCCAGGAGTCTAAGGGGTGATGTGGGCCTAAACTAGGTTGGGGAGCCACATAAGCAGAGATAAGAAGATGGTTGAAAGACATGTTGCCGAGATAGCTTTGCATTCCCAGCCCTTAGCATAGTTCCTGCCACATAGTAAACACTTAATAAATGCTTGATTAATAATTAGGAGAATCAGGGAAAGTTTCTTTTTCTCAGTCAAAATGTTTTTTTTTTTTTGGTTTGGATGTATGAAGATATTCATTTTTTAAAAATTTGAGTTCCAAATTCTACCCCTCTCCCTAGCCCCTCCCTAAGCCATCGAGAAGGCAAACAACATGATACCCATTCTACTTGTGAATTCATGCAAAACATATTTCCATTTTAGCCAACTGCAAAAACAGTCACATGCACAAACACAAAAAAAATTGCAAAAATAATTTAAAAAGTGAAAAACAATATGCTTCAATCTGCACTCAGAGTTCACCAGTCCTCTTTCTGGAGGTGGATAGCATTTTTCATCATGAGTCCTTTGGAATTGTTGTGGATCATTGTGTTTATCAGAATAGCTAAGTCATTCACAGCTGATCATCACTACAATATAACTGTCACTGTGTACAATGTTTTCCTGGTTCTACTCACTTCACTTTGCATCAGTTTGTGTAAATCTTTTCAGGCTTTTCTGAAATGATCCTGCTTGCCATTTCTTGTAGCACAATAATATTCTATTATGATTCTATACCTGAACAACTTGTTCAGCCATTCCCCAACTGATGGGCATTTCTTCAAAGAATTTCCAATTCTTTGCCACGAAAAAGAGAGTTGCTATCAATAATTTTTGTACACATAAGTCCTTTCCCTTTCCCTTTCCCTTTTCTTTTTGATTTCTTTGGGATACAGACCTAGTGTTGGTAATGCTGAGCCAAAGGGTATGCCTAGTTTGATAACTTTTTCAGTATAGTTTCAAATTGCTCTTTAGCAAAGAAACTTTTTATAGGAAGTGATACTTGCCCTGAACCTTAAAGGAAGAAAAGGATTCTAAAAGGTGGGTGGACTTGAGGGAGAGCATCCCAGGCATGGAGTGAGAGGTGATAAGGCCCTGAACATCAGTTTTTGCCCATTCTGTTATTCTTTATCTTCATTCTATGTTTCCTAACATTTCTTACAATCTGAGTTCCATAATCCTTTCCAGTTTTGACATGCTAGGCCAGGGGTGTGGAACCTACAACCTTGAGACCGCACATGGACTTCTAGATCCTTGTGCGCGGCTCTTTGACTGAGTCCAAGTTTCACAGAACAAATCCTTTTATTAAGGAAATTTGTTCTATGAAGTTTGGATTCAATTAAAAGGCTGCATTTGAGGACCTACAGGGCCACATGTGACCTTGAGGCTACAGGTTTCCCACCCCTATGGTAGGCTCTAAGGTCCCTGTAGTCCTCAAATTAATCTGTTTTAAGAGGTCCTTCCATAATTGGATAATCTGTATTCTTTTTTTTTTCTTTTTTTGAGGAGGGAAGGCAGGGCAGTTGGGGTTAAGTGACTTGCCCAAGGTCACACAGCTAGTTTTGTGTTAAGTGTCTGAGGCTAGATTTGAACTCAGGTCCTCCTGACTTCAGTGCTGTTACTCTATTCACTGTGCCACCTAGCTGCCCCTGATATTCTGTATTCTAAGGTCCCTTTCATCTCTGATGTTCTCTTTTCCAAATTCTCTTCCAGCTTTAATATTTTATGCTCTGTTTTCTAAGGTCCCTTCTTCTAGCTCTCACATTCTCCTTTTTAGGCCCCCTTCCATTTTGACATTTGCAGGTTCTGGGCTCTTCCAGCTCAGGGACTGTTTTCACCCAGGCACTTTTCAATTCTAATAGTCACTGATTCTATGAAATCTTCCTATCCCCTACCCCATTCTGTTTTCTGGAATTCTAATACCAGAACCTTTCTCCTTACAGAGATTTTTAACAAAAGGTGATCTGTTTAATTATTAGAGAAATAATATGGTAAGCTACAAGACATTGATATCTCAATGTGAATAAAGAATTGTTGGGGGGGGGGGGGCATAGCTAGGTAGCGCAGTGAATAGAGCACCAGCCCTGGAGTCAGGAGGACCTGAATTCAAATCTGGCTTCAGACACTTAACACAAAACTAGCCATGTGACCTTGAGCAAGTCATTTAACCCCAATTGCCCTACCTTCCCCCTCCAAAAAGCGAAAAAAAAAAAAGAATTTGAGAATAGGTTTTGAGATGGAGAGGGGAAAAATATGGAAGCACTAGATACTTGAGGCTTGAAAAGGAGGTTAATGGTAAAGAGAAAGACCCAGGATGAGGAGGTTATCTGGGTGCATCAAGACAAACTTGGCAAGTCTGTTGTGGAAAACTGAGTCCCTGATGTCCTTGAACAGTTCATGACTTTGAGTACAACCCGCTTCAGGCAAGAGGTGGTTTATTCTCCAGAAAACTCACCTGTAAAATGAAGGGATTGCACCAAGTCCCTCAGTTCTGATCATCTACAAGTCTGATTCTATAATAGAGAGAAACCGTATCTGAGTAAACTAATAGTATTTGTAAGGAGAATTGAGAACAGGACATTGGGCTAATGATCCAAGAGGTACTGGTAGGTAGTGAGGGATAGGAAAGCAAGAAAAAGACAGAGCAGGACTAGGGTAGCAAAGGCAGGACTGGGATGGGATGGGATGGGGGTACACTAGGAAGTGAATGGAAGAATATCCTTCCTACAAGATTTTGAGGGAGGCTTCTTGAGAATGGAACTAGGATCATGGATTTGAAGCTAGGAGGTACTTAGAAGCCATCTAGTCCAATCCTCTTATTTATACATAAGAAAAGAGATCAAGAGAGGGGAAGGGATTTGTCTAGGGTCACATAGGTAGTAAGTAGTAGTACAGGGTTTCCATCCTGTCCTCTGACTTCAAGATTTAATGTACTTGTAAATGCTAAAAGAGAAAGCTGTTTTGAGATTTACCCAAGAGGAGGTAAGAAGAATGAGGAATAAGCAAAGCTGTTGTCAGTATTTAAAAAGGAACCTAACTATGAAGGAGACTGCTCTCAGCAACATTTTTCAGATCGCAAAATAACTGTTTTCCAAGCAATGATGATCCTCAATTAAGACCATATGCTTGTGTAACGATATCAATCTTTGCCAGTATTATCTCTATGAATAGACATTTTCTTTTTCTTTTTTGGCAGGGGGCAGGGAAGCCATTGGGGTTCAGTGGCTTGCCCAGGGTGACATAGCTAGTATAAGGCTGCATGTGAACTCAGGTCTTGATTCCAGTCTCAGCACTCTGTTCATAACACCACCTAGCTGCCCTGTATTACAAAAAATTCTATTTATTATTATTATACTTTGAATTTTGTCAATGAAATTTGTGGAAATTTGTTTTTTCTCTTGTAAGGATGTACATAATATCCTCAATTTTGCCTCCTGGTCCATAATGCTTAAAATATTTAATATCTGTTTTTATTTTTCTGAAGTTTTTTTGTCTGTATTTTCTTTCACAATATGACTATTATGGAGATGTTTTGCATGACTACACATGTATAACTTTATATTGAATTGTTTGCCTTCTCAATGAGGTAGGTTAGGGAGGGATAAAGGGAAAGAATTTGGAACTCAAGGCTTTAAAAATGAATGTTAAAATTGTTTTTACATGTAACTGGGGAAAATAAAATACTAAAAAATAATTAGTATCTGGCCCCTTACATAAAAAAATTTTTTGTTCACCCCTAATCTATCTTACAGTTTGACTCTGTGAGTGATCTGGAGGGTCAATTTAAGTTGGTCTGATCTGGGTGTTTCTTTTTATCATAACATTCCAGGGACTGAAAGGCCACAAATAATCAACCTTCTCAGATAAGTAAACTCAGCACCAGAAAGTGTTTACAAAACAAGGAAGGAGGGAGAGGAAACACCAGGGTTTCCCTTCCACACATTTGTGCAGTAGAGTATAATCAACCTTGGATGACCTTTGCTCTTTGAAGGTTTCATGTTGGAATGTCTAACTTCCAGCTCCCTTGTCTCAAAGTAGGAGGAATGTGGGACCTTTGGAAGTACATTGAGTTGTCTAAACACAGGCAAAATCTTGAAGTTGACAAAGTTTTTCTATTGCCCTGGTGTTCTCTTTCTTTGCCTTTTGCTCACCTGTAGCTTCAGATTCATGGTGGCACAGCCACTCATGATTAGAATTTTATAAGTAGAATTGTTGATGCTAGAAAAGACTTTATGTCATTCATTATCTATCCCAACCCCCTGCTTCCTTCCTATTTTATAGAGGAGGAAATTGAGACCAAGAGAGAAATTACTTGACCAAGGTCACAGAGAATCAATCTTAGAGTGGAGAATCAAGTCCAAGTCTCCTGAATCAGTTTATGACTCTTTCTATTACTGTCTTAAAGTGTTACTTAACTCCATATATGTATATCTTATCTCTGTCATTGGTCATTGTGACTAAAAAAAGTCATGATTTGGTGGCTACCCTTTTAGAGATGAGGTTTTCCATATTTAGCTAGGCTGATCCTCACACAATAACTCATCACTAAACCCACACTTTCTTGCCTGTTAGGACCTTATAAGATTATAGATCCCAATCTTACAGAACTCTAGTAACCTTAACAGCCACACCCTGGTAACAAACCATTTCAGCAGATGGGCTAAACCGGGTTGAGGGTAACCAACAGACCTCAAAACCTTTGGTGAATCAGGAGGATGTCTACCCCAAGCATGTGAAGACTTCTCCTAGCAGAATGGGTGGATGAGAACAATTTGTTCCAATAGCCATGAAGACAGCTGAAGCAGGCACTGAGGAATGCTTAGACCTTGGTCAGGCATCAAAGATGCCAAGGTCATCCGCTGCATCTGGGGCCATCACCAGTTGTCTTGACTTTTGTCCTGCCATTGGACTTTGGTGACTTAGGAGGAGAGAGTAAAGCTGACAACTTTGTACAACTCACACTCAAGTCAAGACATCACTCATGGTGTCATTTGTCCTCTTTGAAAATGAAAGATGGGTCAAAGGATATGAACAGGCAGTTTTCAGAGGAAGAAATTGAAGATGTCTATATAAGCATATGAAAAAATGCTCTAAATCACTATTGCTTAGAGAAATGCAAATCAAAACAACCCTGAGGTATCACATCTGACTGGTTGGATTGGCTAACATGACAAAACAGGAAAATGATAAATGCTGGAGAGGATGTGGAAAAATTGGAACAGTAATGCATCATTGGTGGAGTTGTGGACTGATCCAATCATTCTGGAGAGCAATTTGGAACTATGCTAACAGCACTATAAAAAAGTGCATACCCTTTGACCCAGCAATACCACTTCTAGGGGTGTATCCCAAAGAGATCATACAAATGGGAAAAGGGCCCGTACGTACAAAACTATTTATAGCAGCTCTTTTTTGTGATGGCAAAGAATTGGAAATCAAGGGGATGCCCGTCATTTGGGGAATGGCTAAACAAGTTGTGGTATATGAATGTAATGGAATGTTATTGTGCTATAAGAAATGAGGAGCAGATGGACTTCGTAATAACCTGGAGAGGCTTACATAAACTGGTGCTGAGTGAGGAGAGCAGAACCAGGAGAACTTTGTACACAATTATGGACACATTGTATCTGTGATGATTAACTTAGATAGACAGGGCTCCTCTCAGCAATGCAAGGTTATAAGACAACTCCGGAAGATTCATGTTGGAAAGGATTATCCACATCCAGAGGAAGAACTACAGAATCTGAATGCAGATTGAAGCAAACTACTTCCTCTTTCTTTTTTGTTTTGTTTTGTTTTTGTTCCTTCTTTCTTGTTCTTCATTTCATTGGTTATAATTCTTCTTTACAACTTGACTAATGTTAATGTGAAGGTATTTGTAGAACCTATATTGGATTACATGCCACATGAGGGTAGAGGGAGGATGAGAGAGAGGGGGAGAAAATTTAGAACTCAAGGGATTGTGGAATTGAATGTTGTAAACTAAAAGTAAATTTTTATTTTTTTTAATTTTGGTTTATTTACTTTTAGTTTACAACATTCAATTCCACAGCCCCTTGAGTTTCAGATTTTCTTCCCCTCCTCCCCATCATGGCGGCATGCACTTGGATACAGGATCTACAAATATCTTCCTATTAATCATTAGTCAGGTTGTAAAGAAGGATTGTAACTGATGGAATGATCAGTGGGAAAGAGGAAACAAAACAAAACAAGAAAAAGAAACAGAGCAAGTAGTTTGTTTCAATCTGTATTCAGACTCCGCATCTCCTTCTCTGGATGTGGATATCTCCTTTAATCTTGAGTCTTTTGGAGTTGTCCTATAACCTTGTATTGCTGAGAGGAACCCAGTCTTATTGAGGTTAGTTGTCACACGCATGTTGTGTCTGTGATTGTGTATAAATTTTTCCTGGTTCTGCTCTTCTCACTCAGCATCAGTTTATATGTCTCTCCAGGTCATTATGAAGTCCATCTGCTCCTCATTTCTTATAGCACAGTAATATTCCATTACATCATGTACCACAACTTGTTTAGCCATTCCCCAATTGATGGGCATCCCCTTGTTTTCCAATTTTTTGCCACCATAAAAAGAGCTGCTATAAATATTTTTGTACATACAGGTCCTCTTCCCACTTCTCTGATCTCTTTGGGATATAACCCTAAAAGTGGTATTGCTGGGTCAAAGGGTATGCACTTATTTATAGTCCTTTGGGCATAGTTCCAGATTGCTCTCCAGAATGGCTGGATCAGTTCGCAGCTCCACCAACAATGTATTAGGGTTCCAATTTTTCCGCATCCTCTCCAGCATTTATCATTTTGTTGTTTTGTCATCTTAGCAAGTATGGCTGGTGAGATGTGGTACCTCAGAGTTGTTTTGATTTGCATTTCTCTAATCACTACTGACTTGGAACATTTTTTTCATATGCTTATAGACATCTTTAATTTCTTCTTCTGAGAACTGTCTGTTCATATCCTTTGACCATTTATCAGTTGGGGAGTGGCTTTTATTCTTATAAATTTGGCTCAATTCTTTGTATATTTTAGAAATGAGGCCTTTATCAGAGACACTGGTCGTAAAAATTCTTTCCCAGGCTTTGTTTGTACAGAAGCTTTTCAATTTAATATAATCAAAATGATCTATTTTGCATTTTGTAATGCTCTCTAACTCTTGTTTTATCATGAAGTCTTTCCTGCTCCATAGATCTGACAGATAAACTATCCCTTGCTTTCCCAGATTGCTTACAGTGTCAACCATTATACCTAGATCATGTACCCATTTCAATGTTATTTTGGTGTATGGTGTTAGATATTGATCTATGCCCAATTTCTGCCATGCTATGTTCCAGTTTTCCCAGCAGTTTTTGTCAAATAGTGCATTCTTATCCCAAAAGCTGGGGTCTTTGGGTTTATCAAACAGTGGATTACTATAGTCATTGGCTGCTGAATCTCATGTACCCTAAAAGTAAATTTTTAAAAAAATGAAAGATGGACAGCAATGTCTGAATTCCTCAGAAATGTAGTAACTGACCTATCAGCAGAATTTGCTGCTCTGGACAGAAACCTCTCAACAATTAGGGGCCTTAACTGACTTAAGTAGAGCAGAAATGATGGTGGGGAAGATAACTTCATCACTACTTTGTCTCACTACCCTTCCTTTGCACACATGACACAAGATTAGAGTAAGAAAGACCAGGGTTTAAATATTACTTCAGTCACTTACTACCTTTGTGACCCTAGGCAAGGCTCTCTGTGCCTCAGTTTCCTCATTTGTAAAATGATGGGGTTTGATTTGATGTCTTCTAAGGTACTTTCTTACTTTAACTCTGTGATCCTATAATCAATCCAGCTGAGAGGGTGTCTTATATAGTGGAAGGAATGAGGAATTTTGAATGGAGAACTGGTTTTTATTCTATCTCTGCTTTTTTAAAAAAATCAAATTAACCAATGATTTGTCTATTTTGTTGGTTTTTTAAAAAAATAAAATCAACTCCTAATTCTATTTATTATTTCAATTTTTTAAAATTTCAATTTTATTTATCTCTCCTTTGATTTTCAGGATTTCCATTTTGGAGTTTAATTGGGGATTTTAAAATTTTTCTTTTTTTTAGTTTTATTTTTTTCAGTGCATGCCCAATTCATTGATCTGCTCTCTATCTTTTATTGATGTATGTGTTTAGAGAAACAGAATCCTCCCCACACACACACAATTTTGGCTAGATCCCACAAGTTTTGGCATGTTGTCTTATTGTTATCATTCTTTTTAATGAAATTAATTATTGTTTCTATGATTTGTTCTTTGATCCACTCCCTTTTTAGGATTAGATTATTTGATTTCTCATTAATTTTTAATCTATGCCTCCAAATAGTTGTGGAAAGACATGAGCAACTCATTAATGGATTGTAACGGATTAAACAGATTGTAATCTGTGCTAGTGGAATGAGTATTCATGGAATTGAAGTCAAAGATCCACTGAAATATGATCAAATGCCCCCAAATACTTGAGTGGAATACAAGTGTCATGGATGGGTTATCCAGATGGGAAAGATCGATCTTGAGGGCAGAAATCATGCTTTGTCCTTTGCATTTAACCATAGCATTGAGCAAAGGGCTAGAGTTTGCTAAAGGCTTATTCTCTGGTCTGTTGATAACTTGTCCTGTGACACTGTGAGACCAAGTATTTTGTGACTTCCACAACACCTGGCAAACTGTTGTATGGACTCAAAGTAGTATGGGTGGGTCAGAAGGAAGGAAAATATCTATCTCATATGGGTGTAATGGTAATGGAATTTGGAAATGCCCCTGTATTGGCTTGGTTTTGGGGTTGTGTTAAAACTCAGAGCTTGTGAATCCCACTTGTGGGATGGACTTGTTGAAGTGAAGAGAGAGGGCTGAACTTGTAGGAGCCGTGAACTGGGAGAGAGGCCCAAGCCTAGAGAAGGCCAGAAGGACTTTTGGGAGAGCAGTATCCAGTATTGTGGAGCCTGAGTTGCTGAGAAAAAGACTGCTGAGAGCCCATTGGAGCTGCTCAGGACTTTTGAGAACTGCCACCCGGAGCTGCCAAGAACTGAGGAGGCATGGCTGTGATGCCGGTATTTTGTCTTTCTGGCTTGATGTTGTTTTGCCAGATTAACCTGCTGATGAAGGGCAGAACTGCTGTTGTAGAGGTCCTGGAACCTTGTTGTTGGTTCAGAAGCCCTGAAGGAGGATTTTCCTGTTGTATGTTTACAGAAATCCTGGAAGAGGGCCTTGCTGATGTTTTCAGGGG
>CM053585.1:228877841-228957889 GCA_028646515.1 Pseudochirops corinnae | reverse complement strand
ATCTGAACCTTGTTGTAACTTAAGGGTGGATGGCCTTTTGTGCTCTCCCGCCCCTTTTGAGATTCAGGGGTGGGAAGACTTTGAGTTTTTTGTGCTCTGTGATTGACCAAATGAATGTACTTTGTTTATGATTGGAGACTAATCTCCATTTGAGAGGAAAGACTTTGTTGACTGACTAAATATACTGCCCAGGAGTGGCTACTTTGACTAATGTACTGGCCAGGGGTGGGATACTTGGACCTTGATACTTTGCAATTGAATTGAGAACTTCCTAAATGAACAAGTTACACTGTATTTTGACTTTCTCTGTTCTGTGAATGTTTGCTGAATAAATGGGATTTACTACACTGGTAAACCGAACCTTAGAAGTTGCCTTTGCTTGGCATTACAATGGGGCTCATAGATTTACACCTGGAAGATCTCAGAGGCCATCTAGTACAACCCTCTCATTTCATAGGTGAGGAAACTGAGGTTCACAAAGAAGGGGTTGGCCCAAGGTCTCACATGTAAGAAGCATCAACAGTGACATCTGAATCCAGTTCCTCTGACTCCAGAGCTAGTGTTCCATGCTAAGTTGGCAGGGAAAGATGGGAGTGATAGGCTTTAAGATGGGCCTTGTAAAAATGTGAAGATTCAGAGGTCAATGAAGCAGGATGGTTATTAGGACCACTGTGGTTTGTCTTGTGTCCTATAGTAACTCTCTGTACCCCAAGAGAAGCACTGATTAAATATTAACCCATCATAGACCATCCTTCCTATGTTTAAAGATAGCAAAGTCTTCATTTTTGCTGTTTCTAAGCATTAATGGGCTATAGTCAATAGAAGGGAGGAAATAGCAGTAGTGGGTAGCTAGGTGGCTAAGTGGCTAGAGTGCCAGGCCTGGAGCCAAGAAGACTCATCTTTCTGAGTTCAGATCTGATCTCAGACACTTACTAGCTGTGTGATCCTGGACAAGTCACTCAACCCTCTTTGCCTCAGTTTCCTCATTTGTCAAATGAACTGGAGAAGAAAATGGCAAATCACTCCAGTATTTTTGCCAAGAAAATCTCAAATGAAGTCTTGAAGAGTAAGACATGTCTGAAATGACCCAACAAAAACAAATAATGGTAGGTGATTGGCAAGAGAATTAGAGCTAAGAGACTTAGTAGCTCCTAAACTCCTCTCCCGGAGTACTGGGTTCTCTCCCAGGATTCAGTTCACAAGGCTAGAAGATTCTAAGGGCCCTTTACCTGCTGACCTTCCAAAACTGCTTCTGTCCCTCACTCATTCCTGTCCCTGCTTTACAATGAGGCTGTTAGGAGCTGATACAATTGTGCAACAACCTTGCATGCAATAGATTTCCAAAATGATTGGCCCAGCAGTAGATGGGTGAGTGGTAAAGTAAAAAGAGCATGGGCATCGAGGCAAAGGACTTAGGTTCAAATTCTGCCTCTGCCTCTTACTATCTATGTGATGCGCTGTAAATCACCCTCTGGACCTCAGTCTCATCTATAAAATGAGGATCTTTAAAGGAACTTTGCGCTGATTCACAAGCCCAGACTCCTGACAGGGCAGGGATTTTAGGACTGAGGGATAGAAGGAACTTTAGGGATTATCTCATCCAATCTCTTCACTCTTCACTTTCCACCATTCTCCCTGCCCCAGGAATTCCTGAGGTCCTCTCCTCCTGGATATTAATCCCAAACATCCTGAGTGTTTGCCATCCCTAGTGTTAAATCTCAACCCTTGGAAGCTAAGGATATTTTAAAAATGTTTTCAGTTGAGGTTAACCCCGGGAGCGATTTCCATTGACAGTAACCCAACCTTCTGCTCCAGCTGGACTCCTTTCTTCACTGCCCCTCCCCCGACCCTCAGCGTCTCACTCATCCAGCCCCTCCATGAGCCTTAACAAGCACAGTTCTCTCCACAGGGAGTCCCATGATCCCTTCCCCTATGATCTCTTCCTTGTTCAGAGTTGGGGCTGGTGAATTATCACAGGATTTAAAAAGGAAAGTTCCTTAGAGAAAATCTAGCCCAGTTCTTCAAGTCCCTTCGTAGTCTAGACTTCTCCCATCTTTCCAGTCTTCATGCACCTTACTCCCTACTACATACTCTGGTCCAGTGATTCTGGTCTCCTTGCTATTCCACAAACAATTTGCTCTATTTCTTAGTTTTGAGTATTTGTCTGACTGTCCCTCATGTCTGGAATGTTCTACCTCATCTTCTCTGCCCTCGAACTTCCCCAACTTCTTTCAAGTTCCAGTAAAAATCCTATCTTTTACAAGATACCTTTTCCAACCCCCCCTTAAATTCTAGTGTCTTCTCCCTATTAATTATTTCCTATTTATCCAGCATAGAGTTGATTTGTAAATATTTGTTTGATGTTTATCTCTCCATTCGATTGTGAGTTCCTAGAGGGCAAGGGCTATCTATTGTCTCTTCGAGTATTCCAAGTGCCTGACATAGTGGGTGCTCAATTAATGCTTATTAACTGACTAACTGATTTTGAGTCTCACAAAACCTTCCTTGCAGGAAGAAAATAAGTAAAAGCAAAAATAGACCTAATTAAGAGATAAGCAGTGGAACTACATCTTGCTAAAGGGTACCATGGACAATGAAGTAGTATCAATACTAAATGTAGGTACACCAAATGGCATGGCATCCAAATTTTTAAAGGAAAAGTTAAATGGATTGCAGCAAGAAATAGACAGCAAAACCATACTAGTGGGGAACCTCAACTTTCCTCTCTCAGAGATAGATAAATCTAATCACAAAATAAATAAGATAGAAGTTAAGGAAATGGGTAGACTGTTAGAAATTTTTAATGATAGACCTTTGGAAAAAATTGAATGTAAATAGGAAGGAACATAACTTTTTCTATGCTATGCCTGGCACCTTCACAAAAATTGGTCATGTATTGGGGCTTTAAAACTTCACAAATAAATGCAGAAAAGAAGAAAAAGTAAATGCACCCTTTTCAGAAATGGGTTTCTGTGGTCCCCAAAGACAATACTCTGTTTAATAGTTCCTCTTATTTAGCAAAGCTGGTGCCCAGAACGTAGATTGTGTTGCCAGGCCTGTCCTCAAAGTCCTTCCAGTAAGAAAGAAACTATTGGAGCTTGCCTTCTGGTGGCATAGGGTCCCTCACTCCATGATGAAGCATTGGAGGAGGCCTTAATCACTTTAAATTCAGACTTTTTGTACACTATTTTGTATTATTCTCTTATTAGTTTCTGGGTCTTCTATTCTCATATCCCCAAGTCGATTGCGAGATACTTGAGGATGGGTACCATATACTATATTTCTGGGTACAAAGTAAGAGCTCAATAGATACCTGGTGAATTTTAATTTTGACTGTGAAGATTTTCACATATGATAATGGTTGTGATGGCCTATAATCTCTTTTTTTTTTTCCAACTAATTTTCTGCATAGTTTGAAGATGCATGGAGGGAACAACTCCCACAGTCAATGGTATCTTATCTTTACTAAAGAAAGAAGCACTAAGAGAGGGCCCAGACCAGAAACATGTATAAGGTTAGACAGCACTGAGCAGGGGGACACATGGTGTACTTTGAAGGAACAAGAGGGATACACTAGGTTGGGTTTAAGTATGCAATGATAACAGGGTGCTATGTTTTTCCAGCCTTTGGCAATTACTTAATTCAGTTGGCAGCAACAGTTGGGCATTGGTCACAGAAATCAGTTCTGCATGGATTCCTAAGCAGCTGGAGGTATTCAGGACAGGCTGTCCAGTGCTTCTCAGACATAAACAACTGGGTCCCATAGTATCATAGAACAAAGTCATTAAGAGACTAATCAATTAGCCTTTAGCAAACTTCTACTCTGGGTCCAGATCTTTGCTCAATACCCTGAGGGATATAAAGTAGGAGATGTGATTTCTGCCCTCAAGGAGTCTACAATCAGTCAATCAATCAACAAGCATTTGTTAAGCATTGTGTGCCAGGTACAATGCTAGGTGTCTGAGATGCAAAGACAGAAATGAAACCTGTCCTGATCTGAAGGTGTTTATATCTAGCAGAGGGCACAAATGTACAATCAATAGGACATATCTATGAACCACCATATTTCATTTCTGTCTCTGTTGGAAAATGTGACTATTTCAGAGTCATACCTTGAGAGTTGGAAGAAACCTGAGTGCCTATCTAGTCCAACCCCATCTTTTTGAAGATGAGTATAAGTTTAAAACAATCACTTCTCAAGAGACTACTACAAATGCACAAATATCTCTATCATGGAACAGGAACCATATACGCTGAACAATGAGCCACACACAGAGTTGAATAGAAAGAAGAGACCAGGCTGCATCAGATTTGGGAAACTACATTGCTTTAACTGATCTGAAGATTCAAAAGCCCATTTTTAGCACCAATTTTCTCCTTGTGATGTTGCCAATCAGGAAGCACCAGGAACTCAGAAGAATCAAAATGCCAATGAGTCAAAGGGCAATGACAAGATCTCTAGTTTGCATGACTAGGAAACAACATATTTCCATTGATGACTTGTGTGTGAGATACAATTATAATAGATGTCAAGCGCATGAAAAAGGAGATTGACTAATCATGTAGGTGGCTGTGGTGTATTGTGGAAAATCTGTTGACTTTGGCAGTCAGAGGAGCTGGTTAAATTCTGTCTGTCCTGCTTACTACCCTTGTGGCCTTGAGTAAGCCAATTAGCCTCACTGAGACCCAGTTTCCTCATCAATCAAATGAAGATAATAGCCACTTAGGTCCCTTCTACTTCTAGATTTATGATTCTATATAGTTTGAGCCAGGCCTAGAGTCAGGAAGACTCACTCATCTTTCTGAGTTCAAATCTGACTTTAGACATTTACTAGCTGTGTGACCCTGGGTAAGTTACTTGACCCTATTTGTCTCAGTTTCCTCATCTGTAAAATGAGCTGGAGAAGGAAATGGCAAACCACTCCACTATCGTTGCCAAGAAAACCCCAAAAGGGATCACGAAGATTAAGTAGGACACAAGTGAAAAAACTGAACAACAAATAGTTTGAGTAGAGCACGAAAGATATGTAACCTGAGTGCTGCGCTGGTACCATGAAATAGTAAAGGAATCAGGGTTAAGTATCTAGAATATTGAGTGGAACATTTATTGGCCAACAATGATTACCTAGTATGAGATGGTGTGGTTAGGTTGCAATCTGCACCAATGGAGGTCCACACATGTGAGAGGAGAGATGTTTTAATGACCACTGGCATTTATAAAGTGCTTAAAAATTTACAAAGAACTTTGCACGCATCATGTCGTTTGATCCTCACAACAACCCTGTGAAGAAGGTTACCATGGGTGTCATTTTCCAGTTTTACAGATGAGGATGTTAAGTGGAGGTTAAGTGACTTGTTTGTGATCATGTACTGAAGCTAGTACAAATCAAAGGCAGGATTCTTTTTACAAAAATTAATTTATTTACTTTTAGTTTTCAACATTCATTTCCACAAGATTCTGAGTTCCAAATTTTCTCCCCATCTCTCCCCTCCCCTCACCCCAAAATGGTGTGCAATTTAATATAGGCTCTATATATACCTTCATATTAAACCTATTTTCACATTACTCATGTTGTTAAGAGGAATTAGAATCAATGGGAGAAACCATGAGAAAGAACCAAAAAAAAAAGCAAATGACATGTTTCAATCTGCATTCAGACTTCATAGTTCTTTTTCTGGATGTGGACAGCAATTTCCATCATGCATCTTTTGGAGTTGTCTTAGATCCTTGCATTGCTAAGAAGAGACGAGTCTATGAAAGTTAGTTATAGCACAATGTAGCTGTTACTGTGTATAGTGTTCTGGTTCTACTTACTTCATTCAAAATTAGTTCATATAAGCCTTTCCAGGTTTTTCCAAAGTCCACCTGCTCATCATTTTTTTAAAGTTAATTTATTTATTTTTAGTTTTTAACATTCACTTCCATAAGTTTTGAATTTTCTCCTCCTCCTTCTCCTTCCCCCTCCACAAGACAGCATGTAATCTGATATAGGCTCTACATATACATTCCTATTAAACATATTTTCACATTAGTCATGTTGTATAGAAGAATTAGAATGAGTGGGAGGAATCATAAGAAAGGAAAAAACAAAACAAAAAAAGAAAATAGTCTGCTTCTTTCTGCATTCAGACTTCATAGTTCTTTTTCTGGATGTGGATGGCATTTTTCTATCATGAGTCCTTTGGAATTGTTTTAGGTTCTTCCTTGCATTGCTGAGAAGGGTTAAGTCTATCAAAGTCAGTCATTGCATACTACGGCTGTTACTGTATACAATGTTCTCCTGGTTCTGCTCACCTCACTCAGCATCAGTTCATACAAGTCTTTCCAGGATTTTCTGAAGTCTACCTGCTCATCATGTCTTATAACACAAATATATGGTATTCATATGCCACAGCTTTTTCAACCATTCACCAACTGATGGGCATCACCTCAATTTCCAGTTCTTGGTCACCACAGAAAGAGCTGCTACACATATTTTTGTACATGTGCGTCCTTTTCCCATTTTTATAATCTCTTTGGGATACAGATATAGAAGTAGTATTGCTGGGTCAAAGGGTATGCTCATTTTATAATCCTTTGGGCATAGTTCCAAAATTCAAAGGCAGGACTCTTACTCAGGTCTCTCTTGACTTCTAGTCTCTTTCCAGTATGCTATATATAGCTTTTCCTTTTTGGGGGAAGTATGTACAAGATACTATGTGAGGAACTATTGTATATAAAAGCAGGTTGCCAAGTGCTTTGGAAGGATTTTGACCTTTGGGATAGATGGCCCACATGCACAAAATAGCTAGAGAACAAAACAGAATGGAACATAGATAAATGGTAAACTGTGTGTGTAGTTCAGGCGAGTGCTGAAGAGGTCTACAGAGGAGATAATTTCAGGCTAGAACACTCAAGGAAAAGGCTGTCAGAGGAGGCAGACTTTGAAAGCCCCTTAAAAAAAACTCTTAAAGGCTGGAGAAGTTAGCAAGATCTGAGGCTAATCAAGGAGTAGAGATTGTTCCATGAGCGTTCAGTGTTATCTCATTGCCAGCACTGGCAGGATCTGGGCAGGGTTGGGGAACAGTTACTGGTTTTGTTCTCAATGAGATTAAGCTTGGAGCTTCTCTCCCCTCCCCATCCTTAAGAGGAAAATGAAAGCAGAGTCCCTCACACACACACTTTTTTTGCAGGGCAAAGGGATGAGGGCAATTTCAGTTTGTCCTTCCTTGGGTCAAAGCAGGTGGGAACCTCCTGGCTGGAGAAACTACATTCATGCTGATTTTGCCCTATACCTATTTTCACAATTCCCTCTCTGAGGGCTGTGCCAAAAAGGGTCAGGTTTTCTCTTCTGTTAGAATGTAAGTTCCTTAAGAACATGGGCTATTTTCTTCTCATAATCTTATCCCCAGTACTTAGTTTCAGTGCAGGCCACATAGTAGAACTTATAAATGCTTATTGATTGGTTGATTTTTCTCTTTTCTCCCCTTTCTCTTTATATTGAGATACCCTGGAAGATCATCTCTTCAAGACATAAGGGTCTAGGGAGAATAGTCTCCATCTTCTCTGTCTACTCTGTCCTTTAGAGGGATCGCCAGGAAATTCCAAGCTATATATTCTAGGAGAGGTTGGGTTAGTTAGATCCGGAGGCCTTCAAGACAGAAATAGTATTTGTATTGTCAATTTCCTCATCTGGACAATGAGGGAGTTGGACTAGATAATCTTTAAGGCCCATTCTGCTTGAAATCTATGCTCACATTATGCAATGATCAACGGTGAATGACTTAGCTCTTCTCAGCAATGCAATGATCCAAGACACTTCCAAAGGACTCATGATGGAAAATGCTGTCCACATCCAGAGAAAGAACTGATGGAGTCTGAATGTAGATCAAAGCATACTATTTTTTAATTTCTTTATTCTTGCATGATTTTTTCCTTTTGGTCTGTTTCTTCTTTCAGAACTTGACTAATATGGAAACATGTTTTATATGATTGTACACATGTAACCTATATCAAACTGCTTACCATTTTAGGGGAAAGGGAGGGAAAGGAGGGAGAAAAATATGGAACTCAACATTTAAAAAAAAAGAATGTTAAAAATTGTTGCCACATGTAACTAGGAAAATAAAATACTATTTAAATTAAAATTAAAAAAAAGAAATTTATGTCCCTATGCTCCTCTCTCCTCATGCCCCTCGCTTTCCATTCTCTTGTCCAAATTTTCTTCAGCATTCAAGGCCTAGTTCAAGTCGCTTGGCACTGGTTGCAGACCTCAGTGACCTCCCTCTTTTGGTACCCCCTTCGGTTTGGAAAATGAGGGGGTTGGAGTAAATCTCTAAGGTATTTTCTCGATCTAACACTCTTAGATTCTCTGAATTCCTATAAAAAGTTGGTTCCTTTCATCAAGATTTAGCTTTTAACTGCAAAATGGGAATCCCATTTGCTGCACCCCCTCCCAAGGCAGTTGTGAGGGATGGCTTCCTAAACAGGAAAAGGCTATGTAAATTTGAAGTAAAATGGTAGGCTCACCACTGATGCTTATTGGAAAAAACAAACAAACAAACCAGGTGCTTATTGGGTGAATTTACTTTCCTTTACTACTCACCTGCTGGTGCTCTGCTTGAAGGGAATGTAAATTTTAATCTCTGAACTTTTGTTTTGTTTTGTTTCCTCTTAAAGACCAACCTTAACTCCAACTCACCCTGGTTCCAGACCAAACCCTACTTGGTCACTCTTGGTGCTCTGATTGACTCAGAGTAAATATAAATAACGATTGTTTCTGTTAAAGATCTTAGCTTGAAAAGGCCAAGGCCCTTCGCTGCATCCCAGCCTATCTCCAGTTTTCCTGACCCATATCTGCCATTGCACCCAGAGGGCTCCAGAGAAGAAAGTAAACTTGGTGACTTTGCACAGCCCTTTCTCACTTCAATCCAATTCACTTGCATGTCATGCCATCACCTCCCTGATGTCACGGTTCTCTTCAAGAATGAAGGACAAACAGCAGGAACTTTCCTAGGAGATTAAGTGAATGGCTGGGCCACACAGAGCATGTTTTAACACAACACATAGCAATCATGCTCCTAGTTTCATACAGTCAGATTTGGAAGGTCATCAAATCCAGCTCCCTCATTTTACAGATGGGCTGAGTCCCAGAGGAAGAGAGTTGCCAAAGGTCACAAGCAGCAAAATCATATGGAATAGATTTGGGTTTTGGTGATTTTCTAGTTTGTAATAAAAAAAAAAAACAACAACCCCAACCCCATAACACACAGGCTCTGACATGTGGTAGGTATTTAATAAAGGTTGGTTGCATTAAATAGAACTTTTCCATTAGGACATCAAAGAAGATAGTAGGTTGAGCTAGGAAGGCAGAAGTACTCACTGTTTCATACTGGAGAAGGAAATTGATGCCTAGAGAAAGGAAGTGACTTGCACAAGGTCACATAGTGAATTAGTGACTGAACCTGGGCCTTCTGACTATTATTACTCCAGGGTTTTCTTTTTTTTTTCTCCCTCCATAAGATGTACACATATGCATAGGCGTGGGAGGTAAATTTCTTGGCTAAGGGCCCCTGCCTCCTCCTATCTTCCCCCAGCTGGGGCTTGTCCTATCTCCCAGTTCTGCCCAGAGGGGAGGAGGTGGTGAGGGAAAGGAAGACTTGGGTGGGGAACTCTTTGGGCTTGGCTGTCTGAGTGAGCCTGGGTAAGACGGCTGTAGGGTTCTTGGTTGGGTTCATTTTAGGAATCTTCTTGTTTTTGTTTGTTACATTTTTAAAGGAATAATATAGAGCATGAAGGGACACAGAGGCAGGTGAACCAGCTTACTTTTCCTTCATTTCCTCTTAGCCTACTCACTGATCACAGTCTAGCTTTTGTTTGGCAAGCTCAGGCAGGCTGGAGAAACCAGGAAAGCCCCATGTAAAGAGCAGGTGAAGACACAGACAATTACCTTTACAGAAGCCAGCTGTGGAGATGCTGAAGGCATTGACCTGGGAAGTAGGTTTCCAATCCAAGTGGAGCCTCTGGGGAATGCTGAAGAAGGAGGACTCTTCCCTTAGTCACTAGCCAACAAACAACTGGGGCCAAGAAGCATCAAGTTCAGAAGACTTTCTCCCAGATTTTCTGTGAGGAAAAAGGGAAGAAGACTCAACTTGTTGTCTCTGAGGAGGATACTATGGTCCTAGTGGGAGAAGACAGAACACAAAACACATCTGACTTGAGAACAATTAAAAGCAAAATGTCAGCAAGTATTCAATAATGTTAATGGAACACAACAGTGCTGAGATTCCTCAGGGAAAGTAAATCAATGAGCATTTATGTTGTGCCAGCTGTATACTAGGCACTGTGCCAAGCACTAGAAATAACCCCCCAAAAAGGTAAACAAAACAAAACAAAACCAACAATGCAATCCCAGATCTCAAGAAGCTCACATTCTAATGGGGACACCCTGCAAATGACTATGTACTAATAAGATTTTGACAGCATGAATTGGAGAGGATCTCAAAGAGAAGATTCTAAGATTAAGGAGGATTGGGAAATGCTTCTAGTGGATGTTGGGACTTTAGCTGAGACTTAAAGGAAGCCAGGGGATGTCAGAAGGTAGGGATGCCAAAGGCGAGTTTCAGGCATAAGGGATAGACAATGAAAATGTTTGTAGTCAGGAGATAGCCATATTATCTAAAGGACAGCAAGGAGCCTCGTGCCTGTGGATCACAGAGTTCATGGAAGGGAGTCAGGTGTAAGAAGACTGGAAACAGTAAGCAGAGGCTACACTATGGGGGGGCTTAAAAGCCAAATCAGATTTTCTATTTGATCCTGGAAGTTAAAGGGAACCACAGGAGCTGAGTAGCCTGATCTAGCCTTCAGATTTGAGTAGGGTTAATCCTGGAGAGTGATCCTGAGCCAGGTGAGCCCTATCCCTCTAAGGCCCTCTCATCCTTGTCACATTGTATCAGACTTGTATTTCACTTGTATCTGAATTATTTTGGGGGGTGTGTGTTTCAGCCCTCCAAAAGGTTCTTAATGGCTGGGACCTAGAGTCAGTGTGGTGAAGCAGAAAGATCTGGAAACCTAGGTGTTAAAGCTTTAAATGTGTGGAGGCCAGTGGTGTGGTGAGAGGAGCCCTGGCAGAGCCTTGGCCATAGAGGCAATGGAATCTGGGTTCAAATGCCGCTTCTGGCATGGACTACCTGTGTGACATCTCTTAGACTTCAGCTCCTTCATCTGTGACATTAGAATGATGGTGCTTCTGTGAGCTGCTTCACAGGGTTGCTATAATGAAAGTGCTGGAAACTTACTGTCAAATTTGGGGTATTGTTAATAAGAGATTTAGAGCTGGAAGGGACCTCAGAGGCCATCAAGTCAGATGACAGATGTGAAATACTTTGGAAACTTTAAAGTACTATGTAAAGGCTAATAGTTATGTTATTATTAAGCCTTTGTCCCTCCGTTTTACACAAGAAGATGCTAAGGCCCAAAAAGGTTAAGGAACTTTGCAGAATCACATGGTTAGTATCTGACACAGAATTGGAACTCAGGGCTTCCTGACTCCAAATCCAAGGTCTTACTACGTCCAGCAGGTAGGCGATGTGGTAGTTAGAGTGCTAGAGTCAATACAAAGATACTTGCTGTATGACCCTGGGCAAGTCACAAAAGCTCTGTCTGCCTCAGATTCCTCATCTGTGAAATACACCTACTGCCAAGGACTGGGATGAGATGAGATAATACATGTACAGTGTTTTGCAAACCTTAAAGAACTGTGCAAATGCTAGTGGTGTGTTATCTTTCTAACTCCAGAACTTAGCATGATGCCTAATAGAAAGTAGGCACCTTGTTAATAACTGAATATTTTGAAAGTTTCCTGATCATGATAAATTTTGAACTTGATCTCAGAGGAGTCAGTGATGGTTGCTGGAATGGGAAGGAGGTCAGAGAATCACCCCACCTCCACCCCGGTGGTGGTGGTGGTGATGGTGGTGGTGGTGGTGGTGGTGGTGTGGATTTGGGAATTGGGACTTGGCAATGGCAGGTGTTCACTGGGAACTGATTGGAGAAATCAAAGAAATGAAGGCAGGTTAATGGGAGGCCAGTGTGCTTGCCTAGGGAGGGTCTTGCTGCTGAGTCTGCAGAGCTGAGACAGGAAAAGCAATAGATGCTGTAATTAGTCCTGACCTAGGAGGTTGTGAGGATCTGTCTTCAGCTGCCACCCCCTCACTCCATTCCAGCCAGCTGTACTTTAACTTGCCCCATCTCACCTGTGGGCTCAGGACTACTCATGCCCCACAACCCGCTCCTGGCCCAGGTGAAGGGCTGTGAGAATCTCTTCTCTGAGCCAGAACCTTGCCTCAGGTTATCTTGCGTTCTTCCATGTTGGTTTTTCCCAACTGTCTGACCAGATCTGTGATTCATCCCATCTTCATAAGCCCTGGTCATGGTGTGGTTTTTTTTTTTCTCTTTGTCTTCTCAGACTCCTGAGGGCTTGCCTTGGTGTTCATTTTTACACTTCATGTAACACACAGAGTGTTACCTTTTTCAAACCATTTAATAGTTTACAAAACAAAATATTTAATCCTGTCATGACCCTGTGAGAGTGGGCAGGGCAGGATTATTAATGTTTGACACATTTAATGCTTTAATCTTTATAAAAGTGCTTGATCTCATTTAATGCTCACCACTCCCTGGTGAGGTTAGAAATGCCAGTTATTATTATCTCTATTTTATAGATGAGGAATCTGAAGGTGAATTGACTTGTTCACAGTCCCATGGCTAATAAGTAAGAGAGCTGGATCTCCTGACTCCACATACAGGGCTTGCCACTGTACTACTGTTTCATGCTTTGCCTTTTGACTTTGGTGGTCTCCATAAATAGGTGAGTGAGTGAATGAATGAATTAAAAGCATTTTATCCCTTACTATGTGCCAAGCACCATGAATAAGAACTGGTGTTACAAATATAAAATTGAGATAGTTCCTGTCCCCAAGGAACACATGTTCTAATAGGTGAGATAAAACATAGGGGAACAGTGACCAGGGAAAGAAGTTACAAAGACTGGGAAGTCACAAAGACTATGAGTACAATAGCAGAACATCCCACTGACATTCCCAACTCTTAACCTCTCTGCCAGGATGCAGACCCCACCTTGCTTTGACCTCCGTCTCTGCTTTTCTTGTGACTACTGTCTGTTGTCAAATGTTTTTGGAGAAGTATATAGGTTATCTCCACAAGCTACCAGACAATGATTTCCTGGTATTTCTAGGTCATATGATGAACCTGTATCTAGGTTCTCAGATGCAGAAGGAACCTCAAGAGATCATCTGGTCCAGTCCCCTGCCTTCAGGCAGGAAAAGTATTTCTAATCTCATTTCAAAGAAACAGTCAGAGGGATTTTAGAAACTTGGCCAAAACACAGCTAATAAGTAGTACGGAAGGAGGTGGACTGTGTTCTCACCCCAAGGTATGTTCGTGGGCTGGGGTGAACGTGAGTGAACAGATCCCAGGCTCGGAGATTGCCTGTTCTCATGGGCATGCTCCTCTCATGTTTTCCCCTCTTTCACTGTTCACTCTTTGTCTAGTCTTTTCTGACCCCATCTGGAGAAGGATGGGCACTGAGTTGAAGCAGTTGTAGTGAGGTAAAAGTGATCCTGACCAGAGTCTGGGCCCTGATGAAGAAGGAGGAGCTGTCTTGTGAAACTGTCACCAGCTTCTCAGCCCCTTCACCTTGGAACACTCAGAGGCTCAGCTACTCTCCTGCCTGCTTTTTATGCAAAGGCTTGGGTAGACCTTGGCTTGGGGAACAATAACCTTACATAACATCCTTTCCCTTCCCTTCCCTTCCCTTCCCATCCAGCCTCGCCTTCCAAGTCTGAAAGAAAATCTCTTTCTCTTTCAGTAGGAATTTTCCACCAGCAAAGTTTGCTCCAGCTCCGGGGCACCATTGTTTCCTATCAGGGTTACAGAAATTACTGGGATTTTTCACACTGATCACACAGCCCGTGGCTTGGGCCCAGGCCCGGCTTCCTGGGCCAGGGAGGCCTTGCCATGCCTTTAATTCAAACCAGGCCCTGTGCAGGAGCTGTTCACAAAAACACAAACACTCATCTTTCTACCATGCAGACTGTTTGCGTCTCCAGCCTGAACTTTCTTGACCTTGACCTTGGTCTGGGCAGAGGGGAAGAAAGTGTTGCGAAGAGACTTGTCCTCAGAAAGACCTGAGTTCAAAGCCATCAGGGTTCAGACAATAGCTGCATGAATCTGGGCAGACCATTTTAACCTCTGTCTGCCTCATCTATAAAACGGGGATGATAATAGCACCTACCTCTTAAAAATCAAATATTTGTTAAGCACTTTGCAGACCTTAAAGTGCTATATAATTGCTACTTATTATTATCATTACATCATCATTATCATCGTCTAGCAAAGCAATATCTTAAGGGAACAGAGGCCTCTTTGCTTCCTCTTGTCTGACAGAGGGGAAGTGAGCATTTAGGGGACTGGGGAGCTGGGAAACCTCTGTTCTACCAATCATTCTATAACCTTCCTCTTTAGGCCTGCCTCCATTTCCCTTTCTGTAACATTAGAGGGTCAGACATGACGCTTGCACAGATGATTTTCATTTCAATAACTATATATGATTGCCATGTCTTGGGTTAAAAGTTATCAGAAAAGCATAACAGCATGAAAAGGAGTGGCCTCGGGCTAGCAGTGGTAGGGGGTAGAGTACTCAGTTTGAACAGTTCTGGGAGTCCCAGTTCAGAAGCCTCCCTCCCAAAGAACGAGCACAGGACGCTTTGTGCCTAGAGGAAGTCCCACTAATTCTTGTTCATTGTGTCCTCCTTCCTCCTCTCCCCTTCCCCCAGCTTAGAACCCTGTATAAAGTATTGAATGAAGACATCCTCCCTCCCAAGTGACATTTGCATTTTAATAGGGGCCTTCCGTGCCTTACCCACAAGGACTGGCTTCGCCCAAGGATAGAATAAGCAATGTGTGTTATTTCATAGGATTTCAGGGGACCCAGAAACCTCTTCTCAAAGCTTAGCACTGTGGGAAGAGAGCTGTTTTAGTCAGTTCAGGGAAATTGTGGCTAGAACCCTGGATCCGACTTGAGCTCAAATCCCTTTAGCATTTAAAAACTTCTTTCAGCCTCAGTTTCCTCAAATGAGAACCTCTGTCACAGTATTGCTTTGAGGATCAAGTGAAATAATAATAGCTACATTTATATAGCCCTTTAAAGTTTACAAAACATTTTTATAAATATTATTACTTTTTATCCTCAAAAAACACTGGGAGGTAGTTGATATTATACTCATTTTTTCAGATGAGGAAACAGGTTAAGCAACTTGTCCAGAATCACACAGCTAGGAAGAATCTGAGGCTGGGTTTAAACTCAAGGTCTTTCTGACTTAAAGTGTTATATAAATTTGGCTAATTAAGTCAAAAGATCTGGAAACAAATTCTATTTTGCCTACTTTCCACTTATTTTGGGCATGTCACTTAAATTCTCATTTCCCAAATTGAGAAATGATGGGTTGACCCAGACCTCTGAGATCTTATTAAGCTAAAATCTAGGATCCTTCCTTTAGTTCCTCCAGGATGACTGAAATCCTTTCTTGGGGGACAGGTCCTATGATTTTTCCATTGAAAAATAAAGCTTAGAGTGAAGAAACAGCCAGGAGAGGCAAGAGGGACTGACACTGGCAAATAAAGGTTTCTGGCTCATGTTATTTTTCCTCTTTTACAGATGAAGAAACTGAACTTCAGAAGAGTGAAGTGACTTACCTAAGGTCATACAGTCAGTAAATGAGAGACCTGAATTTTCAGTCCTGTGGGACAGGAGGATTACTCTACCTTTCTATGCATACACTCCATTGTGCCTCATCTTTTATTCCTGCCCTCCCCTTCCATCAAATACTACAGGTAATTAAAATAATAGCTCCATTCAAGTTCTCCAATGTCTCACTGTGGTATGGAAGTGACCCTGGGTTCATGCTTGTGCATGCTGGAAGGCTTTGGAAAGGGCTCAGGATTGAACTGTTTACCTGGTATTTAAAGACCTACCTAGAAAAGTGAGATGGTGCTCATCACTAGGTCTGTCACAGGGCAATGAATTTTCAGCCACTATAATTCTGAGACCACAGAGTCAGTGTCAGGGGAGATAACATTCTTTGCTGGTACAAGAAGGGAAACAGTGTGGGAAAGAGGAAAGAATACTGGAGTCAGAGCATAAGGATTCAAATGTCACCTCTGATATTTACTGTCCACGTGACCTTTGACAAGTCCCTTAATTTTTCCTGAACTTCATTTTCCTCTATGGTAACATGATGGGGTTGGATTAGATGCCTTCTGAGGTCCCTTCCAATTTTATGCTTCTATGATTACAGATTCTTTGATGTTAACTAGAATTTACATAATGCTTTGAGTTTTACAAATCTTCTTCTTCATGACAACCAGAGCCCCCAAAGTGGAGATCCGTGATTAAGACAAACTGAACATTTGGGGATTTGCTAGAAAAGTGTTTTATTACTTGCTGAGTATCCCTGACAAAGCCAGAGATCCAAGGAAGATGGTGTCTCCTTGGGACAAGCAATCTATCCCTTCAAGTCAGCTGAAATAATTCCTTATCCATGTCACTTGCCAAAAGAATCTTGCTAAGGAATAAATTTGGCTGTGTCATTTGTCTGCTTGAAAGCTTTCAATGACCCCCTATTGTTTCTGACATAAAATGTCAGGTAGGGGCCAGCTGGTGCAGTGGTTAGAGCTCCAGGCCTGGAGTCAGGAAGATTCATCTTCCTGAGTTCAAATCTGGCCTCAAACACTTAGCAACTGTGTGACCCTGGGCAAGCTGTGTAACCTTGTTTGCCTCACTTTCCTCCTCACCTGTAAAATGAGCTGAAGAAGAAAATGGCAAAACTCCCAGATATTTTTGCCAAGCGAACTCCAAATGGGGTTGTGAAGAATCGGACACATCTGAGCAAGATTACAACAAATAAAATGCAAATTCCTCAATCTGGCATTTAGAGCCCTCCAGTCTTGCTCCTTCCCCCTTTTCTGGCTTTATTTAATATTATTCCACTCCAAGAACTCTTTGTTCCTTAGTTTTGAGGGACTGAGGCTTCTGTTTCTATTCCAGGTCAACAAATGCAAACATTTCATAGAATTGCAAGATGTCAAAGGCGGAAGAGACCTTACAGATGTGGAAACTGAGGTTTAGTCATATGAAATGACTTGCCCAAGGTCAGTAAGTAGTGACAGAGACAGATGAGTCTTGAAACAAAATGTTTTGATTCCTGATCCAAAGCTCTTCTAAAGTGACTTTTCCTCCTCTAGTATAGGCTACAGAACTAGAATTTAAATCTAGGTCTTCTGATTCCAGTCCATTATTCTTTTGACAACTATCACATGGCTTCTCTCTGTCAAGTTTTTATTGCTTCCAAAGTCCATAGCAGACTTCTATTCTACAACCCTTGGAACTTGGCTGTCAGCCAAGACTCTCCCTTCCTGGGTGGTCACCTGACCTCTTAGGAGTGTGGGCAGTTATCTGAAGACACCTGGACCCTTCTATGCTCTGAGGGGTAAGTTTAAGGTGGAGGTGGCAGCCCTTTGGTTCTTCAGCATCATCTGCTCCTCTCATGGTCCAGGAGATAAATATCTATTTTTGAATTCTATAGGAAATAAAGCTTCAGGTTATCATCATCTTTTCCTTCTCCTATTCAGTGTGACCTAGAAGTCTTCAAAGCTGTGCTTTTGGTCTCATGCAAAGAACAGCTGAGAAACGAGGTTCTGAGAAAGTATTTGCCCCCAGTCAGTGCATTGTCTCTATGGGCTGCTTTCTATTTTTTTTTTTCATATAATAATCTGACGTTTGTCTTTGCCCCTTCAAGCTTTAAGACTGCCAAAGTCTGAAAGGGGGATACCCTTATAACTTTATTTACAAATTAGGATTGGGTTTTCTCTTCAGAACAGTTGGGCTTAGAATAGAACCCTTCTGACTCATACATAGTTCACTTTTTTAGGGGAACACTCACCGTACCATTCTATTGAGGAGGGAGGACATTCCTACCTCATTGGATTGTTGTGAGACAGGTGTTTTGAAAAATCATAAAACACCATGTGAATATGAGTCATTATTCGTTTTCCTGACTGAGGGGACATGAAAAACATAGGAAAGCATAGGGCATATTTGGGGGACAGTGAGTAATCCAGGCTCCCTGGAGCATATGGTACATGTTAGGGAATAATGAAAGAAGAGTCTGGAAAGTTAGAATGGCAGTAGATCCATGAAAGACCTTGAATGCTAGGCTGAGGAGTTTGAAGTTAATTGAGTTGACAGGAGGCAGCCACTGAAGGGTTTTTAGCCTGGGTGTGTCATAATCAGAGCTGTTCTTTGAGCAAAGAGTCAGAATTTTAGAACTGGAAGGACATTGGAAATAACTTAGCCCAATTATTTTACAGTGGAGAAAACTAAGGCCCAGAAGGGGGAAGTGACTTGGCCCAGGTCACACAGATAATAAGGAACAAATTGAGAATTCAAATCCAAGTTTCTTCCAGTCACATGGTAGGATCCAAGCCCCTTTCCCAGCACTCCCCATATTGGGGTAGAACAAGCAAAACCCAACTAACTTCTAATATGTTGGCTCAGTCAATCCCTCTAAGCAGCTCTTCAAAGACAGAGCATCTCTTCTCCATTGTTCCTCTCACTTGACTAAGGGCCAAGGAACACAGCCCAGAGGGAAGGATCCCTCATAAGTCAGGCCAGTGAGCTTGCCAAAATTCCTGATAGCTTTTAACTTCTGTCAAGGCAAATAAGCTTCCTCAGGAGAACTGAGCAGAGCTGGGCAGAGAGCACAAGCAAACAGTTGTCCCAGGACCCCTCTGTTTGTTTTCCAGGAAAGCTCCAGCACAGACGACCTCCCTCCTGGCCCTCCCTGCTCATTGGGAATGCTTGGAGGTGAAGCAGACTTTCCTGAGAGGAAGCAGCTAGCGGGCCCCTAGAGGAACTCTGGCAAAATGCCCCTCTGGGAGGCTGCCCTTCAATTTAATTCTAATTCTGATTCATTTTGGGCAATGTAGGACCCTAGTACCTACTGTGTGGCATTCAGTTCTGTGCCAGTTGCTTGGGGGAAACAAGATAAGACACAGGCACCACCCTCAAGGGTTTGGCTGAAAGGAAAAGATTTGGTCACTGAGCCAGAAAATGCTTGGGCTCCAATGAGTGGTGCTGGTAGGAAGCATCTAAGAGATCTGAGGAGGAAAGGCTCTTGGAAGGCATTCAGGGAAGCTTTCATAGAGGAAGTGGCATGGAGCTGTGTTCTAAAGGACAGCATAAGGAATTTTAAAATGAATAAATTTAATACTTTCAATTTGATATTGATAAGTCCAATATGGAATAAATTTCTAAGTAATAACAGCTAACATTTCTACAGCATCTTAAAGTTTCCAAAGTGCTTTATATGTTATCTCATTTGATAAGCACAATAAACCTGTGTAATAGGTATTATTATCCTCATTTCACACATGAGGAAACTGAGGCTGATTCTAAGACTTGATGAGGGTCATCAGGCTAAGAAGTGTCTGAGGCTAGATTTCAAGTCAGATCTTTCTGACTCAAATTCAACACTTCACTGTGCCAACTAAATAGTTTTATATTTAGATTTTTAATGAATTTTTATGTTAGTTTTGCTAAATTGGGTTCTTTTTCTTATTTTTTGATATGAAGGATGACTCTAAGAAGGGGAGAGGGAAGGCCACATTGGGAAATGTACACGATGTTTTAAAAAGATATTGAATTATTGAAAAGATATAAAATAACTTTAAATTATTTAAAAAATAAAAGTGCATATATACATTTAAATTTAAATATATATTTAAAGCAATTCAGGAAACATTTATTAAGTACCCATCCAGTAAAAAGCACTAAGGCTACACAAACATAAAAAAAAAAAGAAAACAGTTCCTATTCTCAAGGAGATTACCTTCTCCTGAGGTAATACAGCATGCTCACAAATTAATAAACTAAAGGTAGTCGAAAGGACCAAGCACTAACAATCATGAGAGAGCTTCCTGGAGGAGGCAGCACTTGAGATGAGCCTTGAAGGAGGATAAGCCTTCTGAAAAGAGAAGCTGAGAACAGAATGCATTCTGGATGTAGAATATTTTATCATCTGTTCTCTGGGAACGATATTGCCTGTTGCACTTACTCAGTGTCTAACTTTGTGGTAGTTCAGATAATCATAGGTGGAAGCTGGAAGATATGCTAGAGGTCACTTAATGTGAAGTCCTTATTTTATAGATGAGGGAACTGAGGCCCAGAGAGGTGATGAGATTTGTCACACAGGCAGTAACTGGCGGAGTCTGAATTAGAATGCCAGGCACCCAGTGTAGCACTCCTTCCATTGAACACCACAATATCTCCAAATGTCTTGTTCCTTTATGTTGTGGCGGTCATCGAATATAGTTTTCTTGATTCTACTTATCTCATGCTGATTCTGTTCATCCAGATCTTCGCATTTCCCTGATCTCTTTCCATTTGTCATTCCTGATTGTTCAACAGCATTCTACTTTTGTATCAGTTGGCTGAGTTGTTCCCCAAATGTTGGGTACTCACTTTGTTCCTAGTTTTTCACAGCAAATCCTTGAGAACAATGAAATTGTATATGGCCTGGGATTTGCCACACTGACACAACCATAGATCTCTGAAATATGAAGATGAAAGAATAAAAGAAATTCATTGGTAGTATGTCCTCTTCCAAATCTGTCTGTGAACTGATAAAGTCATTACTTTAAAAAAATATGACTTAGGTGACAAATCATGTTTTTCTTTTGCTGACTTTGTTTTGCATCACTTTCTTGTATCCTTCTTTCATATTGGGTAGAAATATTTCATTGTTGATCTCTTAAAAAAACCCCAAACATTTCTGTTACTTCCAAATGGACCTCCTTCCTCCACTAGAGCCCTCTCCTTTGTAACAAAGACATGCAGTTCGGCAAATCAAATCATATGTTTGGACACATTGGCCCTGTCTGAAAATGTTGGCCTCATTGTTGTAATGGTAATGAGAATTTGAAGATCTTCCCTGCCCCTTAATAAGCCTAAGGGAATTTGAAAATCTGTCCTGCTTTGAAAATATACTCTGCCCCCTATAGGCTGAATGTAATCACATGGAGCCTGTGGTGGGAGGAGTTTGCTGAAGGGTGGAGTAGAGCCCACAGGAAGCTGGGAGTCAGAGCAGCTAGACACAGTTGGGAAAAGAAGAGGCATTTAAGGGAGACAGTTAGTCTTGTGGGTAAACGTTGGTTTGTGGGAAGGCTAAAGGATGCTGTGGCTTTCTATGCTGTTATGGCTTATTAACTTCCTTGCTGCTATGATGGAATCGGTTTACTGGTTTGGGGATTAGGTTTTCTGGTATCTGAATAAATGTTTTGCTTCTGTCTTGTATACTTCTATATTTTGTGATTGAGCACTATGCAGGTATTTTTATAGTGTCCTTGACACCGTGAATATTGCATTGCTGCAACAATTGTGCACCAATTATCATCCATTGTTCTCTGTCAATAAGGGGCCATGTTATACCATCAGTTCCCTGAACTACTGGATCACTGCTTTGGTCAGATGTTGCTTTCCTTCATGTCATAATGGTAACCATGTAAATTGTTCTCCTAATCTTTACTTTACCCTGCATCTATTCTTTTTCTATTAACAAATAAAATTTTATGGATTCTTTTTGTGTTTTTTTTACATAAACAGAATTTCTCTCAGTATTCCTCCCCTCCCCATCCCTGATGTCAGACCATATAACAAATCATATTTTAATTTTTTAAAATATTAATTTATTTTTAGTTTTCAACATTCATTTTTATAAGATTTTGAGGTTTAAATTTTCGTCTCCTCCTTCCCCAGCTTTCTCCTCAAGATGGTGTGCAATCTGATGTAGGCCATACATGTACAATCATATTAAACATGTTTCCACACTAGTCATGTTCTAAAGAAGAATTAGAATCAAAGGGAAAAACCATGAGAAAGAAGAAACAAAAACACAACAAAAACAAAACAGAAAAGAAAAAGAGTATGCTTTGATCTGCATTCAGACTCCATAGTTCTTTCTCTGGATGTGGATAGTGTTTTCCATCACAAGTCTTTTTGAATTATCTTGGATCATTGTATTGCTGAGAAGAGCTAATTCTATCAAAGTTTGTCATCACACAATGTTGCTGTTACTGTGTACAATGTTTTCCTGGTTCTGCTCACTTCACTCAGCATCAGTTCATGTAAGTTTTTCCAGGTTTTTCTAAAGTCCATCTGCTCATCATTTCTTATGGAGCAATAGCATTCCATTACATTCACAACTTGTTCAGCCATTCCCCAACTGATGGACATCCCCTCAATTTCCAGTTCTTTGCCACCACAAAAAAAGAGCCGCTATAAAAATTTTTGTACACGTGGGTCCTTTTCCCTTTTGCACGATCTCTTTGGGACACAGGCCAAGAAGTGATATTGCTGGAACAAGTAATATTTTTTAAATAAAAAGAAGAAAAAAGTCAGCAAAAGCAATCAATACATTTAAAAAGTCTGGCAATGTTCCACACTCATTGCCTTCTCACCTCTGCAAAGGAGTGGTGTAGAGATGGTTTCTCCTATCTCTTCTTTGGGATGATCTCTGCAGCAGGTCTTACAAGACTTCCCAATTTGAGATGCCACAGTGGATAATTAATAAATCAATCAACGAACTTTTATTAAGTGCCTGCTATGGCACTGTGCTATATATGGTACTGTGCTAAGTGCTGGGGATACAAAAGGAGGCAAAAGTCAGGTCTTGCCCTTAAAGAGTTTATCATCTTATGGTGGAGACAACAAGCAAACAAATATATACAAAAAATTATATTCAAGATAAGTAGAAAGTAATTAACACAGAGGAGGAATTAAAATTAAGAGAAGTTGGGAAAGGCTTCCAGTAAAACATAGAATTTTAGTTAGGTCTTAAAGGAAGCTAGGGAGGTCAGCAGATGGATAGGGAGAACGTTCCAGGCATGGGAGACAGAGAGAGAAAATATCCAGAACTGAGAAACGGAGTGTCTTATTCACGGAACAGTCAGGAGATCAGTGTCATTGTATCAAAGAGTGTGATTTGGAGATTAAGATCTAAGAATACTGGAAAGTTAAGAGGGGGCCAGGTCATAAATGGCTTTGAATGCCAAGCAGAGCATTTTGTGTTTGATCCTTGAAACAATAGGGAGCCACTGGAGAGTTTATTGAGTAGGTGGCATGATATGGTCAGACCTATACATGAGGAAAAGTACGTTAATGGTTGAACACAGTGGAATCAGGAGAACCTGTGTTAGAATCTGACTTCAGACATTTCCTACTGTATGTCCCTTGGCAGGTCCCTTAAGTTCTTGCCTCCATTTCCTTGTCAGTAAATGAGGATAATAATTGCTCTTTCCTCACAGGGTTGTTGTGAAGATCAAATGAGTTACAATATGAAAAACACTTTGCAAACCTTCAAATGCTATAGAAATGTTCATTATTGGTTACTTAATTTCTCAACATACTTTATACCTGTCATTTCCTATCTTGCATTGGTATTTCATTACCTTGCTATAGCAACACTTTGTTCAGTCATTCCCTATGGGCACCCACTTTTTTTTCTAGTTCTTCCCTTTGTATCTTTACATGTTTCTTTGTGTGGTTGTTCAGTCATGTCCGACTCATCATGACTCCATTTGGGGTTTTCTTGGCAAAGATACTGATTTGCCATTTCCTTCTCTAATTCATTTTACAGATAAGGAAACTGGGGCAAACCGGGCTAAGTGACCTGCCCAGGGTCACATAACTAGTGTTGAGGCTGGATTTGATCTCACAAAGATGAATCTTCTTGACTTAAGGCCTGGCACTCTATCCACTATACCACCTAGCTCCCACGTTCCTTTATACTTTTAACATTTATTATTTTAATATGGCATAAAACCATATCATTGTGTGAATGCTATGAATTATTCTGTAAGGCTCCAAATGAGGTAGTGTAATGGGTAGATAGAATTCTGAGCTTAGTGTCAGGGAGGCCTGGTTTCAAATACTGCTTCTAATCCTTATTAACTGTGTGACCTGGGACAAGTTTCTTAACCTCTATGTGCTTCAGATAATTTCATAGCATTTATCTTCTGCGTACAGGACCTGTCTGACCATGGGCCTTCCATTGGTGCATATGCTCCCTGGAGGAAGGTGGTTAGAGGTGAGAACCAACATCACTTCCCCTTGCTGGGGGGCTTCTACCTCCTTCCGGGTCCAGATGAGCTCTAACCTCAGGTGAGAAGAGTATTGAAACCTTCCAGTAAGTGTGCATATACCATTTCCTGCTGCATGTGTCCCTTAAGGGAAGGCTGCTAGAGACTCAATGAGCAAGACTTTAATCTGTGCCAGCAAGGTAACTACCACCTCCTGCTGCCCACTGGTTCTCCTTTCCTCCATGAGGACAACCACTGGTGGGAAAAGGAGCAACTTTCTCTTTGGCCTCAAGCTTTCCGTCTTCAGAAAGAAGAAGAAGAAGAAGAAGAAGAAGAAGAAGAAGAAGAAGAAGAAGAAGAAGAAGAAAGGAGATCATTATTATTATTAGTGGGGAACAGGACTTCCATCTTCTACTGTACATGTTTGACTTTCATCCTGTGCCTGATCTCTATCCTTCAGAGTGAAGAGGAATAGTGAAATAGGGCCATCCATCTGACCTTACCACATGTCTTCTGTCTCATGCTTATCTCCTGCTTTCCCAGGGAAGAAGAGTGGTGCCTTCTACTTAATGAGGAACATTCATACTTAGTCATAACCAGTGACACATCTTAGTTATTATACATCTTAGAATCCCTGTAGACCATCATCCAAACCATGTTTCCCTGCTCACCCCCACCACCCAATTCTTTATTCTCATCTGCCTCAACCTTCCCATCCTGAAGTCCCAACTGAACACCATCCATCCCTTTTTACTGTGCCTTCTGGAATGCCTGTTCCATAGGCAAAAATCTTCTCTTCAGCCTAAATCTTTTCATCTCCCACTCTATCTTTTGGCAATCACTGGGTCCTGGATCCCTGCTAATGATACAGACTCCTTGGCCCCACTTTCTAGTAATGACTGTACCTTCACTAATTCTTCTTAGCTCACTAGTTGATTAGGTGAGTTAGAATATTCCTTACTTCTCATTTTCACTTCTAGATTCTCCTTCTACCTCCATCACTCTGTAACTTCTCCTTTCTGGTCCATGCAATTCATATCTACTACCCAGTCAAAATCCTGGTAGCTGTTTGCAGACCTCCAGGCCACTCCCTTTCCTTCCTCAATGAGTTCAGTACCTGGTTTGCAATTTTTCTTTCTTCCCAAATTCCTGCCCGCATAGTTGGAGACATCTATACATGCATACATACATACATACAAATGTGTGTATATCTATATATCTATACTCTTTTTCAAACACCCTAACCATTCAATTCCTCAACATAATCACTTCCCATGACCTACTCCTTCACCCCACTCAGTTACATGTAAAGATGGTTATACCCTTGATCTTGCTATCACTCACAAATGTACCACTTCAATGTTTAAGAATTCTAAGATCCCATAATCTGACCATAATGTATTGGCTTTCTAGCTCTCCCTCTGCCTTCCTTTACAAAACCCTATTACTTGTTTATACTACAACCTCCAATTCCTCCATTCTTTAGTTCTCTCCAGGCCATAGCCCCTGCACATTCTATTTTCCCCATCTTAACCCTTTGGTGAACTCAATATTTTCTTCTTCTCTTGAATCCCTGCAGCCCTTATCATATTACTGATTATACCTTGCCTTGATGTCACGTAGTCTTGGATCACTCCTATCATTTGCCGCCTTTGCTCTTATACATGTGCTGCTGAACAAAGGTAGAGAAAATTCCACAACCATTCTGACAGGGTCCACTACAAATTTGTTTTACAGTCTCAACTGGACCGTCATTGCTTCTAGGCAGTCCTTCTCTTTTTGTTCTTGAATTGTTTCAGCTGTGTCTGACTTTTGTGACTCCATTTAAGGTTTTTTTTGGCAAAGATATTGGAGTGGTTTGCCATTTCCTTCTCCAGCTTAATTTAAAAATGAGGAAACTAAGGCAAACAGGGTTAAGTGACTCGCTCAGGGTCACACAGCTACTAAGTGTCTAAGGCTAGATTTGAACTTAGGAAGAGTTCAAGCGTAGTGCTCTATCCACTGCACCACCTGCCTTTTAATTCCCTATAGTGGCTCTTCTAAGTCTTTTCATCCCTCCTCAAACTTCTCATGGCCCCCTCTCCCCTCACCTTCTCAGCTGAGAACTTTGCCTTTTTTTTTTTACAGAAAAAAAATACCAAGGCCATTCACTCTGAGCTCCATCTTCTCCTTCCTTTATCTCATTATTCAGATGCCTTCTGCCACATTCTTCTCTCTTATCCTTGTCTTTCACAATGAGATGGCCCACAATTAACCCCTCTACCTGAATAAGTGCTCTTTTCCACCCCATCTTTTGTACAATTGCACTCTCTGTTATTCTGCCTCTACTACCACTTATCTTCAGTCTCTCCCCATCTACTGCCTCCTTCTCTACTGCCCACAACATGTCCATGTCTCTTCCACTATTTGGAAAAAAACCCCACTATTTGATCCTTTCATCCTCACTGTTATCTCCTCCGCCTTTTGTTGTAAAACTCCTTGAAAAGGCTATCTACAATGGGTGCCTCCATTATTTTTCTTCTCACTTACTTCTTACAGTCTAGCTTCTGATCTCATCATTCCACTGAAATGGCTCTCACAAAAGTTACCAATAATTTATTTTTTTAAAAAACAAGCATTTATTTTTAACATTCATCTTTTAAAATTTTGAGCCACAAATTCTCTCCTACCCTTTCCCAACCCATTAAGAAGACAAGCAATATAATGCCAATTGTGCACATGAAGTCTTACAAAACATTTCCATATCAGCCATGTTGGGGGAAAAAGAAAGAGAGAGAGAGAGAGAGAGAGAGAGAGAGAGAGAGAGAGAAGATGAAGGAAGGAAGAAGGAAAGAAGGAAGTAGGAAGGAAGGAAGGAAGGAAGGAAGGAAGGAAGGAAGGAAGGAAAAGTAAGAAAAATATAGTGAAAAATATGCTTTAATCTGCAGTCAGAGTTCATTAGTTCTCTCTTTGGGGGTGGATAGCATTTTTTTTTTCATCATGAGTCCTTTGGAATTGTCTTGGATCATTGTATTGATCAGAGTACCTAAGTCTTTTACAGTTGATCATTGTTACAATATTGCTATTACTATAGATAATGTTCTTCTGGTTCTGCTCACTTTACTTTGCATCAATTCATATGTCTTCCCAACTTTTACTGAAACCATTCTGCTCATCCTTTCTTACAGCACAATAATATTCTACATATTGCATACTACAATTTGTTCATTCATTCCCCAGCTGATAGTCATTCTCTTAATTTCCAATTCTTTACCACCACAAAAAAGGGTTGATACACACACACACACACACACACACATTTATTTTAATACTAGTAGGTCCTCTTCCCTTTAAAAAAAATATCTTTGTGATGTGAACCTAGGGGTGGTATTACTGGGCCAATGGGTATGTAAAATTTTGTAGCCCCTTGGGCATAGTTCCAAATGGTTCTCCAGAATGGCTGGACCATTTCACAACTCTACAAGAATGCATTAGTGACCCTATTTTTCCACATCTACTCCAGCATTCGACATTTTCCTTTTCTGTAGTATTAGTCAAACTGATAGGTGTGAAGTATACCTCAGAGTTGTTTTAATTTGCATTTCTTTAATCAATAGCAATTTAGAGTATTTCAAATGAGTAGCGATAGCTTTGATTTCCTTGAAAATTGCTAATTCATATTATTTAATCATTTATCAGTGGCCTTATTTTTTTTTTTATAAATTTGGCTCAATTCCCTACATATTTGAGAAATGAGGCCTTTATTAGAGAAATTTGCCGTAAATCCCCCCCCCCCCCACACACACACGCCCCAGCCCTTTTCCCCTTTTCTTTTTTCATTTTGGCTACATTTTTTTTTGTGCATAAAGTTTTTTAATTCATGTAAGCAAAATTATGCATTTTACTTCCTATGATCTTCTATATCACTTGTCTGGTTATAAACCCTTCCCATATCTATAGATCTTATGGGTACATTTTTCCATGCTCCCTTAATTCCTATGATATTACCCTGTATGTCTAGATCAATTATTCATTTTGATCATATTCTGGTATATGATGTGAAATGTTGGTTTATGCCTAGTTTCTGCTAAATTGCTTTCCAATTTTCCCAGCAATTTTTGTTAAATGATGAGGTCCTGTCCTCAAAGCTTAGATCTTTGGCTTATCAAATCCTATATTTACTATTGTCATTTACTATTGTCCCCCAAGCCATTTGTGCTTTCCCTTGTACTTGGAAGATTTCTTTGTACATGTAACTCAGACTTCAGATGTAGATATTTGCATAAAACTGTCCTCATTGACAGAGAGAATTATGACAAGGCCATGTCCACATGAGGGGCAAGAGTTCAATAGAAGAGAGTTTGCTTTCTGGATTCCAGCTTTGAGAAAGGACACACAGGGTTCCAGGCTTTCTACAGGTAGAGGGGGAGTTGTTATTGAGTCATTTCAGTCATGTCCAGTACTCCAAGACCCCATTTGGGGTTTTCTTGGCAAAGATACTGGAGTGCTTTGCCATTTCCTTCAGTTCATTTTACAGATGAAGAACTGAGGCAAACAGGATTACATGACTTGCCCAGGGCTACTATCTGAGGCCAGATTTGAACTCAGGTTCTCCTGACTCCAGGCCAGTGCTCTATCCATTGTACCATTTATCCCACTGATCCAGTGCTCTACTTCTTAGCCAGTATCAGATTGTTTTGATGATTATTGCTTTGTACTGCAGGTTAAAATTTCACATTATTTTCATTGATTCCCTTGATGTCCTTAATCTTTTGTTTTTCTAGATGAATTTTGTTATTATTTTTCCTAGCTCTATAAAATAGTTCTTTGGCATTTTGATTGGTATAGCACTGAATAGATAAATTAATATCTATAGAATTGTCATTTTTATTATGTTGACTTGGTTTACCCATGATTAATCAATATTTCTACAATTGTTTAGATTTGTATTTGTTTGAAAAATGTTTATAATTTGTATTCATAATGTTAACATTAATAAATAATTTTTTGGGAGGGAAAAAAAGAAGGTGGCAGAAGAGAAAAAAAAAAAGAAATTTTTTTTCCAGTAGGTATTCAATGTGCTTGAGGCCTCCTGGCCCTGGAGGTTATCAGCAGATCACTGGGGTTGTTCACTGGTCATCCCATATTCTTGCAGTACAATTCTCTTTATGAATCAATAAAAAAGTCAGTCCTAAGTAACTACAAATGATACCAAAATATCCAACCAGAACAAAAAGCAAGAAGAATAGAATGGAATCTTTGATGGTTGGAGCCAGGGTTGGGATGGCTGATGAGGTGGAGGATCGCACTTTTGAGGAAGATAATAAAGATGTGGGAGGAGGAGCTGATGGTGGACAGTATAAAAGGAAAAGACTTTTCTCTAAAGAATTAAGGTGTATCTCTAAATTGTCTTGACCTACAGGAGAGTAGGGGGGAAGGGGATGAGAGGGGGAATGATGGAGGGGAGGGCAGGTTGGAGTAGAGGGTAGTTAGAAGCACACACTTTTGTAAAGGGACAGAGACAAAGTAGAACATAGAACAAGTGGGGGCCGGGATAGGATAGAGGGAAATATAGTCAGTCTTTCACAATATGTCCATTGAGGAGATGTTTTGCATAACTATACATATATGACCTGTATTTAATTTGCTTGTCTTCCCAGTAGGGGTGGGTGATGAGGGAGGAAGGGAAAGAATCTGGAATTTAAAGTTTTAAAATCAAATGTTTAAAAAATATATACATATAATAATTATTATTAATTATTTACATGCAACTGGGAAATAAGATATACAGGCACTGGGGTACAGAAATCCATCTTGCCTTACCAGAAAGTCAGAGGGGTGATGGGGGAGGATATAGGAGAGAGCAGATTGGGGGAGGGAGTATACAGTGGGATTGCTGTTTTGGGGTGGTGGGTAGGGGAAAGACGGAGAGAAAATTTATAACTCAAAATATTGTGGAAATGAATGATGTAAACTAAAAATAAACAAAAGTTAATTAACAAAAAGAATTAAGGTGTATGATGTATGGCTTTGGTGATGACCAAAATCCTCAGTCAGTGGATATTCTGGAAGACCTTGTCATAGAATTCATCACTGAAATGACTCACAAAGCAATGTCTATTGGATGACAAGGTCGAGTGCAGGTTGAAGACATTGTCTTCTTGATTCAAAAGGACTCAAGAAAGTTTGCCAGAGTTGAAGACTTGCTTACTATGAATGAAGAACTGAAACAGGCTAGAAAAGCATGTAAGGAAGCAAACTATGGATGCTGACACCTTTTATGTTCTCCAAAGGTCCCCTATCATCTAAGACAAATGTGTGTGTACTAAAAGTATGCATTTTTCATTTTGCCGAAAATGAAAGGTGCTAACATAATTTAAGTACTTTTTACAGTTACCTTATTATCTGCATCCAGTTGACCCTATAAATGGGAAATGGAACAACACTTCATTGCTGCCTTTACTTTGACTTTGTGAATTCTGAAAGTGGAATTTAGGTATTGAATTGCTTGCCTCTCTTTATTATACTTGAAATTGCTCACTAGTTTTAATGACAGCATGGAAGAAGCTAAAATACTCTGCAAACCATGCAGATCATCCTGTCTTTTTGAGGTGATAAAGACAATTTAAACTAAAAAAAAAAAAAAAAAAAGCAAGCAGAACATCCCTCCTCCTTCCCCTCAAAAATATTGTGTTGAAATAGTTTCTGGGTTTGTTTTGGCAGATAGACTCCCAAGTATTTTACATTGCTGCAATTATTTTAAGTAGAACGCCTCTTTCTATTTCTTTCTGCTGAGTTTTGTTGGTAATATAGAGAAATGCTGATGATTTGGATGTGTTTATTTTATATCCTACAACTTTGCTAAAGTTGTCAATTGTTTCAACTAGCTTTTTTTTTTTTTAGTTGATTCTCTAGGGTTCTCTAAGTATATTATAATATTATCTGCAAAGGGTGATAATTTTGTTTCCTCACTGCCTGTTTTTATTCCTTTAATTTATTTTTCTTGTCTTATTTCAATAGCTGGCATTTCTAATGCAATATTAAATAATATTCGTGATAATAGACATCCTTGCCTCAACCCTGATCTTACTGGGAAGGTTGGCACTTGGTTTTAGATGATACTTCTTATCATTTTAAGAAAGGCTCCATTTATTCCTATGCTTTTTAAAAAAATATGTCAATGATGCTTATGGTTTTTCTAATATTGAACCGGTTCTGCATTCCTGGTATAAATCCCTCCTGATTGTAGTATATGATCTTTGTGATATATTGCTGCAATTTCCTTGCTAGTATTTTATTTAAAATTTTTGCACCAACATTGTTTAGGGAAAATATCCTATAGTTTTGTTTTTTTCTCTCTCTCTCTTTAAGTATCAAAAACATATTTGTGTCATCAAAGGATTTTGCTAGGACTCCTGCTTTTCCTATTTTTTTTCAAATAGTTTATATTATATTGCAATTAATTGTTCCTTAAATGTTTGGTAGAATTTACATGTAAATTACTTTTGGTCTTGGAGATTTTTCCTTAGAGACTTCATTTATGGCTTATTCAATTTATTTTTCTAAGATAGGGTTAAGTATTCTATTTCTTCTTTTGTTAATCTGGGCAATTTATATTTTTGTAAATATCCATCCATTTCAATTAGATTGTTAGTTTTACTAGCACATAATTAGGCAAAATAACCCTAATAATTGCTTTAATTTCATCTTCATTGTTGTGCTTTCATCCTTTTCACTGGTGATACTGGTAACTTTTTAAAAATCAAATTAATCAATGATTTATCTATTTTACTATTTTCTTCCCTAAAACCAGTTCCTAGTTTTATTTATTATTAGTTATGTGATTTTCTTTCAATTTTATTAATCTCTCCTTTGATTTTTAGGATTTCCATTTTGGTGTTTAATTGGGGATTTTAAATTTGTTCTTTTTCTTCTTTTTTTTTTTTTGTTGCATGCCCAATTCATTGATCTGCTCATTCTTACTTTTATTCATTGTACATATGTAGAAACATATGTTTCCCTAAAGTACTTCTTTGGCTGGGTCCCACAAATTTTGGTATGTTGTCTCATTGTCATTCTCTTTAATGAAATTATTGATTTCTTCTTTGGTTTGTTCTTTGGTCCACTTATTCTTTAGGAATAGATTATTTAACTACTACTTAATTTTTAATCTATGCTTCAATGGCCTTTTATCGAACGTATTTTTTTTTTTATTAAGGTCTGTGTTTAATACTTCTGCTTTTCTGCATTTGTTGGTGTGGGGTTGTTATGCTTTAATACATGGTCAATTTTTGTGAAGGTACCATATACAGCTGAGAAAAAGTTATGCTCCTTTCTATTTCTTTTTTTTTCTTTTTGGTGGGGAGAAGGCTGGGCAACTGGGGTTAAGTGACTTGACCAAAATCACACATCTAGTTAAGTGTTAAGTGTCTGAGGCTGGATTTGAACTCAAGTCCTCCTGACTCCAGGGTTGGTGCTCTATTCACTGTGCCACTTAGCTGCCTCTCCTTTCTATTTCAATTGGATTTTCTCTAGGGGTCTAACATATCTAACTTTTCTAAAATTTTATTTATCTCCTTAACTTCTTTCTTATTTATTTTATGGTTAGATTTATCTGGCTCTGAGAGAGGAAAATTGAGATACCCCACTAGTATAGTTTTACTGTCTATTTTTAATTTAACTTTTCCTTTAAGAATTTGGATGCTATCCCATTTGGAGCACCTATGTTTAGTACTGATACTAATTCATTGTCCATGATACATTCTACCAAAATATAATTTATCTGCTTATTTCTTTTAATTAAATCTATTATTGTTTTTGCTTTGTCTGAGATCATGACTGCTATTCCTATTTTTATTTTAGTTGCAGCATAATTGATTCTGCTCCAACCCCTTATCTTAATTCTGTGTATGTCTCTCTGTTTCCAATGTGTTTCTTGTAAACAACATGTTGTTAAATTCTAGATTCTAAGCCATTCTGCTATCATTTCCATTTAATGGGTGATTTCATCTCATTCAGGGAAGCTAGGGGGTACAATGGATAGAGTGCTGGGCCTGGAGTCAGAAAGATTTATTTTCCTGAGTTCAAATCTGGCCTCAGACACTTACTAGCTGTGAGACTCTGGGTGAGTCACTCAATCCTGTTTGCTTCAGTTTCCCCATCTGTAAAACAAGCTAGAAAAGGAAATGACAAACTACTACAGTATCTTTACCAAGAAAACCCCAAATGGGGTCACAAAGGGTTGGACATGACTGAAATGACTGAACAGCAAAACTATTTACATATTGTTTACCTCTCCACAGACTCAGATCCAGTGACGCTGGCCTCCTGGCTTTTCTACAAAACAAGAACCTCCATGTCTTCATTTAGGGTATTTTATCTGGGTGTCCCCCGTGCCTAGGATATTCTCCCTCACCTCCACCTACTAGCTTCCATGCCTTCCTTTAAGCTCCAACTAAAATTCCATCTCCTACTAGAAACCTTTCCCAATACCTCTTAATTCTAGTACCTTCCTTTTGTTAATTATTTCCTATATATCCTGTACATAGCTAGTTTTGAATATATGTATTTACTTTTTGTCGTCCTGCTCCCCCTCCCCCAATTAGATTGTAAATTCCATGAGCATATGGGCTGCCTTTTGCCTCTTTTTGCATCTCCAGTGCTTAGCATAGTGCCTGGAATATAGAGTAAACTTATTAATGTCTTTTTAATTGACTGATCAAAGTTGGTAGACAGGAGTTTCCTGTTCTAAGAAGTTCATGGATCCTCCAGGTTATGCTTTCCACATGTTATTCGAATAGGCTATTTCTAGTTTGTTCATTATTAGAAAGGTGAGATTTGAGTGGAAGCCATGTGGTCCCAATCTGAATTGAAAACTTGAATCTTGTTTTCACTCCGGGTTTCTGAATCTAGATGGTCTCCTCTCCCAGCTGTCTTTAGGCTCAATACAGATGGGTCCCTGGTCCTTTAACGGAAGTTCTTATCACTCAGCTGTCTGGTGAGTACATCAACTGCCTGCAGAATGACCTGCCAGGGACTGGAATCACCAGATCTGACTTTTTACACATGGGGCCAATTAAAAGCACAGAGCACAGCATAGCAGGTAGGGAAAGAATGTTCCTGGAGAGAAAGAGAAAACCGAGGGATGGGAGGAAGGGAGCTCAACCCAGAGATTCCAGAATGCTGACCCAAAGGTCATTTGCTAATTGTTTTAGTCTTAAAAAACAGTCAACTCCCTTCCCCCTTCTCTTCTCTAGCATTCATGTGGGCCACTTACTGGGTGGATAATTAAAAAAATTTAGGTTGACATTATTTTTTGAGGCAAGACAGTTGCTCTTTTTGTTTTTGGTTAGAAACTTTTCCATGAGAGATTTCCTGTTGATATGTTCTGCGAAGGTAGGGCTGGAGTTTTCCTTGGCAGGGACATGTGTTGTTAATGTCCTGGAATGCTGAGGCATGTACAAGGTCTCTGGGGGTGAGGGCTAGGATCTCTCTCCATCCCAGTTATGTGTCTTAGCAGTTCTGTGAAATAAGTAGGATGGTACTGATAGGGCAATAATATCTCTTTAGCCCCTTTGAGAACAAAAACCTCTGCATCAAATTTCTGAGTGGCATGGCAGAAGAAACCCTTCCTTCCTTCTGTCCTTCCTTCCTTCTGTCCTTCCTTCCTTCTGTCCTTCCTTCCTTCCTTCTTTCCTTCCTTCCTTCCCTCCCTCCTTCCTACCTTCCTTTCCTTCCTTCCTCTCTTTCCTCTCCTTCCTTCCTTCCTCTCTGCTCCCTTCCCTTCCCTTCTTTCCTCCCTCCCTCCACAAAATTAAGTTCTGGCCTAAAGAGGCCTTTCTACCAATGCATAGTCTTGCATCCTATTTTGTATTAATAGAACTTTCTAAAACAGCTGGTAGCCATTATTATACAAAGCAACTATTTTAAAGATAAGGAAAGATAAAGCACAGAGAGGTTCCGTGTTTCTATAGAGGTCGCACAGCATGTTTGACCTGGGACTAGAACCTAGAAGTCTTATACTGCCCTCTTGTGACACTGGACTTTTCCCCTCAAATATGAATGAAATAACTTTCCTGGCACCAATTATCAACATTATGGAATGCCAGCAATGAATGTTTCCTAGTATCTTACAGATCTCATGACACAACTAACCCTCGGTGCCAGGCCTTTATGGAAGGATGATAATGAATTACCTATCTGGGGGGCCTTGAGGAAGTATGAACAGAATTGATAGAGAATTATGGAATAATAGAGCTGGGCAGTACTTTAGAAACTATTGATTCCATCTACTCCTCACTCTGTAGCTGCTTCTCTCTCACCAATGATAAGGGGGTAGGTAGGGAGGAAGGTGGGGCTTTTGATTGGGGGCAAGAAAAGAGATGATGACCAGAAGTCATATGATGAAGTTGTAGCCAAGGAGAGCCACACTTCACATGAAGCAGAAGGATGCTAGGGCATCACAGAAGCTGCTTTTTGAGGCTGGCTGAAGAGGCCACTCTCTTCCACTCTTTAAGGCTCTGGCCAAGGCAAGAGGTCACTGACAGCCTCTGACCAGTAGAGACCCTTGACAAGTTCCAATTCCTGCAAAATCCTGAGTTCCATGCCTCAGGTTTAGCTGACAGCCCAGGTGCAGAGTTTCTTTGGCCTCATTTGATGGCTGGTCCTGCTAGATATGTGAATGGAGATTAAGTAGCCACTCCTATGCCCACTTTGCTGAGCACACAGCCATGGAGATTAAACAAATTGAAACTATTTTGTTCCTAGAGTTCCTGAGTTTGAAGAAGCCTTTGCATTATCTAGGAGACTTCCAGCTTGATGGGCCTGCAGCTGTTTGGGAGATGTTTGCTATTCATTGTTTTCTTGTCATGTTACCTTCCTAACATCTCTCTCCTATACCTCTTCTCTCTTCTAACACTGCCAGCACCCTGGTGCAGATCCTTACCACCTTACACACAAAGTATTTCTGTAGCCTGCTAGTCGGTCTCCTTACCTTAAGTATCTCCACACTTCAGTCTATTCTCCACTTAGATGTCAGATTGACTTTCCTAAACTCTAAATTTTGTAATATCACTGCCCTATGCAGTAAATTCTAGTGGCTTCCTATTATCTCCAGGGTCAAATAGAAAATCCACTATTTGGCTTTTAAAATCCCTCATAACCTGGTTCCTTCCTACCTTTCAAATCTTCCTGCACCTTCCTCCCTTCGATATACTCTGTAATCCAGTGACACTGACCTGTTTCTTGAGCATGACGTGATGTCTTCCAACTAAGCATTTTTCTGGACCCGTCCTCCTTACCTGGGATGCTCTGCCTCTTCACCTCCACCTCCTGGCTTCTCAGCTTCCTTCAGGTTTCAGCTCGAGTCCCTGTTCTGCAAGAAGTCATTCCCAGTCCTCCTTTAGTGTCTTCTCTTTAGATTGCCCTGAATTTATCTTGTTTTTATCATGCTTGTAGAGATGTTGTATACATTATGTGATTGTGAGTTCCTTGGAGAGCAAGACCTTTTTCTTTTTTGGCCTTTCTGTGTATCTCCAGGGCTGAACCAAAATGTTTGGCATGGAGAAAATGCTATATAAATGTTAGTTGACTGACTGTATTTATGTTATGCTAAAAGAAAAAGCAACTGTATGAAGTATCCAAATGCTTTTGTCTGTTTTTGGGAAGAGTTGATGTATCACTCCATTAAGTTGAGGTTCCACGACTGGTGCTTAATGAAGTAAAGGAAGGCAGGGAGATAAGTATTGCCAGTGTGTAAAAGTATTGTTTTTTAGCATTTACTCAATATTATCAACCAATGGGGCATGTGCAAACCAACAGACACAAGTGAATGAGCATTTATTAAGTGCTTACTATGTGCTATGCACCATGCTGTGCTAGGAATACAAATACAAGCAGAAAGAAAGACAACTCCTGCCCTCAAAGAGCTTATAGTCCTTTTTTCTTTTTTTTGCTTTTTTGGAGGGGGGAAGGTAGGGCAATTGGGGTTAAGTGACTTGCCCAAGGTCACACGGCTGGTTTTTGTGTTAAGTGTCTGAGGCCAGATTTGAACTCAGGTCTTCCTGACTTCACAGCTGGTGCTCTATTCACTATGCCACCTCGCTGCCCCAAAGAGCTGATATTCTAATGGGGGAAGACAAAATATAAAAAGGGCCTGAAAAGCAGGAGCTGGGGGTGGAAGAACATGGCTGAGAAAGTCCAGAGATCTGGGAGCAGATCCCAGAGAGGAATGAAGATGTGGCTGGCCTGGGTGCTTTACTTAAAAAGGTGGATCTAGGAGGACCCACCCAGTCAGAGAAAGAGGTTACAGGGGTAAAGGAAATTTGCAGGGTAGGGAGGCTGCTGTGGCATCATAGAGAGAGTCTAGCAAGTCAGGCGTGTGGCCTGGAAAAGAATTAGTTTGGGACTCACCAGAATCTAGATGTTTAGTGCTGAATGGGATCAGGTAAGAAGCTATCAATACCACTTGGTGATTAAATACAGATGAGGGAAGTGACTTATAGTTACATAGCTGCATAGTGGAAATAGCATTGGTTTTCTCCTATGCAAAAAGAAAAGGTGAACTAGATCAAGGATTGAGATAACAAATTAAAGCAGTTGGCAAACTTTGAAGTGCTATTACACAAATTTGAAGATCTTATATGATGGATGCACGGTCACACCATGGTGGGTGTTTACTTCACCAATATATATTGAAACCCTCCCATGCTTTCTTTTTTAAAATTATGCCTTTATTTCATTAAATATTTCCCAATTACATTAAAAAATTTTTAAATGATCATCTTTTAAAAATTTGAGCTCTGAATTCTCTCCTGTCCCTCCCCAACCCATTAAGAAGATAAGCAATAAGATATCAATTATACATGTGAAATCATGCAAAACATATTCCCATGAACAAACATATACAAATACAAAACTATAAGAAAAATAAAGTGAAAAGAGTATGCCTTAACCTGCACTAAGAATTTTTTATTATAAATCCTTTGGAATTATCTTGGATCATTGCATTGATCAGATCAGTTAAGTCTTTAATGTTTGATCATTATTATAATATTGCTTTTAACTGTATACAAAGTTATTCTGATTCTGCTTACTTCACTTTGTATCAGTTCATATAGATCTTCCCAGGTTTTTCTGAAACCATCCTGCTCATCGTTTCTTATAGCACAACAGTATTCTCTCACAATCATATATCATAACTTGTTCAGACATTTCCCAGTTAATGGGCATCCCTCCCCCCTAATTTCCAATTCTTTGCCACCAAAGAGCTGCTATAAATATTTTTGTACTAATAGGTCCTTCTCCCCCTCCCCTACCTTATTTTGATCTCTTTGGGATATAGACCTTGAAGTGATATTGCTGGATCAAAGAGTATGTGCAGTTTTATAGCACTTTGGGCATAGTTCCAAATTGTTCTCCACAATGTTTAGACCAGTGCACAACACCATCAATAGTGAATTAGTGTACCTAGTTTTTCATATCCCTTCTAGCATTTATCATTTTTCCTTTCTGTCAAGGTAGCCAATCTGATAGGTATGAGGTGGTCCCTCAGTTCCTTTAATTAGCATTTCTTTAATCAATAGTAATTTAGAGCATTTTTATGTGACTTGATAGTTTTGATTTCTTTTTCTTAAAACTGCTAGTTTATATCCTTTGACTATTTATCAGTTGGGGAATGGCTCTTATTTTGATAAATTTGGCTTAGTTCCCTATATATTTGAAAAATGAGGTCTTTATCAGAGGAAGTTGGGATAAAACCTCTCCCCCTCAGTTTCCTGCTTTCCTTCTAATTTTGACTACATTGGTTTTGTTTATGCAACAGTTTTAAAATCCATGTAATTAAAATTATCAACCTCCCCATGATCCTCTCTATTTCTTGTTTGGTCATAAACTATTTCCTTATCTGTAGATCTGACAGGCATATTTTTTCATGCTCCCCTAATTTACTTATAATATCACCCTTTATGTCCAAATCATGTACCCATTTTGACCTTATTTTGGTATATGATGTGAGATGTTGATCTATGCCTAGTTTCTGCCTGATTTCATTTCCCCAACAATTTTTGTAAAATGGTGAGTCCTTGCCCCCAAAGCTTGGACCTTGGAGTTTATCAAATACTAGATTACTATTATTACTATGTATTATGTACTTTACTTGTTCCACTGATCCACTATTCTATTTTTTTAGCCAGTATCAGATAGTTCTGATGATCAGTGCTTTGTTATATAGTTTGAACTCTGGTACTGACAGGCCACCTTTCTTTACATTTTTTTCATTGATTTTCTTAATATTCTTGACCTTTCGTCATTCCAGATGAATTTTGTTATTATTTTTTCTAGCTCTATAAAATAATAATTTGATATTTTGATTGGTATGGCAATGAATAAGTAAATTAACTTAGGTAGACTTGTCATTTTTATTATGGCCTACCTATGAACAATTAAAATTTCTCCAATTGTTTAAATATGTCTTATTAGTGTGAAGTGTTTTGTAATTGTATAATATAGTCGCTGGGTTTGTCTTAGTTTTGGATTTAGGTATCAGCACCATATTTGTATTGTAAAAGGAATTTGGGAGGAGGTGGAGCCAACATGGCATAGTAAAGGCAGGGACTTGCCTGAGATCTCCCCTAAACCCCTCCAAATACTTTTAATCAAAGACTCTAAGCAAATTCTAGAGTGGCAGATCCCATAAAAAGAGAGTGAAACATTTTTTCAGTCCAAGACAACTTATAAGATTGGCAGGAAAGGTCTGTTGCACCAGGGTAAGAGAGGAGTACAGTCTAGTACAGGCCACACCAGCTCAGATTAGGCCCCAGTAAACCAGGAACAAGCCTCAGAGTGACTGAATCAGTGGCAGCAGTGGAGGTTTCCAGACCTTTCAACCCATAGATGTTAAGGAGATTAGAGGATCAATCAGAAGATTTATAGGGGTCCCTTTGCTGGTACCAGGGGCAGGACTCTGTTGCATTACCTATACTTAGATCTGGGTCACAGTCCTAGATCTTAGTCCCAGTGCAAGGAAGGGCACTAGGACAGCAGAATTTGTTGCTGCAGGGGAGCAGGAACCCTGGTCACAGTTCCAGGGTGGAAAAGAGTGCTTGTGGTCACTCATAAACTAGTATTAAACACATCTCTCCCTAGACCATACTACCTTGGAAAAGCCAAAAACTTACAGATCACCAGAATTACTGCTGAAAACAACTGCACAAAAATCCTTAAGCTTGGGACAGTGCCCCCTCCACTTTGGAAGCAAAGTCCCACTTTAGCATAGAGTTAAAAATCAAGACATGGGCTGGAAAACAAGCAAGCAAAAGAAAAAAATTGATCATAGGAAGTTACTACGGTGACAAGGAAGATCAAAATACACACTCCAAAGAAGATAACAAAGTTAAAATTCCTGCATCCAAAGCCTCAAAGAAAAATACAACTTTTGGTTTCCTGCCATGGAGGAGCTCAAAAAGAATTTTTAAAATCTAGTAAGAGAGGTAGAGGAAAAATTGGGAAGGGAAATGAGAGTGATGCAAGAAAATAATGAAAAAAGTGTCAATATCTTGGTAAAGGAGGTACAAAAAATACTGAAGAAAATAACACCTTAAAAAACAAATAGGTCAAATGGTAAAAGAGGCACAAAAATCCAATGAAGAGAATGCCTTGAAAAACAAAATTGTCAAATGGAAAAGGATGTACAAAAGCTCACTGAAGAAAATAATTAGGATTGTACAAGTGGAAGCTAAATGACTTTATCAGACATAAAGAAACAATCAATCAAAATCAAAAGAATGAAAAAAGAGAAGAAAATGTGAAATACCTAGAAAATAGATCAAGGAGAAATAATTTAAAAATTATTGGATTACTTGAAAGTAATGACTTTCATGACTAAATAACATGACTAAAAAAGAGCCTACATATCATCTTTCAAGAAATTATCAGGGAAAATTGTCCTGATATTCTAGAACTGGAGGGTAAAATAGGAATAAAAAGAATCCACCAATCACCTCTTGAACGACATCCCCAAATGAAAACTTCCAGGAATATAGCCAAATTCCAGACCTTCCAGATCAAGGAAAAAATACTGCAAGCAGTCAAAAAACCCAATTCAAATCTCATGGAGACATAGTTAGGATAACACAAAATTTAGCAACTTCTACATTAAAGGATCAGAGGGCTTGAAATATGACATTCTGGAGGGCAAAAGAGCTAGGATTACAGCTAAGAATCACCCACCAGAAAAACTGAGTATAATTCTTCATGAGAATAAATTGCCATTCAGTGAAATAGAGGACTTTCAAGCATTCCTGATGAAAAGATCAGAGTTGAATAGAAAAATTGGACTTTCAAATACAAGATACAAAAGATGCATAAAAAGGAAAACAGGAAAGAGAACTCATAAGGGATTTGATAAGGTTAAATTGTTTATATTCCTACAAGGTAAAATGATATTTATAATTCCTAAAAACTTTCTTATTATTAGGGTAGTTAGAAGGAGTATATATAGACAGAAAGCAGAGGTCTGAGTTGAATGTGATGGTAGGATTATCTAAAAAAAATAAAATTAAGGAATGAGAAAGAAAAATGTTCTGGGAGATGAGGAAAGGGAGAAGTAGAATGGGATGAATTATCTGACATAAAAGAAGTGTGAAAACAATTTTACAGTGGAATGAAAAATGGGAGAGGCAGGGAGGAATGCACATGAACCTTACTCTCATCACTATTGGCTCAAAGAGGTAATAATGTACACACTCAGTTGGGTGTAAAAATCTATCCTGCCCTATAGGAAAGTAGGAAGGAAAGGGGATAAGAGACGGGGTGGGAGCTGATAGAAGGGAGGGCAGTTTGGGGGAGGTTAAAGGGCAGAAGCAAAACACTTGTGAATGTACAGGGTAAAAGGAGAGAGAGTAGGAAAAATGGGGAAAATAGGATGGAGGGAAATACATAGTTGGCAATCATTACTATAAAAAAAAACTTTTTCCAGTGAGTCTCTGATAGACTTTTCTCAAACATATAGAAAACTGAGTCAGATTTATAGATATAAGAGCCATTCCTCAAATGGTCAAAGGATATGAACAGGCAGTTTTCAGACAAAGTAATCAAAGCTATATATAGTTATATGGAAAAAATGTTCTAAATCACTATTGATGAGAGAAATGCAAATTAAAACAACTCTGAACTACTACTTCACACCTGTCAGATTGACTAATATGACAGAAAAGGAAAATGACAAATGTTGAATGGGATGTGGGAAAATGAAAATACTAATGCATTATTGATGAAGTTGTATACTGATTCAACCATTCTGGAGAGGAATTTGGAATTATACCCAAAGGGCTATAAAACAATGAATACCCTTTGACTAAGCAATACTACTATTAGGTCTGTATCCCAAAGAGATTAAAAAAAAAAAAAGGAAAAGGATCTATGTATACAAAAAACATTTATAGCAGCTCTTTTAGTGTGGCAAAGAATTGGAAACTGAGGGAAAGTCCATCAATTGGGGAATGACTGAATAGGTCGTTATATAGAATTGTGATGGAACACTATTGTGTTTTAAGAAATAATGAGCAGGATGCTCTCAGAAAAAAACATGGAAAGACTTACATGAACTGATGCAAAGTGAAATGAGCAGAACCAGGGAAAGACTGTACACTGTAACAGCAATATTGTACGATGATCTACTATGAATAACTTAGCTATTCTTAGAAATACAATGGTCCTAGACAATTCTGAAGGGACTTATGATGAAAGGTGCTGTCCATCTCCAGAGAAAGAACTGGTAGAGTCTGAATGTAGATCAAAGATACTTTTTCTTTGTTTTCTTTATTTTTCACGGGTTTTTTTGGTCTGTTTTCTTTCACAGCATGACTTACATGGAAATCTGTTTTGCATGACTACACATGTATAACCTATGTAAAACTGCTTGCCTTCTAAATGGGCGGGGGGAGAGGAAAGGGAGGGAGAGAATTTGGAACTCAAAATTTGAAAAAATGTTAAAATTTTTTGGGAAATATTTAAATAATTTATTTCTTCCTTTCTCTAAGCATGAAATATTTGCTTTTATCAATAATTGTATGAAATGCAACAAAAGTATTTTTCATTATTTTCTCTATTTGTACTTTAATTTTCACATTAATACATTTCTGATTCTGTAGCTTTAACATATGGTTCAAGAACTAGGGATATCTGGGACCATAACTTTAACCAGGCCCTCCATGACAGTTTTTCTTCTTTCTATTACACAACATGATACTTCAATAAAAGTAACACACATCTTCAGCTTTTTCACTTCAGCAGTCTCTAACACAATTTTTCCAACATACAAAGGGGCTGGGAAGTTAATCTCCTGAGAAATAATCACAGCCTGGACCAGGCATTTTGGTACCCAGAAACACAGAAATCAGCTCATTGATCAAAACTCCATAAACAATGGTCTTTTCAAACTGTGTCTGCTTTGCAAAGTCTTCGTTTAAGTTTAAGCGATTGACATCCTCTTTAATTCTGAAATTGTCCTTCCGAGTAAAAGCTTTAATGAGTTCAGCACGATCTCCAACCTTTACATTCAAATATTGAAGGTGCTGCCTGATCAAGTCAGAAATGCACGTCCTTCTTTTATTCAGCTCCGGCAGCACTGGGAGAACTCTTGGCCGTCCTGTACTCAGTAAAATTCAGTGACTGGAAATTGCCGTGAACATCTTTTCAAATTTTAAACAGTTACAAACCAGAGCTTCAAGTCCTTCTGTCTACAAATGTTGCACACAAAGTTGGCAAAAAAAAAAAACAACCAAAAAACTGTTTTCTCAACCATTCATTTTCAGTGAATTCCAATTCAATTTCTACTTTTTCCAATACGAATTTTCTACTATTGCCAGATAATGCGAGAAGAAATGGAGAGACCTGTTTCATTCTGAAGGCACATTTCTTGTTCTGATAGGACCCCAGAAGGGTCAGAGAACTCCACAACTTTACAAGGCCACTGCTGAAAACTCAGATCATGTCAGAATGACACAAAGATTATTTCTGCTAAGCTTCCAGCATCCTCAGCTCTGTCTATCTGTCCTAGCAACTGCTTCTGCCAAGAACTGTCTTGATTTGCAATGCTAAATCTGCTACAGATTCTCAGAACTGCTGATAAGGTCTTTTCTGCATACGTCAACACATCAAAGGGTAAGGCAGCACTAACCTCTAGAGCCAAACAAGGCCCTTAGGGCCAAAACAATCATTTAAATCCATAACTTGAAACTCAAGTTGGACTTTGTGTAAAGGTACTCAGAGGGATTTTTGTATACGATTCATTCAAATGTGGCAGATGAAGACAACTTGTTTTTACTTTAGCATTTCATAGTATTGATTAAATCCGAGAAAAGTGCCTTCGCCTCTCGGGGCCTCAGTTTCCCCTTTGGAGAAGCCCGCTGGGGGAAAGCACTTCCAACACCTCAAAGCACTACGGACACGTGCTTGGCCCGAGCGCTTCCTCACAGACCCACGCACACTCTAGACTCCACGGAGGGTTTAATATTGATATTACTGCATTGTCTATGGTACCTTTTTAGCAAGATGTAGTTTTCTTCTTTGTCTCTTTTAATTAAATCTATTTTTGCTTTTACTTTGTCTGAGATCAGGATTGCTACCCCTGCTTTTTTTTTTTAATTTCAGTTGAAGCACAACATATTCTGATCTAGCCTTTTACCTTTATGCAGTGTGTCTCTCTGCTTCAAATTTGTTTCTTGTAAACAACATATTGTAGGATTCTTGTTTTTAATCTATTTTGCTATTCACTTCCATTTTACAGGAGAGTTCATCCCATTCACATGCACAGTTGTGATTACTATGTATTTCCTGTCATCTTATTTTCCCCATTTATACTTTTCTCTCTCTCTTTTTACCCTGTCCCTCTTACCCAATTAACCTTTTAATAATTTTCTTGTACTGCTCTCATTTCTTTCCCCCAACTTTTCCTCTACCACTCTTATTTGATTTTGAAAATAATTTTTACCTCTTCTGGGATTTCTTATTGGACTTGTGTCAAATTCATAATTTTTTTTCTTTGCTTGTAGCTGTTCACACATCATTGTCTTCTTCTGAATTTGTCTTGATCTCCTCTGTCACCATAGTAGCATTTTTATGGTCAGGTTCTTTTTTTTGTTTGTTTGTTTGCTCTTTTTTTTCAGCCTATTTCTTTACTTTGAACTTTATGTTAAATATAAGCTCTGTTTCTGGAATGGTAGTGGGGGCAGAGGGAGGAAGAAATCAGTGCCCCAAGCTTAAGTCTTTTTAGTACCACTATTTTTAGAGCTAGTTCTGGGGGTTTAGAAGTTTTAAGTACTTCCAAAGTATGATCTGGAGAGAGGTGTGGTCACTTGACCCCTAATCCCTTGCTGGCATAAGCAGCATTACTCCTCAAGGCCCCCTGCTCCCTCAGGACCAAAAGTGATACTACTCCTTAGGACCCCTTCTCCCTTGAGATCAAAAGCAATACTTCTCCTCAGGTTCCCTGATCCCTTGACCAAAAGCACTCCTCTCTGTCCTTGAACTGTGACTCAGAAGTGGGTATGGGCAATGGAGTTGCCAAACACTACATAGTTCTGCCCAGTGCTAGCATATAGGTCCCCTGTGATCTCTTTCTGACAAGTTACCAACTCCCTTTACCATCTTTGATTTGGGAGCCCCCAAAACTGTTGCTGCATTCACTACCACCAAGTCTCACTGCCAGTATTGCATCTGTGTGATCTCCAGGTCAGTCTCTACCCATGTATCATGGATCTCTCCTTCTGCCCTCCTAAGTTATCTTGGGCTAGAAGAATGTCTCCTCCCTGACCTTTTGTTGGCCCTATTATTCCAGAACTTTACTTGAAGCATTATTTTAAAGTTGTTTGGAGGACAATGTTGGGAGAGTTTGGATAGAGTGCTTCCTCTACTCCACCATCTTGCTCTGCTCCTGGAAGTCCCTCTTCCATGCTTTCTCATCCATGTATTTTTTTCTCATCCAGAACCAATATAATTCATTATTATGAAGCTAGTAAAATACAGGAAGGAATTATTCTTCCTTTCTAAATGGACAGTCTGCCGAGTACCAGCAGCACTTGTTCTGCTATTCTTGCTTTGATTAGTGATTGGTTAATACCATCCTACCTCAAAGAATCAACTTTCTTGCTCTCTGGAGAGAGCAGCTAGTGTTGACAATGCACTACTGTCAATCCCCTCATCTTCAGAAAATAACAATTTTTATCTGAGTCCATAAGAGAGTCTCCATTGCCATAACACTTTTTAAATTCCTTATGCCAAGGAAAACACCTATGGGACTTGAATTTGCTGCCAATTGGAGTGGGCCTGTGTCCTGTGTTCTTCAGAATCACAGAATTTTGGTGGTAGAAAGGATGTCCATGGCCATCTAGTCTCATTCATAATGGAAAAGAAACAACCACAAAAGCACATCCTACAAGTAGACATTCACTGCCCAGAGGCTGACTCCTGGGCTGGAAGTTCCTAAGCCTAAATGTGCTGGATCCAATATGGAACAAATGCAATAGGACCTGTCTGCCCAAGCCAAAGAAACAGAAAACGTGAAACCCTGGGTGAATAGACAAGAGTATTGCAATGGTCTCCTACTGGATCTCCCTATTACTAGTCTATTTGATTCATGCATTTATAGAAAGGGAGCATGATTTACTGGATAGGGAGTTGGCTTTGGAGTCAGGCAGACCAGGGTTTAAGCTCTGCCTCTGATACATACTGTTTGTCTGACCCTGGACAAGTTCCTGAACCTCTCAATCCCAGGCAACTCTGTAAGACTACAAATTGAAGAAAAGTTACTAATTTGTATTGATAGAGGGAATTTCACCCTGGGGAATTCCCTACACCAATAAAAGTACAAGTCTCATCTTTAAAAAAACCAAAAACATTTACTGTGTTTACTATGTGCTAAGCACCATGGACACAGGCATAAATAAAACAGTCCCTGTGCTCAGAAAGCTTACATTCTAATGGATGCAGGATGAACAACATACATGCAGATAAACAAACATGAAGTACATATGAAGTAATTGGGAGAAAGACACCAACAATGGGAGGGGTGAGGGAAGGCCTCATGTAGCAAGAGGTACTAGAAATAAAATAAATACTCTATGAGAGGTGAGAAGAGCATTCCAGGCATGGAAGAGACAGGCTGTGTGAAGGTAGGGAGGAGGAAGATGGCATGTCATGGATGGAGCACAGCGAGGAGGCTCACCTACATCACCGCAAGAGCCCATGGACCCTCCCCAACTACAATCCAGTCTACATCTGTTGGCAAGATTAGTCTTCCTAAGGCAGTAAGTGTTCTCATCTGGTCATTCCAGATGAGAACACAGTGCCTGGTACATAATTTGTTGTTGTCGAGTCATTTTTTTAGTCATGCCTGATTCTTCATGACCCCATTTGGGCTTTTCCTGGCAAAGATATTGGAGTGGTTTGCCATTTCCTTCTCCAGCTTATTTTACAGATGAGGAAACTGAGGGTAACAGGGTTAAATGACTTGCCCAAGGTCACACAACTAGTAAGTGTCTAAGGCTGGATTTGAACTCACTAAGATGAGTCTTCCTCACTCAAGGTCTGGTGCTCTATCCACTCTACTACCTACCTGTCCCCTGGCACACAGTAAGTGCTTAAAAATGTATAGTGCTTTATTGATTGACTCCAGGGTCAAAACCCTGCATTGAGGCCTTTACGGGCGCAGTGGTTCTCAACTTGTGGGTTATGTTCAATTTGTAACAATGAAAATACATCCTGCATATCAGATATTTACATTACAATTCATAACAGTAGCAAAACTACAGTTATGAAGTAGCAATGAAAATAATTTTATGAATGGGGGTCACCACAACATGAGAAACTGTATTAAGGGCTTGTGGCATTAGGAAGGTTGAGAACCACTGGGCTAGAGGATCAAGTCCACATTCCTTAGCCTGGCACTCAAGGCTGCTTAAACAACCTAGTGCCTTCTTTTTTCCCAAGCATAGCTTGTGCTTTTTTGCCTCTGTACCTTTGTCACTGTCATCTCCCCATGTCCTTCCTCTCTATCAAAATGCTGGCCACCCTTCAATAATGGCTCACACTTATTAATAATAACTCACACTTACCCCCATGGTTTGAGATTTATAAAACACTCTTCCAACCATGACTTTGTGAGTTAGCACAAGTATCACAAACCCCACCTCACAGATGTGGAAACTGAGACTCATGGACTGCTCAAAATAACTTGCTCAGGGGTCACATGAGCGAATGTCAGACCTGGGACTCAAATCCAGGAGTCTGACCTCCACCTCTAGGCTGTCTCTCACATTTCTTTGCTTTTTTTTTTTTTTTTGAGGGAGTCTCCTATTTCTACCTGTTTACACAAGCATGTTTTTCACACTTCCATGAGGAGAATATTAGTATCCCCACTTTTCAGAGGGGAGGACTAAGGCCTAATGAAGTAAAGAGACTTAAATGCCACAACTATAAAGTGCTAAAGCTGTGAAACGAAGCCCAAGTTTTTTGGCCCTGAATCTAGTGTTCTTTCCACTCCCCCAAGTTGTTTCCAGGTCTTTCATTATGTTTTCATTATGTTTCATTATACGAATGCTGCATATAATGGGTAAGTGCAGTGGATCAGAAGTCAAACCTATGTGTTCCAGCCTCACATCTGCCCACGATTTACTGCATGGCCCTGGGGAAGTCCCTGCATCCCCTGGGGCCATAGCTTCCTTCTCTGAAAAATAAGGGCATTGAATGAGACGATCTCTAAGTCCCCCCAGCTGCTGACATTTCATGTTTAGTTATTTATCTCCCTCTAATTTCCAAACTCGATACAGTCCCTAGAAGGGACTGTTTGTTATTCAGCATTTTTATTCCCCACAGTGCTGCTCTGTAAAGATTGCTGATTGGTTGATTATGATCTTTGGAACAAAGATATCAAAGAAAAAACCAGGAAACCAGAGGCCCAGGTGGCTGCTTCATTAGCAGGGGGCAGAGAAAGGAAGACTCACTTATCCTTAGAGCAGGAAGGGACCTTAGAGGTTGTCTACTCCAGGTTTATCAGGGATAGAAACAGAGATGAGAGAGGAAGAAGAGATGGACATCGGGAGAAGTTCTCACTCCTCTTAGGGGCTAGGCTTGTAAGCAAACCGCTCCCAGGATGCATTTGAGACAAACCGTAGGAGGCTCTCTCCCTCCCAGCCTGCCTTTTTTGGTTACTGAAACCTTAAACTGATCCCAGAGCCAGACAGGCAAAGAGACAAGCCTGCATTCTTCTCCAGAGAAGGCCTCCCTTACTAACACAGGAGCCAGCCCCAGCCAGCCCTGGGGAGAGCCCAGGCTCACTTAGCTCAGCTCAGTTCTCGGGGAAGCAGCCAACATACCCAATCTTGGTTGAATGGCTTGTCCTAGCCCAGTCCTGACGCAGAGACTGAACTCCAAGCAGTGATCAATCCTACCTGAAGGTCAAGCTGGGATCACTAGATATTTCAGTTTTACAGAAGATGAAGAGGCCACAGACTGAAGGGAGAGAGGTGTAAGTACAATTATCTCCCCTTCACTCTGGGAGCAGCAGGGTCAGTGAAAGAGACCTACGATCAGAAGCAGAAGACCTGACCCCTGGCCTTAGTTCCATGATTGACTCTCCTGGTCATTCCTTGCATTAGTCCCTTTTCCCCTTTGGCCTCAGTTGCCCCATCATGTCCACCTGCCTATCATATCCATTATCGTGTTCCCATGAAATGTTCTTGGTGAATCTTTCTGGCTATCCCTGCAAGGATATCATGAGAACAGCATATGCTGATTTTTATCTTTAGGTTAATTCAATTTTCAAAGTTCAAAGTATTGAAAAAAACAAGACAGATCATTTTTCCAATCTCCACCATTTTAGGCAAGGTTAAGAGAATCCACAACAACACCAGAGATTAATTCTCTGATACAACCTCCAGTCAGCTTGGACAAGTGAATTCTCCTACACTGGTACTCTCTCTTCCCAACCCCCTTCTTTATTTCCTTTTGAGTCTATCCTAAAAGCATAGAGCTCCTCATTCTTGCCACTGGTCATCTTGTCATCATTTCTGTGCTATTGTGGGGCTGTCCATTCTGTGCCTCATGGCCTGCTCAAGGGATAACAGTTGCCACAACTCCCTCAGTCAAATAGTAAGAAATCAGTCATTTTTTTCCCCATTCCATCTGAGAAGCATGAATTTTTATTTTAATTTTTAGTTCCAGATTCTCTCCCTTCTTTCACTGCCTCCCCCATCCATTGAGAAGGCAAGAAATATGACACCCTTTATACATATGAAGACATAAGAAATCAGTCTTCTTGCTAAATTCAATCCCACTCATTGAAATCCAATCCAAGACCCTTTCCTTCGTGTCAGACAAAAGGTTGCTGCACATGTGTGGCTCTGTGTTCCCAGGGAATTGAACTAAGCTGTGGACCAAAATCCATAACAAAATGGCATTATTTTGCAGAACCTCAAATCAAATCGATTTTTATGGAACCACAAATTGTCACCCCCAAACGAACATCACCCCTCCAAAAGTACTACCCTAATAACTTAATTTCAAACTCTTTTATTTTATAAAATTACTGAATTGGAACAAAGCCCTATCAAAATATTTTCCCAATAAATTATAAGCAGCATAGATTTGGAGTCAGAAGACTTGAGGTCATGTCCTGGTTCTGCCTGTGTGACCTCGGGCAAGTAAATGAATTTCTTCAGAGTCTTGTTTCCCCATCTACAAAATGTGGGTAACACATATATAGGGTGATGTGACATCAACTGAAGCAGTATATGGAAGGGAAAGAACATTAGCTCAGGAACCAAAACACCTGGGTTCAAATTCAGACTCTGCTCCTAACTTGCTATTTGACTCTAGGCAAGCCCCTTTATATTTCTGGGCCTCTTTCCCCATCTATAAAAAGAAGAGTTTAGATGACTTTGGATGTTTGTTTGTCCCTTCTGAGTTTAAGACAAACAAAAAAACATTCCCTGGGGGCAGTGGGCAGAGGGTCCCAGCTGCAGGCCAGACTGTCCCACATTTTTTTTTTAGTTACTGGCTATAAAACACTCCCCAGAGTAAATGTAATTTCCCTAATCTTTATGTGGCCCCTAGAGAAATCATGAGATTATATATTTAGAGCTAGATGTGCCCTTAAGGGTCCTCTACTCCAACCCCCCTTATGTAGTTAAAGAAACTGAGACCCAAGAGAGAAATCCAGCACCAGAGCCCCTTAAGTGAAGACTAATTGAACAACTCTGGGACAAATCAGGTGCTGAGATATGTTAATGTGTGTAAATGCGTGTAAAATCCCTGAGTCAACTGGGGAAGATTCTCAGACCCTGCAGGGATTTCAAAGGACTCTTACCCTTCAATGAGAGCTGCATTTTCTAGCTGGGGAGTAATAGACTTAGAGAATAATAGTAATAGCTACCATTTATAGAGCACTTTAAAATTTATGAAGTGCTTTACAAATATTATCCTGTTTTGCCCTCACAACAATCCTGGGGTATATCCATTTTACAGATGAGGAAACTGAGGCAGAGGTTAATCACTTGTCTAGAGTTACACAGTGATTATCCTGAGATCATATTTGAACTCAAATGTTCCCGATTCCAGGGCAAGTGCTCAATCTACTGTGTCACCTAATTGCCTAACTGAAGTTAGCTTAGGAAAATGAGATAGGAGCATTAAAAAATCCACTTATAAAGTAATTCCCAATTACCCACTTGTGGCTCAACTACAGGAGCTACACAGCAAGGCACAGCGGAAAGAATGCAGGATTTGGAATAAGAGGATCCAAATCTGAACCCTGGAGTGCAGTTCCTCACTACATGATTGGACAATCACCCCACCTCTGGCCTATTTTCTCATCCACAAAATGAGGCAGTTGAATCAGTTGAGAGTTATGGACCCCTCCTCAGCATGTTTTTAGATGCATATTTAAAATGTATAGCCTACAAGCTTCTGGAGGGCAAGGAGTCTTTTTCCTATTTTTTGTATCCCCAGTGTTTAGCCCAGTGCCTGATACACAGGAGGCACTTAATGTTTATTAAATTGAATTCAACCAAAGAAACTAATTATACTGAATTAAAGATGCATTTTCCCTTGTTCATGGACCCCCAAAATCTATCCACCCTCATCCCTGGGGCTAAGAGCCCCTGAATTAGATAGATTACCTCAAAGGTCTCTTCTACCTCTAAATGCTGAGTTTAAGGATTTTTAATCGACTTGCTCCCACCAGTTTACATAATTCTAGCCAAGAAAAGCAGACTCTTTTTTTATAAGGAATACAAGCGTCTGCTTTCCCAAGTGCCACAGTGTTTCTAAAACCACATTCAGTAGTGAGAATTTGAAGATTATCAAGGATTTTTGGATTAGCTACATTCTCCTCCCCAACCTCCCTAGCTTTCAAAGGCTCGGACTACTGCTCTTCTCTGCCTTCCTGCACCACCCCCCAACAAGGGTCAAGCAACATAGCTTTCCCATGGCCGGCTCCCTAGGAGGAGACCCAAGTACCTCTGGGGGAGCCCTTCCTGATAGTATCTTAGAAGGATATTTGTGAATACAGAGTGTCACATGATTAGATTCCTTAGGCCTGATAATCATTTCTAAGAACAGACCTCCTGGGGAAGGAATTTTGTTGGCTAACTAGGATAGGTCCTTACTGAAGGTCACAATCAGCATAGAGTACTAGAAAGAGCACAGCAGTTTGAATTCGACTTGGATTTGAATCATAATCTTTTAAACTTACTATCTGGATGAACTTGGGTGAGTCACAAGCTTTCTCTGGGTGTTTTCTCCTCTGTAAAGTGAGGGGTTTGAATTCTAAGCCCCCTTCCAGCTCTAAATTCTAATCTGTGATCTCAGAATTGGCATCATTAAGAAGTGTGGATTGTTAATATTTGATATAACAGAGGAAAGGTCACTCAGGAACATACAGAAAAATACAATAGTGTTAAACCACCACCAGCTTTCTCCATTAGGCTTATTCTACCAGGTTTGAGAGTGTGGAAGGCTAATTATTATCTCCCAAGGTCTTAAGCATGGGGATCATGGATTTGGAGCTAGATGAGACCTTGGAGATCATTTAGTACAATCCTCTCCACTAAAGATGGGAAGACTCAGGTCACACTCATGTACTAAATGGAACAGCAGAAATCTGAATTCAGGTCCTCTCCCAATTCCAGCATTCATTCCACTGTACCAAGTTGCCTCTCGAAATCCTCCTCTGCCTGTTGGGTTCAACAAACAGAGGGAATGCTTTTTGCACCTTGACCAACTGCAAAATTCTCTTCTGGCGTTGCTCCACAGCTCACTAGCTGTTCTCCAACTGCTCATTCCTTCCATCCCAGTAAAGCCGACCTTCTCTCTGCCCCTTCTCATACCTGTGATTCCCCACTGCAGTCTCATTATCTTGTATAGCAGATGACTTTTGTGAAGGCTGAACATGCTTAGGGTCCCCCTCATTTTGGGGAGCCTCTTACGAAACAGCCTTCAATACATCAGGTCACAAAGATAGCACCTTCTGCTTAGAAGCAGCTGAATTCTCCCAAATCGCATCACAAATTTTGAGGGAGGGAAAAAGAATTTTCTCATCCTAAATCTTAGGTTGATACTATGTTGGTTGGTAGGCTCAGAGATGATTATGCTTTTTTTTTTTAGAGTCTGAAAATAGAAACAAACCGGTGCCAAGACCTCTAACTCAGCAGGTTCAGTGGAGAAGGGAAATGGCTTCTAGGTTGGAGGACTAAAAAATCTCTCTAGCTGAGAGGGCAGCCAGTAGGGATAGAATGTAGTTAGAATCTGACTCCACAATTGGCAGAGGGTCTTCATTGATAGCTGACCCTGAGAATCACCATAAAACAAAAAAGCAAAGTCTTTTTTTCCTTTTAAAAACCACAGCAAATGCATTTAGTGAGGGATTCGGGCTGGGTGAAAGAGCAGTGAGTCACAACCAGTCAAGGAGGTGTTCCTAAACTGAAGCGAATGAGGAAGAAATACAGTAGTAACCTGCTAACTTCTCAGGTTATCTTTTTCTTCTAAAGTCTTTGGTATCTGATGTTGCCTTACTACCTCCTAAACAAAAAAATTAACATTTAGCTTCCAAATGCTGGCTGAATATCTAGCAAGGGTCTGAATTTCTGGCCAAATGTTGGCCTTTGCTTATATCTAGTACAATAAGGAATGCTGTTCCCAGAAAGTGGCAATCACAAATTGCACTAGACAGGGCCATTGGCCTGTCTTCCCTAATGCATGTATGTAGTGGGATATTTCCAGGAGTGGTGATAGACTGCACTGAAGCATGTCTGAGTCAGTGCAATGAACATTAGATTTGGAGTGAGAAAACCTAGATTCTATTCCTAGTTTTGTTACTGATTAGCTTTATGATTGGCAAGTAATTTCCCTGCTCTAAGCCTCCATCTTCTCATCTGTGAAGGGAGAGGAAGAGTGCTGGATGGGTGCAGATGACCTCCCTTCAGTCCCTGATCCTATCAACCTGTGCTTTCTTGCTTTTCAGTTCTCCTGGTAATCAGAAGGTAGCTGGCTGGGGTGAGGAATGTAATCTGCACCTGTGAAGTTCTATGGGGAAATACCAATTTGTGACCTTGACCTAGTTTGCCCTCTATTCTATCCACCGACCTAGCTGGCCACACCTACCTCTAATGTCTAAGTGTATAGGATTTCTTTTCTTGTGGCACAAAACCCAAGTAGCACAAATGTCAAACTGGTTTATTTTTCTAGGGAAGGGGTTCCTTACCCCTCAGTTCTGTGCTTCTTGGATTAAAAGTCTTCATAAGAGGGAATGCTCAAATGCTTCTTATTCTATGGAGAAAACTGTATTTTAATTTCTGTACAAATATCTTCTGTGGGAAAAAAAAAAACCAAAAAGATTGTTGGACTAGAAGCCAGGGACCCCCAGTTGTAGTCCAATCTGCCCACTAGCTAGGTGACCTCAGACAAAACTGACCTTTGGTTCCCTCATTTATTAAGTGATAATAGTCCTTGCCTAATGGAGGAATTGCATGTGTATGGGGGTGGGGTCTCTGTGATAAACAAGTGAGGTGATTTTCATGTAAAACCCACTCAGAAACAGTATTAGACTCTAGGCAAACCCCAAACAGCAATAATTTCTGTAACATACTAGAGTGTATATATATATATATATATATATATGTATGTATGTATGTATGTATGTATAAAAACCCTGAGAAACACTGGCACTCTAAAGTCTGACCATTTTTTAATCAAAAGTAAATATATGGTCTATCAACAGGTATTGATTCAGTTCAACAAGTATTTATTGAGCACGCGCTAGCATACTGAGAAAAGAGATACACAGAGGAGGAGGCTGGGAATAGGCAGTTTCTTCCTCTTCCATCTTTGGCTAACTGGAGCCTTAGTGAATGAATTTTAAGGTAGTCAGGAAGGACTGTGATTCTTCCTTGGCAATCTCTTATTCCTTAACCATATGCATTCTGGTTTTAAAATAGTAAAACAGTACTTTGTTTCTACTTGAAACCTCTTCTGGAAGACATTGCTATACATTCTTAATTTTTCTACTAAAAAAACAGGAAAACAATAGGTACATATCTCTTACAAACAGGGAGCAGAAACAGAACTTGTCAAAAGTTGGACAGCAAGTCACTAATAGAGCCAAGAAAAAATTTCACCCCATTCCCTAGCTCTCTGGCTATGCTGGGTCCCCCACAACTGGATTTCACAGTGCCTTGAAGCACTGAGCACAGTGCTTGTCACACAGAAGTTATAGAAATGCTTATTCCTTTCCTTCACCCCATCATTAGTGAAAATCCAGTTCTCTCCCTGTCAGGATTATTTAGCTATCAGGACTCTTCTTGGGCACTCTTGTACATTTATTGTAAGAGGTGGGGAAACACTGAATTGAGCATAAGAACTTGTGTTGTGTCCATGAAATACTGGCTGCCCAAGTGCTGCCATCAAGCCCCAGCTCTAGTATGGAGGATGCCTTTTAATAACCAGTCACATTATTTACAAGTCTGGGGAGAAGGGCTGTTAAAATCACAGGGGGCAGCAGGCAAATCTGATCACGGTCTAAAAACTCAGGTATGGGCTAGACCAAGCTATCTTACTGGTTTAGCCTCAGTTTCTCTTTGGTCCCCTCTTTCATAGATGACAACACCCAAACATAAGTCTGGGAACTAAGAGCTAATTCTGTGTAATGATTCATGCTGAAATCTTCAAATATAAGACATGAGTGAAGTAAAAGTCCTCTGTCAGGGCAGGTTTGGATTTATAACCACCTGTAAACTACAAATGCTAGGATCAAACAAGACCCACTAAGAAAGATGGTTAAAGGAAGAGTGCTCCCGAGAGATCCACCCAGACTGACTGCATAAGACTGGATAAGTTTTCCTACTTCCCAGTACCTTAACTATCCCATAGGGAAATAGCCCCTAATATGAGGCCTTCTACTTGCTTCTGGGGCTGGGGCCATCACAAATAAGCCATAAAAGATAAACCCCTGAGTTTCTTAGACAAATAACCTTGTGTACAACACAAAGCCCATCAACTGCCCAGAAGTATCTTAGCAAAGGCTTTCATTTGTACAGAATTTGGAGAAACAGTGAAAATGTGACAGAAAGTAATGGGGGGGGTGGAGGAGAAAGAAAGAGAGAAACTGAGGTGCAGGCATGGCTGCAGGAGAACAGATTAGACATTATAAGCAGCTAAACATAGAACAAATAAATACAGGAGTACAGAAATTCCCATGTGAAGCTATTAATGCTATTTTATTGGCTTGGGTCACTTGTGATAATAAAAAACAAACAAACCATTTTCTGGCAAAGTCTGCATATAAGACATAATCAAAAGCCCCATGTGTGGACAATGAACACAGCTGTTTACCACAACTGTTGGGGCTTTTTGAATCAGTTTCTCCTTCATATTTCACTGCTGTCTTTAAATGCTAAGAACTTATTTCAGTCAAATGAGTTCATTGGGGAGGTAGCATTGCATAGTGGAAAGAGCCCTGGCCTGGAATCAGGAGTTCTAGCTCTGCCACTAACCAGCTGTGAGACCTTAGACAAGTCCTTTACCCTCATTGGGGCTCCCTTTCCTCCTCTATAAATGAGGAGGTTGGACTAAGGGAACTCTAAGGTCCTGTTCAGCCCTAGCATATAAGAAGCCTGCATTCCCCTTGGTGATCAAAAACCAAAAGGCAGAAGGTGCCATCTAGTGGCATTACTTGTCCAATACTACAAAAACCCCAAGCCCCAAACAAACAAAATCCTCAACCGGCAAAAGCATTTCTTGCTTAACTACCCCCCACTTTGATTTCAAGGGGCATACTTCATGTCAGTGGACATAACATGTTCACTTCAAGAAAATATACTTTAAGAGATCATGCTTTCCTTAAGAAAGCTCCTCTTTATTTTACAAAGGCTAATTATATCACATTTTGCCAACATTTTCATCTTTAAGGAAAATAGTTTAAAAAAACACATAAAAACGTTAATACACTAGAATAAGCTGCTATGAAACAGTTCTGAACAGGCAGAAAATGTAGACTTTCCTTTTACAGAAAATGTTAATATTAAGTCTGTAATAGCAGCATCATTTATCTATATATGTGTGTATATATACACACATACATATTCATATATATATATATACACACACATACATATATATATAAAGCCAGTTTTTGAAAACAGATCTTTTATACACAAAACATTTGATTCTGTTTTGTTCAAATAGGGTTTATATTGGCAAATTGATTTCTTCACATTATTTCAATTCCCAACATGTGGAGATGCTACTTGAAGGTTTCATCAATCAGTTGTGATTGCAAACTTCCCCAATATACCCTTAATCCAATATCATGGCTGACAATGCATTCAGGTCTCTCATATATGGATGTGCTGTCAAGATCTGATCAATTTTCATTCTTTGCTCTGACTCTGGGAATATCTTCAGGAGGGCTTCCCTCAGCTGTTTGGTTTCTGCTGGGGATCTCTGTGGTGGAATTGTCAGGCTTGGTTGGATATTGGCTAGATTTTGTAGGATTGGGAGGTTAGGTTGCTGGGGAATCCAGTTGCTTGGAAGAACTCCCTGAATCGGGGGTGTGGGTTGTCGGCTGGTGCTGGGGACCCTGAAGGCAGTTTCATGCAGTCCTCCACTTGGCAGAGCTCCGGGCGGAGGTGGAAAATCCCTACAAATGGAAGAGTGCCCAAGTAAGCAAGCTTATTGAACAAAAGGGAATTCCCCTAAAATGTCATTGTATATGCTTATGTTTCAAAACTCTGTTCCTTGGACTCCTGGGGCAAAATGATAACATAGGTCAGGAGTCAGAAATGGAAGCAAGTGGTACAGAGTGCCAATGGGCCAGAAGCTAATGTGATTTGAAATGGTAGGGTTAAGACTATGAAAGGGGAATGGTCATGGTCCTGTGAAGAGAACATCACACCCCAGTTAAAGGCTCTTAGACTTAAAATATCAGTGGCAAAACCAAGGAATGAAAAAGAGAAAGGGAACTGTGGTCAGGCTGGTTCTTTTTTGGGGGCAAGACTTCTGTCTCTACATTCCATTTTGAAGGTCTTGGGTCCAAGTTCTTCCACCAAAGGCTACTGTTCCAGCTTCAACAGTCCCCTTCTCAAATGTAAATACTCTTTAAACAGTTATACCTTAAACTATATACCAGTAAGACTATAATTATCAATTAACACTTTAGCGAATCATGTAACAGCTGGGTGAAGACCAGAATAGGATCCAGGGGAAATATGCTAAGGAAGAAAAAAGGGAGACAAGAGAAAAGTACGTGTGTGTGTGTGTGTGTGTGTGTGTGTGTGTGTGTGTGTGTGTGTGTGTGTGTGTGGTTCAAGCTACTCAAAATCATCTTTCTGCTGCCACTGGTGTGTGAATGCCATTAGCACTGATCACCCTATAAGTTTCAAGAAGTACCTTAGAGTCCTCACTTATGCAGACACTGTACAGTTAAAATGGGTCTTATAGTTTCATGATCACATTTTGCCTCAATATAATATTCAAAGGTAAGAGACAAAACAAGATTTAGACATCATTCACATGGTCTGAAACCAGCATTTGCTTTGATCTCATTTTCTGGAAATGACTAAACCCAAATGGTGTCAGTAGAAATTTGAAAGGCTGGCTTGAAAAGTCTTACTACCTTAAAGGTGGAATGAGAACTCTGAAATTCAGGGCAGCTATGCTCCTAATTTAGAAGTTTAGTACTAATATTTCCTGAGAAATAACATTCTGAGCAAGCCAATTCCAACAAGGTGAGAGTGGTCTTTACCTATTTAGGCACAAGGCTTATCAATGTGATGTATAATTAACTTCTAATGATGATTACTTTGTCCATCTGAGAATCAATTTTTTAAACCCCCTCCCCCCCGCCCCCAAAAAAGATGAAATAAACTCCAGGTAAATTGGAAAGAGCAGCAGACATGATTTCTTAATGAAGTCATTGCTAGACCACCATAAATGTGCAATATTAAAAACTTGATTACACGTGCACATGCACATGCGAGCACGGGCACATACACACAAACAACCCCTTCCCCCCACCCTATCCCACCCCTGGCCCCCACCAACTTAAGCAAAACAACTGCCTATGAAAATGAAAATAAGTGACATTCACATGGAGGAAGCCCATGTTTGCTTACCTTTGTTAATGAGACCATCCATCTTGGAATTTATCTTTATTTTGTCTTTCTGGCACAGAAAATAATGTTTTGTTGCTTTGGTTTTATCAATCTATGATGTATATGGTGCCAACATATCATAAGACAAACATGAGTTAAGCAAAAGTGAACATAACTCTAAGCTTGGTCTTTCTGGGTATCCTTGAGATAAGCTTTGATATTTTCATTAGCATTTATTTTAAAGTATTCTTAAGTATTCATAAAAACACACTATATCATAAATTTTTTTAAAATATAGGGCACTAATTTCTCCCCCACAAAAGTTTAAAAATCCCCAAATTATACCAGAAAAAGGCAATAACCAGAAAAAGGAAATACCCAAGGAAGACTTCTTTACGAAGAAATTCCTCTAATCTAGGTCCACTTCTTCCCAGAGGATCATCAGGAACCATAAATATGTCCCCAACAAATGTATACTGAAGCAACCTACAATATGAAGAAGAGAGTAAGAGCAACACTTAGTTTCAGAACTTTGGCACAAACTTGCCATTTTTAACACTACGTGAGGTATCCATCTAAATCCAAAACAGAAGTCACTTGACAAACTCGGAGGTTGCTTACCTAAAGAAAAAACTCTCAAATTAGCTTCATTCTCTTCCTCTGAATAAAAACTCAGAAGAGCTAGAACTCCACCAGTTGGACTTTCCATTACTTATCAGGATTTCAACTGAAAGTCTTTCAGATACCTCTCTGGGTTTTGAGAAATGTTTGCTATTTAACTCTCAAGTGAAAAGAGAGGCTTAAAACCCTGTCCATGTTCCTGTCAGGGAAGCCTCAGGGAAGCTGTGGAGCTCCTCAGGCAATCCACTCTGAAAACAGAGATGTTTAAAAGAAAATGACCAGTTCCCCTGGAAATTATGATGTTATGTTAGTGGCAGAGCTAAGAGATTCATAAAGATCCTAAATGCTCTGAGGCTTTGTTCCTATTGTCACAAGTCTGCTTTGTGTCACCATGTTAATATGTGGGTCTTATTTCCTCCAAGAGCATGTGTATCCAAGTGCTTGTATATTATGGGGCCAATAAACACATGCTGGTCAAGGGGAACCTACCTAGAGCACAGTGCAAAGATTAAGCAAATACATGTCAAGAAAGCATTATTAGTGATTTGTTAACTATGTGCAGAAGGGCAAAGTTCAATTCTGTTGCTTCAGCAATGAATGCTGATTGACTAATTCTCTGGATACTGACAGGAAAATGGGTTATTTTTCATTCTTTAGTGAAAAATCAAAATACGTGACAAGTGGCAAGTGGGCGAACAAAATCTATGGAATGACTTTACCTTGGCACCAAAAGAGACACATGATGCAAATTCTGACAGCACCCTTGTGTTTCCTCTTTCACGAAACTAGTGACAGAAATAGCACAGTATTTTAGATTGTCCAATTTCTGTATTTGAATCATGGGGTACCAGAAAGGACCTCAAGATTATGTAGTTCAATCCTCCTGTTTTAGAGAGAAGAGAGAGTCCTACGGACAGGGAAGTAGCTGGTATGGGCTTATACAGCTAGTTATTGGAAGAGTTAGTACTCAAGCTTCTTGCCACACGGCTTCTACTGTCTGTACAAAGTAGGGTTGTGTGTGTGTGTGTGTGTGTGTGTGTGTATGTGTGCGCACACGCATGCATGTGTGCATGACTGTCTGGTTCCCTGTTCAGGTATGTATGGCTTTTTCCCCCCAACTAGAGAACAATTGGTAAGGACCATGCTTGATACTTACTTTTGTACCACCTCAGTACCTAGCAAGAAGCACATAGCAGATACTCAAATATTTTTTGATGGGAAAGAAGTAAATATTACCTTTTTTTAATAATTTCTCTCCAAGACACTGATTCAGTCACAAATTCTCTGAAGTTATCATTGGTTACAATTATGCCACCAGTTTTGTCAGCTAGGTGCAACAGAAACCTATGATAACACGAGAGGTGTTAAAATGTACAGCTGTGCCCTACTTTAAAAAAAACAAAACAAAATGAAAACTCATGAAACATACATTTATAGTAATTATTCATTTTTCAAAAAGGATTCACCAAGCAAAGGGAAACATCCAAATGCATTTAAGAATCACATGACAAATTATTAAATCCCTGAGCAGTGAGAAATGAAGCTAAAGCACTTATAGATGCACAGGGAGACTACAGAGCACAAGAGTGATCTGTCAATGCCACCCCCAAAGATCACTCTCCTCATTTAGCTAATTGATGGAAAAATCATCTGTACACTTTTTCAGGCACACGATTATTATTGAAGACAAGGTACAATTGTATCATGAGCAGATGAAGTAGTTAGGAGAGACTGCATTAGGAAGGAAAGCTGATGTGTTCGTACAAGTGGAAGGTCAGGTGAATTTAACAGAATATTGTGTGACTATTATTGCCTATCATTAGGTGATAAATTCTAAGTAGCTCAGCTTTACTTTGACACCAGATATTTGTTGCTATTGTGATAGGAAAGTCATTGATGCCTGAGAAATTTTTAAAAGGCTGAACAGTTTAAACCTGCTTCCACTAATTCACATTCCAGCTCTCAATACTGTGATGCCTAGGACATTAGTCCTACTATTCTGTTTAGCTACACATTCTATCAAATGCAAAAACTCTAAGAGGATAAGAGAGGACTTGAAAGGGTGAAGATTAAACATCTATGCTGTCATCTGTCTCATTACAGGGAATTAAGACACTTAAACCCTGTAAATGAGTTATGCCAGCATTACTGGAAATAAGAAATATCATTTTAGTTCCTTCGATGATCAGTTATGGGTTGCAAAATGATTTTCAGAGAGCACCAAGGCTGGTCCTTTCCATTTAGGAAGAATGTCTGCATTGATTTAAGGCCTCTGAACCTATGTACAACATAATGATGAAATAAATTAAGAAATTAAGAGAATCATTGGCATCAGAAGTCTAAACAGTATCCGCTTTTATTGTTGAGTACAAATAACTATAAGGATAAAGAAAATACCTGTTATTCTCAATGAAGTTAGTAAACTTGGGAAAATAAATGATTTAACCCTTTGGTGTTAGACGTAACGGTCTCATTTTGGAGGTTATTTTCTGTTGATGAGTTGTGACTGGTGAGGATATTTGCCATGGTCATTAATAACAGGGCTAGGGTTCTGAGTTTATGCACCACATCACCAAGTATACTCTTCTTGAAGCCCAGTATAGGGAGAGTCCCTAAGTTTTTTAGAAATGAGTCAAAAACTGGCTTCAGAGAAAGGTACTACAATGACAGAAGAGCTGAAGACTCTCTTTGATGGCAGCATCCCATGTGCAGGCTTAAAGGCATTCCTATCCTTCCTCCTAGATCCTGGATGCCTGCTTCTGTCTAAGTAGCAATCACAGGCCTAGTGTAAGCACTTCTTCCCTGAACCATCTCTTCTACCTATTCTATCCCCAGTTTCTTGGCCAGAACCAATCACCACATTTCCATAACTTCCTCAAAATGCTACTTTCCTCCAGTAAGACTTCCATGTTTTAAATTGGTTGGGTTTTTCCTCTTTTTTTCCACTTTGTTAATGATGAGGACAATAAAAATAAAAAAATAATAACAGCAGCTTGTTTATAAGGCACTTCAAGGTTTGCCAACTGTTTTCCTCAACTCTGTAAGGCAGACGGTACAAATGTGTCATTTTAGAGGTGGAGAAACTGAGGCTCAGAGAAGTTAAGTAATTTGCCTATGGTCACACAGAAAGGGGGTCAGAATCCAACATGTGTTACTTTCACTGTACCATACTGAATCTCAGAGCCCTTACCACATTGCTAATTATTACTATATTGCTTACTGCCTTGCTAACATTATGATCTTATATATCTTGTGCCCCAGTATAAGAACATGTCTCATAAACAGGACCGTAGAGTCACACCTGGAGGAGATCTCAGAGGTGAGTATAACCTTCTCATTTTACAAATGAGGAAAGTAAGGCACAGAGAGATTCAGTGACTTCCCCAGGGTCTCATAGCAAGTTAAGTGACTGAGGTGGGACATGAGGGAAGTCCTCTTGATTTATGAACTAGTACCCTCTCTACACTCGTGCCTCCATAACACAGAACTAGTGTTTTGAATACAAAGTATTCAATAAATGTTTGTCTAATGGAAAGATGTGAACCCTAAGGAAAATGTCTCAGACATCCATATCACGTGGTTCCACGTTCCTGTTCTAAGTTCCTACTGAGTGAGACTGTGCTATGATTAACCATGTTTTGTAGAGGGTTAGATTACACTAGGGGGACCAGTGACTTCTTGCAACAGGAGGGGGCATTTGGGCAAATCTAGTTATCATGGTGGTGGGCCCAGACAAAGCCTGGGTAGGGTACCAAACCATATAGGGTACCGTCTTCAATCACTCAGATAAAGGAGAGTGGGGGCCATATAAGGACAAAGCGACTGACCAAAACACTATGCCAGAAAGCAGCACTATGTGTGCCATCAAACAAGTTGTTAAAGGAAGATCAACTGTTTTGTAATGGATTTTAAATATAAAACTCTCACTTAATATCAGACTGTACTTTTATACCTTTGAACTCTCAACTCTGTTGTACAAGTTGTTTTTTTAATACTCTGATTAGATGGAAAAAGAGATTAGTTTTCTCTTTGATTTAGTCTTTTATCCCAAAGACATACAAAAACAACTTTATGACTCCAAGTGTTATTTTAGTGACCTGTTGCCTTGAGTCCTTAGCCCTTTGAAAGGTGAGCTGGGAAAAAAATAAAATGCTCCCCCACCAACTGTGAAACTGCTAGCTGCTTCTCAGATGGGTTCCTCACTACTCCATTCCAACAAGATAAAAGGAAACTGTTTTTCATACCTGTCATCATGAGAAGCAATTCTTGCTCCAAAGACCATACGAGCTGGGGTTAATGATAATATTCCGAGATCCTGGAGCTGGGTCAAGAAGTGCTGTTCTGTTCACAGTATAAATTAAAGAGTCATTTAGCAAAAAGACTACCTTAGATCCACAAAAGTAAGAAAGTGAACTGATCTGTTTACTAGCACAGAGAAGGCCCAGGTTTTCCCTCTACATTTAATTATAGGAAAAAATCCTAAGATACAACTTATAACTTTATCTGATTTTAATTTTTTTTTAGAGCAATATAAAGCAGTCAATTCAAGTGACTTAAAAAATGAACACAGAACATAAAACTTCATTAAAAAAGCATAAGAAAACACTTCAGTTCCATATTATAGTCAGTTAATATGCAGAGGAACAAAAGAAAAAAAAAAGGAACAGGTAAGGAAATTGAACAACAGAGAGAGAAAATCGCAGAAAGTGGCTGAGAGTGAGTTAGGCACTGTAACAGCAATCAGTTCAGCAGATACTTAGCCCTTAGTAAGTTAGGGCTAAGTATGGAAGGTATGAATTCTGTCTCCTGTTGAGAGGGCGTGAACTCCCCCTCCCCTGTTGACATGGAAGAAGGAGATTGGCTGAGACAGGAGGCCAGTGTGTATATAAGAAGAGTTCTAGAGACAGAGAGACAGAATTGGAATGTTCCTCTTGTTGGAGGAAGCAGGACTGTCCCAGCATCTGGGAGCTGGGCTAGGAGGGAGAGAGGGAGGGAGACAGAGAGGGGGAGAGAGAGAGGGAGAGAGTGAGAGAGAAAGTGTGAGAGAGAGTGAGAGGGAGTGAGAGGGAGAGACAGAGAGACAGAGAGAGAGACTGACAGGGAGAGGGAGAGGGAGAGGGAGAGAGAAGGAGAGAGAGGGAGAGAGGGAGAGAGAAGGAGAGAGGGAGAGAGAGAGGAGGAGAGGGAGAGAGAGAGAGGGGGAGAGGGAGACGGGGAGAGGGAGACGGGGGGAGAGAGAGAGAGAGAGAGAGAGAGTGTTAGTTTCTCTCCCAACATCTGGAAGCTGACTGAGAACTGAGATGGAGTTTTCCTGAGACCAGAATCTGGTGAAGGCTGCCTGGAAGGCTGAGAGGGCTTGCCCGGAAGGCTGAGAGGGCTTGCCCGGAAGGCCTCCTGGAAGGCCAAGATTCTCCTGGGTCCTAGGACCAGCTGAACTGCTGGAAGACTAAAGAAGCACTACCAGGATAAGCTTTTGTTGGTTTGTGGCTTGGCTGATCTTTGAGTTCTCAGCAACAGAAGAGGTGAAGGGTTTGAAATGTGCCTGACCTGTGAACTTCAGTGTATACCAGGGATTGCCTGGAGGACTGGACAAGGACCTGGGAGCTGTCTACCTCGGAGGACTGGACAAGAACCTGGGAGTTGTCTGCCTCTGAATCCAGGTGACTGTTTGGTGGATTCAGGTAGCAGCTGGGACCACAGAAGGGGATCCAAGGAATCAGAGAGACCACCCGAGTCAAGATGAAGAAAAGGCCTCCCCTTGGATGAAACTGAGGTTTGCTGGATACCAAGGGGTACAGGGTTTGTGTGGTTTTTCTAATGACTGTATTTAGTGACTGATTGAGTTGATGTATGATTGCCCCATGAGTGGAAGATTGATTATTGTACTATGAACTGATTGAAAGATTGAGTATTGATTACTATATTGTGAACTGATTGAATGCTTTGTTCTAAATATTGTGGCCACTATAGTGAGAAAACTGTGTGGCTATTCTAATGTTAAGCTGTTATGAACACTATAATGTGATTTTCTGTGATAAGATGTAATGTTGTGAATATTATATCATTACTTGTAATGAATGTTTGCCTTGATTTTTAATGGAATAAACAGAGTGTTCACTACACTGTGTAATCTGAACCTTAAAAGCTGTTCACAGCAGCATTCTTTTGGAAATCTGCTGGTGCATGGCATTATAGGCACACACTAAAAGGGATTATTTTCCAGACCCGAAAGTACTTCTGATTTTATACAACTGTACTTGTTGACCTTGATGGTTATTGGGATAGGAGAGATGAAAGCCAGCATGACAGCAAAGTTCAATGGGATAAGAGCCAGAAGAAGAGGCTTCTAATCAGAGCTCTGTTCCTAAGGAGATCTTGGGAAAGTTGCTTCTTCTCTTTGAGCCTCAGTTAACTGATCTGTAAAATGAGGGGTTTGACTATATTGTTTTTAAAGTTCTATCTAGTTCGAACAATCTATGAATCTACACTTGAAATTAAGAAAACTTGCTTTTCAATCAATTGATAAACATTTATTAAGTGCCTACTATGTGCCAGGTACTGTGCATACAAAAAGAATTGACAAAAGTACCTGCCCTCAAGAAACTTACAGTCTAACAGGGAGACAACATGCAAACAAATATATACAAAGCAAGTCATATGGAGAACGAATAGGAAATAACTGAAAGAGGGAAAGCACTAGTATTAAAAGGGGCTGAGGAAGGATTCCTGTAGAAAGGAGGGATTTTAGCTGAGACCTTTAAAGAAGTCAGAGAGGTCAGTAGTCAGAGCAGAGCCGGGATGGGGGATGGCCAGAGAAAATGCCAAAGTTGAAAGCTGGTGTGACTTGCTCATGGAATAGCCATGAGGCTAGTGTTGCTGGACTGTGAAGGAGGAGTTGGAAAGAAGATGATGTAAGAAGACCAGAAAGTTAGGAGGGGGCTAGATTATGAAGGGCTCTGAATACCAAACAGGACATCTTGTAACTGTTCTGGGAGGCAACAGGATACCACTAGAGTTTGTTGAGTAGAGGGATGACATGATTGGATTTGCATTTTTGGAAAACGACTTTGGTGGCTAATTGGAGGATGGATTGGAATAGGGAAAGACTTGAGGCATGCAGAGCCAACAGCAAACTGCTGCAATAGTCCAAGCATGAGGTGATGAGGGCTTGTTCCAGAGTGGTGTCAGAGGGCAGAAGGTGGTTTATTCAAGAGATATTGCAAAGATGAAGTCGACAGGCCTTGACAACAGATTGGATGTTGAGGGGTGAGAGAGAGGGGTCAAGGATGACACCTAGGTTGTGAGCCTAAGGGACAGGGAGGAGTTACTACCATCTATGCTAACAGGGAAAGTGTGCTGAAGGGGAGGAGTGGAGGAATGTTAGGGAGAAAGAATAATGAGTTCTCCCATTTGAGTTGTCTGAAAGGTAGTTGGAGATTCGAGGATAGAGGTCAGCAGAGATGTTGAGGCATATTTCAGAATCGTCAGCATAAGATGATAATTAAATCCACAGGAAATGACAAGGTCATCAAGAGAAGAAATATGGAGAAGAGGGCCCAGGACAAAATCCTTGTGGGATACCTACAGTTAGAGGGCATAATCTAAATGGGGAACCAGCAGAGAGTCAGATAGGATGAGAACTAGAAGAGAGTGGTGATGGTGATGCAAAAAGCTTTCAGAGGAATAAGAGTATCAAGAAGGAATGATTAATAGCATCAAAGGCTGAAGACAGCTGAAGGAAATGAGGATTGAGAAAAGGTCACCGGATTTGACAAGTAAGAACCAAGAGATCACCGGCAATTTTGAACAGAACAGTTTTGGTGTAACGATGAGGTAGGAAACCATACTGCAAGGGGTTAAGAAGAGAGTGAGGAGAAAAACTGATGGCACCTACTGCAGATGGCTTTCTCAAAGAGTACAGCCACAAAGGGCAGAAGAGATTAGGAATGACAGTTGGTGGGGACAGAATGATCAAATGAGGTTCTTTCAGTATGGGAAAAGTCATGGGAATGTTTGCAGGCAGTAGGGAATGAGCAAGTAGACAGGGAGAGATGGAAAATAAATGAGAGGGTGGGATGATGGAGGGAACAATCTATTGGAGGAGACAGGACTGACTGAGCTTGCTAAAGTAGGTAGCCTTAGTAAGGAGTAAGGCTACCTCATCATGTGACACAGACATGAAGGAGGATAAAGTGGCCGAAGACCTAGGAGTGATATGAGATGAAGAAGAGAAGAGGGGGCTCTATGTGAATGGCCTCCATTTTTTCAGTGAAATCTGAGGCAAGGTTCTCAGCACAGAGGGTGGGCCGAGGTGGAAGCCACGGAAGATCTGAGGCGGGATAAAGCTATGGAAGAGAGTGGCAAGTTCAAGGGTATGACCAGTTTTGTGTGTGGCTGAGGTGCGGTGGAGGAAGGGGTTATGGGGAGTAGGTTTTGGGAATCAAGTGGGTAGGGTGTTTGAGGGAGAGTTAACATATATGCTGAAGTCCTCAAGTAGGAGAGCAGGAGTTGAAGAGGAGAAAAATAATGTGAGCCACATACTGAACTCCTGGGGGTTACTGAGTGATGGAGGAAGGGGGAGAAATCTGGAAGTGGCAATGGGGAACAAGGAATATTCCAACATTCCCACCCTGACCAGCGAGCCAACAAGAACGAATGGAGGTATAGCTAGTGGACAGAGCGGCTAGGGAGGCTTCATGCCTTTGGCAGGAAGAAAGGAACCTCAGGCCCAGAAGTTCCCCACTCTTGTACTAGAAGCTGCTCTAAGTGGAAAAGCCCAGTGAAGTTATTTTATGATTCTGAAAACACAATATATAAAGACTGCTATGTCCCCTAAGCGACCTATATACAACAAAATTGCAAGATCATGTTTAAGGAAAACAACTTCTCAAGAAATGAGAGAATCTGAGAGAACTTTCTTGGCCCTAAATTTACAGGGCTTTAGGAAATGGGTGCTCTTTCTTTACCTTTCAACTGGTAATTTCACCAACTGTTGACTCACCCTTTCTGGAAACAAGGTTATACTAATGACCAAGTTTCATTTCCTGCTAAAGTTCACTTCTTGTTTAATTCTTGATTTCCTCTACTATGTTTGCATATGGTCAAGGATTTGTTAGAGTTACATCTCAGGTATTATTTATGGAGCCTTCCACCTATCTTCTCATGTGGCCTTCTTAAGAGATAACCTAAATTAAATTTTCTCAGGCAATAATTACTCAAATTCAAACCTTTTGTTTGTGTGGCTTTTAGCTGTAATGTGTTAACAGGTAAACAAAATTGTTTTATATAAGCCCATAAAGCAGATGGTCACTTTAAAAGTCAAATACTTGGGGGGCATATCTCACTCCAAAAGTGTCATACCACTATTAAAAACTTTTCCCAGTCATGAAGAAAATCAACTCAACAGACAGCTTTTCCATTAAAACATAATCTCTTCCCCTGAATTCTTACAAAATCCCAGATTTATAGGTTTTAAACTTTCCAGTGACATAATTTCAGAAACTGGAGGTGCAACAGAACTTTAAAAAGTTATCAAGAACAACATAAGTACTGAGGGAGAGAGGGAGAGAGGAATGAAAGAAGGAAGAAAGGAAAGCTGTTGAAAAAATATCTGTTGGTATAGGACTTTAGCCCAAGCAGTAAATGATAAATATAGGAACCAATACTTTCCAGTTAGAAGCCTAGAAAAATCCACTGGTTGCCTCACCTGTGATGTTAGGATCACGCCTTGTTCTCCACTGAGGGACGAATACTGTAATGTTTCTGTTGCCAAGTTTCCAAAAGTATTCAACAGCTATTGCAATCCCTCGACAGGAAAAGAACTTGTTCAGACCATGACTATAAAGAAAAAAGTGAAATTTGTCTCAGTACAGTACTTTAAAAATTGCTTAGTTATGACAAAACACTCGACTTTGCAAAAGTAAATAGGGCAGATCTGAACACAACAAAAATAGTAATACAACATTCATTACAATAATGATTATGCCTAAGTCTTGGTCAATGGTCCATTATGTCAGTGCTTTGCCGAAGTAATTAGAAAGAAAATTGCTATTACAATGCAAAAAATTAAGACAATGGATTATTTTTGAAGTCTTCATTGCTACAGATCTACTACCCTTTGAGGCAGAGTAACAACATCAGTCAAGGCTGGATATAACACAAAGTCATTCATAGAATTCCAACAGCCTGAGGCTCTTCTACTTTTCTAGTTATTGTATTTATATGTAAAGATGGTAAAGGGACATTTCTCCTTTCTCTACCTTGCCCTCCATAGTACCAAAGGAGGAAGGAAAGAATTCTTTGCTAACTCTGCTAAACTTACACATGTCATTCTCTTCTGGTGCCTGAGTTTAACTTTTCCATAATCAATCTGGATATGAAGCATGAACTCAAACCTTCTTGTTTCCTGCCCCAACACCCAACCTAATTCTAATTGCTTTAAATCAATGGTTTGAAGTCTGTTAGTATAAAGTACCAATCTATAAGCATAAAAACTCCTTTTTACTATCAAAAAAGTCACAGATTCTTTTATGATGGTAGTTGTATTCACAATATATGGTTTACTGAAAGACAAAACAGGAAAACAGAATGAACTAGACACATAAACACACCTGTCATAATTATCGCTATCCCTGGACTCCATGGCTTCCTGGCTGGGAAACCAGTGCTTAGTTTAAACCCTTTTCCTTTAGAGAAAAATGTATTATTGATTACTCAGAAACTACTTCATGCTTGCTCATGAAAGCAAAATATATCTGTATCTTTATTATGATTTATGCTCAGTTTGTCATTTAATCTATTTTCATCTGAAGGGTCACTTACATCTCATTCTTATCCTGTTATTGATGCTAATATTCCTGACAGTCCAAGGCACAGTCTTAATAATTTATTTTTAATATTCATTTATACTTGCTAAATATTTTATAACATATTTGCTAAAATTAAAACAAAAATTCAACTATGCCTTGATATGTTCAAGGGCTTTTCTCTCCTTTGATAATCTCATTCTTATAACTTCAGTTTTTACTCCTAAATCTATTTCTAACACTGATTTCTCTCTGAGGCTACAGATTAATATTTCTAGGTATGTCCACCTTAGTGTTCAACTATAACCTCAACTTCAACGATATATGTAAAATTAAATTTATCCTCTTCACTCTAAAAAAGTCCCCTTGAACTTCACTATTTCTGTTAATGGAAGTACTATCCTCCTAGCCACCCTGGCTCAAAAGCTTGGTTTTTTTAAATTCCTCCTTCTCCTTTATCCCCTACTACCCCCCTGGTCAGATCCTTCCATGATGATAGTTGCATTCACAATGAATATTTCATTAAAAACAAAACAAAAACCCAATTTAAAAAACCAACAATATCAGATAAGGAAAACTGAAAGGAAAGAAAGGAGAAAAACAGAGAAAAAGGTTGAGAATGAGTTAGAACCACATATACCACTGTCATAGCTCTTTGGCTACCTCTGGAGTTCACAGCCCTCTGGCTGGAAACCTGTCAATTCCACTTCCAGAATCCCTTTTGTATATGTCTTCTTTCCATTCCCACTTCCAATATTCTAGTCCAGTCCCTCATATTTGTCACTTGTGTAAAAGCTTCCTAACCTCATCTCTCTGCCTCTACTTTGTCCACTTGTCAATTCACTCTGCACAAAATGACTAATTAATCTTCCTAAAGTTCATCATGTTGTGCCCCTTACCAAAAACTTCCAATAGTTTGCCACAGCTTAATGAATAAAGTCTAAACCAGGGGTGAGGAACTTGTGGCCTTGAGGCCACATGTGGCCTCTAGGTCCTCAAATGCAGTCTTTTGACTGAATCCAAACTTCACAGAACAAAGTCCCTTAATAAAAGGATTTGTTCTGTAAAACTTGGATTCAGTCAAAAGATTGCACGGAAGGACCAGAAAGCCACATGTAGCCTTGAGGATGCAGAGCCCCCACCCCTGGACTCTAAACTCTTATGTTCGTACTGCAGGCCCAGAATTCAGCCCCCTAGTTCTAACCTTTTTTTCATGTTTCTCATCTTCAAATTCTCAATGTTCCAACTATAACTTAAATCTTCATGGTCAAACCGTGTCTCCCTTCTCACCTATCTCATACTTCCTTGTTTCTGTGCCTTTGCTGATATAATTCCTGAAATCTGGACCTTCTTTATCTGTCCATTTTTACAAAATGAAATATACTAATTGCACAAACATTAAAAAAAAAATTTTTTTTGCTTTTTGGAGGGGGGAAGGCAAAGCAATTGGGGCTAAGTGACTTGCCCAAAGTTATACAGCTAGTATGTCTGAGGCTGGATTTGAACTCAGGTCCGCCTGACTCCAGGGCCAGTGCTCTATTTACTGCGCCACCTAGCCACAAACATTTTTAAAAACTACTACTACATACAAAGACTGTAAAGGAAAGGCAGCATGTCAAAGCAAGCTAAGTTCAAGTCCTATCTCTCACACACCCTAGCTGTGTCACCCTGTACAAGTCACTTAACCTCTCAGTGACACAGGTATCTCTAAGACTAAAAGCTGCTGAGAAGGTGCAGGCCTACATTTGTAGGGGAGGGAGTATCCTCACCCAGCAATTCCTTGTACCAATGAAATCACAGGTCTTGTCCTTGGCTCTAACCTGACATGCAATTCCTTGTGTGAAGATACAAGGATGAATGAGGCAGTGACTGCCCTGAAGTTCAGCTAAGGCCCAGCATGTCTTCCATGCGAGACAGAAGAAAGAATGAATGCTAAAATCCTGGCTTTGCACTTTCTGAGTTACCTTGAAGAAAATCAATTAACCTCTTTGGACCTCTGTTTTCTCATGTGTAAAATGACAAGTTTGAATTAGACTGAACTGCAAAATTCCTTCCAGCTTTAAATCTATGATGCTAAGTTTTCCATGAACACACTAGTGAGAAGTGATCTCTTCTATCCTCTGAACGTTCATGCACGTTGTTCACGAACGTAAGTCTATTTTGTACTACGACTGTGTACATGTTTTATTTCTTTTGCTGGATTTCAAACTTCTTGAAAGCAAGGAACCATTTATATTTCTCTATTCTCATAGCACTGAACAACAGAGCTGAGGACTGAGAAAATGATGCATACTTCACTTGAATAGTTTAGAATAGAAATCTCAGAATTCTGCTGGTTAGGCCAATCAGGCCCTCATCATTAAAATGAATTATTTACAAGAAACAAGGAGGCACTTATTACACATCACAACATATATATATTTAGTGGTAATTTATGTAATGAATATGAACTACAGCAAACGAAAGAATTTAACTATCTTCAATTGCAAGGTAAATCCTGAATACTGCAGTTTGTTACTAGTTTCTTTTAAAAGTAGGAGGGGGACAGCTGGGTGGCACAGTGAACAGAGTACTATCCTTGGAGTCAGGAGGACCCGAGTTCAAATTTGGCCCCAGACACTTGACACACTAGCTGTGTGACCTTGGGCAAGTCACTTAACCCCAATCGCCTTGCCTTCCCCCCTCCAAAAAAAAAAAAAGTAGGAGGGAAAAAGTTATGTTCTGTTCTTTACAGAGACAATGTTTCAAGAACCATAACAAAACTGAAAGGCTTCTGAACAGCTCCCTTGGCTTGCCTGACAGAGAAAAAAGATCTAATTCCCTTTGCTTTCTTTCTTATATACTTCAGTTTGGTGCTAGAAGTAGAAAATGCTGTTAAATGTGATTCCATTGTTCTGGGTCACCATCCAGCATTCAGGAAAAGTATGGTTGGGAATACTGCCACAGAAAATGGAATCACCTTAAATCTGTTAAAGAAGGGTAAAGGGTTTGTTTGAGGCACAAAGAACTACTAACAAGATACTGAAATGCTATTAGCAGTGTTATCTAGGAACACTTGAAATCATGAGAAACAACCACAGAAGCCACTGTCTTTAAGATAAAGCCCAGAGTTCAAAATGATTCCGAGAACACAAAACCTTTAGTACAAGGGCCTTTAAGAGCTCAAAGGGGCCCTCAGAGATTATCTTGCTCAACATGGACCTCCTCACCCCCATCCCCTTAAGCAATTTTGACAAATGAAGAAACTGAAGTAATAAGAAGTTAAACTACTTGTCCAAGGTCACCCAGGCTGTAAACAGCAGTGATGAAAATAAGATCCAGGCCTTCTGACTCCAAATCTTGTGCTCTTTCATTATATCATACTGCCAACCATAAAACCATAGAATACAAATGAAACCAAATCTCTGCTTTTGAGTTAACAATGTGGTGTGTAGAGGAGCACGGGATTTTGTTATTAGCATGCCTAGGCTAAAAGCCAGTTTCTCCTACTTATTACTTTAGATCAAACTTACGCCTCATTTTAACCTTTCTGGGTCTTGCCTTGCTTATTTTTAAAATGAAGGAGTTAGTATAGATCAGGGATTCTTTTTGTGTTGTGGCTGCCCTTTCTCCCTCCCTTCCCTAACCCCCAGGGCACCCTCCCCGCTCCGCCCCCAGTCTGGCAAACCATATGGATCCCTTTTCAGAATGAGTGCTCAGAACACTTTATCTTTTACAGTTACTTACACGTTAGTGTTCAAGAGTATATGCAGATGTCTTCACTTTTGCTTGATTTTAAGCTCCTCGAAGGCAAAGCACAAACTTATTTAGGTTTGTGTCTTCCTCAGCACCAAATGCCGGGCCTTATACACTATAAAGGGCTTACTAAATTTCTGATGAATGAACAAATGAATACAGGGAAAGTACCTTAATACTCTTGTTCATAGTGGAATATGGACCCAAATTATCCAGGTTCTCAGTAATGAGTCTGTTCTTATAGTAAAAGCTCAGTCTTTAGGTTGTTCTGAACTTTAATATTTCAAGATCTAAGACTTCATCAGTATCTGTTTACATTTTGCCTCAGTAGATAAGGACATGCCTTTCATAATTTAGCAAGACTAGTGAGACTACTGAATTTGGATCCAGTTTGGGGTTGGGTTTGAATCCTTGTTCTGCTACTAATTGTTGGATTTGGGGCAATTTACATCCCTCTCTGGGTCAGAAAAATGAGGGTACTGGACAAAATTACTTGTAAATCTATGACCTTCAGATAACAAATGTATATCTGCCACAGGGTCCACACCTAAAGTCTTTCTATAGTATATCCCTTGGCAAAGCCTTCAAAAACCCTGAACCATTTCCTCTCAGGGCTGGTGGATGGTAAGTCTTATAACATCTTATTTAACACACAACAACAAAATCTTATCTGTTCTGCAGTCCACAAAGAAGTGATAAACTACAAAACGCAGGGGAGCAGTTGTTAGAGACAGGTATGATGACAGCAGTGAAGGGACAGCTGATAGCCTAAAAATGATGGAGGAGACAGAAAACTAAAAAAGTAATGCAATGCACAAGACTGTACAGCAATACACCCAAGTCATCAAAAAGAGGCTAAATGGCATTTAGTAGCCTCTGTTTAAAAAGGCACAAACTATAGAAATATTTTCAAATCATCAAAAAAATATGTAACTTTATTTTTGGCACCTAAAGGGATCAACTTCAATGAACTGGAAGAGCCACTTATGTAGAATGTCTCATTCAGCAAGGGGAGATCAGCACTATATTGACTCCAACTAGACAGCTATCAGCGTATATTTATCAGCCTCTTGGGTATCTAACATAAAAAAGTCAAACACACCAAACAGTTTCTATTTATATTCATAGTAAGAAAAATAAAAAATGTGTGAAGTTCAATGAATAGTTCTGGAATGGAACTGGAATTTCTCACAAATATTTTGAATAAGCAGCTAAGGAATGTGTGCTTGATGGGTAAACACAAGACTCAAGTTTACAGGAGGTGGGGCACTTTTTTGGTATTTAGTAAACTTATAGGAGTGCTTATATTCCCATGACTACAGTTTAATAATTATATTTAGTCAGTTAAGATTTTCAGATTAAGTCAGCTAAGATTTTCAGAGTACTATTTAATAAGAAAAATATTCTCATGTAGCCAACCAATTGCCAAATCCTCAATATTTTACCTCCCTAGTATACCCTGAATACATTTTCTATCATCCTTACTTGAGATCTTTCTTTCTTTTTGCCTTTTGGAGGAGAGAAGGCAGGGCAGTTGGGGTTAAATAACTTGCCCAAGGTCACCCGGCTAGTAAATGTTAAGAGTCTGAGGTAGGATTTGAACTCAGATCCTGCTGACTCCAGGGCTGGTGCTCTATTCACTGCGCCACCTAGCCACCCCTGAACTTTATGATTTCTTGCCTGCATTATTGCAAGTTTCATGAGGAGAGTTTAACGGGTGACCTACTACTTTAAAGAACTTTATAATCCTGCTTCATCTCTTCCCCTTCAAGCAACTCTATGCTGCTGGATCAATCTTTTCAATGAATAGCTCTGGTCATGTCTAATGACATGACACACCACTACTGGTAAACTTTCAATAGCTCCTCACTGTCTAAATAAAGTCCCAAATCCTTAGCTGGTCATTCAAGGTACTCAGAAGCTCAGAGACAGAAGGACTCAAGAGACCATCTTGTCCAAATGCTGTACAAAAAGAAATCACCTCTATTGCATACTCAAAGAGTGGTCATCTAGCCTTTGCCTACAAACCTTTAGTGAGGTGGAACTCATTCCTTCCCAAGATGGGATAACTCTTCTAGCAATATATTTTTCCTTATACCACACATAAATTTGGCTCTGAAACTTCCATTCACTGCTCCTTGTTATACTCTCTGGGATTAAGAAGAACAAATATATAATCCTTCTACATGACAAGACTTTCAAGTACTTGAATATAACTATCATGTTCTCCCTCAAGTCTTCTCTTCTCCAGGACAAACATCTGCACTCCTTTCTACGAATATTCACAGAACATGCACTCAAGATCCTTTTGGCACCACGCTGGTTGTCCTCCACTCTACAGCCTAACAATGTTGTTCCTAAATTATAGTGCCTTGACCTAAACCCAGTACTCCAGATGAGAACTCCCCAGGACAAAGAACAGCAGGAGTGTACCTCCTCTGTCTTGGACATGATGTAGATTCAGATTGTAATAGCTTTTTGGGCTGTCATATCATACTACTGATTCATCATAAGCGTTAGTTGACTAAAACCCCAACATCTTTATTCAGGCTGTCTAGCCATGCCCCTTCCCCATACACTGTAAAGTTGATTTTTTTTCAACCAAAGTGCAAGACTTTCTGTTTTTCCCTATTAAATTTGATCTCATTAGATGCAACTGAACATTCTAATATGTTAAGATCTTTTTGAATTTTATTTTGTATGCAACATCCACTGGGTAAATGATCTCTCCTAGGTATGTGTCATCTGAATTAACAAAAGTAATCATGCTAGGTTGATATTTATATAGTGCTTTATGGCTTGCAAAGTGACCATCTCCTTTGATAATCTCAAAAACTCTGGAAAGAAGGTACTATACATAGTCTTTCCATTGTACAGATGAAGAAACAGATTCTCATATTGAGGTGAAGAGATATATTATTGTATATATTAAGAGGCTGGATTCAAACCCAGGTCTTCCATACTCCAAATACAGAGCTTGTTTTTTTCACACTGTTCCATAAAGCCTATTTCCTAGTATGAATCCTATGCTCTAGTCAAACCATATGACTTGTTATATGTCCATATCCTGTGTTTTCCCATCCTTAGTGCCTCTGTTCAAGTTAGTTCTTCCCCCTCTTACTGGAATGCACCCCCATTCCTCTGCCTTTTTTACAGCTGTCAAAATTCTCCCTATTCAAGGTTCAGGTCAAAAAATGTCTAATGAAAGCTCTTTAAATGTAAGACCTATGAGTTATACAATGGTATAGTGAATAGAGTTCTAGGCATGGAGACAGAAAGACTCATCTTTCTATAGTGCAAATCTGGCTTCAGATACTTACTAGCTGTGTGACCCCAGCCAAGTCTCTTAATCTTGTTTGCCTCAGTTTCCTCATCTGTAAAAATCAGTTGGAGAAGGAACTGGCAAATTACTCCAGTATCTCTGCCAAGAAAACCCCAAATGGGGTCAGGAAGAGTTGGACACAAAAAAAGTAAATGAACAAAAATACCCATTACTATTAAAAGGCAGCGTACCTTGTACATAGTAGGCTCAGAAACATGTGAATTGTAAATAAATTCAAATAAGTAATCATATACAGCAGTAGCAAATTTTTTATCTGGATTGTTATTTGTATTAACTATAAATAAAATTATAAATGAGGTTGAAAAGGCATAATAAATACAAAGTGATGCTTATTAAAAAATCTAGAATTAAGAAGTAAGTAAATTTTAATTACTGGTTTACAGACTTAGATGACCTCTTAAGTCTCCTCTAAGATTCTAGATGTTTAACTTTTCAAAGAGACACAATCTTATTTTTCTTTTGAGGACATCTATGTACAATTCATTGAAAGCACAGTTTCAGGGAAAAAAAAAAGATCTTTCCCTTTATTTTCACCTTGTCAAAAAAGTTACTTAAAAAAGTCTCCTCCTTTGGGAGAAAAAGTGGTGGAAGTTTTACTACTTCCATTTTTTTCTAATTTGTGTTTCTTTTTACTTTATTATAACTTTGAGAACTCAGCAGAAAGACATGATGGTCAATCAGTATCAGAATCATCACTTGTAGTTTACATCATCATTTTGTCAAATCATAATAATGAAGAATTAGTGCTGGGCTTCAAAAGAGATAAATGACTGCAATTACATTTTGTATTTTCTTTTTTTTTTTTAACTTTTATTTATTTCAGTTTACATCATTCATTTCCACAAGATTTTGAGTTACACATTTTCTGCCCATCTTTCCCCTACCCACCACCCCAAAACAGCCATCCCATTGTATAACCCCTCCCCCAATCTATTCTCTCCTATGTCCTCCACCATCACCCCTCTGACTTTCCGGTAGGACAGGATGGATCTCCCTACCACAGTGCCTGTGTATCTTAAATTCCAGTTGGATGTAGTTAATAATAGTAATGATAATAATTGTATATATATATGTATATATATACATATATATTTTTAACATTTTATCATAGAGCTTTAAATTCTAGATTCTTTCTCTTCCTCCCTCGTCACCCACCCCCACTGGAAGGACAAGCAATCAAATACAGGCTATACATATGTAATTACACAGAATCTCTCCACACTGGGCATATTGTGAGAGACTGATTATATGTCCCTCCTTCCTATCCCGCCACCCCTCCCCGTTCCACTCTCTACCCTGTCCCTGTCCCTTTATAGAAGTGTGCACTTCCATCAACCCTCCTCCCCACCTCTGCCCTCCCCTCCATCATTCCACTTCTCATCCCCATTCCCCCTACTCTCCTGTGTGGCAAGATAGCCAGTTTAGAGTTTACGTCATTCCTTCCCTAAGCCAAGTTCAGTAAGAGTAAGGTTGACTCTTTCCCTTTTGCCTTCCTGTTCTCCCCCTCTATTGTAACAATTATCCTTTGCCTCTTCCATGAGATGTTCAACCCCATTCTGTCTCTTCCTGTTCCACTCAATCTAATCCTCTCTCACCTCAGGATTTCACCTTTTAGAATATTGTCCCTTCCTATTCAATTGATCTTATGCCCTCTATGTATTCATATATACACATACTCAGATATGTGCTTGTATGCATATATAAACCCTCTTATATAGATATATGTGTATGTA
>CM053585.1:228827030-228877341 GCA_028646515.1 Pseudochirops corinnae | reverse complement strand
TGATTTTCTTGCATCATTCTTATTTCTCTTCCCAATTTTTCTTCTACTTCTCTCATTTGCTTTTCAAAATCTTTTTTAAGCTGATCTCTAGCTTCTAGGCAATCTTCATGTTTCTTGGAAGCTTTTGGTGCGGGAGTTCTGAGTGTATTGTCTTCCTCCCATTCCCTGCTTTGATCCTTCTTTTCCCAAAGAAGGAATCTAGAGTTTGGTTACTGTTCTTACTTTGTTTCCTATGCTTATTCATGGCTGGCAGGTCAGTGAATTTTTTTTTTTTTTTTAGCTCTGAGGAACTCTGCTTCCAGAGGGGAAAGCTCTGTCCCAAATCGCTGGGGTTTTCCCAGCTGCTGGAGCTGTTAGGAGGCTGCTGGGTCCCTCCCCAACTCCAGCTCACTGAAAAGACACCCCAGGACCTCCGCCCAAGACCGCGATCCAGATCCAGGCCTCTTAACGCGAGAGCACTTGGCCTCTGAATGATTGCTTGGTCCCCCTGCAGTCTGCAGGCCGAGAGCTCTGAAGCAGCAGTGTGGAGGCAGGTGCAAGACCTCAGCTTCTGCAGCCTCCTTGCCCTGGAAGTGGTTTGGCCGGACTTGCTTTTCTCCCCCAATTTAGCCGAGCTCCACTAACCTTTCACTTAGTCCTTTTTTTTTTCCTTATGGCTTGATAATTCTGGAAACTGCCACAGCTGCCACAGATCCGCTCTCCTGAAGCTCCAGCCGGGGCTTGTCTTGTCTTGTCCAGCTGCCTCCAGGGGAAAGCTGCAGTTTCAGGCTGGGTTGGTTTTGGCTAGCAGAGCAGAGATGGTTCCTCCTAGCCAAGCTGTCTTTAGTGGAAAGTATATTTGTGTGCGTTCTGGAGTTCTAGAATTTGTTTAGAGTCATATTTTATAGGTATTTTGAGGTGGCTATGTGAGAGCTGCGATATGTTGCTGCTCCTACACCGCCATCTTGTCTCTGCCCCCACATTTTGTATTTTCAATTGGGTAATGCTATGGGTCATATTCCGCTCTCCACCCTGCCCCCAACTGCCAAAAAGCAAAATGATAAGAAATGGTAATATTTGAAAATAAAGACAGCACTGTTTTGCTTCCTGTCTTTCAACTTAGAATTAAAATACTGACATCTAAAATACTGACATCCAAAAGTATCCAGCAAAAAAAGTACATAGTTTTAAAGTAAATACTTGTAGGCTGCACAATAAAGCTTAAGGTTTCTTTTAAACTAGGTTCTCCTGAAACACTGACATGCTAATTTGAGAGATTTGTTTTTGTTTGCTAAACAGAGCCTTTAAAACTTCTAAGAAAGAGGAGACACATGTACAGTATTCTAGGAAAGGCTATTTATGATTATACAACTGCCTGCATTTTCACTAACACTTGAGAGGATGAGTGTTAATGTTTATTTAGACAGAATTTCTGAAGGCATGCTTTCTGAGGCAGCTTTTATGCTACCTCACCCTAAAATTTCCTGGAAAAGATAAGGTTACTGATTCTAAGAGCAAGAGGGAGAAAAACCAGCACTCTACCTGGCTGTTGCCAGCTAAGTGGTCGGAAACAGGTGTCGTCTAGGCACGCCAAGAGTGCTATCATTTAGAGAATTAAAAGAAAAAGATAACATGAGGAGACAGGAACTTGACCTAAAAGGAAAAGTAAAAAGGAAAAAAGCAGTTCAACTTCCAAGACCTTATTCATGTTTTTCATTGTTTCATTGACTAAACAGGACACTTCATTTAGATTATCAGACTAAAACATGAGTTAAGGTTTTAGTGGCATTTCAGTCTTCAGGTTAGTCAAGAAAGAAGGCTTAGAGTACTATCAATTCAAGTCTCTACTTATCAACTGAAGTGACTGGATAGATTTGCTGATATTTAATGAGTTTCATGGGTGGGGGAAACTGAACTGAACCATTCAGAGATCTAATTTTACTACACTGAGTCAAATTTAATGGAGTTCCACGTGTTTAGTATCTGAATTGGTTCAGAGTCAGACCATATGGATACCAAGTCATTTACTTTGTCTCAAGATTTCCTATAAATCCAGTGCACACTTATTTACACAATAAGCTGTCTTAAAAACTACAGGATAAATGCCCCCAGTTCCTATAGTGGCATGGAGGCAGCATGTTAATAATCAGCCTGGCTAGGAGTTGATACTATCCCTCCTTTTTGATGTTGCCCATGTCCAATCTAACAAAAGTAGCCCAGTCCAGAGGGCATGGAAGTGATAGGTAGCACGCATGCATGCACATGCGCATACACACACTGACATTCACACAGAAAAGAAAAAGAAAAAAAGTAGAAAGTGAGTGAGAGAAACCTGGATCCCCATATGCATTTCTTAAGCTATCTTTGCTGTTTCCATCTCATCTTCTTGTTACTTCTGGGACAACTGCTCTGATCCAGAGTCCAAGTGAATAAGTCTTTCCAATTGAATCTCTATAGACTATTACCTGACACATCAAATTTACTTGTAAGATGCTACCTATTCATGGGATGCTATTTGGTATGATCAATTTAGGAACAGAATAGCTTCTTCCTTTCCATGACCTAATGAAAAATGATACCATGTTTAAGATAAAAATATAAATGCCAAAAACAAAAATGCCTGTAACTGCTAAAAGACAGAGAAAACTAAACTCGATGAAGTTCCACTTCTTTCAAAAAGGATTTCATTAGAAGTCATTCATGGAAATTGAGTTTTAACACCCACTTTCTCCTTCTAAATAATAAATCAAAAAACAAACTCAACAACAAAACATTAAACCATGAAGTACTCTACATTTCACCAGAGCTTCCTGAACTTCAAGTTCACCAATGCATTATATCTATAATCTACATGAGGACAATGAAGTGTCCCATTCAAGAAAAGATACTAAAAGATTTAGCAAAACTAGAAAAGGAGACCTTTAGAAATCTGGACAAGAACTGTCAAAGGAGTATTTATTATATTAATTCAAGGTGAATAAAGCTCTTCCCTTAACGACAAAATATTAGACAACAGAAAACCTGCATGTTAATTAGCTCATAGATTTAAAATCTGTTGCAAGTGTTTCTTGGCACAATGTAGCCATGTGCTATTAAAATAAAGTTGAAATGAATCAATGCTGCCCAAAACACCAAAACTTAAAACAAAAGATTCAGCCATTATAAAACACCTAAGTTCCTATAAAAGGTAAATGTTTAAATATCACATTATGGGAAACTGAGAAAACTTAATTTAAGAGCTAGGATATAGTTTAGATTAACACCAGTATCCTTTCAGTGGCTTGTCTGACAACAAGAACTTAAAAATAAGATTATATGTGTACTATATAATGCACAGAAAACTTTAATTTAATAAGGAAGCAAGTAGAAGGATTAAACAATCTAAAACTGATTTACAAAAGAGAATGACAAACCTGGAAATAATAGCCAGTTTTTAAAATCAGATAGGATGCCTTTGCTCAAGTCATTCTCATCCTAAAGTTATGTATCAAAAAGAATCAAAGGCATAAAATGATTAATAATTCACATTATCCATCCCAATTTAAAAACTGAATAAAAACCCATAATATCAATAATGCACTACATATTAAACTATCTAGTCAGTCCAAGTTTGGTTGTTAGACAAAATAGTTAACTAGCTTCTGGTTCTCTCTTAAAACAGTTTACTTTACTGATGATTGTGAAGAGCTCCTGTTCACAAGTTACTGTATTTCTAAACTATGGTAGTTTACTATCATTCAAATATGAAGGGACCAATTGTAGAAGTTTTGGACAAATAATAGTAAAAGAGATGCACCTGAATTTTACATTCAGATGAAGGTTGGGAAGACTTTCCCTAAGAAAAATCCTTGCTACTAACTTCTTTGTACAACTCTCATTAGCCTATTGTTCAAAAACAAAAAAAGAATTTTCTTAGAAAGCTGAAGGTAGTGTGGTGTAGTTGTGGGAATGAGAGTAGATGGGAATGAAAAGAACTGAGTTCTCTGGCCGCTCTGACACCACCTGAGGCCAGATACTTAAACTTCTGGGCATTTAGTTTCCTTCTCTGTAAAATCAGGAGGCTAGACTAGATTATTGAATGAGAGAATATCTGAGTTAGAAGGAACCTAAATTATCATCTAGTCTAACCCCCTCATTTGTTAAGAGGAGAAAACTAAGGCCCTGAAAGAGGTGAAAATAACCACTGCCACTATTTATTAAAGCACCTAGTCTATGGAAAGCGCCTCCTGGGCAAAGAGTTAAATACCTGGTCCTATACCTCAAGGCTCTGAGAGTCATAGCAAGTACATCATTACCACCACCACCACATCCCACCAACAACTTAAACATGGAAAGTGTACAAAGCACTAGGGAAGAAAACAGAAGAGGCGGAGATCACTTTGCACTGGAAAATAGGAACCGATTCGAGAATTTCCATGTCTTCAGACAGAGGCCAAGCTAATCGTCTCTGTGTCATTTAGTATGTATGTAGAAGGAAGCTGCCCAAGGTCATTCATTCAGCTAAAGCTCTTGTAGCTCTACAACTTTACATGAAATGTATTTTCTTATCATGTAATCACTCATGAAAACAAATTACCAAAAATATTTCTTTTAAAAGTCAGTGGCCAAAAAAATATTGTCAACAATGACAAAGGAAAACCTTTATCTTTTCAGTTATGGAAAACTCATATTTAAAGGCTGTCTTATTTAAATAAGATTTTAATTTTTTAACTGTATAGTTAGTTACTAGAACTATTAGTTGGTCACTTTTTAATAAGAGATAGTTTAGGGGCGGCTGGGTGGTGCAGTGAACAGAGCATCACCTTGGGCAAGTCACTTAACCCCAACTGCCCTGCCTTCCCCCCTCCAAAAAGCAAAAAAAAAAACCCAACCCAAAACATAAGAGATAGTTTTAAAAAATGCAACCTAGGATGTAGGAAATACATTTGACAAACACCAAGGTCCTTTCTATAAGAAGCTATTTGAATGCAGTTTAAAAAAAAATCTGTAGACATATTCTGGCTTTCTTGATGTGTGGGTAGATAAATGTGAGTGAAATCCCAATTGATACTTATTTTAATAGTTCTTTCCAAATAACACAACTATAATTCTTCCCTTTACAAATTTTACCAGTAAGAAAAATTCTGCTAATAGGAAAGGCCAGAAACAAAGCTTGAACTAATGAAGCAAAACTGTATATAAAACAGTACCTATCACTAAAGCACAACAGGCCAGTACACTTTTGATATTCCAAGGTTTTAGAAATCCATGTAATTTTTCAAGTATGGTCCAAATAAGGCAAAGCAACCAATCCATTAGGTATTTAGATCAATTCAAACACTTAAAAATATGTGGTACAGTTAATAAAGATTAACTATACTTACGCAATTGCAACATTGCTTCCATCTATAACAATGTGCCTTAAATCTGATCTCCCTGGTTCATTTTTTAATTCCAGCCTGTATGGTGTTTTTAGAGTATCCCGGAATCTTTGAACCCCAGTAACTGAGGAATCAATACAACGATTGGATGGTCCTGCCAGCTTAACACTAGAAACTGAAGGGAGAAGCTGGGGTGGAAAAAAAGGCATCGGAGGGAAGGGTTGGCAATTTGGCTTGACTTGGGAAGGGCTGCAACATCCTAGCTGGCTTTCACATATAAGATTAACATTATTCTTTGGAACTGTGATCCCAGTTTTTGGAAACAAAATATTTTCAGGAATAACTGGTACTCTTGGCTGGTGACTTGGAGTTCCTCTGGCAACAAATTCTAAGTCTGTAAGTATTCCCTTGTCATTTAAGAGCTTCTTTAAAGGGGAAACAGAAGGTGAAGAGCCATCCATTTCTACATCTACGTGGGGAACATGGCTTTGGGTAGAATTCCAATTTTCTGCTCTCTGTTCTGTTGGAACTGAACTGGCAGTTTTCATTTTGCAGTTTGAGGTACCTGGTTTTTCTTCTATTCTGAGAGGTGACTGAGATTGTTCTATTATGTTTTGCTGCATGTGATCCTTGGTTTTCTTTGGAGAAAAATTCATTTTAAATTCATTTTGACTATTGCAAATACCCTTGCTTTTGGCTTCAGTGACCTCCAAGCACAAAATTGAAGTGTGCCTAGGGAAGATTTCTTTTTCTTCTTGGAACTTTTTGTTTTCTTTTTCAATTTCTTCTAAGAGTACTAAGGGTTCTGTAGATGGTCCCTGCTCCTTAATAACTTTTTCTACAGTTTCCTGGGAGTATCCCATGGTTTTAAAAAAGTTTACCAGGATGTTATATTCCATTTCCTCAGTAGTGTCTTTTACATCAATGCCTAAATCTTCAGAGATTGTACAGGAATCAGAGAGCAGGTTAATCACTGGGCCAGCAGTCAATTTCTCAGTAGCAGATGGAGGCTCACCCCCCTGAACATTTTCCAATGAAAACTGCTTCTTCGTGTGTCTTTCTTCAGTATCAGAAGACCTCCTTTTGTGACATATCCTCTCTTTGGAAACAGATTCTTCAGGTGGAGCTACACCATTTACAGGAACAAAAAGAACCTCTGTGGAACCAGAAAAAACTGTGTCCATCTGTTTTGTAAGCTCAGAAACAGGGGTCCCTGCTTGTTTTCTTTCATCCTCCTGAAAAACTTGCCCATCGCTGGACATGCTCAGCTCTTGGATGCCATTGTGTGTAAATTCTGTTTTACTATCTGTAAGATCAATAATATCATTATCATCATAATCTAATTCATATGGATCTTCACCATGGGTAAGATTTAAGAGTTCTTTCTTCAATGAACTGGGCAAAATTAACAAGTCCATTGTATATTTATCTGCATGTGATTCAACAAATTGTTTAAACTGCTTTTTTACCTCCGATTCATTCTGAGTATTTGGTAGACTCTCATTGTTTTCAAAGAGCTTCACAAATTGTTGTATGTGACTTCTGGCCATGACAACAGCTTCAGCACCACCTCTGATACTAAGAACACCAATGTCCAGAATGGACATATCAGCACATGTATCCTGGATCAAGCTCTTAAGAAACAGGTTCTGTGCCCCAACAAAAATACAGTGCATGTCCTTTGGATAACATTCTCTTTCTTCTAATTCAGGTTCACAAATTCCCTTGATGAATTCCTGTAAAGATAAAAAAAAAATGCAGTTTAAAATCCCCTTACAGCACATAACAAATGGCATGTAATTACAAATAACAAGCCAATTTGGAAAGAATTAAAAAACATTTTCATCTAAGGAATGGGGAAAATTTTTATTTTAAATTAAAATATTAAAATACTTCTTGCTTTCACCCAAGATGGCTTTCTGAATGGAAGCAGACCACCCAGTTCCCAAATACCTACTCCAATAAAAAATTTGTTAAATTGACATCAGGCTGAATAACAATCAAGAAATCTAATGAGAAACTATAGAAAATAACTTCTACCCCAAGCTGCACAATAACTCAGTCAGAAAGCCACAGACAATAGGAAAGGAGCTACAAGAAAAGTCAGAACAAGCAAACAAATAAATGCAGTTTCCTAGTACAAACAGAGATACGCCAAAGATGTACGTAGCTTGTAGGACTCTGGGTAAGGAAGCAGAATGACGGGCTCCCATGAGAAAGTCCCAGAAGGGTTGGATAAAAGACCTGGAGAACAGCTGTACATGTTTAGCAGCGCTCAGTTTCAGACAGCCCTGGTGTTGAGAGGCTGTCCAGCTTCCTAGAACTGTTCTGACATGTCTTAGAGGGCCCTAAATATTCAGCCTCTTGAACTTCAAAGATCAGAATATCTAACCCTTGGAAATGCAGGTCAGCAAAATGAACCAGGTGACCCAAACAGAGACCGAGCAGGGCTGACAAACCCACCAAAAAGTACAGCAGGAGCAGAGTCTGGTCTTGGCACAAATCCTCAATTCAGGAAATGAAGGTATAGAGAATAAACCAAAGAAGTTATCAAGTCGTATGAAAAAATTGTTGTGTATCTAGAGATCACCAAAAAGCTGCCTAGGAGGACTCCGTAAGTCTCTAGAAGATATAATTCAAGAAAGAGATACAATTAAAGCTCTGGAGAAAAAAAAAGTGAAAGGAAAATAGCTTAGAATGGAATGTGGCAAAACTCACCCAAATAATAGATTCTCTGAAAATAAGACTAGACCAAACAGAAAGCAATGATTCTGTTAGACAGCAAGAAATATTAGAACAAATTTTTATTTTAAATAGGAGAAAAATATAATATACTTGTGTTGTACTTGGCCTCCCCTGCCTCCCCTGATCCCTTCCCCTTACCCCATTCTGCTGTAGCCAGCTATCTTCTTCCTGTTCTTTTTCACGGAAATAGACTAGTTGGCTGCTGGACCCCCCAAAGGTTTCCCTGTGTCCGCGAAAATCAAAATGTGCACTAGCCAATCCCTGCTGTAAACCTCTTCTTTCGCAATCCCTGACCATTAAGAGTCGGGGAAGACCCTATATATACATCAGTGATCTGCCCTTGGTCAGGCCTGTTTGATTTGGGCAAAGTAAGATGTAGCCCTGAACAGTGCGTGCTAAATAAAATCCACTTCCAAAATTGCTCTGGGGGTCTCTTTCTCTCTTATTTTGGCACAACACCTGATATAAAAAACAACTGACGCAGAAAACAGGTCAAAGAGAGATAATTTAAGAATCATTTCACTTTCTGAAATATATGTATATGTCTACATACACACATATACACATACAGATAGATATACATATACACATGCATACAGACACACACACATATATATAACTAGACTCTTACCTTTTGAGAAGTGGCAAATGAACACTCCTCAGCTCTATTAGAACTAAAAGACAAAAGTAAATATAGGGGAAAAAAAAAACAACCCACAGATCATCTTCTGAAAGGCCAAAGGAAAATTCCAAGGAATTTTGTAGCTAAAATTGGGAGGTCAAACATCAAAGAAAAAAATACTACATGTATCCAGAAAGAAGTTCAAATACCAAGGAACTACAGTTAGGATAACTTAAGATCTGTCAGTTTCTTGAGCAGGTAGGTGGTGAAGTAGATAAAATGCTAGGCCTAGAGTCAAGAAGACTCATCTTATTGAATTAAAATCTGGCCTCAGACAATTACTAGCTGGGTGACCCTGGGCAAGTTTTTTTTTTTAACCCTGTTGTGTCTCAGTTTCTTCATCTGTGAAATGAACTGGAGAAGGACATGGCAAACTACTCCAGTATATTTACCAAGAAAACTCCAAAATAGGGTCATCAAGAATTGGACATGACTGAAATATCTGAAGAACCATGGCAGTTTCTATTTAGCAAATATAGGCTTAAATCAAGAATAATTTATCTTACAAGGAAAAAAAAAGACCTTTAGTGTGATAGAGGACTTTTCAAGCATCTGAAATGTATGCACAGGTGTCAAAAGAAATCTAGGAAGGTAAACGTATTTGAAGACTTGGAAGGAGTTGCAAAAATGAATTTTTTTTGGCTTTTTGGAGGGGGGAGGGCAGGGCAATTGGGGTTATGTGACTTGCCCAAGGTCACAAGGCTAATAAGTGTTAAAGTGTCTGAGGGCGTATTTGCATTCAGGTCCTCCTGACTCCAGGGATGGTGCTCTATTCACTGGCCACCTAGTCTCCCCAGAAATGATTTAATACTGACATTTTAAAGGAGGAGAAGAAACAAATGTCTCTTAAAAACCTTAATGACTTCAAAGGGTATTAAGGTAGCTAAAAATGAAAAGCAGAAGATTGTGAAGTAGATTAGTTTTATTTCAACTGCTGAATGAGGAGGATGAGAAGGAAGGGTAAAAGGAGGACTATACTGGTTTAGAAAAAGAGGAATAAGAGGGTAGAACTTACTATTTCTCCTAACTGGGGTATGGGAGAAAAGAATCAAGCAAACATTAAAGAAGTGGTGTGTGTGTGCGTGTGTGTGTGTGTGTGTGTGTGTGTGAGGGGATTCAGTATTAGAGAAAATGACAAAGAAGAGATGAACACACACACACACAATGTAGAAATACATCAAACTCAACAAAAAAACAAGTGGGAATGAGTGGGCTTCAGAAGTAGGATAATACCTTGAAAGAACAAAACAAGTTTCTTGAACCTGAAGGGTGGAACAAAAAGGAAAAAGGGAGGGTATCGGTCAATTAGGAAATGGCTGAACACATTATGGTATAAATGTAATGGAATATTACTGTACTATAAGAAATTATTAAAGAGAGAATCAGAATCCTTAGTATTAACTGGTGGACAATAAAATGAGCAGAACTAGAACAATTTATGCAAGGACAACAACACTGTAAAGAAAAAAAAACCTGAAAGAATTAAGAACTCTGATCAAAGTTTAGAATCAACCAACTGTGTCTCGAGGACCTATGATAAAGTATGTTACCCACTTCTTGACAGAGGTGATGGACACACATTTTTGGACATGGCCTCTGAGTGGATTTGTTTTACTTGATTATGCTTATTTATAACAAGTTTCCCCCCCCCTCCATTCGTCCCCTTGGTTTTTAGTTGGAGTGGTGTTTTGGATGTGATGGAAATCAATGGTGAGTGTATGTTGTGTGTGAGAGAGAGGAGAGAGAGAAAAAAGAGAGGGAAGGGGGAGACAGGAGAAACATAGAAAGAAAGAAAGGGAGAGAGGGAGAGAGAAAAAAAAATTTTTTTTAACAGACTAGAATGAATTTCAGAAGTTAGCACAAAATAAGAAGTTTTGAAAGTAGCATGTAGAATATATTATTTACTTAAAAAACCGAAGCAGTATAAAATGGAAATTCATTTCATACACAATCATCTTTTTGTGTTTTGCTATGAATATGGAAATGCTCTTTTTTGTGTTTAAGATCAGAATAAACAAAAAAGATTTTTATGTGAGAAATGATTTGCTATGATTCAGAACTGAATCACTCCAAAAGAAACTGGTACCCTAAAATAAGCTGTAATTATGAATTTTTTGACATAGTATCCTGCTTTACGTCCCTTGGTGTTCCCCAACCTTAGCAGTGGAGGTTTAACGGTAAAAAAGATAGATAAGGTAGCCAAATAAAAGTATTTATGCTCTACTGTTGGTCATGTACAACGATAGCCTAAATACGGGGAAAAAGTAAGGGATAAGATATAAAATCAAATTATATGCTATAGTATACAACTTTAACTTTTCTTTGCTACTATCATTCTTAGACTTCAGATTTTAAAAAGTAACTAATTAAAAATATTTAAATATGGTTTATTCTTAATCTGAAGAAAAATAACCACCAAACTGGAAGAATATGTTTGCAAAAAATATATAATTGAAGCACCTGTACCCTGAAGACGACTTGATTTTTAAAATGCAGACTTAATTAGGAAAAGATAACTGGGATAATAAATCTTTTTTAAACCGCTTAGCTAAAGCTTCTTTTTATTTTTCTAAAAACATGAAATTGGAGAAGTTCTGGATCAAAGTAGGAAACTAGATGAAATGAGGGTAAAAAGCCAAAAGGGACTTGGTGACACTAAGCATGGGGCTACTCAAGCTACATGTTAAATGAGAAATTACAATGGAACTACTAAAGATAGTGATACTGAAAAATCCCATCTATTTTCCATTCAGTTATTAAATTAATCTTCACAGATCTGACCAAGTCACTCCTCTAATTCAATAAACTCTATGGTTCCCTATCACCTCCAAAATCAAATACAAAATCCTCTGGTGTTCTGTGTCCTTCATAACCTTACACTCCTCCCCACCCTGTACTCTGCCAGTGGCACTTGCCTCCTTGCTTTTTTCAATGAGACACTCATTGCATCTCCTAATTCTGAGACTTTTCACTAGCTACTGCTGATGTCTGGAATTCCCTCCTTCCTTGTCTCCTCCTGTTTGCTTCTGAGGCTTCCTCCAGGTCCTAGATAAAACCCTGTCTTCTATGAAGAGCCTTTCCCAATAGTGCTAGCACCTCCTCTCTGTTGATTATCTGCAATTTATCTCTCTCTCTCTCTCTCTCTCTCTCTCTCTCTCTCTCTCTCACACACACACACACACACACACACCCCTGTATCTTGTTTGGACATAGTTGTTTATATGATGTCTCCCCATTAGACTATGAGCTCTCTTGGAGCAGAAATGGTCTTTTGCCTTTCTTTGTATTCCCACAATTTATCCCAGAATGCGGCACATGGCAGGTGCTGAATACTTACTGACTCCACCAGCTTAGATGGAGAAAAAAATGACATCTTTATTTCAATATAATTAGTTTTCTTTGTAAGTTTATTATTTAAAAACATTATTCTGAGGCATCTAAGAGGCTTTATATTAGACTGACAAGAGGGTCCATGACACCAAAAAAGTTAAAAACTTTGGTTTAAAGAGATCATTAGCAAAAACGCTAAACTTTCTGGACTGTGTTCATCTGAAATACTTTCATAGTTTACAAGCACTTAGTAATAAAAAAAAAAGCAGATAGTAATCATTTAGAACCAACGTGTATTCTTCAAGAACAAATTATATATAACTAAACTCATCTCTCTTTTTTTTAAGGGTACTTCAGCTTTGATTGTATCTCAAAAGTTCTGTTGTATAATCTAACAGTTGTACTTTGATGAAATTTTATATTGATTCTAGGATTTGATCTCTGACACACTACTTCTTTAGAATTAAATTACTTTGTCTCCATTTTTAATTTTCCTTCAAAGGCTTTTTAATGAATACAATTTTAGTATGTTGTAATCTGTAAAAGACGTTTAATGTTTCAGCTTTCCTGCATTTGTTTGTGAGGTTTTTTTGGTCTTTCTACTTTTCAATTTTCATAATGGTGCCATGCAAAGCTGAGAAATCCCACATGTACAAAGAGACACACAGCACACACACACAAACCCTTCCTAACTTTCTGTTCCCATTCTGTAATTGTCAATGACCTATCACTGCCAATTTAAAAAAAATTATATTCATATCTCTAACTTTGTCGTTTACCTTTTGGTTAGATTTATCAAGGTCTGAGAATTTCATTAAGATCTCCAACTACTTTATTTTTACTGTCTATTCCTTCCTAGATATTGATGAATTTTTCCTTTAAGCCTTTAGATGCTATGCCATTCAGTGTGTATGTATTAAGTATTAATATTAATTCAATGTTTGTTGTGCCTTTAAGCATAATATTGTTTCCCCAATTTATTTTAATCAAGTATATTTTTATTGTTGCTTTGTCTGAAAATTATCATGACTCTACCAGCTTCTTTGAGTTCACCTAAAGCATAACAGATTTTGCCCTAACCTTTTAATTAAATATAAATGTGTTTCAGGTATGTTTCTTGTAAACATACTGAATTCTTTCTAATCCATTTTATTACCATCCTTTATTTATAGGTGACTTCACCCCATTCATATTTAGTTGCAATTGTTAATTATGTTATTTCCCTCTTCACCATCCTTTACACTTTTCCATTTCTTTGCTTTTGGCCTCCCTTCTTTTTAAAGAAGTACAAATTGGAAGAGAAAGAATGGGCTCTACCTGTTCCACTTCTAATTAGGATGAAAGAAAAGGAATGCTAATCGAATCTGTGTATGATGAGAAGTTGGGACAAATATTCTGCATAAAAGAACTGAAATCCAAAAAGATTTCAATAAGCTGAACAATGGTCCCAAATTAATAAAATGAAATTTAATAGGTACAAGTATAAAGTCCAGTACTCTAAGTTAAAAAAAAAAACAACTCCAAGTCTAAAATGGGGAAACAGACAATAATTCACGTGAAAAAGATCTGTTTTTAGTGAACTGAATGCCAAATATGAGTCAACAGAGTGATCTGGCTATTTAGGAAGCTTAAACAATTTTGAGCTGCATTACAGACTCTCACTCCTTACCCCCAAAGAGAGGTCTCTAAGGTTCCTTTCAACTTTAATATTCTATGATTCTAGGGAACAGAAACAATACTGGGAATTGGCAAGATCACATCTGGAATATTATGTTCAAAATTGAGTAACATTTTAAAAAGGGTACTGACAAACAAGAGTAAGTCCAGGAAGATGACCTAGATGGTGTAACTTGACTCTATATGTTACATAAGGAATGACTGAAGAAATTGAGGATGTTACAAAGACTGAACCAGAAGACCTGGAAGGTAACCTGTTAGCCTTTAAATATGTGGACGGGCTATTATGTAGAAGGGAGATTAGATTCATTCTGTGTAGGCTGAGAGAATAAAACTATGTAGTAATCACATGAAGGAAACAGTCTTCAGCTCAATATAGCAAAAAAATTTTTAAAAAATTATTAGTGTAGAGAAATAAAACAAGTTATCTTGTGGTGCAATGAGTTCCCTGTCATTGGAAGTACACATATGGAACAGAGGAAAATGGCTCACTTGTGGTGGAAAGATTAACTTTTACACATATTTAAGGAAATTCTGATGCTGTAATGACAGTATTTTAGGAAACCACTGAGGAGGGGAAAATAAAAGCATTTAAGTGATATCATAATAAAAATCCACTATTAACATCAATATCCCAAAAAGGTACAAAGTATTCCTGGGTTCCCAGATGCATCCATCAATTCAGATTTGGAAAAAACTTGGGCAAGTTTCTCAGCATGGAAAAGAAAACTCAGAATATCCATTAGGAGGCATAGGATTTGAACAGGAAGGGTGCAGTTTGCTAGAAACCCTTAAGGAGAACAAAGGGAAAACTGGTTCAAGACCACACAACAAACAGCAACTAGTCACATGTCTACTATATTAGGCCTAGACTAAGATGACTATTTAAAATAAGATACAAAAACCTACCTTTAACTAAATGTGAGAAGACCAATCCAGACAGTAATGTGGAAGAAGAGTTAGGGCTCTAGGGGGCCAGAGTCCCCAAAACCCTTAAGAGGATGATGAAGCTAGATCTAAGCTATGTGTAGAAAGACTTGACAAGCTATAATGGCAAGCAAAATAGTACTCTGCTGCTTGTTTCCACTATTCAAGTGCCTTTGAGCCTCACTTCTGATTGTATCAGGAATCTCTGTTGGAAATAGTATACACTGTGTTGCACTTAACAGGCCTAAGGGATTTTGAAGACCTTCCCTGCCCTTAATAGGCCTAAGGTAATCTCATGAAGCCCACAGCGGGAGGAGCTTGTGGAAAGAGTGGAACAGGAAGAAGCAGAGCAGAGAAAAGCTTGAGCAGAGCTGGAAGCCAGCAGAGCTAAGAGATAGAATGTTTGTGGCGCTGTCTGTTGTTCTGTGTTGATGTTACTTTGAAAGACAGTCTGCTGAAAGAGGATTTTACAGTTGTTACAGAAGTCCTCAAAGAGAACTTTACTGTTGATTTGTATTTGATTTCTCAGACAGAAAGCTTGTCTGTTGATGTGTTACTTTGTCAGAAAAAAAGTGAATTGAGATGATAATGCTGGTAATGTGTATAAATATTGTAGCTCTGTTAAACTTAATATGTATATTGTTGTAGCTCTGTTAAGCTTTGTCTTCCTAGGAACAGAAACTAAGAAGGGCTTGGAGTAGAGTAGTCCCTGTGAGCTGAAATATAGAACAGGAGTGGAGAGCTGCCTACGTGTGAATCCAGGCAAGAGCTGGGAGCAGTCAAGTCTGTGGAAGAGGAGCCAAGGCCAGCCTTGAGGGGTTTGGAAGCCAGCCTGGAGTCAAAAAGAGACTTTACTTGGATACTCTTTACTGACTGATTAGATTGTGGCTTACTATGACATAGAGGTGGATGGTGTTTATACTCTCTGCTACCCCTTAAGGATGATTGGCTTAAGGATGATTGGAAGTCAGATGAAAGAAGACTTTACTTGGATACATTGTATTGATTGAGGAGATTGTGACTTAATGAATGATATGCTTTGTTCAAGACTATGTGGCCATTTTAATAATAAATTGTTATGCTGTATTGTTGTGAATGTTGTGTTTTAGTTTCTTGAATGTTTTGCTTTAGTTTACTGCTGAATAAACAGAAAGCTCATTACACTATGTGATTAGATCCTTAAAGTTATTCACAACAACAATTCTGAGGAAAGCTGCTCCTGACTGACTTTACACAAGCTCAGAAAGAAAAAAAATCTTTTGAGGCCAGATAAGGGTTTCTCTCTCAGCAGGTGAGCCAGGGACAAAGAAACAATTTGAAAGTGGCTTACAGCCATAAAGACCTTCAGGGAGGTTGCTATAAGGATGATCTCAAATTCATGGAAGGAATCAATGATAAAAACTGGAGTACGAAAGTCAGCAAAATCCATTCCCAAAACAAAGGAACTCAATAATGAGTTTAAGATAAAAATCAAGTTCTTGAACAGAGATTCTTAACTTTTTGTGAGTCACTGATCCATTCTGACAATCTGATAAAGCCTTATAGACCCGTTCTCCGAATAATGGCTTTAAATGCATAAAATAAAACAGGATTACAATGGAAACCATTTATATTGAAATAACAAAACATTTTTTAAAAATTTCCGGACTTGAGATCTTTAAAAATCTCTATTCTAAAACAAAAACCCTGGTGTCAAACCAAAAGTACTTACGGCTAAGAAATCAGGAGTTTGGATTAGCATTCAGCCCAGACAGAATTGGAGCCACTACTTTGCCCATTTATTTTATCTTTAGCTTAAGAGCTGCAGTTCTGCAGGACTACATTCTATTTCTGTCCTAAGGAGACAGCTGTGTAAAAGTAAGGATAAGAGAAAGGACTGTAAAAGTGATTTGGAGGACTCTGGAACTGTGAAGCACAGAGACTGAATTTGGGAGAACTAAAGAAAAAACAAAAGAGAAGGTAAAAGACTCAAGAAGGAAAAGCAAATCTTGAGTTAAAGGGGGAGGAAGAGAAGTCCAAGTACATAAAACACATTGTTTTGGAAAAGTCAAAAGAGAAGGAAGACAAATGAACTTAGGTGGCACTATCAAGATGTTAAGAAGCTAAAGGTGAAGACAACGACAACACTGGAGTGTTTATTGATAAAGGAAGTTAGAAACACTAGTCTTTTTAAATCAGGGTTATTAAACTGGCAGATCAGAGAAATGCTACAGATATAGCATATGTAGATTTTATCAAGGTATCTGAAAAATTCTCATGATATAAGGGGAAAAAAATTCCTTCTTGACACTCAGAATTATCTCAAAATGTAATTTGCTATTCCTCTTGAAACTGCACTGGAGGTCTTCAAAGGCTGGATGGACTACTTGTTTTGTATACCACAGAGGGAATTTTTTTTTCAAGTGTAGGTTTGCCTAGATCACCACTATGGTCCTTTACAATTTTTAACTTCTTTGTGATTCTACTTCTTGAGTATAATTTTAAAATTTGTTGCCAATAGAAAAAGCTAACGTATTATTATCCGATTTATATGACACTTAGTTGCTTAGTTTAACTTAATAAGAATTGAATTAAAAGCACCTGTCATTGCCTGTCAAATAAAAAACTAATGCTCTTGGAATTTGGAGACTCAAAACCTTTTTAAAGAAGTTTAGCCTTCACACAGGGATAAATGAATCAAAAGAAACTCAACATTTGATTACAGTCAGGTTGTGAAATGAATGCTGAAATTTATTGTAACTTAATAGGGAAGTATTTAACAATTATCATGTAACCAATAGTCAGCATGGTTAGGAAGATCATCCTTTGTATGTTTATTTAATGATTTGATCACGTGCCTCACCATGTTACCTTTACTTGAAAATTATTTTCTTCCAAACACTTCTTAAATCATTACTTCATTCAAAGAAAAAAAAAGGAAAGGTTTGTGGGTTTTTTCAGCAGAGAATTCCCCTTTTATATGGCAAAGGAAACAAAAAAAATTCTATCTAAAAACATATTTGTTAAAAAAAAAAAAGTCAGAAACCGCATCTTAAGAGTTCACACCTACAACTCTTTATTAAGTATAGCAACACCCCCAGTTATTGGGAGATTAGCTTCTGGCCACCTCAGCCATTTACAATGCAGCTGACACCAGAAGGAAGCAAATATAGCTACCAAAAAACCCCATAAGTTTAATTCTGCTAACCTCTACTTTACATATCTCTATCAAATTAGAAACAAATGAAAGAAGAGAAGTAGGCACTGATAGAGGTGAACTGTTAGAGGAGACAATGACGGAAATAAGAATTAATAAGTGACAGAAAGGAGTAATTTTTTTTTTAAATGAAGACACCATTAATTAAAAAAAAAATCTGGGACCTCAGCTCATAACTGTGGAGGAAATCATAGCCCAATACAATAACTGATATCCATAATAAGGACTCAGGTCATTAAAAAAAAGAACTAAATTATAAGTAGGAAAGCATTTCATACATTTTACAAAGATTCCTATTAAAATAGGCCATGTAAAATAAAAATTGGATGCACAAATAAAAATTTTTCAGGAAAATAGCTTTAGAAAAAGCATTTTACAAAAACCAAGTCTGTAACATCAAAAGGATAACTCACAATGAATAAAGCTGCTTACAAAACTGCTAGGTCTAAAAATTTAGCCTCATTCTGTAAGGCAAATATTTGATGCTATTTGCCATTAGTAGTGATGTAATCCTAATAAAGCTGCCCCCAGTCCCAATATTCTTTCTTTTTCTTTTGATTTATTTTTAGTTTTAGTTTTCAACATTCATTTCCACAAGATTTTGAGTTACAAATTTTCTCCCCATCTCTCCCCTCCCCACCCCAAGATGGCAAACATGCTGATTACTCCTTCCCCTAGTCTGCCTTCTCTTCTATCCCCTCTCTTCCCCCTTACAAGAATTTCTTATAAGGCAAGATGGATTTCTATACCCCAATGCCTATATATCTTATTTTCCAGTTGCATGTAAAAACAATTTTTTAACGTGTTTTTAAAACTTTTGAGTTCCAGATTCTCTTCCTTCTTCCCTCCTCACCCACCCCCATAAAGAAGACAAACAATTCAATATAGGTTATACATGTGTAGCTACGCAAAACATTTCCATAGTAGTCATATTGTGAAAGACTTATTTGCCAAAACTCTGGCCTTTTCATCAAGAATGCTTGAAAGTCCTCCATTTCACTGAAGAATAATTTTTTCCCCTGAAGCATTATACTCAGTTTTGCTGGGTAGGTGATTCTTGGTTATAATCCTAGCTCCTCTGACCTCTGAAATATCATATTCCAAGCCCTCTGATCCCTTAATATGGTACCTGCTAGGTCTTGTGTTATCCTGATAGGTGTTTCCACAATACTCGAATTGTTTCTTTCTGACTGCTTGCAATGTTTTCTCCTTGACCTGGGAACGCTGGAATTTGGCAGCAATATTCCTAGGAGTTTTCCTTTTGGGATCTCGTTCAAGAGGTGATCGGTGAATTTTTCCAATTTCTATTTTGCCCTCTGGTTCTAGAATATCAGGGCAATTTTGCTTGATAATTTCTTGAAAGATGGTGTCTAGACTTTTTTTTTTTATCAGTCCAATCATTTTAAAATTATCTCTCCTGGATCTATTTTCCAGGTCAGTGGTTTTTCCAATAAGTTATTTCACACTGCCTTCTATTTTTTCATTTGTTTGGATCTGTTTTATAGTATCTTGATTTCTCATAAAATCATTAGCTTCCATGTGCTCCAATCTAATTTTAAAGGAATTATTCTCTTCAGTGAGTTTTTGAAATTCCTTTTCCACCTGGCAGATTCAGTTTTTAAAAGCATTCTTCACTTCATTGGCTTTTTGGGCCTCTTTTGCCATTTGAGTTAGTCTATATTTTAAGGTGTTATTTTCTTTAGTATTTTTTCTCTTCCCAATTTTTCCTCCACTTCTCTTACTTGATTTTCAAAATCCTTCTTGAGCTCCTCCTTGGCCTGTAACCAGCTCATATTCTTCTTGGAAGTTTTTGATGCAGGAGTTTTGATTTTGTCAACTTCTTCTGGTTCCATGTTTTGATCCTTTTTGTCCCCCCAAAAGGACTCTATTGTCTGATTGCACTTCCTCTGCTTGCTCATCTTGCCAGCCAATTACTTAGACTTTTGAGCTATTTGCCACAGTAGAACTCTGCTTCCAGAATAGAGAGCTTTGTCTCTAATTGCTGGGGTTTTTGCAAATGTTGCCAGAGGTCTGAGGAGGGCACCCCCTCTACAGACACCACACTGGCACACTGGTGTTTCTCACCCCAGGACCACCACCCAAGACAGCAATTCAGATCCAAGCAGGATAAAGCAAGAGCAATTCTCTGAATGGTCGCTTGGTCCCCCCTACTATCTGCAGGCCAGGAGTTCCTAAGGCAGCTACGTGGCAGCAACTATACCCACTGCACCTCCCCGACCTCTCGCCCAGGGGGCAGGGGCCAGATTGGTCACCTGGTTACAACAGAATTCTTCACTGACCTTTTACTTTCTCTTTTGCCACAGCTGCTGGTGATTCACTCTCCTAAAGTCTGCTCAGGCTACCGCTGGTGGGGGCCACCCTGGGCCGCAACTGTGTGGCTCACTGGGACTGCCCTCAGCTCCCAGAGCACTGTGATAAACCTTTCCTGTCAGCCTGCCAGGCTGCCTTCAGTGGGAGATTTGTTTCTCTCTGTCTCTTTGTGGGTTCCTTAGCTCTAAAATTTGTTTGGAGTCAATTTTACAGATTGGAGGTGGTTGTGGTGGGAGCTCACAGATTTCCTGCTTTTACTCCACCATCTTGGCTCCACCCCCCAAGAAACTGCTATTTTGTGATGATAATCAAGATAAGGTAAATTTATAACAAAAATGAACTTTAAAACATGTATTTGGTAAATATTGAGAAACGGAATCCTTTAAATAAATTAATGTAAAGTTCTCCAATTCATACTCTAATATAGAAAGATAAAGTGACTACATTTATGAAAAGTCACTGATACATTTTCAAAATATTTTTGACATTTTCAAAAATATCTAATCTGCAACTCAAAACAGATCTGTTTATTCATCATTAGATCATTCCACAGAAGCAATCCTTGTTTCATTTTAAAGACTAAAGATTTTTAAAACTATGAATGGTTAAAGAATCATTTGCCATGGACAAACACAATTTAACCTTACTTTTTCTGAACAAGAATAGTTAATAGACTTGTGTGATATTTGTAAGGCACTTAGCATAGTACCTGGCACTTAATAAATGCTTATGCATTTCCTTTCTTCCCTACACACACGTAATGGAATATTACTGTGCTCTAGTAAATGACAAATATGATTAATACAGAGAAGCATAGAAAGACCTACATGAACTAATGCAAAATGAGGTAAGCAGACTCAAAGGGAAAAAAAAAAAACTATGTATACATACAATAACAATGTAAATGAAAAAAAAATCCCATAAAACATTTTTTTAAAGGGCACTGCAAATTATAAAAAAAAAAAAAGCTTGGTCCCAAAGATGACATATGAGAAGATATCTCTCTCAACTACCTTGTAGAGAGAGGCACCTAGATTAGATATATTGATCAATTTTGCTGATTTTTTTTCTTCCTATTTTTTCTTTAAACATATCTTTATTATATAGGCTGGCTCTCTGGGAGGGGAAGGGACAGACAGAAGGGGAAACTTAGGCTACATAAAAAGAAAAGACATGAACAAAAATTTCCTTTCTGGTTCTAAAATTCTGCTTAATCATTAATAAATTAGTCTCACTTTGTGTGTGCCACTATTCCAGTGGTAGTGCCAAAAAATACTTTCACCTTGTATTCAGGGTCAAACAGATCTCTTGCTTCATCAATTTCCTTGAATTACCTTTAAATCTCTCATGATCTTGCTATATGAAGGATGGATTGGAGAAAAGAGAGACAAGAAAACAGGAAAACCAATTAGGTAGTTATTAAAATAGTACAGGTGACAAAAGTGGAAACAGAATCAATAGGGAATAGTAATTGATGGACTTTTTCCTTCTCTCTTATTATGATAAATAAAAATGACTCCAAGGTTACAGGAGTTGTTAAAGGTTACAGGTTGATAGGAGGATGATGGTAGTATTCCCCCCACCTCACAAAAGGTGGGAGGGAGTTTAGTAGGAAAGATGATTGTTTTGTACATACTGAGTTTGAGTCGCTGAACATTCCAGAAGGACAGCTGGAAGTACAGGTTTGGAGTTTAGAAGATCAGAGCTGGATGTATATTTCTGGGAGTCATCTACACAGATCATGCCTGAAAAATATGTCTTCTTAACAAACAAGCATTTATTAAGTACCTAGTAAGTGTCAGGCTAAAATTGAGACAGTCTTCTCCTTCAAGGAGCTTCTATTCAAGCCCAAGGTCAGGTACCAATTCTAAGAAGCCTGTCACTGATAATCTCTCTCCACTCGCAATCATTCAGTAAACATTTATAAAGTTATTACAATGTGCCTAAACTTTATCAGGGGCTAAATGTTACAAAGAAAAGCAAAAACAGTTCCTACCCTCAAGAAGCTCCCGTTACAATAGGGTAAACAATATGCAAATAACTATGAACAATCCAAACACAGTGTAAAATAGAGGTAATTTCAGAGAAGACGCATTGGAATTGATGGGAACCAGGAAAGGCTTCTCAAAGAAAGTAGGGTTTGAGCTAAGTCAGGAAATCTGGGAAGCCAGGAGGTGGAGAGAAAAGGCAGGGACTCGTATGAACTCTTCCCCCAAACCTCTCCAAACCTCTTTTAAATGATGCCCCCCCAAAATTCTAGAGTGGCAAAAACAACCCAATTCAAGTATCATGGAGCCAGTCAGGAAAATATAAGATTTAGCAGCTTCTACATTAAAGGTTCAGAGGGCTTGGAATATGATATTCCTGAGAGCAAGAGCTAGGATTACAACCAAGAATCACCTACCAGCAAAACTGAGCATAAGCCTTCAGGGGAAAAAAATAGATATTTAATGAAATAGAGGACTTTCAAGAATTCTTGATGAAAAGACCAGAGCTGAATACCAAATTTTACTTTCAAATACAAGATGCAAAAGAAGCATAAACAGGTAAGCAGGAAAGAGAAATCATAAGGGATCAGATTCGATATGGTTAAACTGTTTATATTCCTACATGGGAAAATGACATTTATATCTACTAAAAACTTTCTCATTATTAGGGCAGTTAGAAGGAGTATACAAAGACAGAACTAGCAGAGGTGTGAGTTGAATGTGATGGTATGATTAGCTAAAAAAATAAAATTAAGGGTTGAGAAAGAAGAATGCACTGGGAGAAGGGGAAAAGGAGATGAAGAATAGGGTAAATTATCTGACATAAAAGAGGTCTGAAAGATTTTTTACAGTGGAGAGAGGAGTTCTTGAATCTTACTTTCATCGCGAGTGGCCTCAAAGAGGTAATAATGTACACACTCAGTTGGGTGTAGAAATCTATCCTATCATACAGGAAAATAGGAAAGGAAGGCGATAAGGGGCTGTGGGGGAGGAGAACTGATAAAAGGAAGGGCAATTTGGGGGAGGTAAAAGTCAGAAGCAAAACACTTTTTGAGAATGGACAGGGTAAAAGAAGAGAGTAGGATAAATAAGGGAAATAGGATGGAGAGAAATATATAGTTGGTAATTATTACTGTAAAAAATTTTTTACAATGAATTTTTCTGAGACAGGACTTCATTTCTCAAAGAAAACTGAGTCAAATTTACAGAAATAAAAGCTATTCTTCAACTGAAAAATGGTCAAAGGATATGAAAAGGCAGTTTTCAGACAAAGTAATCAAAGCTATTTACAATATATGAAAAAAAATGCTCTAAATCACTACCGATGAGAGAAATGCAAATTAAAACAACTCCAAGCTACTACCTCACACCTGTCAAACTGGCTATTATGACAGAAAAGGAAAATGACAAATGTTGGGGGGTATGTGGGAAAATTAAAACATTAATGTACTATTATATACTGATTCAACCATTAGAGAGAACAACTTGGAACCAGGCCCAAAGGTATTGCTCTAGCAATACCACTACTAGGTCTGTATCCCCAAACAGATAAACAAAGAAGACTGGTATGTACAAAAACATTTATAGCAGCTCTTTTCTGGTGGCAAAGAACTGGAAACCAAGGGGATAACCATCAACTGGGGAATGGCTAAACAAATTGTATATGACTGTGATGGAATACTGTTGTACTTTTGGAAATGATGAACAGGATGATCTCAGAAAAACTTACGTGAACTGAGGAAAAGTGAAATGAGCAGAACCAGGAGAACACTGTACACAGTAACAGCAATATTGTAAGATGATCTACTACAAATAACTAAGCTATTCTCAGCAATACAATGATTCAAGACAATTCTGAAGGACTTATGATGAAAGGTGCTAACCATCTTCAGAGAAAGGTAGGGCCTGAATGCAGACTGAAGATACTTTTTCTTTACTTTATTTTATTTTATTTTATTTTTTAGCCTGTGCTTTCTTTCACAGCATGACTTAGAAATGTGTTTTTGCATGACTACATGTTGTAATAGCAAGCAAGGTAGAATTTTTGCTGTTTTTCTTTTGGAGTTCAGTTTCCCAATCTCAGGGTAAAGCGTAAACATCTGAAGCATTAATCCCTGGTAATCCCCAGCTATAGGACAGTAAATGCTGAGGGGAGACAGGGTTTCCATTCCTTTGGGCAGTAAAGTGGCACAGTGTGTGGACTGAGGCAATTTTAGGTTACTAACTGCATAGCCTATGCAGGTCTCTTTGCTGAGCCAATCAGATGCTGAATAAAACTCTGTGTGTGTGTGTGTGTGTGTGTGTGTGTGTGTGTGTATGTGTGTGTGTGTAGACTCTAGATAGCCTTTCTTACTCCTGCCCCCCCCCCCCCCATGAACTGTGTAAATATAGTGGTCTGGTTAAGCTTTGTTTTCCCGAAGAAAGACACTGGGGACAGGAGCCCCTAAAGCCTGCTGTCAAGTAGGAGCAGGGAGAGCTTGGAGTGAGGCAGTCCCTTGCCCACGAGCTGAGATATGGGGCAGGAGAGGAAAGCTGCCTGCATATTAACCCAGGCAAGAGCTGGGAACAGTTGGCCCATGGAGGAAGAGCCACACTGCTCCAAAATCATCCCTGAGTCAAAATGAAAACTTTGCAGCAACGCAGGCGCAGAGAGAGTGCCAGGTGGGAGCCTGTAAAATCAGCATGAGAAGGACACACCCACAAAATGACTTTACTTGGACCCTTTGGATTGAGGGGATTGTAACCTATTGTGGCCTAGGGGTGGAGGGTGTTCGTGTTCTTTGCTATCCCTTAAAGATGTGTTTTGCTAGGGAAGACCCTGGCCTGGGCCCCCATACTGTATAAACAAGTATTTTGGGGAATTCTGTTATACACTGAATGCAGTGATATATGCTGTGTGCCATGTTACATACTGAGTATACTGAACGATGTGTTTTGTTTAAGGCCATGTGGTCACCTTGGTAATGTGTTTTTATAAATGCTATGCTTTAGTTTCTTGAACAAGGTTTAAGTTCTTTATTTTCTGTTCTGAATAGAGTGTTCATTATGCCTTGCGATTAGACCCTTAAAATTATTCACAGTAATAGCCCTCAGGTGTGTTATATTAATTGACATTACACATGTGTACAACCTATGTCAAATTACTTGCTTTCTCAAGGCCAAAAGAAGAACAAAGAAAGGAGAGAGTTTGGAACTCAAAATTTGAAGAAAAAAAAAGAATGTTAAAATTGTTTTTATATGTAATTAGGAGAAAAAATATTAAATTTAAAAAAAAATAGGGAAGCCAGGAGGTAGAGGTGAGGAGGGAAGGAATTCCAGGCATGGGATACCTTCAGTGAAAATGCACAGAATTTGTACATTTGGAATGAGGTATCTTGTGTAGAACAGCAAGGCGGTCAGTGTTACTAAATTGTAGAGAATGTTGAGGGGAATAAAATCTAAAACAGCGGTTCTCAACCTGTGGGTTGCGACAACCCTTTCACAGGGGTCACCTAAAACCATCGGAAAACACGTATTTCCAATGGTCTTAGGAACTGAGACACTACTCCTCTATCCGTCTCCAGGCGGGTTTGCCCACATGCAGATACGCTCACATGCTAGTATTAAAGGGTCGTGGCATTAGGAAGGTTGAGAACCACTGATCTAAAAAGATCAGAAGGGCAGGAGGGGTCCAGGTTATGAAGTGTTTTAAAAGCCAAACAAGACTTTAGATTTGATCCTGGAGGCAACTGAGTATTACTGAGTAGTCAAGCAACCTGATCAGACCTACAAATATCACTTAATGAAGGATGGGCTGGGATGAATAGTCCAGGTGTAAGTTGACAGGGGCTATAAGTGAGGTGTATATGAGAGATGTTTCAAATGAAGAACTGACAAGACTTGTCAACAGACAGGATATAGGGGTGAGAGATAGTGAGGAGTCAAGGATGACATTGAAGCTTTGAGTCTAGATAACTGAAAAGATGATGGTACTCTCAACAGGAATAAGGAAGTAAGGAAAAGGGAGTTCAAGGAAGAAAGATAATGAGTTCAGTTTTGAACATGACAAATTTTAAGATGTCCATTAAGCAGTTGTAGATAGGAGACTGTAGGTCAGCAGAGAAGTTAGGGCTGGATAAATAGATTTGAAAAGCATCAGCATAAAGATGACATTAAATCCATGTAAGTTGATGAAATCACCAAGTGAAACAGTACAGAGGGAGAAGAGGGTCCAGGAAAGAGGTTAGAGTATACCCTACAATGAATGTGGCCTATTCTACATAAAATTTATGCCCCTTATCTGGATGTCTTCTGTTTTATATTACATTTATTCGTGTATATGTCTTTTTCTTCCTACCTTCATTAGACTATGAAGTGCTTGAGGGCAGGAACTATTATTTTTTTTTTAATCTTCATACCCTGGCAGATTACTCAGCACATAACACATGTTTAATGTTTGTGCAGTGGTTTGCCAAATTGAATTCTTTCACCATAACAAAACTAGAAGTCATTAGGGACTAGAATTTGTTATAAACCAAAAGCCTTTTCTATATGAATGGAAAAAAAAAAATCTAAAATTGGTGGACAAATCTCCTTGTCAAAAAATTTAAAATGTTTTATTTGAAGTTTCTCAAGGAATTCAAGTAGATTCAACTCTTACCACTAATGTGGTCCCTATTCAACAACTGACTTCAATTTCTATTAGCACTAGTATTGAGCAGAAATTTTCTAGCAAGTTGAGAAATACATATTCAAAAGTCTTGGAAATGCCATTTTCACATGCTATATTTTTGCATTCTGAAAGAGATCTTTCTTAAAACAATATATTGCTCCAATGTTAAGTTTTAAAAAAAACGGAATATTATTGAGCAGTTACACCAATGAACTGATGGGGTGTCCATGAACAAGATAACAGTCTTTGATTTAACTGAAGCTCAACAGAACTGGCTGAGAACTAGAAAGAGAAAGAGGAAATCACTTAAAAATTCCAGTATAGCACTAAGTCCTGTTAAGGATAATCTGAGGGTCATTTGTTACAACATTCTGTTATCACTCCCCAAATGTTGGCCATGAGAAAAAACCTTAAAAAGTCATTCTAAGAGAACTCTTTCCTAAAAAGGTGGCTTTTTTTTTACAACCACAGCTTTTTTATTTTTTTAAGCAAGAGTTCAAGGAAATCAAAGAAGGCCACCCATTCCTTTTCTGGCAAAGCAAGTTTCACTTTATTGGTAATTTACACATTTGAAATTATATGACATATGAACAAATCCAACTCTACCATAAATTAGTTTATATCATAGTGGCTCTTCAGGTACAAAGTAAACAAAACAGAAGACTAAAGCAACCTTGACATTTTCAAAAGAGGGCAGCATCTAATTAGTGTTTTCCTCTAGAGTTTTATTCACTTTCTTCTTCACTCCATAAATACCTGAGAAAAAAACAGTTAGGACCAGGTCGGTTCCTATCTCTACATTTGACTTTCTCTTACCAGTTTCCTTTCTTGTCCTTTCTCTCTTGTCCAAAACAAAAACTGTACTGGAATGGTTCAGACTGAGTTTTACCAAGCAGAGTTTCCTATGTGTCCTATTTCAACATCTTCAGATTATTAGGATACAAATTTATCTTTACAGTTACGTCCTGTTTAGCAGGACACATTAGGTCCTCCATGCTCCGGTGTTGTGTGGTATGGCCATTAAATACTCTTCCTCCTCACTCCCATTCCTGTAACACGCTTCTTAGAATACCTAGCGGTATTTAAGGCTTAACCCAAGTACTACCTCCTAATGAGGTCTTCCTGGTCAGCAGCCTTACTATCACAGCCCATTATTACCTTGTACCTAGTTAGTATTTATTTGTGTATGTACATATATTCCCCCCAAAAAGGTAAGCTCCTTGAGGGTCAGACTTATTTCCTTTTGTGTGATCTAATCTGAGCCCTCACTTCACCGAGACAAATTATATTATTCCTTCCCAACTGGTTCTTCTTTGTACTCCTTTTCTTCTGTCAAGTCCCCAAGGCCACCTCTTCCCCAACCCTTTCAGAAGATCTCACCTCAAACTTTACTAAAAAAAAAAATAGGTGTCATTTGCCTTGAAGTCCCGCTTCTTTACAAGTCAGAAGCCCTTGAAAGCATTACCTATTTTCCATTTACTCTGTCCCTAACGAATAATAACAACAATAATATCTTGGTGGAAGTAACATGGTAGAGTAAAGGCAGCAACCAGTTGAACTCTTCTAACATTTCCCTCCAAACAACTTTAAAATAATATCTCAAATCAGCATCTGAAGTGATGAGTCAATAAAAGGTAAGGGTGAGACATCTTTCCAGCCTAAGAACACTCAGAAGGTTGGGAGAAGAGGTTTATGACACTAGGATGGGGAGATCAGCCTGGAATGCATAGGGTATGTGACAGCAGCACCAGATGTGACCTTAAAGGTGGTTGTGTCAGCAGCAGTAGCTTCAGGGGCTCTCAGCCCAGAGATAGTATGAAGAGTTGGACAACTGGTCAGAAAGAGATTACAGTAGGGAACACTTTGCTAGTACTGACTACAGGACTTAATGCTGTTTGGCAACTTTATTGTCCATTCATAATTCTGGATCATGGTTCTAGGAAGGATACATGTGGTTGTGGTTGATCACAAGGGAGAAAGGAGCCCTGGTGACAGTTCCAAGGCAGAGAGGAATATCAGCATTTGCAACTACAGGGGAACAGGGGCAGTTAGAGGGTAAAAACGAGAGCAAAGACCAGGAGAAATAGATCACCAGATCTTTCTCCAGATTATACCACCCCGGAAGCAATAAAAACCTACAGACCATCAGAACTAGCTCTAAAAATAGCAACACCAAAAAGCCTGAAGCTTAGGACAGTGACTGCCCATTCTGAGGTGAGGAAAGACCAACTTTAATATAACATTCAAAATCAAGAAAAAGGCTGGAAAATGAGCCAACAACAACAGAAGAATTTGGCTATAAAAAGCTACTATGGTGTCAGGGAACACCAAGGCACACACTCAGAAGAAGATAATGTGAAAACAACTCTAAACAAAGCCTCAAAGAAAAATGTTAACTGGACAAAAAACCAATAAGAATTCTTAGAGAAGTTAAAGAAAGAGATGAAAATGGTGGGATAAAAACTGGGGAAAGAAATGAGGGAAGCAATTATGAAAACAGAATTAACAGATTGGTAAAAGAGACCCCCCCCCCCCCCCAAATACTGAAGAAAATAACACCTTAAAAAACAGAATTGGCCAAATGGTTAAAGAGGCATAAAAATTCACTGACGAATAGAACTCTTAAAAAATAGAATTGGACAAATGGGAAAAAAGCACAAAAGGTCAATGAAGAAAGTAATTCTTTAAAAATTAGCATTGAGCAAGTGGAGGCTAAACGAACTTATTAGCTAAAATTACTAATTATTGTTTTCACCAAAAAATCAAAGTCAAAAGAATTAAAAAATATCTCATCAGAAAAAAAAAAACAACAACCTGAAAAACAGATAGAGGGGAGATAATTTAAGAATTACTGGACTACATGAAATACATGATAAAAAAAAAAAAAAAGCCCTGACATATTTCAAGATTTTACAAAAGAAAACAGCACTGATATCCAGAGAACAAAACAGAAATTGGAAAATTTCACCAATGACCACCTGAAAGAGTGTCCAAATTGAAAATTCCCAGGAATATTATAGCCAAATTCCAGAGCTTCCAGGTCAAGGAGTAAATACTGCAAGCAACCAGAAAGAAACAAGTGAGATATCATGGAGCCGCAATCTGAGTCACACAAGATTTAGCAGCTTCCAAGTTAAAGACATGGAGAGCTTGGAAAATTATATTCCAGAAGGCAAAGGAACTAGGATTACAAATAAGAATAACCTACCCAGCAAAAACTGACTGTACCTCCTTCAGGGAAAAAAAAAAATCTATTTAGTGAAATAGAGAACTTTCAAGCATTCCTGATGAAAAAGACCAGAGCTGAACAGAAAATCTGATTTTCAAACATAAGATTCAAGAGAAGACTCAAGAGAAGCATAAAAAGGTACACATGAAACAAAAACCACAAGGAACTCAATAAGGTTAAACTGTTTAAATTCCTATAAAGGAAAATAATATATATGTGTTGCCTAAAAACTTTATCACTATTAGGGTACCTAGAAAGAGTACATAGACAGAGGGCATGGAGTGAGTTCCTTATGTTGGGATGATCTCAAAAGAAAAAAAAATAGAAGGTAAATAATGGAAGGAGAAAGGGAAACAGAATGGGGAAATTATTTCACAAAAAAAGAGGTATACAAGGAAGAGCTTTTATAGTAGAGGTAAAGATGGGAAAAGGTAGCAGACAATGCTTGAACCTTCCTCTCACTGGCATTGGTTCAAAGAGGGAAGAAAATACACACACACACACACACACACACACACACACACTCCATTGGCTATAGAAATCTATCTTATTTGACATGGAAGTAGCGGAGAAGGGGATAAGAAAGAGGGGGCATGATAAAAGGGAGGGTGAATTAAGGGAGGCGTGGTCAGAAGCAAAACAAACTCTTGAGGAAGGTTAGGGTAAAGAGAGAGGGAGAAGGATAAACAAAAGAAAACAGGAGAGAGGGAAATATACAGTCATCATAACTATGAACGTGAATGGGATGAACTCATCCATAAAATGGAACTGACAGCAGAAAGGATTAGAAATCAGAGTCCAAAAATATGTTGTTTACAAGAGATACACATGAATCAGAAAGACACTCTCTCACTCTCTTTCTCTCTCTCTCCCTCCTCCCCTCCCTCCCTCTTTTAAAATAAGGGGCTGGAGCGAAACCTGTTCTATTTCAGCTAAAGTAAAAAAGGCAAGGGTAGCAATCATGATCTCCAATAAAATAAAAACAGAAATAGACCCAATTAAAATAATAATCAGGGAGAATAATCAGGGCAACTATATTTTGGTAAAAGGTACCATAGATAATGAAGTAATGTCAAAAATTTTTATAGCAAGTTTCTCTGACAAAGGCTTCATTTCTCAAATATGCAGGGAACTGAGTCAAATTTATAAAAATAAGAGCCATTTCCCAAATGATAAGTGATCAAAGGATATAAACAGGGAGTTTTCAGAAGATATCAAAGCCATCTACAATTATATGAAAAAATGCCCTAAAATTAGGGAAATGCAAACTAAAACAATTTTGAGGTATCACCTCACACCTATTAGAAATGACAAATATTGAAGGAAATATGGGAATATAAGTACACTAAGGAACTATTGATGGATAGTGAACTGGTCCAATCATTCTGGTGAACAATGTAGAATTATGACCAAAGGGTTATAAAACTGTGCACACCCTTTAGCCCAGCAATACCAGCATTGGTTAGTATTCCAAAGTGATCAAAGAAAAGGAAAAGGATATATGTACCAAAATATTTACAAAAGCTCTCTTTGTGGTGGTAAAGAATTGGAAATTGAATGAATGTCCATCAATTGGGGAACAGAAAAAAAAGTTGTGGTATATAATTGTGATGAAACACTATTATGCGATAAGAAACGATGAGGGGAATGGTTTCAGAAAAACATGGGAAGACCTAAAATGAACTAAAAGTGAGGTAAATAGAACCAAGAAGTAATTATACGCAGTAACAATATTGTAATGAAGACTAACGGTGAAAGACTTACTTTAGCTACTCTGATTAATGTAATGATTCAAGACAATTCAGAGAAGGACACATGATGAAAATTGCTATCCACTTCCAGAGAGAGAATTCATGAACTTTGAGTTTAAAATGAAGTATAGTTTTCTCACCTTAAAAAAATTTTAATGCCTTTTTTTTGCAACATGGCTAACATGGAAATATGCTTTGCATGATTTCACATGAATAATGGGTATTATATTGCTTGCCTTCTTAGTGAGTGGGGGAGGAGCTAGAGGGAGGGACAGAATTTGGGTCTCAAAAAAAATTTTAAATGTTAAAATACATTTTTTAAAAATGTTAAAAAAAGAAAAAACTACACTAAGACTTTTGGAACACCCTCTATGCTAATTAATCCCCTTGAACTGTATAATCTCAAATAAAATACCAACAAAAAAATAATAACAATAACAACTAACATTTTATATAGTCCTTTAAGGTTTACAATATGCTTTGCAAATGTTATGTCCCTTAATTCTCACAACAATCCTGGGAGGTAGGTTATATTTATTATCCTCATTTCAGAGATGAGCCAACTGAGACACAGAGTGACCTGAACAGGGTCATACTGCCAGTAAGTGTCTGAGCCAGAATCTGAACTCTAGTCTCCCTGATTCCAAGTTCCACTGTGTCACCTAGTTGCCTCTACAAAAGACATTTCTTCATTAAACCCAGATCCTCTCTCGTCTGCTTTGGATTGCAGTCAAAATTATTCCTTCTCACTTCCCAATTTTTATCTCTTCTCTTCTAATAGTTCCTTCCCTGTACTCCATATACATGCCTAGGTCTTCAGTATCCTTAAAAAGTTTTCATTTGACCTTGTGATCTCAATATCATACTATATTTCTCTATTCCTTCATAGTCAAGGTCCTAGAAGGACCTAATTCTACTTCTCTCACTTTTCAGCCCCTTATATTCTGACTTCATTCAACTGAAAGTGCAGTTTCCAAGGTTACCAAAGATTTCTTAAACATCAAAGTTGATAGTCCTTCCTTTCTTCAACCTTTCTGGTCTCTCTACAGGATTCAACAAAGTTTAACATCCATTTCCGGTTATTCTCTTTCTAGATTTTTAAGACATTATTCTCTTTGTCCTCCTCCCCATCTGCTCCTTCTCAGTCTAAGCTGCTAGATTATCATCCATATAATGGCCACCCCCAACTATGGGTAAATACTACAAAGCTAGGCTGGGGAACCTGAGGCCTCAAGGCCACATGTGGCATTCTAGATCTTGTATGCAGCCTTTTGACTGAGTCCAAGTTTTATAGATCCTTTTATTAAGGGCATTTGTTTGTATTCAGTCAAAGGGCTTCACTTGGGGCTGGAAGGTTCCCCGCCAAAATTTCCCTCTTCTTCCTTTAGTCTCCCACTAAAAGAGATAAGATAGCAGTCAAAAGCTATGACAAAAGATCCCCTTCACTCCCTTTTTCAGTAAACTCCTGTAGTCCCAATTACCTCTAGGAAAAAATACAAATTGCAGTTTACCTCAAAAGCTGGCTCCAATGCACCTTTCTAGTCTCTCATACTTTTTATCTTCATGAACTCTACGAGCTAGCTAAAATGATGTTTCTTCTGTTTCTCACACATGATACTCAACCTTTAGTCTCTGTGTCACTGTACTGCCTCTCAAGTCCTACCTCTGACACATGTTGGTCTTGTGACCCTGAACAAGTAGCTTGATCTTTCAGGGCTCTAGAACTCCCTGTCCTCAAAACTCTCAACTAGAGCAGAGCCAGATTAAAATTTCATTGGAAAATGTTTAACAAAATAAATAAAAATACAACATAATGTTAATTTGCGGTTTTCTAAGTTAATATGCTACTCGTAGGGATCTTTTTCTATGTGAGTTTGTCACCATTGCTCTCAACAGCTCACTAGTAATGTAAGCTTCAGCAAAGGTGTTGACCTCTTCTGATAGAAGGAACTTCCTTATCAAGGAGTTCTCTCTATCAACAGGTCCGTCCAGTCCCCATTCCTATTCACATGTTCTCTCCCCCTACAGAGCTCCTTGACTTTTTCATTAGAGTCCATGCATCTTCAGTATGTAGCACAGTGCTAAAACCCAGCAGGCACTAGATACATGGTTGTTGATAAGATAGGTAGGGATAAGGGGAAGGAGAAGTCCAGGGTGATGTAAAGGCTGGAACTTGGGTTACTGATAGGATAAGGAAGCTTTCAACAAAAATAAGGAAGTATAGAGGAAATGGGTTTACAGAATGATAGACCCAGAGCTGCTAGGGCTCTCAGAGGTCTTCTAAACCAGGTCCCTCATTTAACAGATGAAGAAACTGAGATAAGGGAGAATAAATGGCTTGTTCAAGGTAACATAAGAAAATAAAGATTTCTGGATTTAGAGTCACTGAGTTTGAGATACTGATGGAATATGTAGGTGAAGATAACCAGGTGTTGTGGAACTCAGGAGGGAGATTAGGGCAAGATAAATAGATTTGGAAATCATATGCTTAGAGATAATTGAACTCATGGAAGCCAAAAAGTTCATTGAAAGAAGGTGTAGAGAAGGAAAAGAGAAGTTCTCAGGACAGAGACTTTTTTTGTTTCACTCTTCCCTCACTGACTCTCTAAAGCATCTGTTCCAAATATCTTTTCTCCTTAAGCCAATACCATGCCTTCCCTACAATCACTCTCAGCAAAGGAACTTGCATTGTACTTTACTACCACCCTCCCCCCAACTGAGGTTCTCTAATGTATACTCACTCTTTTCTCTAATTCTACACCTCAAATGGCCTTAACACCATTTCCTGTTTTCCCCTTCTTTGTTCCAATTTTGTTCTTCTCCAAGACCAACCTTTCCATTTGTATCCATCTCTCCTCACTGGCATTTTTGAGTTTGTTTTCCTGTTTATCCTCTGGATTCTTTTCTGTTTCTTATAGTCAAGTCTGGCTCTCATTTAAAACAAAATAAAACTTTTTTTTTTTTTTACTCTACCATCTCATCAAGTTATTCTCCTATATCTCTCCTTTCACAGCCTAGAAAAAGCGGTCTATGCTTGTTGTCTCTACTGCCTCAGTTCTCACTCATGTTTTAACAATTAGTTATCTAATTTCTGACTGTCACTGTATTACTGTCTACAAAGTTACTAGGGAGCTCTCAACTGCTAAACCTTTTGTCTCAGGTCTCACATCCTGCTTGACCTCTCTTTGTAAAATCTGACACTGCTGGCCTCCCCTTTCCTATATTTTCTTGATCTATTTCTCCCTTCTGTTCTCCTTTTATCTCTTTCCCTTCTGATTTCCTTTGCAGGATAACCCTTCATGTCCTACCTCCAGGTGCAGGTGTATTCCAGGACTTTTCATGGACCCTATTCTCTCTTGTAACAAACAGAATTAAAATTAAGGAATGTTAATTTTTTATGGGGTACACCTGCATCTTATAATCTTTGCTAGGGAATCAAAATTACCAACTTGCTATCTCCTTGGAAGACATAAAAACTCTAATTGTACAAGGCCAGGAAGACAGATGATGTATCTTTTAGAGATGGTATGACATTAATTTGTGGGCTTAAAGATAACAAACAGATGTCCTGGAAGTATCCCTGGGGCTATCAAGTGTAAGAGGTAACAATTTTTCTTTTAATTATAAGTTGAAACAAACTCAGAGAGAAAGCTGAATTTCTGAACTCAAGAACATACAAAGGTAACTTAAAGCAGATCCAAATTTAATTGTAATATAAAATCAATACAATATAGAATCAAAATCGTCTTAATTTAATTTTCTTCACTCTTTTAGTGAGTTCATCAGTTATCACTGGCTCAATTACTGTCTGTGCACAGCTCCCAAACTGACATACCCATCTTTCTCTTTCTTGAGTATCTTTCTCTTGAGTATCAGTCTCACACCTCCAGCTGCCTACTAGACATTACCTGGATGTCCCATGGGCATTTTAAGCTCAACGAGTCTAAAACAGAAATTTTCAAATTTTCTTCTACACTGAGGTTTAATATTGAGGTTCATTAACTTGTTTTAAAAAAAATTTCACAATTGTATTAAAACATATAATTAGTTTCTTTTGTAATCTTGTGTATTTTATCCATTTAAAAACATTATTTTGAGAAGCGGTTTATAGGCTTCCCCAGAATGCCAAAGGGGTACAGGACACCAGAAAAGGTTAAGAACTTCTGCTCTAGACCTACTTCTCCTATCTCCACTTTTTCTGTTTGACAGCATCCCCATCTTTCCATTCACCCAGGTTGGAAATCTTATTCTCTATTCTTCACTGTCTCTATCATTCAAACAGTTAGCAAATAATATCAAATCTACCTTCCCAACAACTATTAGACCTATCCCCTTCTATTCCTATGTTTGCCTTCCTAGTTCAAGCCCTTATCACCTTTTGTCTGTTCTATTACAAGAGCCTCCTAATTGGTCTCCCTGTCCTCAGACTCTCCCCTCTCCAATTGATCCTCTACCCAGTTGCCAAATTGGTATGCCTAAATCACAGTTCTAACCATGTCACTCCCCTGGTCAAGAATCTTCTTCAGTTTTCCTGTACAATAAAATATCTTTTGACTTTTAAAGTCCTTTACAATCTGGCTTCAATATGTTCTCAAATGGATTTCACATTATTCCCCCTCATATACTCTATGGTCCTGGCAAATTGGCCTCCTTGCTGTTTCCTGAACATGCCATTCCATCCCCTACCTCCATGCCTTTGCACAGGCTGTTCCCTGTCTCTGGAATGGTCTTTTTACCACCCCTCTAGGAATCCCTTGCTCCATTCAAAGCTTAACACAAGTTCCTTCTGGAGCCATTCCTGATTCACTCCCCATGATCACTGTGCATATACTTTGCACTTATTTATATACAAGTTGTTACCCATATTTCCAGCAAAAGATTAAGTTCTTTCTCTGTATCCCTGGCACCTAAAGCAGTGTCAGGAATATAAGAGACACTTAATAATGCTTTTGAATTGAATTGTATCATAGGGACACTCAAAACTGTCTCTTGCCCTCTCTTTCCTCAATCTTCGAAATGGCCATAATATGGAATTGAAGCATATTTTTAAATGTTTATAGAATTAAGTTAGATGTTCCTTGTCCTCAATTTGAAAGTCAAATAAATAAAATCGTCACAACCCACAACCCTCCTAATTAATTAATTTATCAACTTGTTTTTCACTCTTGTGTGGTCTTGGAATAATAAAAAAAAGTTCCTCTCATCAATGGGTTAGGTTAAAAGCAACAATTTAACAGAAGACATGTGAGTTATTTTTATATTATTATATAAAAAAAAATATTATATATTTATATTATATAAACTCCTAAGGCTGTGAAATGACGAGTCTTAACAAAGTGACCACAGAGTCAGAATTAAAAGTTTTAAGGAGCTTTAATTTACCAGCTGGGGCCACTCCATGCCAATTCAAAAGGGGGAGCAGCACCTAGTTCGGGGGTGAAGATCCTTTTATACAGTTTTTTTGGTTTATGTATCTAACAAACACAATTGTTACTAAGCAGGTTACCATATAGATTGCAAGCAAGCTGTTGCTAAGACAAGGCGAGGTTTGTAAGGTTAGTGGAGGGGCACAGGGCATGACGACCAACAAGCAAATAGGCAAATTATTCTAGGCCAGTTTCTTGACTCCTATCTTAAGTCCACGAAGTTTCTATTTAACTAGTACCTGACCACTTCAGCTGAAGCTCCACAAACTGGAAGCATTTGTGGTAACTTGGGCATGAAGTAGTGAGGACTTAAGGTAGTAGCTGTGGGAAAGAGGACAAAAGGGACAATCCAAGAAATATTTCACGGCATCTCCTAATTAGAAGGGAACTTAAGGTCACCTATTCCAATTAGTACCTGAATAGAAATCCCTTTTCTATAACAACCACTTTAAGTGGTCATCTAGCCTCCACTTAAAGGAAGATCTGGGGGCCATCTCCAGTCATCTTGATTTATATCTTCCCACTGGACCCAGATGGCTCCAGAGGAGAAAGTGAGGCTGCTCACTTTGCACAGCCCTCCCTGACTTAAACCCAATTCACTTGTAAGTCATAGCATCACCTTCCTGATGTCACTGTCCTCTTTAAGAATGAATGACAAACAAATAACAAAGGAAGATCTCCAATAAAGGGAAACTAGATGACTCCTAAAGTAGTCATTTCATTACTGAACAACTTTGTTATGAAAATTATTCCTATGTCAATTTGGAATTTTCCTCTCTGCAAAGAGTTCTGCTCTCTGAAATCAAGCAAAGTCTAAAAACTTCCATAAAACATGTCTGAACACTGAAAACAGCTATCAAATCTCTCTAAGTCTTCTCTTTAGAAATTTCCAGTTCCTTCAACTGCTCCTGCTTTTTTACCCTCTGACTAGCTGTCCTCTTATTTGTCAATGTTGTTCCTAAAATGCGGCACCCAGACCTGAATCTACTTAAAAATGTAGTCCTAACAGGACAAAGAAAAAAAGGAGGCGGAGGGTTCTATATAGGGAATGAAGAAGAAAAAGCCAAACATAACCCCAAGATTTCTCCTCTAGAAGACTGGGAAAACGACGGTATCATTCACAGAAACTGTGTGGCTGGGAAAAGGAACTGGTTTGGGGTGAACTGGTAGGGTGGAGTTTGAGGCAAACTAAGTTTTAGGAAGTTGGAGATACTGGACAGATATGAAGGTGGGAGTTTTGAGTGACAGTGCTAGGCAAGTTGAATACCAAACAGATCAGGCTCTTTATATAGAAATTTTGATTGAAAGCTGTTTGGAAGCAGTAAGGGGAATAAGGGAAAGTCCCAGCTGGAGGACAGCCTATTCTAGGCTAGAGGAAGGGATGAGGAAAGGAGGCATGGAGACAGGAGAAGCCAAAACAAAAACAGGAGGTGACGGATAGCCCAGTTTGGATGGAACGCTCAGCCTCTCAATTAGAACTGTAAGAGATAGGGCTTGAACAAGGACAAATGGGAGGGAGGGACTTCGGAATACTAGAGCCAGGAGTTTAAATGTTACTAGGTGGCCACGGGAAGTCCCTGAAAGTTTCGGAGTCAGTGGAGTAGAGATAAACAAAGTTTTAGGAAGATTACACCAAGGTGGTTTTAATTCAAGTGTTAAAGTCAAGAGATAATTGGAACGTGGAATTCACAGAGCTTTGACTGAAAGTAGGGTGTGCGGGGGCGGGACTGGGAGGAGAATAGGGCAAGTTGCAAGTATCTCCCACACAAAAAATCCCTGGTAAGTTAGGTGAAAATAAACGCATAAGGAGTTTGAAAACAACATAAGGTCCCAGGGGAAAAGGCTCATTACTGACTTCCGCTGTAGGTGGAGGAGGAAAATTGGGAAATATTTCCAGGCGGAGGCGGTGGCAACACAAGGGTCGTATTTCAACAGGTGGGAACAACGATTTACCAAGTGCCTATTTTGTCCAGATCTCTAGGGAAAAAAGGTCCAGGGTTCTGGGGTCCCCAGTCCTCCACGGAGCGGACCTGAGGAGCAGGCAGGGGCGGTGGGCACACACTCACACTCTCTCACGCACGCACACGCACACAGGGTCGGGATGTGATGCAACGGGATAGGATGAGGGGGTGACTTACCTTGGCGCTGCGGACGGCCTCCTTGGCTCCGCTAAGCTGCAGCCAGATGCGGCCAGGCGCGGGCAGCGGCGTTGGGGCGTGGGGCGGGCCCAGCACCGTGAGGGACACCCCGAAGAGGCCCTCGATGCGGCCCCGGCTTTCCTGCAGCAGCGCCGTCTTCTCCCCAGGGGCCGTGAACTCGTCCAACACGGCCTGGCCCGAGCGCCCCGCCATGGCTGTTCCTCCTCCAGGGCCCGGGCCGGCCCGGCCTCCGGGGCCCGATCCAGAGATCCGACCGGCGGTAGCGGCCCCCGGAGCCCTCCCCGGCCGCTCCGGGCCCCCGCGGACCTCAAGCTCAACTAAACCATCCCGCTCTGTGGGCCGCAGGACGGCAACTGTGGGAAGATAGGGCCGCGCCCCCCCCCCTTCGCCGCCGCTGCCACCGGCCGGGGCGGCGCCACCGCGCGTGCGCAACGGTCATCACGGCGCGCCGCACGCCCGACGCGGCGGGGGCGGGTCCTAGTCATGTGAGACAAGCTTGTCAAAGGCGGGGCAAAGGGAAAGCCCTGCTGCGGAGAGGAATGATGGGAGAGACAGGAAGGAGGCGTTTTCTGCAAAGAGCCCGTCCTGGGCGGCCATGTTCAGTGAGGGCAAAAAGCTACTATCTAGGCATCTCTCAATTCAGTAGTTAAACCTTACTTTAAGGTAGGGCTTCTTTACTTTTTTCTGCATCATAGGCCTCATTGTCAGTCTTATGAACCCTGTGGACCCCTTCTCAAAACAATATTTTTAAATGCATAAAAGGGTTACAAAGGAAACTGGTTATATTGAAATACAATTATCAAATTATTTTTTAAAAATACAAGAAGATAAGGCTAAGAACCCTGGGTTAAAGGTTTGCCGAACAGCGTATGAGGCAAATTCAAATTGACAGAATTATTTATTTTTTAAAATTATATTTTATTATTTAGAAAATATATTTTTTAAAAGTATTTTTCCACATGTAAATTTTCTTTAATTTTTTGCTTTTTGGAGGGCAATTGGGGTTAGGCGACTTGCCCAAGGTCGAAGGGCTAGTAAGTGTTAAGTGTCTGAGGCTGAATTTGAACTCAGGTCCTCCTGACTTCAGGGCTGGTGCTCTATTCACTGTGCCACCAAGCTACCTCCACATATGCAAATTTTAAAAATATATTTATTTATAAAAATTTTGAATTCCAAATTTCCACCATCCCATTGAAAATGCAAGCAATTTGCTATAGGTTATATATAAGCAGTCAGGTAAAACATACTTCCAAATGAGCTATATTGTGAAAGAAAATGCTGACCAAAAAAAAAGAACCCATGAAAAAAATTTAAAAAAAAAATAGTATATTTTGAACTGCATTCAGACTCCATCAATTCTTTCCCTGGAGGTGGATAGCATTTTTTCATCATGAGTCCTTTGGAATTGTTTTGGATCATTGTATTGCTGAGAAGAACTAAGTCAATAATAGTTCATCATCTTAGTGTTACTTTTACTGTGTTCAACGTTCTTCTGGTTATGCTCCTTTCATTTTGCATCAGTTTCTGTAAGTCTAGATTTTTCTGAGAGCATCTTGTGTTGGACGAAGTATGGTCTCTCAAATAGACTATCCATAGACTATCTGCTAAAGTACATAAAGCCTTAGGCCTCAGTTTGGATTTACTAGAAATCAGGTGATTTTGGAGAAACCGAAACTGTGGAAATCTCCTGCTTGAGCTTCCTTGTTCTTTGTCACCCCACCTGCAAATAAGGGAAAGTAACCGCAAATGCCATTCAAAAATAAGAGCTTTGCATGGGGTGGGGGAGGGAGGGTACACAACATGATTTTGTAGTTATTCCATGACCTAAGCAAAAGTTAACATTTGTAACTAAGTGTATATGTAAAAGATTCAATTTCTGAAGTATCTCTTTCTTCCAAAGTGAATATAATTAGAGGATAGACAAGCTTTGTGATGTATATCTACTATTCAGTTGTGAGGTTTAAGTCAGGAACCTCTTTTGTTTTAAGGTCTATAGTTATGTTAGTGAAGAATATCTTATGAAGTACGTAGTCTATGTGGCATGTAGAAATATAAAGGACAGTTGAGTAATCTGAATAATGAATTATACTAGCCCATACTCAGTCTACTTCTGGTCATTTTTCTCCTACTTCTTTTGGCTCTTGTCTGTTTAATCTGCTAGATTTGTGTCTCTTCAGCACCTTCCACTTGCAGATGACGGCTCAGGCTGATGCCGACCGATGCCCAAAGTCACTACCCAACACCCATTGGATCCAGTGTCTGCTAAGTTCCAGACATTGGCTGCAGCACCTTCCCACCTCCTTCCCTCCCCTCCCCCCCCCCTTGACTGATGGACCCCTGTGAGGCAGGGACAACTCTATGACCTTTCTCAGCCTGAAGCTGCTCGGAAAGCTGAGAACTTTGTTCCTTGTCCCCAAATAATTTGGGTCCCATCTGTACAAGGAGGGAATGATGGGGTCTGGGTTGCTTTTGTCTGTAACCTCAGTTTGTAAAAATCTCACTTGTGTTCTGGTACCTATGTATGTAACATCAGTTTGTAACAAGCCTGTGCAATTAAGTTGTAAAAGTCACACTTTCCCCCAGCCATAAAGGCATTAACTCTGCCTCTCCCCTGCCCCCAGCCTAAAAGTCTTTTCCCTGAGCTAGCAGTCTGCCTAGATACAGTTACCTATGAGTAGTACATCACCCAAGCATTTCACAAACAAATCCTTAGTTTAGAGACCTCCTTAGTTCCAAGTGGCCAGCAGCACCTGAAAACCTTGAACAACATTATCAGAAGAGAAAACTCCCTCCCAATATGGTACCTCCTAAATCCCTAATCAATCTAGCTTCTAGACTTGACACCTCCTGAAACAGTCAAACCAATCCTCCCAAACAGCCATAATGGACCTATCATTCATCCTTGACCAAAAGTAACCTAGTGATGTGTTGAGACAAAAACCAGATGTCCTCATAGCACCCCCAAGGGGGATGTCCCAGTGAATTATGGACAATATGCCTGTGCAATTGATGTAAAAAGTGCATGTCCCTTTAAGCACTGACCACTCCCAAACTCCTCCCTAACTCCACCCTTCCCCACCTAGCTAGCATAATTAACCTTTCTGTTTTTGCAGGGTGGCCTCCTCCCTCTGAGTGTTCTAGTGGTCGACTGCCCACTTCTTGAGAGATTCTAATAAAGAAACCTTTCTACTTTCACCTTGAGACATCTCCAAGTAGTCAATTTAGGGTAGGGTCTTTGTGTCTCACATAATCTTGCTTCTCATTTCTTATAGCACAGTAGTATTATATCATAGTCATATACCACAATTTGTTCAGCCATTCCCCAATTAATGGAAGTCCCCTCAATTTCAATTTTTTCACTACCACAAAAAGAGCTGCTATAAATATTTTTATACATATGGGTCTTTTTCCTTTTTCTTTGATTTCTCTGACATACAGATGCAGTAGTGCTGGGTCAAAGGGGATGCATAGTTCCAAATTGCTTTCCAGAATGTTTGGATCAATTTACAATTCTACCAATAGTGTATTAGTATCCCAGTTTTCCTACATCCTCTCAAACATTTGTCGTTTTCCTTTTCTGTCATATTAACCAAACATATAGGTGTAAGGTGGTACCTCAGAGTTGTTTTCATTTGCATTTCTCTAATCAATAGTGATTTAGAGCATTTTTTTTTCAAATGACCATTGATAACTCCGATTTCTTCATCTGAAAACTGCCTGTTCATATTCTTTGACCATTTATCAATTGGGGAATGACTCATTCTTATAAATTTCGCTCAGTTCTGTATATATTTGAGAAATGAGGCCCTTGTCCAAGAAACTTTCTGTAAACTTCCACCCCTCCACCCCCAGCTTTTTGCTTTCCTTCTAATCTTGGCTGCATCAGTTTTGTTTATGCAACAACTTTTAAATTTAAGGTAATCAAAATTATATATTTTATGTCCCTCAATTTGCTCCCTCTCCCTTGTTTGGTCATAAATTCTCCCCTTATCCATAGATCTGACAGATAAATTATTCCGTGCTCTCCTAATTTGCTTATGCCTTTATGTTTAAATCTTTTATCCACTTTGACCTTATCTTGGTATATGGTGTGAGATGTTTGTCTATACCTAGTCTCTGCCAAACTGCTTTCAAGTTTTCCCAGCAGGTTTTGTCAAATAGTGAGTTCTTGTCCCCAAAGCTTGTGTCTTTGGAATTATCAAACACTAGATTACTATGATTACCCATCACGCATTATATTCTCAAGAGAGATTGATACTTAAAAGATGAAATATTTTGTTGCAATGTTGAACAGGCATTTCAGTTTCACTTTGATTCTATATTCTGAGTGCCTTACTCAGAAAAGTAAGTGGATAGCTTGGGTTTATTTTCTTGGTGGTAAGAATCATCTCCCAAGTATTTCAAATATCACCTCTTACAGAGTACTCAACATCTGGATCCAGGAATTCCTGACTTCTTGAACTCATAAGGTTCCTGCCAAGGTTAGCAGCAGCCATTTCAGTGTTGTTCTATGTCCCAGGGAAAACAAAACACAAAGTAAAAAGGCATAGCAAGAGACTTGAGGTTAATTCCTTCAGTTTTAGACTCATGTAGGCTAGTAGTCAGTCAATAAATATTTATTAATCATGCTATGAGCCACATAGTCTGCTAAATATTAAGGATACAAATCCAAAAAAGACAGTTCTTTTCCTCAAGGAGTTTATGATCTGTTGGGGGAATACAACACACACACACACACACACACACACACACAGAGCTAAAAAGGTGGGGAAGGAGGAGAAGGAAGGGTATCCAATATTGGGACATGGTGAACTCAAAGAAGTCCAAAATGAGTGTAACTGGATGGGAAATGAGGGGATGCCTGTCTTATCCCCCTTCCTTAAATGGAAGTTGAGGAATTTATGATTCCACCCTCCAATTAGAGGGGCAGATGGTAGTGATAAAGGTACAGTTGCCATGACTGATTGGATCTTGCAGAATGATGAGAATTCACAATGACGGTGTTACTAGCATGGTTATTGTGTTGAGCCATGTCTAACTCTCTGTGATCCCATTTGGGGTTTTCTTGGCAAAGCTCCTGGAGTGCTTTGCCATTTCCTTCTCCAGCTCATTTTACAGATGAAAAAATTGAGGCAATCAGGGTTAAGGTACTTGCCTAGAGTCACACAGTTTGTAAATGTCTGAGGTTAGATTTAAACTCAGGTCTTCCTAACTCCAGGCCCAGCACTCTATCCACTACACCCCCTAGTCCAAAAAGCACAAAATGAGTGCACAAGTGAAAGCTGGCATGAGATGTCAGCATATGTAACTGGTTGTCATCAGTGGTCTGTTGCCATTGCTACCTGGTTTGAGAGGGCAGGAAGAGAGAGAGAGTGAAATTTTCCTCTCTCCTTCAGTGAACAGAATTCTAAGGAAGAGGGTGCTTGATTCTTAGCCCACTACTAGAGGGGAAGAGAGAGAGCTAGCAGAACTTATTTATGCTTTTAAACCAAATGAGCAGATGGTTTTTCCAGGCTTAGTGTTCAGTCTTCTTGACACATCTCCCTACCTTTCCCCCCTATCCCCACAACCCAATATAATGGTAAGGGAGTTTGAAGATCTTCCCTGCCCCTTAATGGACCTCACTTGGAGCCCAACAAGAGAAGCCTTGCTTAGGGGAGGCTGGTTTTTCAGGAAGACCCACACCTTTTGTTACTTTTTATTTAGGAATTGGGTACGAAGGTTGTGATGTCCTCTAATCCTGGAGAAGGCTATATATACACCCCCTAAGGTGAGGTTTTCTTTGGGGCTTACTTATGGGAAGAGTTGTGTGATTTGGCCAGATGAGACTCTGGGCAGTTGTTGAGCACCTCACTCCCTCCCACCAGCTTTGAAAACCCAGATGTTGGTGCTTCTCTCTCTGGTAAGTAACACAGTATTTATGGAATGGTCAGACAGCTAGAAGCCCTGTCTTTTAGTCTGTTGAATTGTGTTATTTTCTCTGTCTGTATTTTTTGTCTGCTTGAGTTATCTGTTTGTATTTTCTCTGAAGTCCAGGGTGCTGACTTTTCCCCCTGAACTAAGTGAATGAGATATACATATATATATATATATATATATATTTGATTAAAGTAAGATTATTAACCTTTTTTGATTTGCTTTTCTTTAGAAAAGCAGATCAAAGAACCTGTTCTAGCGGCCATCCTGGATATACTAGGATGTTTGCTGTTATACCCCCATGATGGACACCAAGGGACCAACCAGATGCCTCTATTTACATATGACCTTTAGCAAGTGGAAGAGACCTAGCCACTGTGCCTGCGTCACTAGAAGTGGCCATTGAAAGGGATCAGTATGCAAACTCAGGACCATCACCTTGGTAATACAAAAAAAAAGTCAAAAAAGGAGAGGGATAAAGAAATGTATGTTGTAGGGCAACATAGAGTATCAGTTTGCTCACTTTTGAGTGTGAATGTGCTTAGTATGGTTCTAGGTGAAGTCAGTGGTTTTATCATCAGAAAGTTTTGCCCTTCCACAAATTATATTCAAACTAAGTTAAAATACTATAGGCCAAACCTGTCTTAGTGGATCCCTTCAAAGAGAGGGAGAGGACAACATCTGAATAAACAGGCATTTGGAAATACCAGGTAGGGGGAGCTGTGATGTTAGAATGGGATTACCCAAATTAAGACCTGGCCAGGGTCTAGGTCTTCCACAGTTCATAGGGTTTATAGGGTCTTTTTTAACCTCAGAGGGAAATATTTTCTGTCTCATTCCCCAAATTGAAGCTGTTCAGAAAAAAGGACTCAGGAGACATAGTACAAGGAAGAGAACTCTTGACTTCACAAAGCTGTTACTTCCTGCTCCCTGGGGGGCTTTCCCTTGATGTCCATAGTCCTCATTTGTGCTTTGCTCCACCAGGACACATGAGATTGCACAGAGTGCAGTCAGATAATGAATTCCACAGTAGATGATTGATCATGCAAGGAACTAGAGTCAACATAGAGCATGTTATTTCTTGTTTGCTTATTTCACTTACCTTGACTATAGATTCCATTGTTTAACTAATTGGAAGGGCTTTCTACATTGCTGGTTGCTGTTTACATCACACTGACTATTCCTTGTATTTACCGAGCATCCCTACCTTCTTTCATGTACCAATGACTCTTAGTCACTTAATTACCAAGTAATCCCTTACTAAGAAAAGGCCCTAATGCAAAGAAATCAGATTATCATAAAGGTAGGGATTTTTTCTTTTTTTTATAAAGGGTTGTTTGCCTGGTCAGCATTTCCCTTTATATATTTCAATGTTTCCTCACTGAAGAGAACCAGGAGAAAGAGAAACCCCTGCCCTAGAAACTCTCTCCACTTTGCATCATGTTCTTGACAGTTTTTGAACCACAACTTCCTTCATTTGTCTAAGCCTGTCTGGTCCTGATCAGCCTCACTAGCCTGTAATGTCTGGAGCCAAGGATAAGGGTGGTGGTTGTTTTCTGTACTATGTTAAGTAACATTTTATCTGCCTGAATAGAGGGGGAAAGAGCTGTGCATAATGAGGAATAATAATGGAAACAAAACAAGACAGGAAAAAACAAAACATCCTATATTTGACTTTAGAGGAGTGCTGCAATGGATTTAGAATCAGAAGATCTGGATTCAAATCCTGGGATCTCATTAGCTAATTGTGTGAACTTGAGGAAGTCACAACCTCTAAGGGCCTTGGTTTCCTCCTCTGTATGAGAGGATTGGAATACATCATTTATATGTCACAGAACTATAGCCATGATAATACTACCAAAAAATGCAGTAGCACAATTTCCTTCTCACTGAATCTTGTTTTGGTTTTGCTTGTTACCCTGTGAATGGAGGAGAGAAGAAGCTTTATCTAGGTTATAATAAATAACCTCTTACATGTTTTTGAAGCTGACTCTACAATACTCATATAAACTATCCTGATTAATTGTTCAAAAGGAATTCTTCTAAATTCTATCCATCTTCAAGTTCCAGTGCAATTTTCATTTTCTTCATTATCTCTATGGTATTTTATTTATCATCATTGAGATTATAAAGACTCAAAGTTCTCTCTTCTATAAAATGACAGGGCTGGACTAGGGGATCCCTAAGGTCCCTTCTAGCTTTGACATTCTATTGGGGGTGTGGTGGGGAGAAAAACAGAGCTATAAGAGACTGAGAAGTCATCTAGTCAAGTTCCCCCCTTCCAGGCAAATGAAATGCCATATAGCTCATATTTACATAGTATTTTAAGGTTTACAAAGCACTTTATATATGTTATATCAATTGTTTCTCACAATAACACTATGAGGTAGGTATTATTATTCTCCATTTATAGAAAGGAAAATTGAGACTCAAAGTGGTTCATTGACTTTGCTGAAGGTTAAATAGTAAGTGATGAGGTTTAGGGTTGCTGGGAACCCTGAAATATCAGGGTACAGAACAGCATCTGCCTGGAATGAATTCACACACTCAAACTTTCTTCCAGTCAAGGATCAGTTTATTATAATGCTAATAGAAGAGGGCAAGGCTCCTAGTAAACCTGCAACTTAATGGGGGTGCCACTGATGCTTATATACAAAAAGGACAGTGAAAGGATCTGGATGGAATTAAGGAGTGGTAAGTAATCTGGGGTAGGCCAAGTACAACAGTGAAAGCAATGTCAAGTAAGCTAATTAGGTGATGTGGGTGGCTGAGGTGGGCCAGTTACCTTGGGCTGAGGTGCCACAGATCTGGGCTGCTGCAATGTATGGGAAAATTCAGGGACTGGATTGTTTTCAAAGACATGATCTTTTCCTTTTAGGGGTCCAGGTCCCACTACCCCATCAGTAAGGATTAGAATTTGTATTCAAACTCAGACCTTCTAGCATGCCACATTAGATAATAATAACTTAGATTTTCATACGGCTTTAAAGATTTACAAAATGCTTTCCTTACATCTCCATCAAGTGAGGGAGGTAGTAATGTTATTGTCCCCATTTTAGAGATGAAGGAACTAAGACTTAAAGAGATAAAGTGGCTTGTCCATGGCTTGTCCATGGTTACACAGCTACTAAGTATCAGAGCTAAGATTTGAACCCAGGTCTCCTGGCCCTAAGTCCAGCATTCTTTTTGCCATACTACTGATGGCCAGTAGTATGATTTTGGCACAGGAAACTCACAGAGTTTTCCTCACCTGCAGTGGGAAAGAAATTGCTTTTCAAAAACTGAAGCAGTCCTGAAGGATGGAGTGACTCAGTACAGAGAAGAGAACACTTATGACTCAGTTCCAGAGATCTACATTTGGGGATTGTGATGACAATGCAATCCTCAGCTTAAATGTAGAAGGGAGGATCTCTGTATCTGACAGCTGCTGGGATTTTTTACCCCTAGGGAATGGGCAATCCAATAGTTGCAATGTTTTGGTTTTCTAGGTGGTCAGAAGACCTGGAATCTAGTCTCAGTTCAATTGTTTACTACATGACCTTGAGTAAGTTGCTGCCTTCTCTGAGACTTTGTTTTCCTTCTGACAAATGGGAAAAATTGTAAAGTTTTGTATGCATGTAAGCTATCATTTTTTTTCAGGGTTCACAGAGAAGAGATCTCACACAACCTGATATGTTTTATCCATTCAAGAATATCTAAAGGAATGGTCTGCATATTCTATAGTACTACATTTCCCATGATACAAGAGTGTGGAAAGTGGTCACTCATTGGGAAACAGCTCTAGGACTCCATTTCCCATGGGACACTGTACCTAAAGCACTGGGAGATTACATCATAAGTAAAGGCTAGTTCATGAGGTAGGCAGGGTTAATTGTACAGGAGGGCAATTTTAACTTCAGGGCTAGAGAAAGAGACCTGTGTAGAAGATTTCTAAGAGAGCAAAATGGCTCTAGAGAGACTTATGAGATGGAGAGCTGCATGAAGAATGATCAAAATAGGAGTCTAAGAGTCCCAACATGATTCTGATTTCCTATTCAGGCTGTAGAGGTAGGCTGTGATTCTGTAAAAACACAGAATTAGAAGGGATCTTAAAAGCCATCCAGTCCAATCCATTGCTGGCTAAGAAGCACCTCTGCATCATCATTGACAAGTAGTAATCTAAGAACTGACCAGTTTCTGCTTGAAAACTGTTAGGGTAAACCTAGATAGACCTTTCTGAGGGATTCTGTTTTGTTTTCTGAGATCTCTTATTGTTAAGAGGTTTTCTTTTTTTTTTTTTTTTTAATATTTTATTTATTTTAGTTTACATCATTCATTTCCACGAGATTTTGAGTTACAAATTTTCTTCCCATCTTTCCCCTAACTCCTCCCCCAAACAGCCATTCCCTTGTATAACCCCTCCCCCAATCTAATCTCTCCTATGTCCTCCCCCATCACTCCACTAACTTTCCGATAGGGCAGGATGGATCTCCCTTGCACAGTGCCTGTGTATCTTAAGTTCCAGTTGGATGTAGTTAATAATAATAGTAATAATAATTGTATATATATGTATACATAAACATATATATTTTTAACATTTGATTATAGAATTCTAAATTCTAGATTCTTTCTCTTCCTCCCTCATCACCCACCCCTATTGGAAGGACAAGTAATCAAATACAGGCTGTCCATGTGTAATTACACAGAACCTCTCCACAGTGGGCATATTGTGAGAGACTGATTATATGTCCCTCCTTCCTATCCCACCCCCCCCATTCCACTTTCTGCCCTGTCCCTGTGTCCCTGTCCCTCTATAGAAATGTGCACTTCCATCAACCCTCCCCCCTACCCTCTCCTCCCCTCCATCATCCCACCTCTCATCCTGTGTGGCAAGATAGCCTTTTAGAGTTTATGTCATTTCTTCCCTAAGCCAAGTTCAGTGAGAGTAAGGTTGACTCTTTCCCTTTTGCCTTCCTGTTCTCCCC
>CM053585.1:228807553-228826530 GCA_028646515.1 Pseudochirops corinnae | reverse complement strand
GGTGCCACAGGCTCCACGTGACCACATTCAGCCTATTAGGGAACAGAGTATACTTTCAAATATCCAAGGGTCCTCAGAGTCACGTAGCCACATTAGCAAAGGGCCTAGGGGCAGGGAAGATCTTTAGATTCCCATAACACTAGCCCACTTATATCACTGATTACACCCAGCTAAGTCTGAGCCTTAGATCACTCCCACCATTTGTCACTTTCACTCCCACATACAGGTTGCTAAATGAAGACAGAGAAAATCATGCAACTATTCTGAATAGGTTCACTACAAATTTGTTTTGTACAACCTCAACTGGGCTCTCACTGCTGCAAGGCAATCCCTCTATGAGTCCTTTATCAATCCACTATCCCACTCTCCATAGTGGCTCTTTCAAACCTTTTCATCCCTTTTCAAACATCTCATGGCTCCCCCTCCCTCCATCCTTTCAGCTGAGAATCTTGCGTTATATTTTACAGAAAAAAATTGAGACCATTTACCATAAGCTTTCTCTTTTCTCTTCTTACTCATCTCCTATCATTCAGATGCCTTCTGTCTCTATCTCCTCCTTCACCTATCTCACCTGAAGTAGCTTTACTCCTTACCAAAGGTAATCTTTGTGATTGTTCAAGTGATCCAATTTCATTTTATCTCCTCCAACAGATTGCATCCTCTGTCATCCTCATTTCTTCACTTATATTTAATCTTTTCCTCTCTACTGATTCATTCCCTACTGCCTACACATGTACCCAAATCTTCCCCATCCTGAAAAAACCCTTATTTGATCCTTCCATCCCTGATAACTACCATCCTCTATTTCTTCTCCCCTTTCTAGCTAAATTCCTTGAAATGGCTATCTGTAATAGAAGCCTTGACTTTCTCTCCTCCAACTCTCTTCTCAGCCCCTATCTATCTGGCTTCTGACCTTATTATTTCACCAAAACTACCCTCTTCAAAGTTTCAAATAATCTCTTAGTTGCCACATTCAGTGCACTTTTTCCAATCCTCACTCCCCTTGACTTCTCTGCAACCTTTGACACTATTGACCATTTTCTCTTCCTGGATACTCTCTTCTCTCTTCGTTTCAGAATACCACTCACTCCTGGTTCTCGTCTTACTCTGACTGCTCCTTCTCTGTCTCTTTTGCTGGATCATCTTCCATTTCATGCCCTCTAAACACAGGTGTCCCTCAAAATTATGTCCTGGGACTTCTCCCTCTATACTACTTCACTTGGTGATCTTATCCACTCCAGTGGATTTAATTAGCACCTCTGTGCTTGTGATTCTCAATGCTAATCTATCCTGCTCTAACCTCTTTGCTGACCTCCAATATTGCTTCTCCAATTGCCTTTCAAACATCTCAAACTAGATTTCCAGTACACATTTTAAACTCCAACATGTACAAAATTGAGCTAATTATCCTAATTACCCTAAGCCTTCCCCTCCTGCCCCCTTCCTTGTTACTTTAGAGCAGTGGTTCTCAACCTTCCTAATGCTTTTATACTAGTACGTGGGCGTATCTGCATGTGGGTGGACCCACCTGGAGGTGGATAGAGGAATGGTGTCTCGGTTCCTAAGACCATCAGAAATATGTGTTTTCCAATGCTCTTAGGTGACCCCTGTCACTCCTGTGAAAGGGTCATTTGACCCTCAAAGGGGTTTCGACCCACAGGTTGAGAACTGGTGCTCTAGAGGGTAACATCATCTTTTCAGTCCCTAGGGCTCCCATATCTAATCTGTTGCCATGACCTGTTATCTTTGTAACATCTCTTGAATATATGTTCTCTCTTCTGACATTGCCACAGATTATAGGCCCCCATCACCTTATGACTGGACTGCTGTAATAGCTTGCTATTGGATCTCCCTGCCTCATCTTTTCCTACTTTAACTCATTGTTCATTCAGTTACCAAAGTAATTTTCCTGAAGTACAGGTCCTACCGTTTCACCCCCTACTCAACAGACTCCAATGACTCCTTATTGACTACAGGATCAAATACACAATGCTCTGTTTGACAACTGGAACTAGAACTCTGATCCAGTGACACTGACCTTTTGACTGTAAAGCCAAGCATGAGCAACTTTCCAGAGGACTGCTGCTGTGAACAGCTTTAAGATTCTGATTACATAGTATAGTGAACTCTGTATTTATTCAGCAGTAAACTAAAGCAAAACATTCAGAGAAACCAAAGTACAGCATTCACAATGTTATAACATAGCAATTTATAACTAAAGTGACCACATAGTTTTAAACAAAAGATATCATTCAGTAAGTCCTTAACTTAATTATCCTTAAGGAGCAAGCCTTCTTAAGGGACACAAAATACAAAGGTCAAAGTTCTCCACTGCTAGGGTCACATTGTCTTAGTCTCTCAGTCAAAAAGTCTTCTGTCTTCGTTATTGGAGATTAGTTTCCAACCATCCTTAACTCAATCATCCTTAAGAGGTACCAGGTACAGAGTACAAAGTTAACCCATCCCTAGGCCACAGTAAATCATGATCTTCTCAGTCAGCATTAAATACCTGTAGAGAGGTCTTTTCATCTTGACTGGAGGCTGGCTCCCAAATTCCATGATTCCTCTTCTATGGGTCCAGCTCCTGCCTGAATCTACCCAGTCCTTACCTGGATTCACAGGTAGGTAGCTCTCAGCTCCTTGTACAGTTCCATATTGAAACTTACAGTGTTCAGTCTACCTCAAGTCCTTCACAGTTTCTGTTTCTGGGAAGACAAAGCTTAACAGAGGCAAAGCAACATTCATGCACATTGCCGGCACCATCATCAATTCACTGTCTTCCTGTGAAATCAGCAGAGACCCACAAACAAGTTCTGAGAAGTCAACACAAATCATTAGCATAGAAATCAACACAGACCCACAAACAAGGTCCAAGAGGTCAACACAAATCATCAGTAAAGTCCTGGCACCTCTGAAACCCTCCTCCAGGACTTCTGTAAACACACAATAAGAAAATCCTCCTTCAAGGCTTCCAGTAAGGTCCCAGGGCTTCAGTACAAAGTATTACAAACACAAATCAACACAGACAGAACAGACAAACAGAGTGCTGGGATACTACAAATTTTCTCCTTCTCAACTTTGCCACCACGAGTGTTCTCTTTTCAGTTTTGCTCTCTCCCAGCTTGTGCTCAGCTTTTTATCTGGTTGTTAGCTCCTGCCTGTTCCATCCAACTCTTATGTCCTTCCTGTTCCTGTCTTTGGCAAGTTCCTCCCACTGTGGGTTTCACAAGTTCTGTTTCTTAACAAAGACTTGATATAATCATGGTCAAGGCTCAAAAGAAACTTGAACTGAAACAAGGTGCTAAATAATTAAATAGCTGAAACAAGACACTAAGTACTTCTTTGCTTGTCATTACACTGTTCCGTGAACAAGACATTCCATCTCTTTGCTCCCTGCATTTTCTTTGACTACCCCCTAGGCCTAGAGCTTCTCTCTACTCTGTCTACTGACTTCCCTGGCTTCCTTTATGCCCCAACTAAAATCAATCTCTCTGTGTCTCTCTCTCTAAACTAGAAGCCTTTCCTAATCTCTTAATTTAAGTGCCTTCCTTCTTAATTGTTTCCTACTTATCCTGTATAAAGCTTGCTTTATATATATTTGTTTGCGTGTTACCTCCTCCATTAGACTGTAAGTTCCTTGAGGGCAGAGATTGTCTTGGGCTTTTCTTTGTATCTCCAGTGGTTGCCATAGTGTCTGGTACATAGTAGGCATTTAATAAATATTGATTCACTGATTTTATATACAACTAGGATTGGTCAGGGCATGTCTAGTGTAGCTAACAAGGAGGTGTCCTGGAGGGATCTTTAGAGAATAACTAGTTTATCTAACATGGAACCAACCACATGATTGGTGTTAGCTTCTTTTGAGTGACTGTCTACATCTTTAAAACTGATGTACCCTTTTTGGCAACTCTTATTTGGTGCAACCTGATTGTGAAGATCCTAGTTCACCTAGATTGAGGATATTATGAATTGAACTGGTGAGAAGGGAAATACTTTCTTCCTCTGCTCCTTCTTCTTTAACCTGGCTCCAAGAAATGAGCCTGGAGGTGTTTGTTCTGTTCTATATTATTTGTCCTGCTCAATTTCAGTTGCTTCAACTTCAGGTGCCAGAGATGATCTCCAGTGAGACCTGGGAGTTTGAGCTATAGTGACTTTGGAGTCAGGATTGTAGGCAGAGTAGGGCAAGTCAGCCAGCTCAGCATGGAAATGCTGAGAAAACAAAGTGCTTGAGACTCAAATCCAAGGGATGTTTTGTAACTTGGAACTGGGACTGTGTTCTGTAGGAAGGGAGCTAAGCTCTGACCCTAATCTCCTTTTCTTCCCCAAAGACTAAGGCAGTGAAAGGGAGGAAAATTATGCCTACTGTATGATGCAGGACTAAGTTTGTATGTTTATAATTATATCTTTTGGAATAAATATTTCAGTATAAAAACTAATTTAACTGTTAGTGGCTAATGGAACTGGGGTGTAGGGGACTGATTTGTTTCCTACACTTCGAGGAATTCCATTGTTGATGACTAGAGTCATGTGTAGAAAGCCTTTGTTGTTGTTCAGTCACATCTGACTCTTCGTGACCTCATGGACCGTACTATCCATAGGGTTTTTTTGGCAAAGATTCTGGAGTGGTTTGTCATTTCCTTCTCTAGTGGATTAAAGCAAACAGAGGTTAAGTGATTTGCCAGGGTCACACAGCTAGTAAGTGTCTGAGGCAGTATTTGAACTCAAGTCTTACCAACTGTAGGCCCAGACTAAATCCACTGAACCACCAGGCTTCCTCCACATCTAGACAGAAAGCCTATATACATCCCAAATCCCGTTAATGGTAGCAGAGAACCCTGGAAGAAGAGTGAAATCTAACCTACCTTGCTTGCTATTAGTACTATATCTGCATTTAAAAACATTCTGAGAAGTGGCCAATAAGCTTTCCTGGGACCTCCATAGTGGAAATGTGAAAGAAGGAAAAGAGAAGCCTTTGGATTCAGTCTGTGTTAGAACAGAGATTCTTTTGAGACTAGAGACAACCTTGACTGACTGACCTCCTGAATCTCAAGAGAGTATCAGCATGCAATTTCCTCTTCACCCTGAATCATGGTCTGTATCCTCTCTATTTAGGTCATCAGTTTCTCTGCAACTGGCAGACCGGCACTTCTCAGAGACTATTGGACTGATTGTCCAGCAGTCTTGTTTGTTTCTCTGCAACTGGCAGACAGGCACTTCTCAGAGACTATTGGACTGATTGTCTAGTAGTCTTGTTCCGAACAACAGGGTACCCAAGTAACTCTCTTTGGACACTGTGTAGTAGTATTATGTTATGTTATAATATATATTAGATTTGCAAAGTATCATTCATTCTTCAGTTATTTTTCAGACAGGCAGATTTTACAGTCTTTCAAGAACTTGGTAAGGGGTGAATATTTACTATCTTGTTCTGTTATCTTATGTTGTCTTTGAAAACCAAGATTTCTTAGCAGGGCTTTATGCCCTGGCTGGAGTTCCTGACAATGAACTCAAGCATCACACCATTGCTTATTTTTTCTTGAGCTTTTCTGAGCTGAAGCCATATGTAGCTACCTGTAAATGTTAGACTTTCTTAAATTAAGCTCAGGCACATGCTGACTGTATCTCCACTTTGCTATCTTATGAGGCTCCAAAACATGTATCAATAGGTAAGCTTGGTTCTTGTTCAGACATCAGCAGGTATAGGGTAAAGCCAGCACTGTTACTCTTGGTGATATCATATGTGCACTAGAAATGATATGTACTAAAGGGTCTATAAGCATATTCAATAATGTGTGATTAAAATACTATGGATGTGTATCTCCTTGAATTTGGTAAAATGAAGTTTTAAATTTCTTGATTCCTGCCTAAGCTAATAACTTCTTGAGTAGCTTACTCTCAACATCTCAGTCTTTGTCAATCAGAATGAATCTTGGCATGGAATCCATCTAAACACCAAATAATATTTCTCCTTGGCAATGATAGAAGCTTCTTAGTTCCTAGTTGGGCATGCCTGTACATACTAGGTGAAATAGTTTATTACTAGGTTATTGCTTAGCTTTTTTCTATCTCCTTCCAGAGATAAAAGACCTATACACACAAGTTCCAGTATTTTTGGTGCAGATAATTCCCTAATAAGTAATAAAAATCTGTTTCATTTTTCTATGAACACCATGAGTGCAAGTCTTACAAGTCCTACCCACATCTGGTGCCATCTTGAGTCAATAGAATTCTCCAAAATTCTCTCTTGGCCCAGAATATCCAAAATCATCACGTAATACTTTCATACTTAGGAATCAATATGACTTGGGTAGCACCAAGGACTCTTTTTTTTGTTCTTTATATTGAATCAGTTATGGACTAGTATAGAATTCAATTTTATAACTTCAACATCTGCTATTTTCTCAACACTAAGGTGCCTTCTAAGAAAAGAATCATGAGACCCAGAGGATCAGATCTTTATTTTTTGTAAGTTTCATTCTCATAAACATTTAGCAAGCGGTTGCTGCTGCTGCTAGTCATCTAGTGATACATAGAGAAGGGAGGGTTGGCCCAATGTTACAAAATTTATATTTACTGAAGGTTCACTCTACAGTGGAAGTTCTGGCGTTTCAGCTGCATTTTCATGTTAGTGACCCATCTCCTTACATGTCACAGATCGTCTTCAATATGGTTACCACCAGGGCTTCCTAAATGAAGAGTCTGGAGGTTAGGGCATTCATATCCATATTATTCTTTCCTGGCCACTGTTGCTCTCAATTTGGAATTGTCTCATGCTGCTAACCATCTCTGGCAGGAAACATCCAATTTACTGTGTACTGAAAATATGTTACTGTGCTACTATCCACTGTAATGTACAACTGAGTTCTATAGATATAATCACAGAACTTATTAATGATAAACCACATCAAAGTCAAGAACTCTAATTTGTGAATGGAATAATGGATTTCATTGTCAGCAAATCCTCTACCAAAAAATGCAGTAGAATTCTAGTGTCCATTTTTCTTCTCATACAAAATTGTCCCCATGTCCTCTAGACTGCTATAGCATGTAACAAAAAAGGTTTCACTTGGATTTGCAAAAATCAACCCTAGTTCACAGGTGAAGCAATTGACCAAGGTCCTGGAAGATCTGACCACATTTCTTATCCCAGTGATTTTCAGATGGTGTCAGAGACTTCAGAACATATTGTCCTTTTGTCCCTTTTTACTTCTATTTCTTTTCAAGCATATATCCATGAGTGAAAGGAAGTATGATTTAGTGGATGGATTGCTGAACCAGGTGTCAGAAAGATTTGGGTATAATTTCCATCTCAGACACTTAACCCCTGTGTGACACTGGGCAGATCATAACTTCTCTGGAGCTTAATTTCCTCTTTTGTAAAATTGAGATTATACTCATTGAGTACTTTAAGGTCCCTTCCAGCTCTAAATATACTAACCTATAAGATTATTGAAAGACTTACCAATAATGGCACATTTCTTTATATATTTGTGATAGAAACCACAAATCTTAGAAAAGTCTTTAGCTCTTGGAAAGTCTTCAGACACAGTCAGGTGAGTGCTTCAAACTTTTTGGAGTCAGTCCTATCTGTTGAGACATTAGGTAACTATTTGATATTGCCTTTTCAGAGCTGGTATTTATCAATTGACACCAATGACTTTTGGTTGATCTAATGCCTTTATTCTTATTTATTGGGATCTTTCCTAACATGATGAGACAGTGTGATACAATGGAAAGAGCACTGCCTTTGGACTTAGAGGACTTGAGTTCAAATTTTGCCTCTGTTATTTTTTTTACCTGAATGAACTTCGTTGTAAATTGATCTTTCTATGTCTCAATTTCCTCATCTGTAAAATGAGAGGTTTAGATTAGATGGCCTCTGAGGTCCCTTCTACTTCTAAATCTGTTATCTTATGTTCTTACCAATTGCCTTCTCCATAAGCCATTGGAAAGTGGTGGGACCCACAAATTCCATGGGCTATATATTCAAACTCACAGAATTCTATTAGACTTGTGAAGATTTATTTTTAAAAATTTTCTTCCCACTGCACAGATGCAACTGTGAAAATCAGTGATTACCTAGTGAACAATTCAGAACTCCTTGCATGGTTTATCAAGCTCCACTAGTTTTTTTATTCAAAGTTCAATAATCTACAGTCTCCACAGTCTTTTTTCCCTATATAACTACCATGGGATGAATTATGGGATTCTCTGAAAATATTGCTGCCTAATAATTTCTTCTGATGGTTCCTGGGTTCCTCTATTTCTAAGGCAGTGAGTTTTCTTCATCACTCTCAAGAAAGCTGGGAATGATTGATATGGACTATGTGCATTGCACCTTTAGCTCACCTGAAATCTTACTTATGCAGTGAGAAGACACATGCTCTTTTACTGAGCTTCTTTTTAGATTGTTCCTTCTATTCCTCAGGATTGTTCCTTCTATTCCTCAGATTCTAGAGAATTGCCAAAATGAAACTTTTCTTGAGGAGGAAAGTTCACTAGTTTTATTTTTTCTTCTCTGCCTTTACCATTGTCTTTTATTTTCTTTTTTTGTATAATTCATTAATTTATTTTTAACTTTCAACATTCACTTCCATAAGATTTTGAGTTGTAAATTTTATTCCCCTCATTCCCCTCCCCCTCCTAAAGAAGGCATGCAATCTGATATTGGCTCTACTTATACATCCATATTAAGCATATTTTTGCATTAGTCATGATGTAAAGAAGAATTACAACTGATGGGAGGAACAACAAGAAAGAAGAAACAAAACAACAAAAGTAAAGGAAAACAAATAATATGCTTCCATCTGAATTCAGACTCCAAAGTTCTTTGTCTGGATGTGGATAGCATTTTCCACCATGAGTCTTTTGGAGTTGTCTTAGATCCTTGCATTGCTGAGAAGAGCCAAGTCTATCAAAGTCAGTCATCAAACAATGTGACTGTTACAGTGTACGATATTGTCCTGGTTCTGCTCATTTCATTCAGCATCAGTTCATATAAATCTTTCCAGGTTTTTCTGAAGTCTTCTATCTTCTTACAAGCTTTCACATAGAAAGTGTTCTTGGTATTGAGGTATTGAGCCTTTGATTTCTGTCTGTCACATTCTGATGGTACTTAGCACAAGCTGTAGTTGGTCTCAATTAATTTTGACACTCTAAAGATATGTGTGTATTTAGTTTGAACATACTAAGGCTATAGAAACTACTTTTGTGTTGATTTCTATCCATGACTTTCCTAGGGAACTCCAAGCTTATTCTGATATGACCCACATATTGGTAGTTTCTTGCACAAAATCCATAGAAACATAGCCCTTATATATACTTAATAATTTCCATCATGAAATGCCTAGAATATAATAGTCATCTGGGATCCACTGTCTAGCATGGTATGCTACATCTTCTATCCTGTTTCTGCTGTTGGAAGTTTTATAAGACCAGGTGGAAAAGACCTGGTGATGATATTTTGGGGAACCTTTAGTAGCTGCCATCCCTGACTCTTTCTCTTTTGCCTGATGGTCCACATGCTTCTAGTTTCTGGCAAACCAATGCCGATGAATACCCCTACATATTTATGACCACCTTTTCCATGGTTATAGCAAAATACAACTTGACCTCTTTTGTTGCTCTCAAGGACTGCCTCAGCCTCCAAGCCTGAAGTAATTTTTCTCTCTCAAAGAATCAAGTGAGTGGACAGTAGATCTGACTTAGGATGTACCTTCAAGTTTAGTCCTACTTGGTTCTCTGTAGCCTACACTCTGGGCAAGTTTTCTGGAGCCCTAATGGGCTGCTTTTTTGTTGTCTCAGCATACACTCGTCCCCATCTATACACTCTTTCTTCATCTGCTGGATTAATTGCATCAATTCTGAGTGGCTAGGGGGTTGTTCTCTCTGCTTATGTAGAAATCATAGCATGACATCATATATAGCTTCCATGAGTACTTAAGCCAGCCTAATAGGTTCATACACCACACCTTGTATTCCTGATCATAGCCCTCTGCAGCAGTTTCCGTAGGCTTAATACCAAGTCCAAGTAAGACCTTCTCTCTCTCCTGTTGGGAAATATATAGGTTCTTCATGTTTCTATATTATTTATATTTAAATCTCTATATCTAAATCTATATCGTCTATTTTCTTGTTGCTGTTCAGTTATTTCAGTCATGTCTGACTCTTTGTGACCCCATTTGGGTTTTCTTGGCAAAGGTGCTAGAGTGGTTTACCATTTACTTCTCTAGATCATTTTACAGATAAGGAGGGTTAAGTGACTTGCCCAGAGTCACATAGCTAATTAGTGTCTGAGGTCAGATTTGAACTCTGACCAGGCCCAGCATTTTATCCACTGTGTCACCTAGCTGCCGAATGTAATCTCTGTCTATATATAGGCATATAGACCCATATACATGACTGTCTACCAATTATCTCTCTATCTGTCTATCCTTCCCATACTTCCAGACAAACTGACTATCTGGCATCTACAGCATATTAGAATCTGGTGGCATTGACTCTTTGGTGCATGTCCAATGTCAAGAGTAGATCCCCTGAGTCTCTGTAATAATCACATATGTTTCTCTGCATTAGGTTCATGCTATCCATTCATCTTGGCTCTGGAACATTTTAGTCAAGTGTTTTAGTGTTTTTTACTTGGTAGATAGGGATGCCACCCTAACAAAAGACCATATTAGGTGTCATGTAGTAATGTAACTATTGCTACAGTGAGTTATTATGGCAAATATTGCTATAGAATCACTGGTGGCTAATATTAACTTCCTGACTATTGAGGAGAAACTTGTTCCTGAATTATGAATAGCTGGGGATGGGGTGGCTTCCATGAACAAGGTTCTCACACTGTCCATAGTCACACAGTCATATAGTCTCTCCTCTAATCAGGAAGGATTTAAACTTTCTCATTAGTTTCTGAGTAGCAGGGAGTTTAGTTTTTTTGTTTTTTTTTTTGATTTTTGGAGGGCAATTGGGGGTTAAGTGACTTGCCCAAAGTCACATGGCTAGTAAGTGTGTCAAGTATCTGAGGCCAGATTTGAACTCAGGTCCTCCTGACTCCAGGGCCGGCGTTCTGCTCACTGCACCACCTAGCCGCCCCCGGAGTTTAGTTTTTATATAGCATCTCATCTCTTTGGGGATGCTACAATGAGCCACTATTTCAGACAGCATACACAATACATCTAATAACTTTGTACACCTTAGAAAGTACCTGACATTACTCTAAAGTACCCACAGAATTGTGTGAAGTATTTCAGTATTTTTATCATGACTATTAACAAGTAGAATATAATTGTCCTTGATAAGGATTCATTTCTGTTATGTGCTCACATTTTTCAGTAATTGCATGGCCATAGTGTATTCAGCAAATCATTGCATCTTTAATGACACTGACATAACAGTCTGTTATTTTAAAATCAACTATGTAGTCTGACCTAAATAAATCATAACACAAAACTCTGTTGTCCAGTATCAGTCAAAAGGGAAATAAATTACACACACACAAAAACTTTAATAATACCTTGCAATGCCAGTGCATCCACAATATATTCTAAATGAATCCTTGTGAATGTAGTTCCTGGTCCCCTCAGGATACCCATTTCTCAGCTGTACATAGGTCCATTTGGACTAATCATCTATTCACATCTGTGGTAAAGAAGCTTCTGTTCATGATCCTTTTACAAAATGAAACCACATTATTTTTACTTCAAAACAAAGACTTTTGAATGAAACAAACTAGACAAAAACAGAGAATTGAATTGGACATTTGTGTTAGGACCTATTCTAGCCCCCAGGAGTTGCCTGTTGATTCATCATACACATGGAAAACATCCCAATACATAAACTATTGAATTAAAACCTTGAGTGAACATTAACCCCTTTACTATATCTATAGCATAGTTTAGAGCCTGGCTCAGCAAAGTTAAAAATTAAAACAGAAATTCAGACCACGAACAAATTTAATGAAGGTTTTGTTCTTTGCTTCTCCATAAAGGTTCCTTATGAGCTAGTGACTGCCTATTTTGGAAAGTGTGAGCCCCTGGGAGAAATTTGTAGGTTAATATTTTTCAGAGTCTAGTAGCCAATACAATGAGAACAAGTTTCTATCTGTATGAGAACAAGCCCAGTACATTTACAAAGACAGTCATGGCATATCTCTTTCAACTTTCCTTTCTTCTTCTTTGTCCCCTCAACTAATTACAATGCTCAAAGATCTCCAAACATAAATCTGAGAGTGGAGATAACAGATAACACTTTGCTTCCTCATCATTCATCATTCCTCTGGGTAATAAGAAAAACTGTTGAAATATCACATATCAGAGATGGGAATTTTCTTCTATAATAAGAGACAAATTAGAAAACTATTCTTGTTGCTGACCGTATCCTCATGCAAAAACTTGGAGCATTCTCTGGCTGTAGGCCTCCTGAGGCCTCAGTTGGCTCTAAAAACTTTCCTTCAATAAATATTATTTGGACAGTAAGTATTGTATGTAGACTCTATTTTTGTTTTCCTAGTGTGGATGTTGATTTACTACCAACCCACCTCTCCCTACTCATTTTAGAGAAGGATTTTCCACTAAATGTAGGAATAAAATAGGTAGACTATCTTTTCATTTTCAGAAAAATCCCACATCTCTAAACAGCACTAATTCTATGAGAGTCAGAATTGCATAGCAGAGAGAGAACTGGTGTAAGAACCAGAAAAACCTGAGTATAAGTCCTGCCTCTGATGCAGACTGGCTATATGACCCTAGCCAGGGGTAGGGAACCTGTGACCTCAAGGCCACATGTGACCCTTTAGGTTCTCAAGTGCAGCCCTTTGACTGAATCCAGTTCTGTGAAATTTGGATTCAGTCAAAGGGCCACACTTGAGGACCTAGAGAGCCACATGTGGCCTCAAGGCTGCAGGTTCCCCAACTCTGCCCTAGACTATTCACTTAACATCTCAGTACTTTAGGGGATTCTTAAAGAGTGTAAGTTGAATAGAAGGTAGAGGGAATTTCCTCACCTGGGAGTATACTGGTAAAATCCCAGGTCCAGGTCCTATACCACTGATTCAGTATTCAGATGTGCTCAGCCTACAGAACCATAGAATTTAAGAGCTGGAAGGAAACTTGATTCTAGTACAACTCACACATGTAAGGAATCAGGTCCCCACTGTGATGTCCCTGATGAGTGATCTTCCAGTCTCTACCTGAGGACATCCAAGGAGGGGGAACTCAGTTACCACCCAGGGAGGCAGTCTGTTTCCCTTTTATATAGCTCTAATTCTTCCCCAATGTGAAGTCTAAAGCTTCTTCTTTATAACTTCTACCTGTTGCTTCTAGGTCTGCCCTGTAGGACCAAAAATACAGCAAATTTAGTCCCCGTTGGACGGGCCAACCCCCTTGGAGTATTTGAAAACAGCGATCACATTCTCTCTCTCCACAGCATGCTCAGTTCCTCCAGCTGATTCTCAGATGTCATAGACTCAAGGCCTCTCACCATTCTGGTTTTCCTCTTCTGGAGACATTCATTAGCTCACCATGTTCTTTCAAAAATGCAGTGCCCAGAAGTGAATACAAGGACTCTAATGAGAAAAGAGTTCAGTGTGAACTCTTAATTCAGGTCACAATCACATAGCTTTTTTTTTGGCTGCCACATCACATTGCTGACTCAAATTGAGTATATGGTCTACTAAACCCCCAAGACCTTTTTTTTTCACAATTTCAGAACAATTGCTGTTTATATGCTGGCCCACTTTATACTTGACTGCCACCTCCACATGGGTTTCCCAAAGTGCATTTGTTTCAACTTATAATTAATGTTGCCCCAATATTGTGGATGAGGACACAATAGTAATTTATAGAAAGCTTCTAGGTAACGTTAGGTTTCTCTATGTGGAAACTGAGACTAAAACCCCTCAACATGGTCTTGAAAGAGCTGGCTTGTCGAAAATGAAAATGGATAATTTATCAGAGCTCAGGACACATCTTTTAAAAAAAATTCTCATATCAACGTGTACTTCTCCAACCCCATATCTTATCTTTCATGATAATAATAATAGCTGGAATTTATATAATGCTTTAATATTTACAAAGTGCTTTACAAGGCTATCTAATTTATCTTCACAACAATTTTTGGAGATTGGTGTTATTATCATCCCCATCTTACAGATGAGGAAACTAAGGCAGATAGAGGTTAAATGACTTGTCTGAGGCCACATTTAAATTCAGGTTTTTTTGACTTCTGATCCAGTCCTGTCTTCACTGTACCACCTAAATACTTACTACATGACAATGTTTCCATTTGATGATAGGCTTAATTTTTTTTCTTTTGTTCTAAAATTTCCTGGATTTTCCCTTTCATTTCTGGTGTGATTCAAAACCCTAACTCCCTAGGACTACCCTTTTTATGGTTCCATCAAAATATTTCAATCTCCAAAATATTCTATGGCCAATTTAGTTTGGGAAATGCAGCTCCAGGGGCCAAAGAACAAAGTGCATGCCAAGAACCCATAGTGCAGGGAATAGCAAAAGGGCAGCAGGCTGTGTCATTGCCATCTGGTGAGAAGACCATGTTCAGCAATTCCTAGAACACAGTCAAATAGGATGATGTAATTCAGATCCTGAAGGGACCTTAGAAATCATTTAGTGTGCCCTTTTCATTTTATAGAGGAGAAGACTGAGGTCCAGAGATATTACATGATTTATCCAAGGCTGTCATCATCTGCAGCTGAAGAGCTGGAACCATAGGACATACAGTGTCAGAGCTAGAAGGAATCTGAAAAATCATTGAATTAAACTTCCTCATTTTGCAAATGGGGAAGTTGAGGTCCATTCAGAGAGAGGAATGACTTGTCCAAGGTCACACACAACTAGGATGTAACTAGAAAGGGACTTGACCGAGGTTTTCTGATTCTAAGTTTAGTACTCTCTCTTGTACACTATGCACAATCACAGAAATGCTTAACTATGCCATTTGTTAAATATCTTTAGAGAACTATATATGTTAAAGAAACATGGGCAGTGTGTCTAAACTAATACCAATTTTAAATTAGAGGGTCTAAGTGCATGGTGCCATATGCATTTACTCTCCTCTGCAATTTAAGGGTTATTCCAGGAGGTAAAGGAAGATCCTGTAAGGGGATTTTTTTGAGGCTGACTATGAAAGGATATATTAGTTCTTTGGTTTAGAACATGCACTATTATGATAAATTGTAGTACAAGAGTAGTGTGTGTGTGTGTGTGTGTGTGTGTGTGTGTGTGTGTGTGGTGTATCTGGGGAATTAGAAGGCAGGTGAAAGGCTCTTGTGGAATTAAAAGTGCAGATGGTTGAGGAAGCATTCACAATACTCTACAATCTGTGCCAAATGCATATCAGTAGTTTAAGACCTTTAGGTATATAAATGGAGGGTGTGGGATAGAATTTCGAGAAGACCAATCATTCAGAAAAGGTGACTATCAAAGAAGAACCAAGAATCTGAGGAGCTTCGTGGTTTAATATCCCTCTCTGGTGTGTGAGTGTGTGCGCACGTGTGTACATGCATGCCTGCCCATGTATGAGTATGTAAGTAAACGAAAATTTACTAATCCAATTTTCTTTTGCCTCTATATTATTTGTAGCAAATGTCTGGATTTACTCTCACAACCCATTAGTACACTAGCAGGTTGGATTCTGTTAAGGAATGTTAAGGGGTCCCTTAAACTGTCTGCCGTATTTTCTGGAAACACTGGACCTAGAGCATGCAGGAGGCCCTGAATATGTCAAGGACAAAGCCCCCTAGCTGACATAATTTGTTGTTTGTACCCCAGGCTGAATTCCCTGCATGTCCTTACAAGGCAAGACAGGCACCAATTAGTCTGTTCCAGGTTGGGAATATGCTTGTTTAGCTGAGATCCTTTGGAGATCAGTGGACTCTTCTATCTTCACAGTCTGGCAGTTTCCAAGGGAAGAGAATGTGACTTCTGTCATTACCTTGATCCTCCCTTAGTGACTTTGTTTCCCCTCTTTTACTGCACCTGTCCCATCCCATGCCATGGCCTTTCCTATTTTCTCCTGCTCCTTTTGTTGTACTGTCATAAATAAGCAAACTTCTATAAGGACTGGTAACTCTTTGTGTTCCAAATCTTTCTTTCTCTTGTAATAAACCTAATTTTCACGTGAGTCTTGTGATGTTGTGATCACCTATTGACAATTCTCAGAGGAAGGAAGTTTTCTCCTCCCTTTGGTACCAGCAGTGTCCCTAGATGAGGGATCAAGGGTGATTATTCTCTGGTGTTATTGGCTCTACCCTTCATTCTGATGTGTTCTTCTCCCTCTTAAACACCAGTAATGAACATCCCAGTATCATTTAATCAATTAACATTAGTTAGCTTTTCTAAGTAAATATTTATTGAGATACAGGAAAAACAGAAGTACATTTTCACACTTAAAGCAATTTCTATATAATAGTCAATTAACTATCTTTGCTTCCAATAATAGTCAATGGATGTATGAATCCACATCTTTACTATTCCTTTGCTGGGTCAAGCAGAACTGACTGAAGGGCCTTAGCTACCATCTAACCTGTGCTTGATTTCCCCAAAAATCTCATCATAGACAGCAGCTCCCAGATTTCTGATGCTCATAAGGTCATGGCTATCTCTAATACACCAACACCTAAAAATAGGAAGAATTGACACAATATAGAGGGAAGCAACAGCAAGACCAAGCGCTCATGAGCAGCAAAGAGGAAGAGAACTCTGCTTCTCTTGAATGCAGAACTCAGCTCTGGCTCAGCAGTCATTTTAAAAAGTTCCTCTTCTTCAAGTGTTATTCAGACTGGAAAAAATACCTATACTTGCTCAGTGGAACACGTTTCATATCCTTTTAAGGACTAGGCTTATTGGCTAGTCTCTCCATTCTTCCCTTAGCATATAAAAAACTAAAGCTTGAAAAAAAAAAAGCTGAAAAACTATAGGTTTTGTTTTCTTACTATTCCCTTCTAGCCTGTTTATCTGCCTCTATCCTCTATCTCCACTACCTCTGATTTAGCTTGAATACTACTACAGTTTTTAACTTATGCTAATTCACTGATTCATTCAAAGTTCAACATACATTTATTATATTTTTTCAATATAAAAAAATTCTGAACTTAACAGACATCAATTAGTATGAATGTCTTCATATATACAGTGGAACTGAAAGGACTGTTTGTGAAATTGAATCTCTATTGTGTTCATATTGCTATTCTTTTAAAGTATATTCAATATGTTACTTTCAAAGCTTTCCTCGTTCAACAAGCTTTTAAAAAAAAATAATTTCTTGTTTTTATAGTACTCTCCTCCCCTGCAAAGTCCTACTTTGATAGCTCATTGTGGTATAGAGGTGGCATTGGATTCTTGAAGGCTATGCTAGTGAACTATAAACTTTTAGTCACTCAAAGTCATACTGTTTCGAGAACATATAATCTCTTCCCTTTAACATTTTTTGACACTTAAAAAATATTTGAGTTCTTAATTCTCTCTCTCCCTTCAGCACTTCCCTTACCTATTGAGAATGCAAGCAATATATTACTCATTATATGTGTGAAGTCATGTGAAACATAATTATATATTTGCCATATTGCAAAAAAAGTAAGAAAAATAAAGAGAAAAACAATATGCTTCAGTCTGCACTTGTGGTTCATCAGTCCTTTCTTTGGAGTTGGAAGATATTTTTCATCATAGGTCCTTTGGAATTGTTGTGGATCATTGTATTGCTGAGAATAGCTAAATGTTTCACAATTTATCATTGGTGTAATATTGCTGTTACTGTGTACACTGTTCTCATGGTTCTGCTCACTTCACGTTACATCGGCTCATGTAGGCCTTTCCAGGTTTTTCTTAAATCAACCTGCTTGTCATTTCTTAATAGCACATTAATATTCCATTACAATCACATACCAAAACTTATTCAGCCTCATTTGATTCATTCCTCAATTGATGAACATCCTCTCAATTTCCAATTCTTTGCTACCACAAAAAGAGTTGCTACAAATATTTGTATGAATAGGTCATTTCCTTTCTTCCTTCTTTCCTTTCTTTTTTTTTAAAATCTCTTTGGTATACAGCCCTAGTAGTGGTATTGCTGGGTGTGCACAGTTTTATAGCTCTTTGGTCATAGTTCCAAATTGCTCTCCAGAATGGTTCGATCAGTTCACAACTCCCTCCATAGTGCATTACATACCTGTCTTCCCACATTCCTTCCAGCATTAGTTCTTTTCCTTTTCTATCATATTAGCCAATCTGATAGGTGTGATGTGGTACCTCAGAGTTGTTTTAATTTGCATTTCTCTAATCAATAGTGGTATAGAGCATTTTTTTTATATGAATATTGATAGCTTTGAGTTCTTCATCTGAAAATTGCCTTTTCATATCTGTGACCATTTATCAATTTGGGAAAGACTTGTGTTCTTATATATTTGACCCAGTTCACTATATAATTGAAAAAAATTCGGCCTTTATCGGAGAAACTTGTCAAATTTCCCCCCAGTTTTCTGCCATCCTTCTAATCTTGATTGCATTGGTTTTGTTTGTACAAAACTTTTTTAATTTAATGTAATAAAAATTTCCATTTTGCCTCTTATAATGTTCTCTATCTCTTGTTTGGTCATAAATTCTTCCCTTATCCATAGATCTGACAGGTAAACTATCCCATGCTCCAATGATTTGCTTATGGTATCACCCTTTATGTTTAAATCATGTACATATTTTGACCTTATCTTGGCATGCATTGTGAGATGTTGGCTTATATCTATCTTCTACAAAAGTACTTTACAATTTTCCCTGCAGATTTTTTTTTTTGCATAATCAAAATGACCTATTTTCTTTTCTTTTTTAAATTTTATTTTAGTTTGCATCATTCATTTCCACAAGATTTTGAGTTACATATTTTCTCCCCTTCTTTCCCCTACCTACAACCCCAAAACAGCCATCCCAGTATGTCCCCCCTCCCCCAGTCTGTTCTCTCCTATGTCA